>ML675601.1:98399321-98413256 GCA_007922155.1 Mesoclemmys tuberculata
GTCGAGGTAAATTAGATCTACCGCATTGCCTTTGTCTAAGTAATCCACCTGCCAAGCAGGTGCCAGCACTGAGGAAATTGTACCAGCTTCATTGGCTGGCACCACTCTAGAGGAAGCATCACTAAAGTCTCCAGTTTCAAAAATACCCCAGTACCAACAGTCCGATGACAGTGCGAGTCCCACTGAAGCTGAAGAAGTCCTGGAAACAAATGCCAGAGTTCTATGGAACTTGAAGCAAGATGAAAGTGCAGGTCTTGTACTCCCACTTTAGAGGGCTTCAGAGCTCATAAAGGCCTACTCTGACAATGCACAAGAACCAGGCCCTGGGCAAAGGATAGATGGAAAGACTGGTTTATAAGGCTTTCTTTATGCAGAAGGCCTGGAGCAAAGTAACTTCTTAAAGGCCCAGCACACCGAACAACAACTCAGGAGATGGCCTACTCTGTGGCATATCTGACAGTTGGTATGTGCATTCAACTGAGGGAACACGGAGGCATACGGAGTACACCTCTGATACCTGGTCTTTCTTCCCCATTCGTAGGTTCTAAATCAAACATGACACCTCAGAATGGAGCACAGAGAGGAAATTAAACTGTGTAATGGCACAGAAATGATTTAAAATTACTACTCTAAAACCTTTCTAATAATCATAGAATCACAGAAGTGTAGGACTTGAAGGGACCTCAATAGGTCATCTAGTCTAGTCCCCTGCACTGAAGGCAGAACTATGTAATAACTAGACCATTCCTGACAAGTATGTGTCTAATCTGTTCTTAAGAATCTCCAATGATGGGGACTCCACAACCTCACTAGACAATTTGTTCCAGACAGTGTTTAACTATTCTGACAAAGCTTTTCCTAATGTCCAACCTAAACCTCCCTTAGTGCAATTTAAGCTCATTGACTCTTGTCCTATCCTCAGAGGTTAACAAGAACAATTTTTCATACTTCTACTTCTAACAACCTTTTATGTACTTGAAAACTGTTATACTTCTCCTCAGTCTTTTCTTCTCCAGACTAAACAAACCCATTTTTCCCCCAATCTTTCCTCGTAGATCCTGTTTTGTATACCCTTAATCATTGTTGCTGTTCTCCTCTGGACTTTCTCCAATTTGTCCATATCTTTCCTGAAATGTGGAGCCCAGAACTGGACACAATACTCCAGCTGAGGCCTTATCAGCACCTCTGTATCTGAAATACAACAGCAGAAGATTCTTTGTGATGAAGACAAGGAAAAAAATTCTCCATGCATGGAGTGAAAGTCCCTATCCCTGCAACTAGCTGTGGAAAGGAAGGAAATGGTGTAATAGGAGACTGCACAGCCTTCTATAACCTCAACACTGAACATCCAGTGCTGCAAGAGAATGCTTCTTTAATAACAATGGGCACTACTTTTTTATACGGTTCCTGAAGTTAACAGTACGGGGGTTGGTGCACACTCCACAAATGGGAATTTCGTAAAGGTCACACTGAAAAAAAAAACATAATCAGGATGAGTCTGACATTCACACGTATCTATAATGTATTGTCAAGCATTCTTCTGGAAGAAAAAGAAACTTATTCCCTTTACAAAGATACCCATTTCTGGAAGCTGAAGGTATTTAGTCAACATGTTCTTGAAAGAACTAAGAAGGGGTTTTCATAGTATTTTTGGAGTATCCGCAAAACTAATTTAGCACTATTGCAGTCTTCATAACCTGGTTTCCCTGAAGTGGGTTAAGTCTAGCTCTTCAGTGACATTTTGGACACCTTTTTAGTAAACAGAGAAAAAATAAGTGATTTCTGAACAACCGACTTAGCTTAGGTTTGTTTATAGGTACTTCCACTGATAAAGATCTTCCATCTACTTTTTATTAAAATATAGGTAATGAGATTGTTTATTCAAAATGACTTGAAGCACAGACTACGAGTAGTATAAAATTTGTCCTGGCAAAGGGGCAAATGCCAAACATTTCCAATATAAACTGAACAGAAATAAGGCAATCACAATAAGAGATGCTAAGCATTATACCTGAATACTACAGCTACATATGCTTTAGTTTGCTTTGAGGTCCTTTTAAGGAATAACTTTAAGGCCAGGATTTATCGTTACCCATAGTCTCAGACATAGACTTCAGTATTCCCTCAGCCCTGTTGGGGTTCACTCAAAGAGGAATTTCAAACCTTTAAGTAAACATTGCAGCACCCCCTTTCCCCGAAGGGTTTCTGTGGGGATTACTGGATCTCCAGATTCCACAACCCTCCCTTTGCATTTTCCGCAGGGGCTAGTAGCTGCATTTTGAAGTTTGAGATTCCTAAGTGTGTCACTGTAGAGGGGAATGTGCTGAATCTTTCCAGTACTGGTTCACTAGTCTTCATATGACATTGGGAATCATGGTGGCATAATCTCAAATTCTCTGTGGGGAGACAGAAGAGTATTGAACTCCACCCCAATGCATACACATACTGCTTTTGCCTTTTGTTCCCCACACACTGAGTCAAGATGAACAGCAGTTCTTCCTGCAACCAGCTCGGGGCCCTTTCCATTTTCACAGACCATCAGACAGTTATCCTGGGGAGAGAATTTCCCCCTTCTTTCTGGCTGTCTTTGGTATCAGTTTCTTTGTTACCTGCAGGTAGGATCCTACCCCCCTCTCCTTGTCAGCTATTCCATTTCTGGCTGACACCTCCCTCTGCGTGTTTGCAGTCATCAGAGGAAGTTTGAATTGCCCTCTCCCACTTTCCAGCTGAAAAAGCTGGATTTGGTTTTAAAGCCCCAGTTTTATTTCCTAAAACAATATATCACAAGACACAGGCTTCCATATTCCCACAGAGAGCCCCAGAACCTTCCTTGGTGTCCATACTGACTCAAACTACAGGCAGAGAGCTGAGGTTCATCATACCCACCATCTGTATGCCTGCCTGCCCCTGATATGGCTCACCCTCATGTCTTTCCTCCTGGGTCCCATGGACATGACTTGACCCACTTCTCCTGTTCAAGCCGGCAGTGTCTGTCCCAGTCAGCAGGCTTCTGTCACTCCAGCTTGCCTCCAGCAAATCACAGCCCTGCAAGCCACTGGAGTGCTGCGAAGGAGGGGATGGGATGGGAGCACCAAAGGCCCGTGTAAACCAGGACTGCTGAGCACTGGCCAGCTCCCTGTTGACACGGTCAAGTGTGCAGGGAAGGAGGGTCCATAGCAGGCTTTCCCCATCATCTCTAATTCTGCTCTTGTATGGTCTGGCTAGTGACAAGAGGTTCTTACACCCTCTCTTCTCATATAGCTCCTCCATAAAGAGCCAGTTATAATTTGGCCCTTAGTTTATGTTTTTCAGACAGGACATAAACAGTGAAGATACAGATTTCTGACTAACAGTATATGCCTGCACCCTTTGTAATACAGTGCCCAAACGAGTGCATTCACGTGTTTATTTTTATGAGCTGAGAGATGTTTTCATATTTATATGGCAAAATATGAAAAATAAGTCTTGCCATGTTGAGCGTACCAAAGTTGATTTTTGGGTATCAAATATCTTAAGTGGTATCTTTACTTATGTACCCTTAAACCCTCAAACTACCCTCTGAGTAATTTTACAAAATATTCAGTGTACAGGCACACAGATCTATTGCCATTTGTCAAATAGCTGAGAAAATATCAGAATTTCCATCCCACTGGAAATTCCAGCATTTCAACATTTGTTTTCATCCTGCATTGGAAGAAAAAGTTGAAATACCAACTTTTTTTAACAGAATGAAACATTCTAAAAAATTTCAGTTAAAAATTATTGAGACATTTAGTTTCGAGACTGTTCAGGATTAAATTATATTAGTCTGTGCGTCATAGTGTCTCAAGGGAGTTGTAGTTTGAGTGCCTAATACCTTCATTCCTACCTGTGAGCTGGGCTCTATGGCCAGACTATACCTCTGATAAGACTCAGACTGATCACACATTTTTCATTTGATATTCTCCAACATACTAAACCAAAGATCCTATGACTTATTTTCAAAGAATTATATTAGTGTGTGTCCTGGCAGAGTCATCCCTATTTAATCTAGCAGTTGATGCTACATTTTTAAAAAATACCTGGGTAATGGGTAATTTAGTAGCTGAGATATAAAGTTATATATCCATCAAAAGGCTCTGATAGCATCAAACAATATTTGATAACATTAGCCCTGAAAGCTCACTGTTTTCATATTCAAATTTTTTTTTTAAATCATGCCGCTGTCTCTGTATATTGGTTAATTAATGAAATGTCCTTTGTTTTCCTTCTTTCTCTGTCACATGCTGGACACTTCTGCTACTTTTTTTATTCATTTGAAAATTAAAATCAGTAAAAAGAATTTATAGGATGCTCTCTTTAACTTTCATGTTTTGGGGGGAATAGCCTACATACAGAATACCAGTCATGAACGAGTTGGATACAGGTCTACAAAATGCTTATAAAATTTCCTTTTCACAAAAAACTTTAAAGCTGAATAAAAGTGCTACAAACAAAGAAAAATGAAAGAATTAGGAGGTTCTCAGGAATCAAGGATTCCTTCAAAGGATCAAGGATTTGACCTAAAACCCATTTATATAATTGGCAGTCTATTAACTTCAGTGGGCCTTGTAGGAGTCCCAAATTCTGATTAAGTTAATCTCATATATAATAGTACTAGAAGGCACCAAATTTTATCCAAACTCAAGATGCATGTGATCACTGCAATTCTGTGACACTGTTCCTCTGCCAAGAACAGGCACCACTGTATGTAACAAACATACTACAAGCCAAATCCTGCTCTCACTGAAGTCAATGGGAAAATGTTTTCTAACGATTAGGAGGATCCTATGCTGTGCTGTACACACCATTAGGGGAGCACATACTGTGCTGCACAGAGGCAATATGCAGAGAAATGAAGAGATGAAAGAACCATACTCTAGATTACAAAAAAATTCTTGTTCACAAAACAAAAATAAAAATTGCATACAAGGAGACTAAATTGTTTTATTGTTACTGTCAGGTGTTCCTAAGTGAGAAATAAATAGCATGTTTTATGACTAACTAGATGCTACACTTTCTGGCATGATTATATTTTTTAAAAAGATTACATTTTTTAAAAAGATAAATATTCAGACTCACAGACCCATGTATTAGTGGCTCTCAGAAGCACCTTTGGGTATTCCCATCCACTCTGTTTTCAAACCTGCAGGCAATATCTCTCTCGCCTACTATCTTTATTTGTGTTACAGTTTGGACTATTAAAAATTTTGATTTGATTGGACTCTTTTGATGGGCAAAGTTTGACATCCATTTGGCCATTCTTTTGTGTTGAGCACTTGGCAAACATTTTCCAGAAACAGTGTCTAGAAATGATTAAATGGTCTGTATGGCGTGGGACATGGCAATGCTCTTACAGTAACTGAACTGCAAGCATCAGAGAGAGAAGTTGCACTCTCCTCTTTTGCTCTTCCTTCCTCTCTCATGCTTTCTGTGGATGTGTCTTGTTTCTTCTTCAGGATCACAGAAATGAAGGCCAGAAAGGACCATCAGATCATCTAGTCTAACCTCCTGTATATGCTTGCCACCAACACTACCCAACACCCACACACTAAACCCAACCACTGAAATTGGACCAAAATATTACAACCCTCAGGAGACTAAGGTATTATAAGCCATAGTCACAGAACACGAAGGACTGAGGTGCAACAATGCCTGAGGCCCCTGCAGTGGGAGGGAATTTATTAAATGATATATACCCAGATGATTCTGGCAAATGACTTGTGCCCCACACTGCAGAGGAAGGTGAAAAAACCCAGGTTACTGTTAATCTGACTGGGGGAAATTTCTTCCTGACCCCCCATATGGCAATCAGTTAAACCCTGAACATGTGAGTATGAACCAGCCAACCAAGTACTTGAGAAAGCAAGAATTCTTAGTACCGCCTCAGAGCCCCAACCCGCCTCTTCCAGTGTCCCATCTCTAGTCATGGTCATCCCTGAAGATTCAGAAGAAGGAGACAAAAGTGAAAAATAAAAGCAGAATACATGGAGGGTGTGGGGAAAGGGATTCCATCCTCGGCCTTGAAAGTCACCCTCTGAATCTCTAAACCATGCGATTTTAGGAACTTAAGATACAAACCAGAAGGGACACATAGGTCTGTTGAACCCTGTCTCCCACTATCACAAGCAACCCCATCACACAGTCCCATTCTTAAATCTGTCCCGCTGTCTCTTCAAATTAATTAAATTGTTGCCCCCACAACTCCTACTGAGGTGTTCCAGAAGCTCACTCCGCTGAGAATTAGAAACCTTCTTCAAATTTCAGGGCCATTGTATACCTATTTGTTCTTGTGCCAGTATTGTCCTTTATCTTAAATAGCTCTTCACCCTCTCAGTGTTTACTCCCGTGATGTATTTATAGAGAAGAAACAAGGTCAGACTTTGTTAATAGAATTTAAGAGCTACCACCTAAACTGACTTTTGAAACTTCCCAATTATATAACTATTACATACTTTGTACATAGTGACTTAGACTATCCCTTTCCCTTCACCCACTCCCTCCCAGAAGGGCATTTGATGCTATCTGAGAAATTATCCAGCAAATATTTTCCCTTTAAAAGACTATACAAATGATGGAATGGGGCTCAGGGGAAGGAGTGGGTTTGTTAAAGTGAAGATTTACTCTATTTTTCCTATTTAAAATGATTTCTGTTTAAAATTACTTTGTCTTCCTATGTGTATACTAAAAACATCTAGTTTGATGAAGTACAAGTGAAACCAAGTCCTTAACAACAGAAAACAAATCCCAAAATGCCAATACTGTTGTAGCAGTAAGAAAATTAACACAGAGGGTAACAAGAAAACTATAATACCCTAAAAACCCTAGCCAAACTGCAGAGTGCAAAGAAAGTAAAATAACAGGTGTGTACAGCTGTATAGGAAGTGCAGATATAGATAAAAGTTAATTAAAATTGTATTACATTTTTAAGGAAATGTTTGGTGCCACAATGCCTACCATGTCAATTCAATTTAACCATTATAGTCTACAATTATAATTACTGGGAGCTCCAGGAAACCATACAACATTAAGTTTGCTTGAGAAAAAACTTACAATGAATCACACTTTTTTCCTCAACAAGTAACAAAACAACCCTTACCAAGGATCATTCATTCCCTATCACAAGAACATTGTGATTGCTCATATAAAACTGACCCAAAAAAATGAACAATGGAAACTAAGAAAGACGACTTTTGTTATGTTAAGTGCTCACTAGAGCAGCAATCATCTACTGTGGGGAGCAGTCCTGCCCAGCTTCAGCACTGAGGTTCACCCATTAAAAGCTGACAATCACTGACAGCTGGGTGCAATCTCCAGAGACTGACCTGCAGGGGTCATAGCGGATAAGCAGGCAGTAGCAAAAGGTGATGGTGTGCAGCAGGGCAACTGGAAGAGCAGCCCACGGAGCAATGAGCGGCCAGCTGGGAAGCCGGAACGTAGTGGCCGCGTAGTGGAGCAAGCTGCCAACTGATAGGCAGAAGGGTTACATGTGTGCCAGGTCAAGAGCAACTAGGCTTGAACATTATTTCAACACAGTCATCTGCAAAGATTCTGTGTTGCTAGAAAATGTGATGTCCTACAAGTAAAAGTTGTAACATTAAAATTTCGGGCCTGTCAAGTTGTGTGGAATGAATAGTGTGTGTGACCATTGTATATGCTGAGACAAACACAGACGATCAAAGGCAGCGATGAGAAAAAGCCTTCCCTGGTGATTTAATGTACTGTAACTGCATTTTGAAACAGCACAGGCTACATAATGCATTTTAATAAAAATCATTTGTTCCCCCCAACAAAAGCATGGACATCAGTCACAAAATTAACATTAATTGCACCTTTCCTCTAAACATTTAGTTAGAGATACTTATTGTGTTACATATAGTACAACTTCAGAAAACAAGTTTTAAAGTGTCAATTATTTCAACCAAACATAAAATAGTTATGCAGCCATGTCTGGTATCCCTATCCAAGGCTAACTACTCGACCAAATCAGTATACTATACGGGAACAAGACATTTTGTCAGGACTATTAATACCAAATCTTTCAGGAAAAGGTGGACTATTTTGGCAGAGCAAACTCATTTCCAGGCAAGAATAGTCCAAAAAGGAAGTAAGAGATCCGGATGCCAAATACAAAACAAGGAACACTTGTAAACTTGTAAATTTCCATTCTTTGGAGAGTATACTTGGATTCTTTAAAGCGTGTGTGTGTGTACATATAATGGCAGTCCATTATAAACTTTAAACAAATGTAATGTAACTGTTTTTGAAAAAGTTCCTCACTTAACAATAGACTAGGCATGATGACTCGTGTGTGTTGCCTTCCTGCTCCCTGTTTGTTTCCTGGTTCCTGCTCAATGAACTTGGTGTTCCAGTTCATGCGCATGTGTGTATGTACGTACACATAGCGTGGCTGTGTGCAGTTACTCAGTACCTGCTGCTACATACCTGTCCCTTGAACTGCGATTTTGTTTTGTTCAAACTGTTGCTGACTTAACTGATTCATGGTTATTACGTGTTATGATTGTCCACCTACCTGCATGTCTCACTTCGATTTCCTTGTGTTTTAGGATTGCTGTTCTGGGGTACATCAGAGCATAACACCAGGAGTTAAATGTTTTTAAAAGCAAAATGAGTCAGTCTGTAATCATGCACAAGAACAGAAGCCAGACCTGCTCCCACTGAAGAGAGTGGGAGTTTAGTCATTGACTTAAATGGAAGCAGGGTTATGCCCTCTTATTTCTTGCTCCACACACAGAAAGATGATATCAGCATAGCTAGCTTGTACAATGCTTTATAACCAAAACAGGACTCCTCAATAACAAACAGGAGGGCAGGTTTTCCATAAAGGGTGTGAAAAAGACAGTGCATGGGGGGGGATATTTCAGTTCTGATAGACCCACCTACAGTAGTTGAGGGTATACCTGGAAACATTTTAAAAACATTTTAAAGGTGCTAAACTCTTTAAAGAAGTTTTGGCCTTTAAGGTAAATCTGCACTGCAACAAAAGATCTGCAGCACAGCGGAGTCTGGCCTAGGCCAGCTGACTCATGTTTGTGAGGCTCAAAATTGCAGTGCAGAAGTTTGGGCTCGAGCTGGAGCCTGGGCTCTGAAACCTCGCAAGAGGGGTGGGTCTCAGAGCCCAGGCTCCCGCATGAGCCCAAATGTCTACACTTACGGTTACCATATTTCAGATTCCCAAAAAGAGGACACTGCCAGAGTGGGGATGAGGAGCTGGCAGAGGTACTTGGGGGGTGCTGGAGGGGTATCTGTGGCAGGGGTACTCACTGGAGGTGGGAGGCAGTGTCATTCCCTGTCACGGTGGCAGGGCGGCTGTCTCCCCAGGGCTGGGAGCTACAGCCTGGGTGGGTGGAATCCAGCAGCTAGGAGAATGGACCAATCAGCTGTGGATTCAGGAAGGGACCAATTAGGAAGCGGATCCCCTCCCCCAGGCTCGGAGCTACAACTTGGGTGGCTGGCTGGCTGGGATCTGGCAGCTAGGGGAATGGACCAATCAACTGTGGATGCAGGAGGGACCAATCAGGAAGCAGACCAATGAGGACTCTTTGTGAGCTGCAGCTTGTCTGCTCTGCAAAAATCCTGGACATTGCCTGTTATTTGAAAAATCCATCTGGATAGAAGGTGGAGGATCAAAAAAGAGGCAATGTCAGGGAAAACCTGGATGTATGGTAATCCTATCTACACTGCAATTTTTAGCCCCACAGCCCAGCTCAGCTGACCTGGGCTCTAAGACTCAGTGCCAGGTTTTTTTATTGTGGTGTAGATGTACCTGTAGATTTTAGAGCTGATTTATCTGGCTAAATCTGAGCTGAATATATTGTGTGTCTGTATTCAGTGGAAACAATGGGTGGTACAGCCTCACAAAATTCTACTCACCTCACTCATCTAGGGTGTGTAATTTTTTTTGATGGCAAAGTAAGATACCATTCTTCTCTTTTACAATCATGGTATACACAGCAGGCAGTAAACTGTGGTCCTGAATTTCATGACAACTTTGCCAGGCTGTAGTAGTGTCAGCGTGCATTAGTGTCTATAATCCCTGTGCACTGGATGATTGCGGACGGCGTGGGAGATACAGCATTTGAAATTTGGTGCATTGATTACACAAAGAAAGGAAGAGAGTTTGGAGGGGAAGGCTAAAAGAAGCACTGATTTCCTTTGTCCTACAACATCACTAATAGTTAAATCACAAATCCTTATCACAGAATAAAAAGCAAGGAAAAAATAACTTCATGTTGTTGTTTGAAAGTTCTGTATATTCTCTATATATAACATCCTTTCACTTTCGAAGTGAGGTGCTCCCATAGTGCAGAGCAACCTTCACTCAAAATGACAGAAATGATGGCAGATGCTAGCATGTTAGCAGAACTATTTTAAAATTGATGAGATAAGTAAGCAAAGGGAGAGATGTTATGATTCTGTTTTCTGCATACTGCATCTTTAAATTCCTACCCAAAAAAAACCCTTAGTTAACCGTGAGTTAAAGCTGCTCTAAAGCATTTCCTGTGAACACAATAAAAAAAAATTCAATGAAATCACCAACTAAGGCAACATTAACATCTATGTCAATCTTAAGCCACATCCCTTGCCCCTTATATATCATAATGATCAAACACCCTTCCTTCCACAACACTTTAGTTCATGACCAGCATAAAACTACCAATGATACATACATCCAGTTCGTCTAAATCACACTAAAATGCACAAGTGATAAAATCAACAAGAAGATATCTTATAAACATGTTTTCTTACTTCCAATATCTCTTATTACTATTCACAAACTGGAGACTTAATACTTTTTGGTGGCGAAGGTGAATACTGTATGTCAATTCAGAATGGAGAATCTTACAGGTTGAAAGAAAAAACTGCACTGTGCCCTCTCTCCTGGAGAGATTCGTTGTTGTTTTGTTTTGTTCGTTTTTTTGTTATTGTTTTCATGAATCTGAAATAACAAGTACTGGAGATAAAAGGTACATGTTGTTTTCTATATACAAAGAGCATAACAAGTGCCTCTTTTGTTTTAATGAACTCTGATATTGTAATACAGTCACGATTTCATGCTGCAGCTCATACACATTTCAGTTTCCTCACCAAATAGAAATATATTATGACTAACAAGAGCCCATGGAATTTTTATCTTTGTGAAGTAGCATGAGGGTTTATACCCTATAGCTAGGTTGAAGCAATTACAGGGCGACACGGTCACACACAGTGAGCAGTTCTGACATTCTGTCCAATATGAGCAATAGTGTAGAATAGGGGCAGGAGCAAAATGGACAATGCCAGTTTTGCCAAAAAAAGTGGTGGGCACCCCCATAAGGGGCTGTGGAGGAACATTCGGGGGCGATGAGCCTGGCCCATGTGTCTCTGCTCTGCCGTGCCCCTCCAATCAGGAGCATTGGGGTGTCACATGCTCATTCCGCAGCCCAGTCAGAGGGCAGCCCTTGTGCCAGGGCACCTAGTGTGGCATGCCTTCCTATCCCCCACAGCAACCTGAGTGGTCCCTGGAGCCCCTATCCTCACCTCATGTTGTCCCCAACCACCATTCTTCGGAACCAGTCCCCAGAGCCCTCTCCAGCCCCTCTGCCCCAACCAGCCTCTTTACCTCCCCAATCTGTCTCCAGTCACCCATTTCTGCCACAACCTGGCAGAGACACCATTTAGGGAGGGCAGTGGAGGGCATCTGTCCCCTATCAAGTTTCGTATCACTGGCCAAGAGCAACCCTACCCCTGTCGCTTACTCGTCTCCCCTCACCTGCTGGGAGTGACCTGTCCCCTGTTGTGAGTTTCCATTTACCTAGAGCTGGTGTGCCGGGTTCTTACTACGGGTCCCTGTCTGCAGACTCTAATGAGGGAGCTTACATAAAAGAAAACCTTATTAAGAAGAGAACAGCATCACAAGAGAGAAAGTTGGGTACAAACACTTATGTGGCTGCTATCGCTCCATGTTAAGTTTGGAACATCGAGGAATACATGAGACATATGAAATAGTAACAAACACATTGACATGGCCAGTTAAATGTGATAGTATTTCTGTGTCATCTCTCCACTGCCTCTGCCACTCTGAGGCAAAGGGGAGTCCTCAAATTTTCTTTCAGAACCCCAAGTATCTGTGTTTCCACAAACACCCTTTCCTAGTAACCATGTCAGGCAGAATATCTCTGCCAGGGGCTTGCACCATTACCCCAGATTATACCAGTGCAGACCCCTGGAGTATAATCTGGACCCATGTGACAACCAGAAGAGATAATCAGAAGGTGATTTAGGGCACATCCTGCATTCCAGAGAAAAGCGTCATGCCAGAATGAATCATCTGCAAGATTCACAGTTCAAACTATGGATGGTGTTGTCCTTTTTATATCAAGGAATGGGTAACCTACACCAGGCAATCTCAATGAGCCTCCCTTTCAGAGGAAGTTACAACAGCCAACACATGGCAGGAAAGAATCAGAAGGCAGGCTGTGGCTACCTGCAGAAAATATGGACATTTTCTACCTGCTCACATTCCCGAGTATTCTCCCAGCATAAAGCCAGCGTTGGCTTTGTAATAAACAAAAGGACCCTACTTAATAGAGTTAATGTTGTGCACGTCACTTTAGTGCCTTTAGTGTTCTACTGATATACTGTATAGCATATACTGATGACACTACACATATAGCATGTATCTACGGCATTACAGACAGAGATTGAGCAGAAGCCCACACGTATATAAACCCCATCACCAGCACGTTTCATAGCAAGTGAAATTTCCTACTGATAGAACTGTAAACCATTGTTTCCAGCCTGCTAGCATTTGTAGGCTTTGACACATGAATATTCTTAAGTCCTTGCTGTATTTATCAAGCACGTCTCATTAGGTCAGAGTTTCCCAGCTGGTGTGCCGTCATGCCAGAGCAGGTGTGCCATGGAATTTTTTGAAAAACTACTTGAAGAGTTCTGGATTGTCTCATGAATATTCATGAGTTCATTTGGAGACTATATGGTAGTGTGCCTTAAAATAATTAAAGGTATCAAGGTGTGCCACAGCAGAGAAAAGGTTGGGAATTACTGCAGGAGGTGACTCTCTCTTCATCAAACAAAAGCTCTATCATATCATAGACAATCATAATATTTAGGGAAATAAAAGAATAGAAATAGTTACTAACAAAGCTTCATTCACAAGAGACTGTAAATTGAATTGCTTAATTTGTTTTGAAAGTCAGATTCATAGTGTTAATGCTCATTCTTCATAGTGTGAAAGCTCTGGGTTTATTTAACAGCACTGACTGGAACTCCCTCTTCCTAATTACACTGTGTTATTTGTACTGTAAATTATACAGTGTTGCTGTAAAAATTTGACAGTGTTTGTAAATCAATTGTGTCAGAACCCTGTTAAACCGGATCATCTCCAAACACCATTCCAACCTTTTCTTAAACCTTACTGAATTTGGAAGTTGCCTGTGTATATACAAGCATCACATGCTTTTTGCAGAGCTTCACAAACTCTGTGTGTATTTTACACACCCTTGCGTATGCACGCATGCACACACACGTAGTAGGAGGAGTGTACTCTGAAGCCTCCATCTCTTCTGATGCCTTGCTCAGGAGCAGGCACATCCAGAAACAGCAGCAGAAGACCTTCACAGTTCAGCCATTCCCTCTCAGGATATCACCATTTGATACTTGTTAAACTTCTGTTCATGTTGTCATAATAATTGCAATCTACAGCTCTCACACTGCCCGGCCACTCTCCCGCAGCCCTGACTCATCAACTGAACCAATTCACTGCCACCCAGCTGCTCCTCCGTGGGTCTGGCTCTTGCCAGCTGATCCAGCTCATTGCCACCTGGTCAGTCCTCCGTGGTTCTGACTCTCACCAACTGATTCAGCTCTCTGCCATTGACTACTCTCTTTCCCACT
>ML675601.1:98413656-98464543 GCA_007922155.1 Mesoclemmys tuberculata
CCCACTACCTCTTTTTTCCTTTTTCTTCTCCCACCAGCTCCACCTCCTTTCTCCCTCCCCCCCATTCTTTGACTCCTTCTTGCTCAACAAACCTATCCCAGCTCCAAATCTTCTTTTGCCATTTCTTTGCATCTGGTAACATTTTCCACACCCCTAGACCTCTGTCAACCCCTTATCATAAAATCATAGAATATTAGAGTTGGAAGGGACCTCAGGAGGTCATCTAGTCCAACCCCCTGCTCAAAGCAGGACTATCCTCAGCTAAATCACCCGGCGAGGGTTTTGTCAAGCCTCATCTTAAAAACCTCTAAAGATGGAGATGCCACCCCCTCCCTAGGTAACCCATTGCAATGCTTCACCACCCTCCTAGTGAAAAACTTTTTCCTAATGTCCAATCTAGACCTTCCCCACTGCACTTGAGACCGTTGCTCCTTGTTCTGTCAACTGCCACCACTGAAAATAGCCTGCTCCATCCTCCCTGGAATCCTCTTTCAGGTAGTTAAAGGCTGCTATCAAATCCCCCCTCATTCTTCTCTTCTGCAGACTAAACAGGCCTAGCTCTTTCAGCCTCTCCTCATAAGTCTTGTGCTCCAGCCCCTAAATCATTTTTGTTGCCCTTCACTGGACTCTCTCCAACTTGTCCTCATCCTTTTTGTAGTGGGGGGCCCAAAACTGGACACAATACTCCAAATGCAGCCTCACCAATGCCGAATAGAGGGGAATAATCACTTCCTGCGATCTGTTGGCAATACTCTTACTAATGCAGCCCAATATGCCATTAGCCTTCTTGGCAACCAGGGCACACTGCTGACTCATATCCAGCTTCTTATCCACTGTAACCCCCAGATCCTTTTCTGCAGAACCTTCACAATGAGTTGATAGAGGATAGAGAAGCGAGGACTGGGAGGAGGGCAGAAAATGAGGTATTTCAAATCATCATCATCAGCACAATATTGCCGTCTACAAAATCCACTAATCAACAAGATGCTGTTAAGCTGCCACTATTGATAACTCATGTGGTATTAAACTAAGGCTTTTACTTAAGGGTCAATATCAACTCACAACTCAACAGTGAAACTGTGGGAGGGAAATTAAAATGAGTGCAAACTTGCAACAGTAATATTCCTATATGAGTAAAATGAAAACAGGAATTACCTTCCCACACTCTCTCCTCCACCCCTTCTCCTTCTCCATCAATAATTCCACCACCTTGTCATTTACCCAGGCTCATTACCACATTGACTGAGTCAACAATGCCCATTCACTGCATAGTTTTCACACTGCAGCTAATGATCGGCTGATTTCCAACTGGAAGCTATAAATAAAGCCCCAGCTCTGTCAGGAAGGGAGGGAGGAGGGTGGGTTAGGAGAGACAGATGCTTTTTTGAGCAGCAGTGGAAAGCTGCAACAGGGCAGGCAGGCCCTGTCGTATCCGTGAGCAAAGGGAGGGCGCTGGCCCTTGAGCTGCTGGCTGGTAGAGGAGCCTGCCATAACTGTCCAGGTCAGCACTATCATTTTTGTTCCTTCTCAGTATTTCTTACATGTGTGTGGCAGAGGAATAAAAGAGCATGTGCTGAAGGCAAAAAACAGCATTGGGCTTGGCTGACTGTTTTGTCCCAAAGTTGGACTCACCCACCAGACTACACCCCCTCTCACTGAATATCAGTGTATTGAATTATACTCCCCCATATGCTGTCTGCAGTGGTTCACAACCAAGAGCGTCTACCTCAGGGCAGACTGTCAAGAACAGGGCAGATACCCCAAACTGGTGATGTGTTCTACAATTATATTTCACCAAGCCAGTAAACAGATGTGAACTCCTGTCTTACCATGGAGTCACAGACAGTTCCCTTAGACTCTCCAGTCTACCTTGCCACTCAGACTGGACAAAGTGATAAGTGGTTAAAACAAAAATCACATCATATTCAGGTTGCTTCCAGTCCCAAGAGACCAGTCACTTACTCCATATTAATTGGTACCCTAGATTTTACACCAAAGACAATGCCTGTAGCCAATCCTGTAATAAACCATTTATTAACTAGGGAAAAAATGAGTTATTTACAGATTAAGTCAAGCAAACATACACACACATGAGTTATCTAAATTCTAAGAGTGACAGAGTTGTAGTGATCTGTCCATTTAAAGTGTCTTTCAGGGCAGACCCCGGGTAACCTGTGGGGATAAGTGCCTCATTTGAGAATCTCTGGCCCTATCAGAGTTCAAACAGCAAAGAGAGATGGAAAATTTTCCTGTGACTGTTTTATTTCCTTCATTCAGTTTCAAAGTTAATTTTCAAAGTTATAAAGCAAAACTTACATATTTTCTTATAACATGAAATACTGTCAATACAAGTGAGATTAATGCATGCAGCCACTCACAAGCATTTCCTAGAGTCTAAACATTAAATACATTCTTATAAGACTAATAAAACTAATACCTATTTTAAGCAAAACTAACATACAGATGAACTGGTCTGGTCTCCAGCTATGAGTTTGTCAGTTCTTCGCTAACACCTGCAGCCTTGGCAAGAGCTGGCACCTGTTTGGCCAGTGTCACATCTATTTAATTTTGTCTGTCATATTTCTAACCTCTCTAGGTCTATTTCATTAATTCTCTTAGTCACTTAGCATCTTTTGCAAAATTTACTTTACACACTTTTAAACTCCTCTTCCAGATTATTAATAAAGTGGTAAAATAATATCAGTCCCTTAGACACCTCCTTCCAGCTTGATTCATTGCAGTAAATCACTACACTTTGTTTACAATCCCTCAGCCAATTTGCAATCCACATGAAACTGCAAACTGCTCATATAAAAGTCAGTTTGAACTACTTCTGCAGACAAGATTTCCTGAGACCCCATGCCAAATTCATCACAGATGAAACTCAGCTGACTTCAGTGGATTTCCTCAGGGGATGAATTCAACCCAATGTGTGACAAATACTTTATTACAATACAGATACTCTGAATCATGAAATAATTACTAACAATTAATTCTTGTTACAGACAAAGGTTTGGAAGAATCTACTAAAATTAATAGACAACACATATTTGCCACGTTACTAAGCTTTAGCATGGCCTGGGACGAGCTAGCTAACCGAAGCTGAAACTCCTAATTGGCCAGATCAGCTGACTGGCTGGCAGCGTTGCCAGGACTGCTCTTAAGCCCAGTAGTCGCATTTAGCTAGTCACTGCTCAACACACTCACCTGCAGCTGTAATCTCTCCTGTATCGGCCTTGCTCCCAGCCCTGCTCCAACCCTTGCTGTAGCCTTGACAACAGCCATGCCTTGCCCTCTCCCAGTCCTCCTGCGTTCTTCACTCTGACTTAGACCCTTGGCTTGGCCCATCTTCTGGTTCCTGACACAGGCTCTGACAGCTGCTACTCCAATCACTGGGCTGGACTTCCCATGTCCCTGTCCATGAGAGGGGAAAACCATGACGGGGCAAAGCTTGGTGGAGGTACAAAGATCAGCCCCACAGTCTGTGTTTAGATCTGGGCAGTTGAACAACAACGATGGGTGTTTGGCAACTGAGCATGTGATAGGATCTGTGATGCATAAAGGAACAATTGACACAGGCTCAAACATAGCAGTTATTAGACCAGACGCTGAAAAGGCTAGGGAATAGGGGATCCAAAACTGAACTGTCTAATTGGTCTCCAATTGGGACAATGACTGGGGCAAGGGCACCCCTCTGAAATTCAAGCAAGAGTATCTTGTGGGGCACAATGGGAGTGCTTTGCCATTGATGTTATTGGGTCCTTGCCTGAGGGGGTGAGTAAGACTGTATGTATATACAGAGAGCATGTGTCTGCATAGGTACATATTATATCCACATTAGTCATTTAAAATCTCTCTTCTGAATGAAGTCAAAACTAGGTACATTCACTGAAACTATAATCCAATGATATTGGTATATTTGCAAATGTAAACATGCTTTAAAATTACATACTGCACCTCCTTAAATAACACTTCTGAATATGCCTTACTGTGCCTACATGATAACAAACTATATTTCTTTGCTTTAACCATTTTCTCCTAAGCAGTTTTGTTGAGTGAATTGTATTTGAGGCCATCCCTATATTAGTGAAAACAAAGCTTCTGAATCATAGCCACCTATTTCCTATCTGCCTAAACATGTTAGTATTACTGTAGTTTATGGCAAAGGAAATCTTTAGACATTTCTATGGCACTAAACCCATTTCTACTCTTTATCTCCCCTCATTTCTCTGCCCTTCTAACTATTACTGCTCTATCTTCACAGCTCTGCTATGCCTTTTCCAAAGCTTCTCTTTATAGCTCTCTGCTTTTCATGAAAGAAATCATTTCTGACAGCATCTAGTTTCAAAAACAGTAACTTTCATTAACTGTGGTGAACTGAGTGGCAAAGAAGAAGCTGGACAGAAAGCAGCAAGACAGAGAAATGGAAAGATTCTTTAACTACTCTACTTTTGCCCCTCACTCCCCCACACACACACGGTCTGAGTGCCTCTGAGCTTATAAATGCCAGACGTTCCCATCCACACCGACTTCCCAATGTATGCGCACAAATTGCACATGTGAACGTGCATGTGCAAACTTAATTAGTTCACGCTCATTTGGGGGAGAGGTTACCCATCTATCATAAATTGGGTGTTCACTCACACTTCTCTTCAAAAATATGAACTCTATTGCACCTCTTGTGCTGCTTATTGTGTGTGTTATATCTAGGGTTGTCAACCCTGCAGGAATTAAAGATTAATCTTTAATTAAAGACTGTGTCATGTGATGAAACCTCCATAAGTCCAACCAAAATTGGCAACCTTAGTTATATCCAGATGTTCTTTAGATTTCACAAGAATATCCATTTAAAATCAAGGCACAGGACTGTGTAAGGAGAAAGGGTGTTGTAATGTCTTAGCCACATTGGAAACGTAATCTAGTCAAGGAGCTCAGCCAATAGAAGAAAATGGGAACATGAACTACAGCTCTGCTCAGGCATTGTGATACCACAGACAGATGCAGTTTAATGACAAATTCAATTGAAACTTTCTTTTTGGTTCAGTTAACAAACCAGAATGCTTTTATTCAAGTCAAACCAACCCAGAATGAAATATTTCATTTTGATTTTCCCAACAGAAAGTCTTTTTTGACATAAATCAAAGTTTGCCTACAAAAAAAAACTTAATTTAGAAAAAACTTCATTTTCTGTCAAAAATCATTTCAATGGAAGATTCCTAACCAGCTGGCAAATTTACCCTTAAATACTGTTGCATCACTAGACTGGATGCAAATAGTGTGTGTGTGGGGATGGGACTTATATGAGAAGCTAGCTTCCACCTTAACAATCAGGTAACTACTCTCACTCTATGATGTAAATCAAATTGTTACAGAGTTTTGCTTTTTCAGTTATTTCCTGCACATTTCTCAAAAAATTCAAGGCATTAAAAGTAATATTTTCCAAATATGAAAATGTCAAGGCAGACAAAAATCCTTCTCCATTCATAGGCCGGACACCACACATAGATTCTTATCAATAATGAATTAAATAGAGAAAAGCCATTAAAAGGACTGCCAGTCTACAAATATCCTGATTCTTTTAACATGGCTGGCAATATTATCCCTAATATAATATTTTTCTTTAAAGTAAAAAACAAACTGTTCCTTAGTTGTCTTGACATGTTGATGACAGCCAACTATGAATACATTATATAATGTAATAGAAGACTGTTTATTCATGACTGCTTAAGTGATGAAGCTACATACATCATGACATTTATTTGGTTCCTTAGTTGTAGGAGTAGTTTCAGACACCAGCTGAATGATTCCAATCCCAAGTACATAGATACACATATTTCACTACATATATAAAAGCTTCCAGCCAAATCTAGGATGAGATTCTGCATAGTTTTATAGCTGCAATATGTGCAAAGGGCTAGATGTACCCCTGTATAGTCAGGGATGTTTCCAACTTGTACATTTGCACACCCACATCTACAAGTGAATGCAAATTGTGGGCATTCACTTGCAAAGTGCAAACTGTGATTTTCTAAAAATCAGACTCATGCTGAATAATTTGCTGCTGTTCATAACCCACAACAGCATTTTTTAAACAGCATTTCAAAAAATCCAAGTGCATTTCATCTTATGTGAGAAATCTGGAAGTAAGTGAATCTATTCTTCACTGTATAGCAAGAGTTATGAGACTTTAATGCTAAATACTAAAGATAAGCAATGATCAGTTTGTTTGATTCTGGACAAGTTTCTTCTTTATAATGTAATTCTAACCCAATTTAATCATATTGGTCCTGATCTCATACCAACATTTTTAAGGACAACAAAAAATCATTCAATAATATAATAATTTCAGTTCTGTCGCCATTCCCCTTATACCTTCATGTACAGTTATATATTCTGCCTATCTGTGATTGGGCATATAACATTTCCTTTTAATTCACATTATAATGGCACCTCGAGGCCAAAACAGAGATCAGGGCCTCACTATGCTGCTGGGAATCAGCAGATAGCATTACTGCAGATAAAGCTGTAGAACTTGTACTTTTTTAGAACACGAATATATCACCAGAAAAATTGTTGTATCTGAATCTTTCTTTAAGAATCACTTCCTTAGGTGTAACTGCTACCCACAGGTTATACTTATGCAGGGGACGTTTCATAGTGCCAAAATATTCCAGTTTGGCATGCTGTAGTGGCATGAATGAGATCAATGTCAGGAGACAGATCTCCAGTGACTTGATTAAAAATGAACTTGGAAGGGTTTTCTGAAATATTTTTATACTGAAGGACTGCCATTTATATAAAATGCTCCATTCTGAAAGATCCCCAATGCTCTACAGATTGTATGTAGAGAAGCTAATGCAACAACCAACAACAAAATGCTTAGAAAACAAGGATCTGTCGTGCTGAATGTCCATGACCACATTGTACAGCTTTATTCCAGGCGTCTAAAAGCTCCACAGTGTTATTACTGATCTGGTGCAACCACGTTAATCAGGAATGACCATATGGCTGCAACCCATCGCTGGCGTGCAATGTCCCCTCCTGACCGCAAGTCTGATGTGTGGGGACTTTATCTCCAAGGTGGGCTATAGGATCAAAGAGTGCCAGCCAGCAGTGACCAATGACGACGTCAGTCCTCTCAAGGCTGATTCTCAATATTACATCCCTATTACTGATCAAATTAAACCATCTTATGCTCCACTGCCACCACAGGCAATGCATATGAAATGCCTCCACCATCCTCATTCTTTTTAAAGCAACTTCCATGTTTCAGATCTACTTATTAGGATCAGCAGTACACAGGACTGATAATTTTATACTTTTGTATATAATTTCTACTTTTTTTCCACTCCAGATCCCCTGCAGATCCTTCATGGTTGTGGCTGCTAAACCAATTCTCCTTAGGATGGCTGGCTGGCTGACTGTGCCCACTTGAAGACAATTTACTGCCTCGATAGATTAAATCATCCATTACTTCCATGGTTTGTCTGGCATCACGGATGTCTTGTAGCACAACTTTTGCATCAACCCTGGATTTTTGTTTTTGCCCACAAAACATTAAGCCTAAGAGCAGCTGCTATGTGCTGGAAACTTTCTAGAGCTTCTGTACGGTCACTAGTGTGCTGGCTGAAGAGGATGACATCATCTGCACAATCCAGATCAGTAAAAACAGTTAAACCAAGAGTTATACCAGTATTTGCAAAGATAAATTCAAGGAGTTAATCCACTGAATGGCAGAACAGGGCTGGGGCCAGGACACATTTCTGCTTCACCCAGATCTAGTGTAAAACCTGTTGGATGTATGGGCCCTCCATCACACCCCTGACTTCAAGTTATTATGTAGAAGTTATTATGTAGAATCTTGAATTAACCTAAAGAGGATGTCAGGAACATCGGTGCCTTGTGAGGCTTTACTCAGAGCAGCTCTTTGGATAGAATCGAAGGCTGCCTTTAGGTCTGTATATGCTGCTGTCAAAGGACAACTGAATTTGCGATGGATCTCAAAAACAAAGATGAAGCGCAAGTATGGAGTCCATTGTAGATTGCCCAGCAGTGACACCCGATTGCTCTGGGAGATAGCATTTCAGAAAGAGAGGCTGTAGCTTGGTGAGTAGAACATGTGTAAAAACTTTGCTAAGTACAGAAAGCAGAGTTCTTGGCCTGTAGCTGCTGCACTCAGTGTGTGGGATTTTCCCCTTATAAAGTGAGATGATGATCCTTCCAGTTTTGCTTTCACCTGAAAAATGCCTGGTAAACATTCACATCCAGCAGCATCAGGGCACTATCTGGCCTCAGATTACTTTTGCAGAATTTGAAATGACTCATCCGATACCCCCAGGCATCACTTACAGCTTACCGGTTTTGGAACATCATCCACAGCTTCTCAGATGACTATGCTTATGGCTGTCCAAGCTGAATCTACATCTGGGGGGGGAGGAGCACCTGGTGCATCATATTTGCTGTGCACTGTAACAGAGTGCTTGTTAGCAACTGCTGAATTTTCGCAGATGCATTGTGTCTTGTGTGCTATAACTGGCACTCGTGTTGAAGTCGGGAAACTATTACCATTTTAGCAATCAGGAGATGATGCTTAATATTTGCCAGGGCTTCTGCACCTCAGGAGACCTGATGTCACCTTACTGTGCTAAGATCCCAGACCAGGACATGGCCCAGTTTCTTCCTCATCTGGCTGTTGGATATCCAGGGTTCCCAATGCATGTCTAAGCGCCTGAACCAGCTGGCGGTGATGGTAATATCATGAGAAGAGGAAAAGAAGAGAAAAGAAGCCACTCCCTGACTACTGAAGTGCAGCCACCTCAGAAGGGGGGATATGGCAGCCCCCCCCCCCCGAGTCATTGACACTAAACAACAGTGTGGTTTATTTTGTAGGAGCAGGAGTGGAAAATAACTAATTATAGAAAAAATGTAAACAGAAGATAAGAGAAGCAAATGATATACCAGAAAATGCTAAGCAAATATCTACCATATGTTAGTGATGATCTATGGGTCAGGTTTGTACGTGCATAGAAAACAGAAGCCTCCATCATACTGGAACTTTTTTTAAAAGGGAAATTCAGCAGCACCTGTATTCAGTAAATTAAAGACAAAACTCCACCTTAAAGAACACCCCAAAAGAAAGGGCCTGATCTTTCCACACAGTGGAAATCCCCCCCCCACACCCAAAAAAACCCAAACAAACAAACCCCACTGTTTCAGAAGGACCAGCACATGATGTTTCCCAAGCAAAATCTGCTTCCTGGGTCCCCGACAGTGACACTGACAAGAATGTCCATGTCACTCTGCAGCTACCAGGACTTCCAAGGTCTGCGGCAATGGGGCAACCCCACCATTTGAACTACTCAAAAGATGGGGATCTCAAGCGAGCCAGCTGGCTGAGGAGTCTAGAATCTCTGGCGTCCCCAGCCTGGGACAGTCTGCATGGGGGGCTGCCCTTGAGCTGCAAGCCCTGGGAGCCCATCCCAGCATTTCTGGGCTGCTAGCTTTGTGGCAAGGAGTTCGGAAGCCCTGAGAGCTCCAGTTCAGGCCAGAGTTCTCAGAGCTTCCAAGCACCCTAATGTAGAACCAGGAGCCAAGTCCTGGTTACAGGTATGTTTCCCAGGACTTTCATGCTTCTGGATCCATGGCACAAAGCCTGGAAGCCCCAGTATTGTGAGGCTTCTCTGGAGCCATGGACCTTGGAACAGCAGGCTCCCAGGCATCCTGGGGAGCTGGTAGGTTTCCGATGGAACCTTGCCTTTAATTCACCGAAAGTTCATCACATGTGAGCTGCATCTGCAAAACATTTCAGAGTCTGTGAATTGGCATTTTGTCACAGAAATTCTGACCAGCTCTGCTAGTAAGGCACCATTTATCAGAAGCACTAGAGGTTCAGAAGGCACTTTCCTCAGGAAGTCACAGTGGAATGCCCAGTGCAACAGCAGTGTTAAATGTTGTTCTGCAGAGTATTTTGTAAGAGCTACACAGAAGCAAGCCAGTAATTCCACCTTAAACAGTGTTAATAATACAATAGTATTATCACAGTAGGTGTACCATATTATCTTGTGATAGCCTTAAAAATAGATTAAATAACTTGTGTGACCTCTGACCATCCAACTCCCTTGTCATGGAAGACACAAGCGAGAGTTGCTGAAGCAAAGATTTTCATCACTGGGAGTGAGTCAGGGCTAAAAGCTTCTGTCTGACAGCTCTAACTTCACTATATTTAGCACAACACAATTTTCTTAACCCCTAACAGGACCATCTCTGAACCTCTTAAGTTACTGGAAGTGCATTCAGCAAGAGTGCTCCAGCAGACCTGATACCATTAAGCTTCATATTTGTTCCCGAAGTCTCTTGAATAAGTTATGCAGTCATTATTTACACTAAGATGTCTGTGAAAGCTTTTAGAAAGCCATGCACAAAAGGGTTTATTTTCAACTCCACGTACATTCACATTGTTCAATAAATGGCAAAGCTCTCACACGCATTTATAGAAATATGCAATTTCATACAAAAAAGCAATCACAAAATGAGAAGGGTTGCAACGTCAAGCATGCAAAAGTTCGGAAATGCCAGAATTAAGATTGCCCTTGCCACATTAATTAGCCATCTTTCAGTATATGCGTTCTGAGACAGCCTATTTACATGATCACATACCACAGGACCCCTGCCTTATTCAGCGCAGAGAATGTACAGGTGCCCTGGGAATGAATCAGGGACGTGTAGTGAAGGAGGCTGTTGCCTGTAGGACACCTGCCTTATTTGTTACAGAAATTGTAAGATGCGTAAAGACGGAAGCAGGAATTGCAGGAAGAGAAAACGTGGTTTCTTGAGTGAGGCTGCTGAGTGCCACCCTGAAGCAACGGGTTCTATCCCTGCTTCTGCCACAGAGTTTGCACATGGTGCTGGGCAAGTCACTTAAGCAAAGCTCTTCACGGGTGGCCACTCGTGGCATGAGCTGAGAGAAGGAAGGGGGTGTCAGCTGAGGCAGAGCTAATCCCCAGATGCAGCCTTGAGGAGATGCTATAGTGGGAAGTGCAGCCTGTGACATCAATAATGAGAACAGCCCGTTAGGAAATCCATAATTCCATAGTCAGGGCAATGTTTGGATGGGGTCCAGTTTCAGGCACGGGGCACATCTTGAATGATCAAAATACTGAACAGCTTCCCATTGAATGAGCACTTGACAGACTTTGTGTTTTCAGGGGTTTTAAAAAAAATGTGTTTAAGTTTTTGAAAAAGCAAACTGAAACCCTGCCCAGAAATGTCAACCCCTGGAACCATGCTGATCTCACATGGGTCATCAGCAGGACTGGGACCTTTAAAGTGACTGCACAGACCTCTACAGGGTAGCTAACAGGGTAATGGGTAGCAAGAGCAGATAGGTATCCTCTGTGGGGACTAGTTAACAGGGGCAGATGAAACATGCTTTGGCAATGTTTTTCACAGCTCTTGACTGACAACAGAGGAATGGTGGGAGTATTCTGGGTTCTGGAAGGGAATGTACTGTCGTGGTTATGAGTCCTTCTGCTCCCTCTTTCCAAACCTGTTCTTATCTCCTGTTTCTATATCCCCACATACCGCCTGTCCCTCTCCCCACTCTTCTTCCACTGGCTCAGTCTGCAACACCTAGGTTGCCCCATCTATCTCAGCATTTCTGCCTTTTTACTCCTAACGCGCAGCCCACATGCCCTAATTCCCTCCTATCTATCCCAGCTTGCTCTTGTCCTGCTCTCTTGCCTCCTTACCAATCTACATTTAAGAAAGTCAGGCTAAATTCTCCTCCCTGCTGCCTAGGTGCCTGCCAAAAGAACACTCAGAGCACAGAAGAGATGATCCTCTGATCTCAGTTCTGGTGCCTGCCGTCACAGCAACACTTGACTGCCAAGAGCAGCTATGATATGAAAAGGTCCTGTTCAGCCCCAACATCCTAAGATGAAGCATGCTCAGTGCAGATGGAATCTTCAGATAATAATGCTGCTAGATTCTTACATGCTTCTACTGAAAATGTGTAAACAGATTTTTCAGAGACTTCCAACTTTGGGTGGACAGCAAAAGACATTTCAGAAGCCAGGGCCTTAAGGTTGTCTAATACCTACCCTCACAGAAATTAATACTGGAGGAATTTCATATACAATACAAAATTGTGATGTATACCCTTTTCTGGAGTATACAGATTGATATTAGATTCTGATATTCAAAACAAATGAATACATTAATCGGCGTTGACCATATTTTTGGATTTTACTGATGAGTCAGTTTTAACAGTTAACTAAGAGTGGTTAGTACAGCACTTTGAAGAGGTAACACACTATATAAGTTCTAAGTATGATAATTATTTTTATTACTAGACTTTAATGAACAAGTTTTCAAACGCAACTTCCAAAACAGCTCCCACAAAATGTACACATAGAATCTTTGCATCTGCAAAACCCATTTTTCTAAATGCAAAATGAACACTTGCATGGAATTACCAATTTGTCACATGTAGCTACAGATTTTGCAGATACAATGTGCTGAGCAAGTTTTGCAGTCAATTTCCATGGTCAATTTGACCCAAAAATAAGATACTAGACTTTTTACTTTTCTTCAAATTTCCCACATTCTTCAAATGTGACTAACTGCATCATTTTTGGATTCTTTGTCCACCTCGTTACAAATGGAGCACACATTTTGTGGTGTATTCAAATAGCAAGAAGAACATAATATAGATTTCAGAACTCCAGAATACTGGTCTCCAAATCATGTTATTTTGCTACTGTTGGTAAAGTTACAATATCTGAAGTTTAAAATATCTTCCTTAAACAAGAATTTTGGAATAAACCTGAAGAAAAATGCTCTTTGAATCACATGTGAAATTTAGAGCTTAAAATGAGAACTTGCTGAAAAAGATAATAAAGCACAGTATATTCCTCAGGTAACACCTATTTAACTGCCTAGTTAACAAAATCATGTTCTCATTTTGCAGTGCAAGGATTAATATTCCTTACAAATAGATATCAGACACCATGATTATGAACACATTAGAAATACCTAGATGGAAATAATGGGAATTACATGCACAGACAACTGAATACAGAAATAGGACTATCTGGTCAAGAGAGGGATGTGGGCTCCAATCCAGCAAAGAACTTGAGCACATACTTAGCTTTAAGCACCTGTGCAGTCCGATTGGCCCTTTTGAACCCAATCATATACTTTAAGTTCAAAATGTATTTAAGTGACTTGCTGGGATCCTAGAGAAGATGGTCAGTCTTGTAGTTAAGGTACTATACAGGGACTCTGGAGATGCGGATACAGTTTGCAGCTCTGCTATGGACTTGCTGTATGATCCTGGGCACATCATTATTTTCTCTGTGACTCAGTTCCCCATGTGTAAAATGGAGGTAATAATACTTTCTTTCTTCCACCCTGTGCCAATCTTGTCTGTTTAGACTGTAGGCTCTGGAGCATGTCTCTCTGACGTGATTGTGCTCAGCACCCTTCAACGAGGTCTCGCTCTCAGCTGGAGATCCTAGATGCCACTAATAAAGATATACAGTAATAAATCAAACTGGTCAAGAGCAGCTGGTAGAAGCTTATTCCCAACAAGGCACTGCTGGTTGGTAGAAGGAAGAATCATGAGTGCATGGCAGGGATGTCGCCATCCCACTATTGTGTAGTAGTGACCATTCTTCATCAGTGGGGTTCACAACATCAGAATACTTCTTTCCCCCAGCTACTCAGAGTTCCAGATGGTGTCACTGGGAAAAAAGGTCCTTCCCTCCTCCCTCCCCCGCCCCCATTTGTGCTTGGTGCAATAATTACAGGCTTTTATCTTAAGTATGGACTTTGCCACAATCTAGCCCCAACTGTTGATTGTGATAATTATAAGACATGTATTTTTCAAAACCTTGCTCTCTGAAAGATTCCCCCTCTCCTGCTGTATCACCATGGCAGTGGAAATCAACAGAGGCACATTGCTAAGAATTACTAAATTTATATATCTATGACTGAAGCAAAACACTCTCAGCTCTGCTATTCACTTCCGCTGTTGGTCCAATAGCACCTGAGTTTGTGAACCATCAGGGCATCTTGCAAAGTCAATCTGTTCATTCTGGCTTCCTTGCATTAGCTGGGATGGATGTTTTATTTTTAAGATTGGCAATGGATTGGAGATGTGACTCTTCTGTCTGTGTATTTATTATGGCAGGCAACAGTTATATTTTCAGGAGTATTTTTCTTGTTGTTGTTGCTGGCAACGTGATAACATTTGCTTAATTGTGTTTTATTAATGTAAATATACCCAAAGGCTGAGGCTTGGGCAATGGTCTCATGCTTTTGTAAATCAAATTGCAGTATAAATAAAACAAAATAGAGTTGGAAAAGAGTTGATTAATTGTATTCTTTTGCTTAAGCCCAAATGTATCCACAGCTATTGTTCTGTATGAAACAAAGTTTTCGGCCACAGGGTTAGAAGTAACTTGTCAGTAAGTAATTTTCATTCTCATATGGCAGGAAGGGATGCTATTTAAAGTATCAAAACAGAGGTGGAGACCAGGCAAGGGTACAGACTCCCTTCTGTGTAACACAGCCATATCTTGTGGTCTGTACCTGCCACCAAGATCACATATTTTTCACAAAGCATTTAAAAAAGAAACTGAAGCGTTCACAATACTCTGTACAGCCTGCTGTTAAAAAAAGTCAAGGCTACTGGCACGGCATAAGCCTGTTGAGAGGGTACCTTCAATTCATAGAAAAATCTATTCTATTGGCAGGTCCGTCTCAACACACAGTGTACTTTAAAGGCTTTGTGGCACCATTTAATAGATTTTTGGCTGAGTGCAGTGGAAATCAATTCTACAAACAGATTTCTTATGTGGAATAAACATGTTTCATTAGAAAAGCTTCTGCTAGATATTTATTTATACAAGCCCTGGCCTGAGATGTAAGAATGAATGCAGTATCATTCCATCCTAGGACAATGCATGTATTTCCACCAGTAAATGATCTTTCTGAAGAGAAATTTTACAGAAATATGATGGGGAATCTCTGGCAATGACTACATTGAATTATTTCCTCAAATTTTCCCAAAACCTCAAGAAAAAAAAAAAAAACACAAAAAGTGAAGGTCAAGGGAAGAAGAGGTTTTTTTTATAAAGAGCATTAGAAGTTGTGGTTAAAGCATCCTCTGTTCTCAGTAGGTGACCAGATGGGGGTGTGGAACCATCAGTGAGGAGGCGTGGCAGGACCACAGCTCCTTTCCTGCAGCACCCAATACCCAAATATGGTAAATATCTTAAATGAATCAAACTGTACCATAGAATCTCTATGGATAGAAATTCCATGCTTGAACAATAAGAGTATAGCAGTAGGAATATATTACCAACCCACCTGATCAGGACCTTGAAAATGATTGTAAAATGCTCAGGGAGATTAGAGAGGCTACAAAGGCAGAAAATTCAATAATAATGCGGAATTTCATCTAGCCACATATTGACTGGGTTTGTGCGTCACCTCAGGAAGGGATGCAGATATAAAAGTTTCTGGAGACACGAAATGACTGCTTCTCGGAGCAGCTTGTCCTGGAACCCACAAGAAGAAAGGCAATTCTTGATTTAGTCCTAAGTGAAGTACAGAATCTGGTCCAGGAGATGACTATAGCTGAACCACTTGGTAATAGCAATCATAATGTAATTAAATTTAACATCCCTATAAGGGGAAAAATGCCAAAATTATCCACTACAGTAGCATTTAACTTCAGAAAAGGGGGACTACACAAAGATGAGGAAACTAGTTAAATGGCAATTAAAAAGGTGACAAGTTGGGTGAGGTAATATCTTTTATTGGACCAACTTTTGTTGGTGAGATAAACAAGCTTTTAAGCTTACACAGAGCTCTTCTTCAAGTCTCGGAGAATGGCAAAACTACTTGTAAGTACATCAGAATCAGGAAGCCTGTCAAACAGTCAGTGGAGCCACTGAACGACCAAGGTGCTAAAGAAGCACTCAAGGAAGACAAGACCATTGCAGAGAAGCTAAAGGAATTATTTGCATTAATCTTCACTGCAGAGGATATGGGGGAAATCCATATACACAAACCATTCTTTTTAGGAGACAAAGCTGAGGAAATGCCCCAGATTGAGGTGTCAATAGAAGAGGTTTTGGAACATACAGATAAATTAAAGAGTAATAGGGCATCAGGACCAAATGTTATTCACGCAAGAGTTCTGAAGGAACTCAAATATGAAATTGCTGAACTACTAACTATGGTTTGCAACCTATCACTTACATCAGTCTCCATACTAGATGACTGAAATGTAGCTAAAGTAATACCTGTTTTTTAAAAAGGCTCCAAAAGTGATCCTGGCAGTTACAGATCAGTAAACCCAACTTCTGTACCAGGCATACTGATTTAAACTATAGTAAACAAAACTATCAGGCTCAGAGATAAAAACACAATATACTGGGGAAGAGTCAACATGGCTTTTGTAAAGGGAAATCATCCTTCACAAATCTATTAGAATTCTTTGAGGGAGTCAACAAGCACGTGGACAAGGGTGATCCAGATGACATAGTATACTTAGACTTTCAGAAGTTTTTCACAAGGTCCCTCACCAATGCCTCTTAAACAAAATAAGCAGTCATAGGATAAGAGGGATGCTCTTCTCATGGATTAGTAACTGGTTAAAAAGATAGGAAACAAAGCTTAGGAATAAACGGTCAGTTTTAACAATGGAGACATGTAAATAGTGGTGTCCCCCAAGGATCTGTATTGTGACCAGTTTTGTTCAACATATTCAGAAATGATCTGAAAAAGGGATAAATAGTGAGGTGGCAATATCTGTAGATGATACAAAACTACGCAAGATAGTTAAGTCCAAAGGAGACTATAAAGGGTTACTAAGGAGATCTCACAAAACTGGGTGACAGGGCAACAAAACGGCAGAGGAAATTCAATGTTAAGTGCAAAATCCCAGCTATACATACAAAATGATGGGCTCTAAATTAGCTTTTACCACTCCAGAAAAAAAGATCTTTGAGTCATTGTGGATAGTTGTCTGAAAATATCACTCAATGTGCAGCAGCCAAAAAAAGCTACCAATGTTAAGAACCATTAGGAAAAGGATAGATAACAAAACAGAAAATGTCATGATGCCACTACATAAATCCACGGTATGACCCCATGTTGAACACTGCATACAGTTCTGATTGCTTCATCTCAAAAAAGATATTAGAATTGAAAAAAATACAGAGAAGACCAACAAAAATGATTAGGGATATAGAATAGCTTCCAAATGAGAAGAGGTTAAAAAGACTGGGTCTGTTCATTTTAGAAAAGACACTATTAAGGGAGGATATGATAGAGGTTTATAAATTCATGAATGGTGTAGAGAAAGTGCACAAGGAAGTGTTATTTACTCCTATAAATGAACACAAGAAGTAGGCGTTACCTAATGAAATTAATAGGCAGCAGGTTTAAAAACAAAGAAAAAGAAAATACTTTTTCCTCACACCGCACAGTCAATCTGTGGATCTCATCACCACGGGATGGTGTGAAGGCCAAAGAATAAGTGGGTTCAAAAAATAATTAGATAAGTTCCTGGAGGATCAGTCTATCAATGGATGTTAGTCAAGGTGGTCAAAGATGCATCCTCATGATCCAGATGTCCCTAAACCTCCAACTGCCAGAAGCTGGGAATGGACGATAGGGGATGAATCACTCAAAATTGTCCTGTGCTGGTCATTCCTTCTGAAGCATCTGGCACTGACCACTGTCAGAGACAGGATGTTGGGCTATATTGACCATTGGTTTAACCCACTATGGCCATTCTTATGATGCTTTAAGAAAAACACTAAATATTACAAAATTCGCAATAAAGTCAGGAGTTGGCTACACTGCTTTTCACATAAGGGTTGATGGACTAGAGGTTCAGAAGAGGACACAGTGCAGTTAGAATGATGTCATGAAAAGCCATTTTTAATCATATGCACAAGGGTCAGAGTGAAGGATGCTATGAGAACCTTTCCTCTGAATTCCTAAAATTAGTGAGATTAAAATATTAACCTTAACTTTGTAAAATATTAACTCTTTTATATAGATACCTTTTATTTTTATGAAAAAAGTAGATCTAAGAGCAGTAGTGTGTTCCACAGTCCACTGAAGAGAGTACTGCACTGATCTTCTAAGTCTCTGATCCTAGTACTAAGAAGATCAAACCTGCAGACTAGGAGATCTGATGGTATCATAGCCTATGTCAGTACAGGATTTTATTGCTGTTGTTCTAGAATCCCAGGTTGTTCAGATACTCCTTGTGGTTGGATAACTGAAAAAGATTAAACAGGTTTTTTTCAGCCCTCCTCCTCGCCCCCTCCTCTCCTCCCCCCCCAAAAAACCCCAAACAAATCAATTATGCTTTGATCTAAAAGGAATTATGAAAAAGATGAATTTGAGAAAAGTATACAAAATAACTGAAAATAGGGATTAAAATGGAAGTGTCAACTCAACCTCAGCATAATCTGGCAACATGCTATGCATATCACATGTTGTGTGCCAAAAAGAACTGAAACAAACATCAACTAGCATTCATTAAAAGTTTATATATGGGTATATGAAAATGATTAATAAATACATTGTTCATCCTCACAAAAGAACTTTTTTGTGAGGAGCAGCTTTCCTGTGAAAATTGGTTTTTGCAGTGTTCCCAAAACACAGAATCTTGAAAATACATAGAAATTATTAACAGATTTTACACGCAGATTTCAGCTGGAACTAAGTCTAGGGACATGTTAATGATGAAATTGCTAGTTAAAGTGGACTGTCAAGATCGTAGGATTGCCAACAGTATGTTGTGGGCCAAGGACCCCTTGATGCCAACTGGCAGAGGGCACAGAGATTTTACAGGGATCCCCTGGGTAAGATATACACATAATAGTTCACCAAAGGGTGGCATGTGAGGTCTCTACCAACAGCCAGTAGCCTACATGGACCCTGCTGCTACATATTAAAGGTTCCCTAGTATGCACTGGCATACTGTGGTTTGAAATAGCAGTACATCAAAGCACACTAGAGAACTTTTAGTGCCCCTGTAACTTGTGTGCTCCTGAATTCAGAAAAAAGTACACCCTCTTGTATACTTAATTCAAACAGAAAACGTCTGAGGACCGAAATATTGCAGCAGGGCCCCCAAAATTTAGCTTTTAAGACAAGGAGTGTGTCACTGAGGACTAGTATAAAGGAATCTGGTTGGCTATAGACATGACGGTCCTGAAGCAGGTACTCATGGCAAGACTGGAAAAAAAGAAAAGGAAGGCAGAGCTATTTCATGAAACTTCAGCATCTTCAGTGGTCTTATCTCACTGCAAGAAACAAAATGTACCAGCTAGAAAAGGGTCTAACAGCAATAGTCACACTGTAAACCTGTTCAGGTATTGTATCTTGTACAAAAGTAGGGCTAAAGTTCACCATTTATCGAGGAATGTAGCCTGTCAGGAGAATTTGACATGCATTGAATGACTCATATGGAAATACTGTTCATTATAACGACAGGGAACCATCAAAAGAATCCAGGTTATCAATAGAACACACTATGGTTTTGCAGGAAGAAAATAAATTATTCTGAAAAGCAGAGGGTTCATTCCAAAGAGTTGGGGTGAAATCAGAGATATGGTGTTATCAGGCCTGAACAGAAGTGTCAAATTCTTTCATGAGATCCAAAGCGAATATGTGTAAGCTGCATTACATTTGACTGATGTGGATCTGACAGAAATCTTTTTGCTAAGCCATATTTATTTGAATGCTAAATGAAACCTCCCAGTATTTTTTTTTTTTAAGTAAAATCCTTCAGACTTCAGAGGGTGGGAGAAATGAGAAGCACTGGATGCAATGTGAATTATAGCACAAAGGTTGTTTCTTTTGGATCCTAGAAGAAGCCTGCTTCTCTGCTTTGCCTCACACATCTTTAAAGATGCAGATCCCTTGCAAACAAGACAATGGTAGGAGTTTATGCTGCCCGAGAATGATCCCCTGTGGTATAAGAAAGCAGACTAGGGTTATCTGAAGTCCAAGGAAGCTGCTGTAGCTTCTAAATACATCTCAGACTTTTTTCTTCTATGGTTTCATTTTTAACAGAACAGATTAAGATGTAGAAATAACTTGCTCTGAAAAAGAGCAAATGATGCTGACCCAAGGAGAGAATATTTATGACTAGGGCTGTGAGTGGTGAAGTTTAGTCATTGATTAATGGGAACTAGGAGTAATTTTAGCCCCAAGCCCTTTTACCATTTTCAGAGATGCTGAGCACCACCCCAACCACCTACTGAAATCAATGGCCACTGTAGTCCTCACCACCTTTATAACTCATACCTACACCATGCACAATGCATCCCCACAAAGATGGGATTAAAAACATTCTTCTGTTCTCCAGTTCTTTAGGGATGAAGAGGAGGACACAGAGTCAAAGTTTTCCAAGACTCCCATCCCTTGAGTAGTTTACTTTGTCCCTGGTTATTGCTTATATGATTGTTGTCACTACAATATACAACACATAGCAATACTCTTCTTTGGGGATTGTGAGGAGTTAAGACAATTTAACAAACAAGAGTGTGAATTTGCACTAAACACACACGGCTTTGCAAATGTAACTTTCCATTAAAATATATTATGTTTTACACACAGCTTGTCCATTCTATGACATTAAATTGCATTAAGGGTAAAAACGTGATGTTTTGTAATATTTTTAAAATTAATCCGCTTCCCTTGTGCCCCCAGAAATCCCCATTGCCATCCCCAGCTATACTGTACAGGATTTGCCCCAATATGGATAGGAATTGTTAACAGACATCTGACACAGCTGATTGCCTTACTGCTCCTGTTCCTCTATTCCTGCCCCATCTCTCACCCCACAAAAAGATTTTTTATAATGAATAAAATAAGGCATTTATATTTTTCTCTAATAAATACTGTTACCATAATCCTATTATACCCAGGAATGTCCAAGAAGAGAACAATGTTTCTAATTCATAACTAACTTTGGATGCCATAAATATGCATTCTGTACTCTGTGCCATAATCTGATTAGAATTCAAAAAGTTATTTATGAGCTTTTCTGTCTAGCTGAGCACAATTACCTCCACGTAGAAGAAAATGCATTAGGGGAAGTTCAAACGTCAGTTCTTACATTTTTAATTTTTTTTGTAAAGAATAAAATATGTAGGTGTTTGCCTTAAAAACTGTCAACCTCCTTACCCTGAACAACTTCACTTCTCTCTCCCCTACCAAGATGATGACGGCTTTTTTATCCTGCATAAAGAATAGCTAGAACACATTATTAACCAATCCTCCAAATGTGCTCTGTTCTTTAAAGTTAGCCTAAAGGCACTGATTCAAATTGTCAGTTTTCCTGCTCCATTAGAACCATGTCACTTCTGATTTGATTTTTTCCTTATTAACTTTATATTGCACACCTATAGAATTTTTTAACTGAAGGCACACAGTAATCCTGCCCCTCAACACACACACACACACACACACACACAGTGCATGCAAAGGGTCGTATGAGTTTTAAAAGGCAGAGACATTATTTTCCTTATTTCTTTTTGCAGCCCTCTGTGCTCCTTTGCAGCATATATGCCGAGGAACCGGAGGCACTAAAAGAACTGAAAAATGACAATGCCAACAGCAACACCAGAGATAATAGAAATCTGTTATATACAAATGACAGTTAACCAGTAGTTAAAATTAGACAGGCTATTAATATTATAGTAATAACAATCCAGTGTCTCAAATGCAATAAATGAAGAGATTCAAAATTAACAATTAGGGGTAAAACTCTGGCCCTATTGAGATCAATGGGATTTTTGCTACTGACTTCAGTGGAGCCAGGATTTCACCCTAGATATCCAATTTCAAAACCTAGATAGCACAGAGCTCATAGTAAGTAACTTGCATGGTACTTTGAACTCAATGATAAATGGGAGAAGGAACAGGAATAAGCTTTAAGAAAATTTAAAACTTTGCTTCTAGTACATTTTAATTTGCAAGATTGCATTTTTGTTACAACTACACCAAATGTATTATTTTAGTCCATTATCACTGGACTGTCATGATTCCTCTCACAACATTTACTGTAATTATATCAAACAACTTCTTATTATATATTGAGGATCAGCAATGTGCTTGGGAACAGGAGATGTGATATCTGAGCAATTTACAGACGGATAAAAAAAGTTCAGATATATACTGCAGAGCATATTTCGTGCCAGTAACAGGTTAAGTTGGGTGTTGGAATCTTGCAAATGTCATTATCTTAACTTTACAGAAGAAAGGTATCTGGAGGAGGTATCTGAATGAGGAGTGAAAGATTTTTAGGCACACAGGAAGAAGGCAACAGAGAAGGAAATAAGATCAGAGTGGGAGAAAGAAACAAGAGAGGTTTAAAAGACTAAGCAAGTTATATCGTTTTGCTTTCTAGGAGAGTTCACTAGGACTATCTACATTTATTTAAGCAATTACATAGCTTAATATTTTTGGATTCTTATTAATTAATAGAAAATGGTGAATGGTATATAGCTTATTTACTTGATAATTAACTTTTTGCTTGTGATTTGTGTCAATCGGCATTAGGATTGTAACTGGAGTTTAATTAAACACAAAAAACAGCATATACATATTATTTTTATTAAACAAAACAAAACTAACTTTTGAAATCAAGCTTTATAAATATGGCACAGTAGATTATGTAATCTATCGAGTGCTTGGACTATTCAAACTTTGAGCTAACAGCTGTTTTTCTATATAAAGAGGCTCATGGAATCAACATACTTATTTTTTATTTAAATATTTTGAGAGATTAGAATAAGGTTAGGCCATAACATTTTGTGTAAAATTCAGATTTCATTTTTAGGTTTATTTTTAAAAAGAAAAAATGTAAACAAAATAAAAAATTGTTATCCAGCTTTCCTGTTCTCAACTATTCTGCTCCAAAACCTTATAGTCCATTTGATGTAGATAAGAAGAATGCTAGTGGCCAAAAGCAAACTCAGTCTAAACCAAGAAACAAAACAAATAGCGACAAAGACTGTGGTAGTCCAATTCAACTTCCTCTAAAGGATAAGAAGAAGAAAGGGTATTGTGAATGCTGTGTGAAGAAATATGAAAAATCCAACTTAAATAAAAACAATCCAATTTTAATTAAGGCATCCAATTTTTTTTCAGAAAAATCATCAATCTTATCCACCCTGAAACTAAGAAATGAGATCAGCAATATATGCAGTTCGAGACTTTGAGGATGAAGATAAGAATCTTTGACTTGATGCAGAAGGCAAGGGAAAGCAAACAAAGGGATTCTAAGAGGAGAGTGACATGATCATAGCATAGGAGAAAAAGCTGTTTACAGCAGCAGCTTTTTTGATGGGGAGAAGGGAACAAGAGGATAGGCCACCAAGGAGGTGGTCTTTGTAAACAGGACAAGAGATGGCCAAGATGCGCAGCAGAGGGTTGTCATTTTTTTCATAGACTGTTCACCAATTTAACAGAGCGACTGTGCCTTGAACAACCTTCTCTTCCTCTCCCATCAGATCACGTAATACCCCTGTGACAACTACAGAAAGTAACATTAGGAAAATATTTATATATTTGTAGCTGTCATTTATCACAGTTTAGTAGCTGAAAGCAAGGAAAAGAATCAAGTGAATGGTCACCAGTTCCTCCAGTGAAGGCTAACCATAAACATTTGCAGTGCATTTAGCCCTGGTATAAGCTGACACTGTCCCTATATACTTCACTGTGAGATGCATCCTTTTATATCAGCTTTGAATTTGGTACTGTGGGGTTTTGTTAAATCCTTTTAAAATACCTTTAATTTCAGAGAGGCTATTTAGGAACCATAGTTCTGACTGAGTTTCATAAACCGAATTGGAGTATGCCGAATTCTTCATCCTACCCTCACAAAAACTGCCTCACATTTGAAGTACATGAGAAAGATAAATAGCTTTCATTTTAACAGAGCGGAGGATATACAGTCCCTGCAAAGACCAGCATGCACATCCTGTGGTTACTCTTTTAAATTCCCTCCATCTGAAGAGGCAGTCCCCATGGCAGCTTCTGAAGTTGTAAGGGCCTCAGGCATTCTCTGCTCAGATGGAAAATGTGCTATGACAAACCTCTGGTGCAAACTGACAGCACAAATATTGCCCAAAGACTTCACAAACTACATCGCAACGTGTGTATACAATGAGGACACTGAAGTGCTTACCAAGTGCTGCCTTACCTATGAACACATGGTGGGGTTTCCTGGAAACATTTGTGACATATGTTAAAGAGGATGCTCACAGCAGTGACTGACAAGAAGCTAGTGCGTTTGACATGGCACAGCATGAGTTTCCCAATTAAATTAACAGGGGACTGGAGAGTGAACTTGCCACAGCCTCACAAGACCCTGCTGCCTTCCAGCTGTCAGCACTGTACATAAAGATTGTCTTGTTCTTGGGGTACACCCTTCGTCACAAGGATCATCTTTTCAAAGAGAACAAGGTTTGTTCTGGGAATTCCGACCTTTTGCTTTAGCAGCTTCTTGCAGACGCTCCTGCCACCTCCTTCCTCCACCCCATTCCCAGTTGCAGGCCAGCCTCCTCCTGCTGCTGCAGTACACCTGGCGCACACTCTGCCTTCTGTATAGCTCATTCAGTGTGCCCCCTATTCTTTAAAGGGGTAGCTTCCAGTTCTCTTATTACATTATTTATACCACCATGGACAAAAATAAATATATATGTGATGCTTCTCGGAGCACCCAGGACTGAGAGCCACCTTCTTATCTTCAGCCTCCAGCAAGAGGGAGTCTGGTTTTTGGAAGTTGAGTGTCTGCTCCTGGATACTGCCAACCCTTCAGCCACTTAAGCACTCTTCTCTGGATTTATGCTAGAGTCCTGCAAATCTGAGGATATCCGCATTCATGGATGAGGATATCTGTGGACTATTTTTTGTGGATTGGATGTGGATCTCAAAGGCAGGGAAGCAGATGTCTGCAGCTCATAGCCTTTGAGGCTGCTTCCCCACCTTCAAGATCGGGGTGTGTGGCTGGGGGCTGCCAATCATCTGTTGGGCAGAGGAAAAGCTGATGCGGGGAGGGGGGGTGGAGGGGGGAAGAGGGGGGACTGGCCTCCAAACAGCTGACTGAGGGCCCAGGGCTGTGGGGGCAGTGTGGATGCAAATAGACATAAAACAGACTGCAGATAGCAGGTGGGATTAGAGTTGATTCTGGCAGATGCAGATCCACATTTTTGTATCAGCGCAGGGCTCTACTTATGCAGTCCTTCCTTCGCCTTGCAGGTTAACAATAGGTCATCCAATCCCTGAATCCCTTTGAATTTTTCCAGCCCCTGACACTGGCTACTCTCAGCAATTCTAGATCCTCTGCACCCAAAGGTGCAGTATATACACCTCAGTTTACCTGTTGTACTTACACCACCAATCCTGGAAACCACACAGCACTTATAATAAAACAAAAGAAGGTTTAAAAAAAAGAATAAAGATTTATCTAGAAACAAGAGGGGGTGGAAACAAGTGGTTACAATACAAAACAAAATCAAAAATGCAAATCTGGATCTACACGTTAACCTTCTTATATAATATAGTAGATTTATATAGTAAATATATACAGATTTATATATATATAGTAGACTGTATACAAATTATATATATACTATATATATATAGTAGATTTATATAGTAGAATATACAGTTCCCTTCTTATCTAATATAGTAGATTTCCACACTCCCCACCTCCCACCAAAGTTTAGTCTGTTGCAGAGCTGACTGAACCAGGATACAAACGTTCATAAAAGCACACCCCTTCAACCAGGGTTTCCTCAATGAACAGATACAGATTGCTTCTCCCTCTTCTGTGTTGTACTGAAAACAGCATTTTTTCTATTCACAGCAAGGGCAAAGCCCAGCCTTGTTCTAAAGTTTCTTTTCTAATTTTAAGTGGTTTTGATTGTTTGTCATTGTCTCTAATGGTTTCTCATAGACTGTTCTGGGATCTGGCCGGAGTAGACAATAGAACCAGCTGACCAGGGACGGATGACAACTCCCTCTTGCTTGAATGGATAATCATCGAAACATATTACCACCTGGTGACTAATTTCTACTCCAAGTCCATAAAGCATACTTTCAGTATAAATACTGTAACAGAGTGGGGGGGGGGAGGAACAGATGTACTCCGCCCTCGTGGGTCTTGCGCTCTTCCGGCCCGGCTGGTGGGGCAGCTGGGGGAAGGTTTAGGGAGGGGATGGGGCCCGCTCTGCCCCTGAGTACTGCTACCTTCCCTTTGGGCAGTCTGTGGACAACTTCCTGCTACCCCAGCTGGTGGCCTGCCTCCAGTGCTGTGGCAGGAACTGTGGCAGCTCCCAAGCTTCTGCAGGCTGCAGGCTGCAGGCTGCCAGGCTGCAGTCTCCTAGCTCCAGGCTGCCAGCACCAAGCTGCAGGCTTTTAAACTGCAAGCTCCAAACTCTCAACTCCAAAACTGTAACCTGTAAACTCCTAACTCTCAACTCCTCACTCCAAACTCCACAACCCACACTGCCTGCTTGCACTGGAGGCTTTTAAGTGTTTGGGGCGGGGCTCCTTGATTGGCCCCAGGTGTCCTAATTGCCTGATCAGCCCCAGGTGGCCTAATTAGTTAAGCAGCCCCAGGTGGCCTAATTGCCTAATCAGCCCCAGCTGAATCACCCAGGGAATAAGGCTTTGCTGAGCCTGGGGCTAATATACCTGCCTTCTAGTACTTTTTCATAGCCGTCCGGCCTGACCCCATCACAATACATTATTCCTGAAATGTTATCCATACATACATCTCATGGTGATTATAAGCTTGACAAGTTATAAACTTCCTGTAGATTCTGTACAGCTACTATGTATGGATAAATATCCTGTAAGACGTGTTAGGTGTGGTGAATTTGCCAGGTTTTAAATGAGAGCTGTTTGCAAAGAACAGTAGACCCTTTGCAAAGGAGTCTCTTTGTCAAAATATACAGTAATAAACAAATATTCAAAGTTATTACTAAAAAAATAATATAAATCTATTACTAAAACATCCATTCCATTATTTCATACATGCAAAGTGTCTTTAGTCATATGCATATGCATTCAGTACAATGTGAGGAGTCACATGAGAAAGGGTTGCAAGATGAGGCTCTGAAGTGGCATCACCAGATGAAGTCTTTTTCTTTAAATAAAACTTCAAGAAGTAGACTCAAGTAATATAACTAGCTGTCCACAAGAAGGGAATCAATAACAGTTATTACTAGAAAGGGGTTGGAGTGGGACAATGGCTTTCATCTGAACGACCAAGATATACACATTCTTAAACGGAGGAACTACGTACTCATTCTGCTGTAACCATCAACCTTCCTCTATTCCTCACGTTTGCAACCGCACTAATAATCTAATCTGAAATCCAATATTGAATTCTTTGGATCATGTGTTCTATTTGTCCTGAAAAGCATTTAGCCCACTTTTGGGCACAGTAAAAATAATTTTAAATAGTTTGAAAAGATATTGAACAAATTTCTTTATTTTAAGATTTTTTTCAAAAGTGGGGTTTAATTTATACCTCTCAGTGTCAGAGTACTGTATAGCACCGTCACCAAGAGTATCTAAGTAACTGTGTAAGTTGCAAAAGATGGAATTTGTGCCAGCCACCATAACAAACACTATTGCTGTACAGCTCACCCTTACAAACCACATATATTTAAATTTAAACAAATGTTCCCCATCAGGGACTTATTCATAAAGTACCACACATTAATACACTTTTATAAGTAAGCTGTTTATTTTATTGACTGTAGCACTTACATGGTACTTTTCATCTACAGACCACAAAGTGCTTAACAAAAGGTGGCTCTCATTATCCCTATAAAGAAAGGGAAGCACTAAGAAATTCACTTACCCAAAGTCACACAGTGAGTCCATGGCACAGCTGGGAATAGCCTGGAACTAGGACTCAGGAATCCTAGGTTCTACTTCACCATGTTGTTTCACAGAATAAGACAACATTTAACAACTACTAGACTGCACAATCACTGAAGGCTACTGTGTAACCTGAACCCTCTCTCAGAAGCCTGACTAGTCCAAGATCTATAAAGATTGGCTTAGTGTTGTTTGGTTGTCAGTTTAAGTTGACCTCTAAGTGAACTTCTGTACCCCAATGGTGCCATATGCAGTATTCAGCATGTCGGGAGCAGAAATATAGCATACCATGTGCAGATTTGTAGTGTTGTGTGCAACACTAGTTGTGGGTTGTGTGCAAAATGGCGGGAAGATAGATTATAAATATCCTGCTCACCCAAGCACTTGAGTTGTCCGTCAGAGTGGCAGCCTGTGCACGTCTTATGCATTGTTCCTGTCGTCAGAGTGAAAACTGAAGAAAGAAGATAGACTTACCTGATAGTTAGAGTTCGTAGATGTCAATTTGAATCCCTGTTCCTGGTGCATGATCCTGATCCTTGGTCCTCACTTTGTCCGTCATCATTGCTCCTTTGGTGTTGGCCCCTATCCGTGAGTGTAACCCATTCTTGTTAGCCCATGGTGGTTATATGGGACTAGGCCTCAAGCCTAAATACCTAAGTATTGTTGGTTCTATTATCCTTTGTAAATAAACCCTTTCCTATTTGATCTTAAAATCTTGTCTGTGTTCCATGGATGAGCAGTTGATAGATGCTGTAGGCTTTGGGATGAACTGGAGGGTACAGCTAAATATAAATTTAAGCTGTTTGAATTACCCTGGGTTTTTTAGGGCAGGCCCATTGGCTGTGGGTCTGGAGTTTGAGGTTGTGGTCTTGACCAATCCTCAGGAGTTCTGGTAACAAATGAGTCCTTAAAAAGAAGATTAAGTGTGATGAGAGGATTACAGTATACCGCTGTCAGTAACAAAGAACCAATCCTGTGTGGTGATGAGTGCCCACAACTTGCGTTAAAGTCAATGGGAGTTTTAGGAGCTCAGCATCTTGCAGTAGGCACTCATATCATTTCACATATCCCTTTCTTCATACATCATTTGAACATTCAGATTCTAGTATGAAAAGCAGGACTTCAAACAGAACACATATGGAGCATATGCTCCCTAACCTGTGTTGAATCCAAAAGTGCAGTGCTTCCTAGACTAACAACTGTGTAAAAAAATAAAGCAACTGATCGTGCAAACTCTTAAGCATTTGCTTAATTTTAAGCATGCAAGTAGTATAACCAATGTGGTGATGTCTTCCGTCAGCCTGAAACAACAGTTCTGAGATGTGAGCTGCCCATTCACCCCAGTGGGGCATTGACTCTGATGCCCAGTCATGGTAGTGTCAGTATTGTTAACTATTTCATTTTGGTCAAAGCATGTAAGACAAAAACGGGATGATCATACTGAGAGTGACATGTCATTTTGGTGCCATACGCAGGCAGAACTTGGGAGAGAGAACCAGCAGTGGGGTTGGCAGCAAGGATAGGGGATCTGGGCCCACACTACTCCACCAGGTCCCAACCCAGGGCCCTGACAGTGGCAGAGGGCTCCTACAGAAACAAGCTGACTCAAGCTCTGACAGCAAAACCAGTTTAAAGTCTGGCTTCCCACTTCCTATTTACAGTCTGGCAATAAGGTTCAGTAATCCAAGGGTCCTCCAAGCGGAACCAGAGGCCTACAACAGGCTAGAGACGTCTGTCTCCTTGCCTGGCTCTGATACAACTGAGCTGGAGGCCCTGCCTTTTATGTTTCCTGCCCTACCTCTCAACTTCTGGTGCCAGGGTCAGGCCCTGCTCACCAGGGAGCAGAGAATGGTTCCTCCCCCCCTTTGACTCTTCGGGAGGCCACATCACCTCACTACATGCCCGGCTTCCCCCTCCCACAAGTCCAGCTCCTGGTCCTCAAGGCTAATGTCCTCACTTCCCCCCAAATGTGACAGAAAGTTCATGTCAGTGTTGTCCGTACCTGCTTGGTATCGGATGGTGAAAGCGCATAGCTGGAGGATGAGTTACCAGTGCATCTATCTCGAGTTGGTGCTCTTCATGGTGTTCAGCCATTTCAAGGGAGCATGGTCTATTATAAGCACAAAGAGGGAACCGAGGAGATACTCTGTGAGGGCATCCACAGCCCATTTGATGGTGAGGGCCTCCTTCTCAATGAAGTTTTGCTCCCAGGGAAACAGCTTCCAGCTGATGTACATGACGTGTTCTTCCCCTTCCACCTGCTGGGAGAGGACACCCCTGAGCTCCATCTCTGACGAATCCATCTGGACGGTGAATTTATGCGGGATGTCGAGGCAAAAGAGCACTGACTCTCTGCACAGGCAGTCTTTGAGGGCCCAGAAGGCATCTTTGCACCCTGCAGACCACTGCACTCAGCCCAGGCTGTCCTTGGTCAAGAGCTCAAATCAGGGGGGCTGCAATCAAGGCAAATTGGGGAACAAACCAGCAGTACTATCTGGCTAGACCCAGGAACCACTGCACCTATTTTTTGGTAGTTGGGGCCGGGCAGGCCTGCAATGCTTGAATCTTCCCCGCAAGGAGGCATAAGACCCATTCTATGAGGACGCTCCCTGATAAGCCAGTAGTATCTGCTGAAGAAACTAGACGTCAATTATGCAAGAGCAGCATTATTTTCTACTCTGCACTTTATAGTCTCCTGAGAAAGAGAGTGAGGAAGCATAGCTTCAGCAAGTACAAAGATCTGAGGCCATAGTGATGGGTGCAATACACATGCCTACATGAAATGAGAGGGATAGTGCCAGCCAATGGCATAATAGTTCATGCGGTTGTTGGTGGCACCCAGAGGTGGGGTAGAGAAGTGCTGGACATTGGGATCCAGGGAGTTGGCTATTGCATTCCCCACAGTTCTTTTGGCCACTTAGAATCTGGAGGTTCTGCCCCCACAAGGCTGCAAACTGAGAGGAGTGGAAAATATATGTGATGAACACCAGGATTTTCCTGAGTCTCTCCCTTACCCACAGGGTTTATCACAGATCTGCTTTTTTAAAATCCCTGGATACAATTTTCAATACCACATCTCTAATTTTAAATTATTCATAAACTGATGGATGAAAAAAAGCTGAAGACTGAACTATAGAAACTTAGAAGGAAAAATAATTCCTTATTTAGGTAGTTTTAAAAAAATCAATTTGTCACTGATGTACATGAAATATTTGAAAACGTCTCATCATGGGATAAATACACATGCCCAACCTTTTTTTTAAAGAGAAATTAGACAAGTGACTGTTCCACAGACCAGTACACAGGTAAATCAAATTCAGATGAACTTTGACTCACAGCACTTATTTTGGAGTTCATCTGCAATCAAGTCTGAAAAAGAAAAACTGGCCGAATAATAAAGTTTATGTGAATGGAGAAACCGCTTCTGAGCATGCTCAGTAGGCATCTACTGATGTCTTTAGCAGCACCAAATGAAGTCTCTCCTTTGTAACAGGACATTGCACATTCTCCTTACTTAGCTTTACAGGCACAGAGGTTGCAGCTGTCAGGTTGATGCTAAAATAATTTGCTTGGTGGAGATTATAAGTGTTTCATTAAACACACATACAGAGAGCACAATTCTTCAAAAAAGCCCAGTCTTATTACCTTCAGGAACAGAAGAAAGCTGTGATCATTAAAAAAAATCCCGATGATTTCACAATGGTAGCATACCTCCACAATTTCTGCTTTGGACCACAGGCTTTGCCACACTGGTCATAACGGTAGTCTATCTAATCCCTTATCCTTTTTCTAACAGTAGCCCTGTACCAGATACTTAAGAGAAAAGTGTAAGAATCTCCATAATGAACAATTATGGAATAATCTGCCCATAAGGGAAGTTTCTGTCTAATGATTGGTTTATATGCTGAAGCATGAGTGCATATTTATTTAATACATAGACAATCTCATCTACAGATAGAAACAGGTGTGCTCTTATCACCAATACAAGGCTCCGACCCACCAAATGACTCTACTAACAGGTAGCCCCTTAAGTCCACACAGAGCCCAGTGAAGTCAAGGGGGCTTTGCATGGCCACAGGGATACACTCATGTTGTGCTAAAAAGAGCACTTGGGATCCTTTTAAGAGGAAAAGGCAGTATGCCACATTTATTAACAGATGCTAAATTAATAATTATCTTAAACCTATGCACACACAATAACTATCTTAAACCTATGCGCGTGCGCGCGCACACGCACACACACCCCGGAAATGTTCTGAGGTTGTATAGCACCAGTCCTTATCGTGGCTTGAGATCGCAGCTTGGGTTCGTTGCTGGAGTTCGTGGCTCGTGGCAGCTACCTGGCCAGGGAAGCTGGGCACGAGTAGAGCGGGGTCTTTGTCGGGCGCACACCGACACTCTTCTTTGATGGTCTGCAGAACAGTTTCTCTCTCTCCCAAAAGCTTTGCATCTCACCCAGTCTTTTATAACCTTTTGACTTCGGTTTAAACTTAGGAGTTCTGCTGAGTCACGTCGCTTCTCTGTGTCCATTGCTTGCTGGACAATAGCAGACGTGACTTTCAGCTCGTTCCTGGTGTTTTGATTAAGTTTGCTCTTTTGTTTTCTGAGGTGGATTCTTGTTTTGCTTTTCAGGGATGTGTTCACACTTCTTCAGCAATTAGGGTGGACACCACACTTCATCAGAACAAGCTGGCAGTTTGGGTCTGGTTCACACATACAAACACCTTCCAGTCACACCTTGTTCAGATAACATCTAAAAGCAGTTTGGGTCTGGTTTACACATACATACACCTTCCATTCACACTTGTTCAGATAACATTACCTAATCTAATAGTTTAGAAGGAGTTTTGTGCAAGATGGAGTACATTTGGTCAAAATGGAGTTTTACATTTACAATATGGAATATGGCTGAGGGGAGTTCAAAACAGATTCTGCAGGCTTACAATTTTATTCCTAAACTCAGGCAGAGTCGCCAGCAGGACTGGTGCCCAAATGTTTAATCCTTTTTTAAATCCTGCCAAATTCTTGGACTCAGATAGCATGTCTGCACGCCTCTTTGTTAGTGAACTTGGCAGCTAACAGATGTTCACCTCATCCAAAGGCCTAGGCTGGCACATGGTTGCCTTCCTAGTACAAGTAAACTGCTTTTTGTTTGCAAGGCAGAAAGGAAGTCATAATGATGTTTGCGTAACCATTTTGATTGGTCCTCCTTCCTTCCAGCTTTCTATGCAATAGGACATTCCAAACTGCAGTGCCCCATCTCCTCATCTAGTGCAGAGAGTGTGGTCTACCCAACTCCTGAACACAAAAACAATACATTTTGATAGTAATCAGATATCTGAGACTTGCCACTTTCAGGATAGAATGCAAGTCTCATCTCTTGTGCAAGCATTTTCCTAACTAAGACAACCAAATGATACAAAACCTCCTGGCTCTGATGCTAATTAAGAAAGTGATGATGAGAAAGAAGGAGAGGAGAATTTATGTTCCCCTTGGAAATATTTCTGGATTCTAAGTTAGTGCAGAATTCTGTATGTTGATTCCAGTTAAGGGGTGCCCAGTGATGGGCACCTCAAAAACATGATAAAATAGATGCACAACTGATTGCATAGAGGTTTTAAAACTTACTGTTGACTACAAAAGTAGCTAATTCATGCCAGTTTGTTTACTGTGATTTTCAGCACAGGTGTTCATGTATAAAATACACGAATATTTTAGCCAGAGGACTTTTCATTTTGAAAGATGGGGATAGACACTTCAAGTTAGAAACTTTGAAATGGGAGTGCCTTCATGGCAGTCCATTTCTAAGGCCTAATTACCCCATAATGTCCTTTTAATAACACAGAGGATAAATTTTGACAAAAAACTTACTTTACACTGTATTTCATAATCATTTGACCATACAGTAGTTTCTTTTTCTTTTTTTTTTAAATCCATATATAATATCAAAATCTAAAATATACCAAAAACATTTTTCCTGTTATTAGATTTTAGGAAGTAAAAAGTCACAATTACATCCTCCTACATAAGATGCAATGCATCTGTTTGAGCAAGCCTAATTCAGATAATCTAAATTTACAGGCATTTTCTCTGAATTACCATTTTTTTGGTAAGTTCATGTTTGCATGGGAGTCCACATGGCCATTTCCAGATATTTTTCATGTCATCAAATGCATATAATTGTAATTACCACAGGGCTAAATCTGTCCCATGAAAATCAGCTGGAGTTTGGCTGCTCATTTCAGAGAGACAAAGATTGAGCCCCTAGCTTGCATATTTCTGAAAGTAAACTCCATCTTGTCTTGAGCTCATCTGTTCTATGGAACTCAGGCCAAAAAAAGCTTTGTCACCTTTACAGCCACAAGTAGGAATCCAAACAGTGTTTCGACTCCCTTCTGAGACCAAGAAGGGAAATTTAAGGCCATCAAAGTACAATTACAGCTAGACATTTTTCTTATACTCAAATCTGGGCTGAGGAGAGCTACAGTATTAGGACCACTGAACAGTCAACATCCCCCATTAATTGGTTCCAGAGCTTTTTCATTATAACACTACAAAACCTACTGCAACAGATGTTTAAAAAAAAAAAAGAATTCTTACAGTTTCATGAAATTTTGTATTAATATTGCACACCCTATTATGGAGTTAAAATACCTAATCAATAACACAGAACTCTGTGTGGGAATCGCTCCATTTGCATTTTTTTAAAAATCATTATTCAGTAACGGCCCACTCTTGTGAGGGGATAAACACCTTCAAACCCTATTAAAGCTGTGGTTGTTGAGGATGCCCAGTGCTACACAGGAGAACTCAAAGTACTATATACCATAGAAATACAGGTTAGTTTTAATAAAATTAATGCAGTGGAGTGGGAGAGATACCATAGAAAAGTTTTATATTGAACATAAACAGTAGGTCAGCCAAGGACTTAATTAAATAACAAAGGGAATGGAAAACACACGAGGTTAGCAGGTATTCAAGCTACTATACTATTTGTTTTACTTGGAACTACCAGATTTTAATGTCAATATCAAGTAGCAGGTGATAATTGCTTTCTTATTACTAGTAACCAAAAAAACATTCTGCTTTTCTAGGAGAATGCCAATTTAGGAAGCATGCCAAACTGGAAAGAGTCAAGACTTGCACACACACATATATAGTAACATTACCCAATAATATTCCATGGTTTTGTACATGGACATTCAATAACAGCACATTCGAAAACTCAATAGTCAGTTTGTTTTCACAAACCGATTTGGAGCTCAGATTACAAAGGAACACTGGAGCCAATGACTCTTCAGATTAGCAACAACCAACTGTAGGCCTTCAAGGAAGACAAAGCAGCCTGCAGCCTGGAGATCTGCAATACAGTCCACCAACATGTAGCAACCCACTTCTTCCTTAGCTATACTTTCAAAGTTAAGGAGTCCAGCTGTGGTGACTATGTACCAGCACAGACATATGAGAGACAACATTTTATTTTGAAAATAAGGAAGGGAGCATAGTGAGGTTCTGAAAATGGAAGTGGGGGAAGGGGGACAAGAGGGTGTCACAGTATGTAGGAGAAGAGACTGGAAGACCAATTATAGAAAAAAGCAAGAGGAAAAACTCACGTTGAGGGGACAGCTGTGGATGCAGATACCCTCAATCCAAATCAGGTTTCCATTGCCACAAGCACACTGAGCACTTACTCAGCTGCTAAATATGCTCCTTCCCGGAAGGTCTACAACATCTTAATTAAAACCACACTTTATTGGCACCTTTAACATTTTCTTATAGGTAACTGTTGCAGGACTGCTCACTCCGGCCGGGTTGCTGTGGCCTGTCCTCAGGTCCCGACTCCGGGGGAGGCCACAGTGCCTTCCTAAATGGGGAACAGTTAGCACCTGGGCACGGGTCGCCAGCCTGATTCTCGGACCAGGCGGGCGGCCAAGCAGTCTAATGCCCCAGCCCTCAGGCAGGGCGAGCAAGTACACAGTCTAGTGCCCCAGCCCTCTCAAACAGGGTGAGGCAGGCAGTGGAACCACTGTCTATAGCAGAAAGGGAGAGTACTTCCTCCCAGGGCAGTTGGGAACAGGGGCAAAGGCGTTGCCACTGAGTCGGCGGGGCTCCTGCCGCAACATGCTGACAGGGCCATGCCCCTAACTCAGCCACTGGCTCTGGCTGTTCCTGGGCTACTTCCTCCCCATATCCCCAGGTACCTGTCTCCACCAGGTCATAGTGGTACTCAGCCCACAGCTGGCCCACCATTCAGTCCCTCCTCGTCCACGGGCAGCAGGGCGGGGAGCTCTTCAGTGAGGGACAGCTCCTCAAGGTCGCAGGGTTCCTGGGGTCCTTCGGTGTTGGGCAGCTAGCTCTTCCAGGTCCAGCCCAGCTTCAGGGGCCTTCGCGTCGGGCAGCTCCTCCAGGTCTCGTCTGGCCTCCGGGGTTGTTCCCATCTGTGTTGGTCGGGGGGCTCAGTCCAATCCCTGAGGTCTTGCACCCAGGTCTAGTCACTGGGGTTTTCCACCCAGGTCCAGTCCCTAGGCCCAGGTAGGTTGGGGAACAGTCAGGGATTCAGCCCTAGGAGGCAAGCATCCCGAGCCTCAGCTTGGCTCCAGTTTGGCCTGGGCCTCTGCCGGCAGGACAACACATCTGTCTCCAGTGGCTGTCTTCTCCTTACTGAGCTCTGGGGCCTGGCTTTTGTACTGCCCCTTCCTGTAGGGGCTCCGCCCCTCTGCTGCTAGTTGGCCTGATTGGGTGGCCCTATCACTGTCTGGCCTCTCTGTTGCCAAGCAGACTTGTCAGAGAGGGCTGTTTCAGCCCAGCCAGGTCACTGCGGCCTGTCTTCAGGTCCTGACTCCAGGGGAGGCCACAGCGCCTTCCTACAGTAACATAAGACTGAAACCTTAATTTAGATATTTTTCTGAAGTGAAAGTTTTAAGGAAAGCTTTATGCTGAGGATTCCATTAAGCCTTAAGATAAACTTTTATCTTAAAGTGTGGTTACCCTCTTAAAACCTTACTATATAAACATGTCAGCTTCTTAATTTTACAATATTTGTTTATTTATATGCAAGTTACATTTTTTGTACATATTGGGCCAAATTCTATGATGGCTTACAAATCATGCATTCACACTGAATGCACAGGGTCTAAATTAGCACAGAATTTCATCCACTAAGTGCAACTGAGGTGAAAGATAGTGATACTTTTGTTTGCTAAATATATATTAAAGTATATTTTGTTTACTGATAAGCAAACGTTCCTGGAATAAAAATAATCACCAGTTCAAATCACTGATTTCCTAAAGATAGGCAGAAAATTATTTTATGGATTGATGTCACAGGGACCGCTACTCACTGGTTGGCAGCACCTCCTCCTGGCCATTCTGGAAATTAAATCTTTCAGCCTAATGCCCTCTTTTGCAGTTCCTCAGCCCATCGCTTTGCTCTCTCGGTCTGCCAAGTCACAAAGAGTCTTCCCCTTCTGGGGTAATAACATTTTCCTCACTGTTCAAGGCAGTCTTCTTCTCCTGTTTCATGGGCCACTCCCTCTGTGGCTAGTACACATGGTCCCAAGCAGCCTCCAAGTTCACTACCCAGTTTGTGCCACTCTATCAGAGGCTAGCAGGGGAACCTAGGCCTGCCCTCTACTTTGGGTTCCAGTCCAAGGCCTTATCTCTAGCAGCAAAGGCCCAGATAACTACGAACCTTCCTGCCACTCCCCTGGGGTGCTTACTACCTTTCCGATCCCAGACTCACATTCTCCATCCTTCTAGCCAAATCCCTTTCCTATGGGTCAACTTGACAAACCCTTCCTCGTGGGTCCGAATACCTTTCTTTCCCTTGGCTAAAGGAAAGTGACTGCAGCGCTCTTCCTTACAGCCTTTTTCTGCACCCAGTTCTCTGGTTTTGCCCATGCCCACACAGGTGAACTTTCCTTAATTATGGCTTTCCTCTCAGCCTAAATCTCTCCTGGTTTGCAGCCTCATAGGTTAATTGGGCCATCTGGCCTATGTTAACCTTTTCAGGGGTGAGTGTAGGGAGCACAACCCATCACAACTGGTTATTCCGTAATTGTCTATTATAGGTGTTCTCCATCTTCCTCTCTAACATTTGGTAACTGCCATATTCGTCATTTTGTCTCAGTGGTGCCTCTAAGACTGACTTCACTTTCTCTCTCGTCCTCCTCTCCTGTTTCATGGGTACTAAAGTTTAATATGGCAGTCTGTCACATTCCTCTGACAGGATCAGGAAAAGTAGTGGCAGAAGGAAGGCAAAGCAGCACGTTAGGAGATGCAAATTGAACAAAGAATACAAACACAAGGGAACAGAAAGGCCAGAAGGCGGAAACTATTCTCCAATTGATCTTGATAGGATCAAATAAGTTGAACACCCAACTTCTGAAACAAATGCTTATGTAACACCTATGTTAAATATGTAATTAGAGCGGAATGCCCAATCTTAACTTTGCCTCTTCTGCAGATTGCTTAAAAATATAGTGGGTCCCCACATGTATTAGTTATTAAATGAAAATGTAATACAATATAGACTGGAATTTGTTATGCAAGTGTGGATGAGGAGAACAGAAAGAGACAGCACTTAAAATGTGAGAAATAGAACAAATAGAGGAAGGGGAGGAGGAAGACACTAAGAGATTGAGTGAAGAAGAGGAAGATAGACAGATTGAATATTAATTCAATAGAGAAGGGAAGGAGGAGGAGGAAGAGTAAACAAATGGACGAGGAGGCCAATAACAACACAAATTGTCAGTGAAGAGAGGATACAAAAAGAATTAGTAAGTAGGGAGGCTGGAGTTAATGATCAGAGAAAGGAATAAGTGGGGAGGGAGGTGAAGGTGCAAACAGTAACTAAATACAATGGGGGCCAGAACAATATGGAAAGCTAATGCCCTGGTTATAATAATAATCAGGCAATTCTACCACTGTCCAGACAAGCTTTCATATACAGATCACCACCAAGGGAAAAAAACAAACCAAGAAAGCAGATGCATGGAAATCTAATTAATTTGTAAGTGTTCCATCTGGCTGTATAGCAGGCTAAAGGACCATTCTCAAAGAAGTACACAGTGTAGTGTGAAAGAGAGAAACAAGTTACATTTACATGACTATAATGATACATGATGCAAACATGATTGTATAACAATCACTTAACAAACACACACACATCCATGTTTAAAACCCATAGTCCTTTGGTACTCTGGATCCTAAAGACAAAAGAATGGTTACTTACCCTACTGTAACTGTGGTTCTTTTAGATGCCGTAGGCAGTGTGTATCCCATTGTAGGGGATCACATGCCTCATGTGGATGAGATTGGACTCTTTTCAATCGCAGTGTCCAGTGGGGCCACGCGTGCACCCTGTGTCTGCTTGTGCTCTCATGTGAGGTCATAAAGAGTGGAACAGCCAAGACTTCCACTCAGTCCCTTGCCATCAAAGCCCATGATAGCTGGGGATTCCAAAAAGTAGGGATGAAGGGCAGGTCATGAGATCCACAATGACATCTTGAAGAACCCCAGTTGCTGTATAGTAAATAATCATTCTTTCTGCTTCAAGTATATGTCAGTAAAGATCCCAAGGGAGAAGATTGGCAAGCAGTATTCCCTCCACAGTGGGATGAGGCATCTCAACTGCATCAGTCAAACAGAGATTGCAGAGCTCTCCTAAACTTGCTATCTGATCTGGCAGCTAAGGCCAAGGCATAATGTTTGACAAAGGTCCGTGGGTGGCACTCCACAGTGGCACTTTACAGATTTCTGAAGAAGGCAGATGTTGTTTGTCTTCTGGTGGGGTAAGCAATGTCTGAGAGACATGGCAATTTCCTGCACTATCTTTGGGAGAACTTACTGTATCATTGTTGTGGGCCAGGAACTGTATGTAATTCCATGACCACAGCTCCTATAGGTATTAAGAACAATGGGGGTGATTAGGCAAATTCACTCAGGATGTAACACCTCCAGAGAAGTACCACTGCTGGGGGAGGCTTATATATATTGGTTCAAACTGGATTCTCCAGAGACCAACAGACAAAGAATTTTGAAATCAATAGCCTGAAAAGAAAGAAATAGCCTGAGTTTAAACTGACTCAGGGCCTTCTTTCTGATCCAGCAAACAGCCAGAACCTTCTGTCCAAACAGGCCCTCAATCCTTAGCGAAGAATTGGAAGGACTGAGACCTGCTAGAGTCCAAGGCTCGAGTGATCTCTAATAAGCTTTTTAGCATCCATGTGTTTAATATGTTTTCTCTGTAGTGCTTCCACCTTAAAAATAAATGCGCTTGCTTTTAAAGAGCTGTGTGGTAACTTGTAATTGTGGACAATTACACTGTTTAGAGCTTCTGGAGAGAGAGCAGAAGTGTCTACAAAGTGTAGACAGGGAACTGTGCAGCCTGGAAAAAACCCTAGTCAGAAGGGAGAAAGATGTGCGTCTCTGCCCAAGAGAGATGACAACTGGGAACATAATGGTGGGCGGGAATACAGGTGCAGTTTCCCTGAACTGTGACACCATGATGTTCGGTGGGAGAGGTACACCTCTGATAACACAGTGAGATATGTTGTTATTCATGCTGAGAGGTTCTGAGATGATATGGCCTGACCTTTAGACTGGCCAGCTATAGCCAGAAACAACTGGGAGACAGTTCGAACAGTTGGTTCTGTCAGTGTGATAAAGCAAGGCCCTGGAAACATCCAGAATGTGGTTAATTAAGAAGACAGACAGATGGATTATCGATTCAGATGAAATTCTGAAATCACGTAAAGGATGAATTTTGGGTGAGGTTTCAAGTAGTGACTTATCCCTATAGAAAGTCATACAGGAAGTTCAGCCATAAGTGCTTGACGCTCACTCATTCTTCTGGCTGAAGTGACAGAAACTAGGAACTGTCTTTGCAGTGAGATGATCTAAAGAGCATTGCAAAAGAGATTCAAGGGGAAGCTCCATGAGCCTCAGGAGTTCTAAGCTGAAGTCCCAGGCAGAAATAGGTTCTCTCACCAGTGGGCAAGTATCTAGGAGTCCCTTGAGAAAACTCAATACCAACATATGAAAAAAGACTGAACATGACTGCACCAGCAGATGACAAGCTGATCATAGCAAACGTCAATCAAGCTGAAAGATCAACCTGTTTCAAGGACAAAAAATAGTCAAGGATCTTCAGTTTCAATACCTACCCTGGGTCCAGCTCATGCTGGGCAGCACCTATTGAGGGCACTTCCATTTTGATGAGTAGGTTCTTCTGGTGGAAGACTTCCTGCTCTGTATTAGGATTTCCAGGACCTGTGGGTAACAGTCTTTATCTGTGGTGCTTAACCAACCAACAGTCCAATGACTTCAAGTCTGGATGCTGTATCTGACCATGATACTGCGAATCAGACCTGGGCAGGCTGGGAGCTAGGTATGTGGTTGAACAGAGGTGTAGCAGGCCTGTCAGCCTAAACTGCCATACCCAGTAGCGAGCCAGGAAGATGATTTGGCTCTGTCTTGTCTGATCCTGGATAGCGCCTGTGGATCAGGAAGACCAGTGGAAAGGCACATAAGAGACCTTGGGAAGGAGGTGAAGAAGGAGGAGTGCATCCAGTAATGACCCCAGTTTCTTGTTCCCTGTGGAGCAAAAGTTCTGGGACTTGATGTGATATTGGTGGCAAATGGGTCTATCACCAGAGTCCCCCCAACATAGGAGTATCAGCTCTATGATGTAACGCTGCAGTGCCCACTCATGATTGGCAACCAGATGCCTGCTACGAGAATTGGCCAAGTTGTTGCTGACCCCCGAGATGAAGAGCCATTGGGATTATCCTGTGTCTCTGGCACCATGCCCACAGCTTCATAGCGTCCAGGCAGAGGGGAGACAAATGTGCACCTCCTTGCTCATTTATGTAGTGCTCCTCAGACATGTTGTCTACCAGAATCTGCGCCATGGGGTTTCAGAGAAATGGTAACAGGGAAGCTAACCTAATGGCTCTGAGTTTCAGGACATTGGTGTGGAGCTCCATATCTTCTGGAAACCAAGCCCCTTGAATTTGTAGATGGTCCCAGGGGACTCCCAATCTGTCCGATGCATCCAAGATTAAAGTCATTGTCAGGGAAGGGGTTGAGAACAATACCTCTCCAATTACATTTTTGGTTTTCCACCACCATCTCAGTTCTGTGATGATGTGCAGTGGGACCATGACTTTTGTGTTCATGTGGTGTTTCACTGTGGAATAGACTGATCTGAGCCAGAGTTGCAGGGGATACTGTTGTACTCTGGCACGCTGCTTCATGTATGTAAATGCTGACATATGGCTTAACCGCCCCAGATACCATCATGGCAGTTACCATCATAATCAGGTTTCATTCCATCCAAAATATTAGCAACTGCATCAACAGGAACCTATCCTCGGGAAGGTATGATCACACCAACCTGAAGTCAAACAAGGCTCCTACAAACTATCATCGTCAATGAGATAAGACAATTTTTCATAGTCAGCAAGAGTCCTAGCCATGAGAACAGGGAAAGCGCATATTACAGACTTGTGACCATCTCCTTCTGGTATGTGCCCTTGATCAGACAATCATCCAGATACAGTTTGACACAGATGCCCCCTTTCCTGAGATGGGGTACCACCACCGCTTGGCATTTTGTGAAGATTCTCAGTGCCATGGAGAGTTCAAGTGGCAGTACTTTATACTGGGAATAGTTGGGCCCCAGCAGGAATCTCAGAGACTTCCTGTGTGATGGGTGGATGGCTATGTGGAGTACATGCAAGTACGTGCCCTGAATGTCAACAGCCAAGAACCAGTCTTGAACCTGTAGAGACAGAATGTTAGAGGCAAGCATTAGCCCTGAATCTGAGTCAGCATATGTATTTGTACAGTCTCCTCAGATCTAGGATAGGAGTAAGACCCCTGTTCTTCTTCAGAAAAAGGAACTATCAGGAGTAGAAGCCTCTTCCCCTGTACTTTAGTGGTACCTCCTCTACAACTCTTAGATGAAGAAGCAAGGCCACTTCGGTTTGTAACAGACAGGCATGGGAAGGGTGCATGAAAAGGGACTGGAGGAGTGGGCAGGAGGCAAGAAGTAAAAATGGATATGGTAGCCTTGAGCAATGATGTTTCATGCCCATTTGTCAGCTTTAATAGATACCCAGCCCAGTGGAAGGCATCCAGGTGGTTCCTGAAGGTGGTGACAGGCTCTGGATTGGTTCCAGTGTGATGCTTAATGCTCCCATCAAACTTTCTGCCTCTGAGAGGGTGGCAGATGCATGACCAAAGCAGCAAAAGACAGGCCTTTACAGTGGGTATTCAGGCTGTTGACCCTGGCAGTAGGACGGTGCCCTCTACCTCAGATGGGGCTGGTATTTATACAGTTTCCTATAGAGATTTATACACTAGCTCCCTAAGAACCACAGTGAGGCCCTTGAGTCTTTCAAGGGATGGAGTGCTTTGTTCAAGACGCCATTCCCTCAAAGGACAGGTCCTCTACAGTGGCTTGCACATCTTGTGGAATATCAGATGCCTGAACTCTTGAGGTTTGCCTAAATTTAACAGCCATTGCCATCAAACTTGCAACCATATTTGATGCATCCAGGGCCACAAGCAACAAAAACCTAATGAACACATGGCACTCTCTGATAATTCCTTTAGCTCCTCCCTGTTCTTCTGTTCTTCCGTGAGATTTGTCACATCAAGGGAGTGGCACTTTCTTTTCATGCTGATCCCTGATGCTGGGATATGATGTGTGCTTGAGGGATCACTGGTCAAAGCTGGGTTTTCCAGACTCACTCTGGTAGTTACACTCACCTCATGGAGTGCTCTAGCAAATGTCACTTGAGCCTAACACCCCTGGATTTATAGATCCCCAAGAAGAAAAGGCACAGAGCATTTATCTGGAATGTGGCACTCCTCTAGGTAGAAGAGTTATTGACTATGTCTGTCCTTGATGTGGGTCAGTTCATCCTACAACAGACAGGGTTTGAACCTTGATGGTTACAGCCTGCCATGAGATGCAGCAGTTGGTCCAAAGCACCTCACCCTGCTGTAGAGAGGATCATTGATCTTTTTCTGAGTTGGTCTCTAAGAAGAGTAGCGGGCTGGACACTCGCTAGGTTCCATCTTGCTACAACGGGTACTAAGAGGGAAGTAAGGGAGGGTCAAAGCCACCCCACCCTTTATGACCTTGCACAAGAGCACAAGGAGGCACAGAGCACATGAGCAGCTCTGATGGACACAGCTAGTCAAAAGAATCTGCTCTAACACACGTGAGTTTCATGTGTGCTTACAGTGGGGTCCTAGGATGGGGTTTACAGAACTTACACTAAACCAGAGCAAAGCATGGAGCAATACTAGGCTAGGGAGGCCCCAACCCTCAGCAGCTGTGGGCATGCTCAGGTGGAGGGACAGTTTAAAAGGGCACTAGCAGCCTAGAGGGAGGGGGCAAAGGAACTACAGGCTGCACCAGGAAGCGAGGCTGATGCCTGGAGCTGTGGACAGAGTAACTGTGTCCACAAAGAAGCACTGATCTAGACGCCCCACCACCTTCAGAGGTAAGAAGACATGAAAGGCCCCCAAAAGTGGGATGTTACCACTGGGACCCACTAAACTGCCATCACTAAGACTGTAACCACACCCCAAAGGGAGGCTCTCCAGTCCAGTAGGAAGAGACCCGGGGGAGTATAACTAGCGGTGGCCCAACGGATGGTTTGGTTGGGACACTGCAATACTCCTTTAGGTCCCTTGGTGAGGACCTGGGAGCTGGGAGGGCTCATGTCCCCCTACCTTGCTTCCCCTCTTCCCTCTGTCATGACAGCACCCCAAGGGGAGAAAAGGGAACACACAGATGGGGCTGAGGTCTGCTATATATGACCCAGCAGGCCCCTCTCCAGGATGGAGAGACTGAAAAGGACTGGAGAGCCAGAGCCTGACTACTAGAACAACTGACTTTTAGCTTGACCTAGTACCAAAATTGATGGAGAATGCAGGCAACACACTTGGACCTCAAGGGAGCCTGAAAAAGATGTTGGCGAGAGTGAAGGGGGCCATGGGGATGACAAATTGCTAAAATGGGTTATGGAGAATCAACAACAGCAACAGAACCAGTTGCTGAAGCAGCCGGGGACGCAACCAAGAGCAACAGGCTCTGCAACAAGAGCAGTAGCATCTTATTAGGGAGTTGGTCACCAAACAGAGGGAGCAGCAGCAACAGCTGATGCAAGAGGTGGTGATGCTGCTGGAACCCCAAAACAAGCCATCTAACCCATCCGTAAGGGCAGTTAATCCCACCTTTGCTTCAGTCTTCCTCTTGAAACAACAAAAGTAGGTCCAGACGACATGCCCAAAGCATTTCTAACGATGTCTGAGAGGGTTGCCCCAGTGGCCCATTGGCTGGTGTAGAGTTGGGTGATTCTGGTGGCCTCATACCTGACAGGGACAGCCCAGGCCATATACTGAAGGCTCCGTGAAATGGCTGCACAGGATTCCCTACTCAAGGCAACCATCCTAGATGCTTTCGGCATTTCAGATGAAACCCACTGCCAGAGGTCTGGGAAGAGAAATTTTTGGCTGGAGCTCAACCCTGCTTGGTGGCCCAGACTCTGAAGAAACACTGCTGGGACTTCAGCCCAAGGAAAGAATGGGAGTGCAGGAGGCAGAGATGACACCCACAGCATGACACCAACTGAAGACTCTGTCAAAAGCAGTGATGCTGATTGAGAACTACATGCTGACCATTGGGCCTGTCCAAGAAACACCAAGGTAGGACCCAGCCCAACCCCAACCAACTCAGACAACCAGAAGAAAGGTAAGAGGAGTAGGGTGGTCAACTGACCAGAGACCACACTCAAGACTACTCTCATGGTGAGTTGCGACTGGAAGGAGTTTCCAGCCCAACAAGAGACTCCTCTACAGAAACACTGTCAAATGTGGGAACACAAGCAGCTGAGGTTCCTCCACTGTCCAGCAACTGCTTCACATGCAATCAACCAGACCACTACTGACGAGACTGCCCATACATGGACTATAATTACAGGTGGGTCTGGGTGGTGGAATCCAGAGACCACAAGATGGGACTGAAGAAATTGGTGGTCCCAATACAGGTTAATGGTGTCTGCATCCAAATGTAATAGACTCAGGGTGTTGTCAGATGGTGGTCAGAGAATGTTTGACCAGATTGAGGGACAGCCCTCAGATACCCTATTTCTACAGTGCATATACAGGGATGTGTACCTCTATCCCACGAGATGGGTGCACTTAACAATACAGAACCATACCAACATGGCCCACACGAAGGTAGCCACAAACCTGGCTTACTCCATAATAATCGGATGGCACTGGATGTTCTTCAGGAATTGACAAAGGCAGAGAGAAGGAAGTCCCCAGAGAAAGAAAGCAAAACTCTTGGGACAGGATGATAAAATAACCTCCAGGAATAGTTTGGCTGTGGGGGACAATGAGCCAGGGGAAGGGATGTCCGCATCCCCAATTAAAGGCCCCGCCCCTACTGATGAACTATCCCCCATGGGGACTCGAGCCAACAACACGCATATCACATTCCTTGACACATTTTCTTGAGCCAAACTGATTCCATCAAAGAGCAACAAAACAATCTGAGGCTGAACTGAACCTATGAGTAGTCAATGAAGTAAGAGAACTGTAGCTAATAAAGCAATGGCCATACTGTGAATTGCAAGGTGAAAAAATATACTGAACAGTGAAGGACCCTCAGATTGGGGATGTCAGGATGCAACACCTTTTCCCCAAGTGGTCCTGAAGGAAGCTGGCCCATGTGATAGCTCATGAAGAGCAACTCTGAGCAGGAGAAAATACCTGAAAGGGTGAACCTGAGGTTTTATTGACCTGGCATCCACAAAAAAATGCAGAACTAGCGTGCTTCATGCCCTGAATGTCAGTGGACAAGCCCAAGAAAGGTCCCTCAGGCTCCTTTAGAGTCTCTGTCCATGATGAGGTCCCTATATGAATGGGTAGAAATGGACTTAATAGGCTCACTGGAACAGAGTGCAACAGGACACCAATATATCTTGGTGATCATTGACTATGCCACGTGCTATCCTGAGGTGGTACTCCTTCAATCCACTGACAGCAGTCATTGCCATGGAGCTTGTGAACGTATTCGCCTGAGTTGGATGGAATCCATACAGAAACAGTCACCAACCAAGGGACCAATTTTACATCGCAGTTAATGAGTGAGATGTGCAGCTTACTAAAGGTAAAAGCCTTAAGAACATCTGTCTGCCACCCAAAGACTGACAGGAAAACATGCAACTACTGTCCAGGATAATGTAAGAGATGGTGTGACAAGAACTGCAGTGTTGACCATGGAGGTCATTAAGAAGTCACACAGAGAGTCGCAAAATCTGATTGTACTTGTGCCCAAACCAGGCTGTTCAACACATTTTTGCAGTAACTTTTAGAAAGTGAATGTAGTTCAATGCCTATCCCATGCCATGGGTTGCTGAATTGCTTGAGAGGTTGGGAGCTGCCAGGTATGCCTCCACTCTCAATCCGACTAAGGGATACTGGCAGGCTCCCCTCACCACCAAGTCCTGAGAAGATTGCCTTCTATACACCTCTAGGTTTATTCCAGTTTAAAACTTTGCCCTTTGGTTTCCAGGGGGCCGCCACTATAGTCCAGAGGTTAAAGGACAAAGTATTACAATCCCAAAGGCAGTACACAGCTGCCTTCATCAACGATATTGTTAATTATAGCAAAACCTGGAACCACCATATGAAACATCTCACAGCAGTCCTGCAGGCACTCCAGGAAGCCAGACTGTCAGCCAACCCCTCTAAATGTCAGTTGGCCAACTCTGAAGTGGACTACCTGGCATATCCTGTGGGCAAGAGGACAATTACACCCATTGGTGGGGAGGGTGAAGGCTATCCCTTCTACAAGGAAACAGATACACCACTTCCTGGGGCTAGTGGGATATAAAATCTTTTTATTAAAGATAATGTTTAAAAAAGTGATCAGGTACAGAGTTTAAACAAAAGAGTTCCTGGACATCCAGGCATCATGTACAGATTATCAGCAGGTACAGAGTTTGGTTGTAGATCGGAGAGTACAATGAAACCATAATCTGTGGTATCCTATATGGAGGGTAATAGGTTTGACGGTTTAAAATACAAGCGGTCGGGTAAGAGGGTACATTGTTCATACTAAAAGTTATGTTTAAGCATGGTTTGTAGGAAGTAGATACGATAATGAAAGCGGGTTGACCCTCATTGAATGAGAATTATGGTATAGATAATCCTTCAGTACATACAATCAGTTAGAGAAAGGCTTTTGATTCCCATCTCGTTGCCGATTCACAATGGTGTTCAGGCCCGATCTTCTTGATACTGCTGGTGTCCGGTGATGTGCTCCGTGTAGATGTCCCTGGACCATCTGATGGTGTCCGATACCATGAGGCTCCACATGAGCCTGGCATAGCGCTGACCAATTCCGCAGGCTTGCAGCATACACTCATTGCAGGGATCCCAAGCGCCCAGTCCTCCGACGATCACAGCCTCCATCACCACCTCATAGCCCTTCACTCTCAGGGTGTCGGCCAGGCCGTACTTCACCTCCTTACGAGCTCAGGCTTCATGGAAGGCCAGGGCCCTGTTTTCAAAGGGGATTGTGATGTCTTCCATGACAATCTTTTTCTGCTCAGGCTGTTCATTCCCAACTTTGCCACAATCACTGCCCTCTTTACATATATGGTGAAAGACGCCTGGCCAAGGAAGATTTACTGGACCAAAGCCTTTGGCAAAGCCTTCCAGATATTTAAGGAATGATTAATCCAGGAACTCATTTTGTTTCATCCCAACTTCTTGAAGCCTTTTATTATGCAAATAGATGTATCTGATGTCAGCCTTAGAGCCATACTGTCATGAGAAGTGGGAAGAGAAGAACATCCTGTCCTGTATATTAGCAGGAAGTTGTTTCTCCAGGAAATCACCTCTTTGGTGACTGAGGAGGCCCTAGCTGCAAAGTGGGCTATAGATGACATGAGCTACTCTTTATGGGGATCATCCATTTTGGCTAGTGACTGACCACACACCACTATGATGGCTATAGTCCATGAAAAACCACAACTCCCAAGTCATGCAATGATATTTTTCCCTGCAGCCATATGGTTTTGAAGTGCAACAACGAGCCAGCAAGGACCATAAAAATGCAGACTTCTTTTCATGAGACAGGAGGGTGGTGGGGTGCTGAGAGGACTGTCAGCACAAGTCTGCCTGGCAACTCTGGAGCTGAGCGGGAGAGCATGTGATGCGGTTTACAGACCCCACACAAAACAAGAGCAAGGCATGGAGCTTCTGGTGAAGGGACAGCCCAGGGAGAAGGTGGTTCAGGCTGGAGTTTGGGCTCTGAAGCTTGGGGAAGGGGTGTGGACTTCAGAACCCAAGCTTCAGCCTAAACCAGAATGTCTACACAGCTATTTTTAGTGCCATTACGCAAGTCCAATTAGCCCAAGACCGTAGACCGAAGCTCTGAGACTCACTACCATCACCATGAGGGTTTTTTTGCCATGTAGACACACTCATTAACATTGGAAGCAGCGAGACCAAAACGGGCACAAACATGTTACTAAATACTATTTCTCTTAATTTATAGCACCTGCTGCACATGCCATAGAGACTTGCTCCACTTGGACTCTTTCTTTGAAAGTGAAAACTTAAAGGCTTTTGTTTTTCTTTCACCTTTAAATGCCAAAATCCTGCTTGTTTTACTAATACAAATAGTCCCATTGGTCCAGCATCAGTTTTCAGTTTGCTTACAATGTTGCTGTGTAGCAAACATTATTCTGTTGTCCAGCCAGATTCTGATCCCCTAACTCAGGCTTTGTCTACACTGGAGATTAGCCCTAAATCACAGCTTTGCCTGTCTACCCTAGAGCTCAGGTTCTTATCCGGGACTGGTTATCAGTGACTGAAATCATGGCAAATTCCCAACATAGACATAGACTTCTTTGAGTTTAAGGCCAAAAGGAATCATGAAGTCTGACCTTCTGTGTATCACAGGCAATTACATTTCACCATGTACTCCTGTGTTGAGCCCAATTAACCCTAATCATTTCAGTCCTCAGGTGACTAAACTATTGTGCATCACTGTTACAGGCAGAGAACAGGAGAGACCAAACTACCACCAATAATGGCAAGGAATTGGTTAGGTAGGAAACAGCCAGATGGTCCTAGCCAGCAATCAATGCCCCATGCTGCAAAGGAAGGTGAAAAAACATTAGTTTTTATTCAGTTCTTGAAGCCAAACAGAGTCCTCCCTGAGCTCTGGTCTACACTATAAACTTATGTCCCTATAACTAAATCTTTCAGGGGTGTGGAAGGAATAACATAACCCCTGAGCAATGCAGTTACACTGAGCAAACCTTCAGTGCAGACAGCCTGGAAGGAACAATCCCGACATCCTGACTGTGCTCCCACTGATCCTAGTTTAACACAGTGATTGACTTCAACCAGTGACCCCTGATTTCACACCTATGAGAGACCAAAATCAGGCCCTCACCAAGGCCCTTGGGATTTGGCCCACAACTTAACCGCACCCCCCCCCTGGTTGCACATGCTTGGCGCGCTAGATACAGATACACATATAGGCAGACATAAGCCCTGGCAGACAAGGAGGCTGGAGGTGAGCTCTTACAGCCGCGCACTCTGGGCCCCAGATGTGACAGCTGCAAGCCCCGGCATTTCCTGCGGACAGCGACCTCGGTCGCCTCCCTCGCCCCCAGCTACACCCACATCCTCAGCCGCCCGCGCCCGTCTCAAAATAGCCCCGGGGCTGCTTCCGCTGCTCAGCCCTCCCCGCCCGCCCCCGGCCTCAGCCGCGGGCCCGGCCCGCTCCGGCAGCAGGCAGGCGGGGCCGCGCCCCGGGGCCCGCAGGGGGCGCTCGGCGGCCCGCGGGCGGGGCAGGGGGGGCCGGAAGCGAGTCTCGCCGCCGCCCGTGGGAGCG
>ML675601.1:98469543-98507465 GCA_007922155.1 Mesoclemmys tuberculata
CAACTTTCACATTCATCCCCATCTTTTCCAATTTAACTAACAGTTCGTGACTACAAACCTCTACCTGTGTAAACAGTCTGATGCGCCTGTGCTCATTTTTACCTGAGCTATTTTACACGTACAAATTACTCCCAACATGTCACGCTCACAGACTCGCGTAGACGAGTGACTGTACGCACTGAAACACGTGGCCTGGCAGCTAAGTCAGGGTGGCAGGCCTGCTAAGTGCAGACCAAACCATAAGGCACTGCAGCTAGATGGATGGAGTTCCACGAGAAGGCTGCCTCCTTGCTGGTCTCCTGCCCCAGGCAGTGGCTCCCTTCTGCAGCCAGGGGCATGGAAAATCAGTGCTCCCTTCCCTCTGGCTCCAGCAGGCGCCTCAGCACCTATAGACCCAGAAGGAGCACTTTGCTGTGCTCCCAGCAACAGGCAGGGTGAGGGGAGCGGTGATTTGCTGTCCCCTTGGCTGTAGTAAGGAGCCTGCACCCGTCTTGTAGCCCTTCAGCAATGTGCTCCACCTGAGTCCTTAGGCAGGCAGCAGGAGGGGAGCGGCTGGCCACTTTGAAAGCCCCCATGGGCCACGTTTGGCCCTCAAGCCACAGGTTAGGGACCACTGCATTATAACTATTTCCATCAGGAGATGTGTTTTACTCCAAGAATTACAAAGGTCCAGCCAGCCCCTAGTGTGAACACAGTTACATCCATATAAAAGCACCTTATTCCAGGATAGTTCATTCCCCTTTGTGCTGTGTCCACAATTGGGATACATGGGCTAGCCTGTCTGATCTTTCTTTAATCCCGCTAGCTAGCTTTCAGGCTTGGGCTATGCTTAAAAGTTTGGTTGACATAGCTACAGTGCTCGCCATAGTTAAGCCAACCTAATCCGTGGTGCAGACGTGGCTGTCAATGGAAGAATTCTTTTGTTGTCCTACCTACAGTTGCTCGGGGAGGTGGATTACCTATATCGATGGAAAAATCCTTTCCACTGCTAGAGATGCATCTATAGAACGATGCTAAAGCTGCAGCACCACAGCTGTGTCTCTGTAGCACCGGTAGTGCTGACATGGCCTTATAATACGGATACTATTCAGTTAGTGATCAATTCCTGCATTCCTTTGACAGCCCGTTCTCCCACAGAAGTCAATGAGTCAATCACAATGCTTATGCTTCTCACTGGGAAAGAATACTTCCGTACCTTTATTACCATGGAGCCCCAATCTTGCCCCAATCTGAGAATCTTTCCTATATGTTATTTTATTCTACTGTATGACAAAAAAAGTTTATTTTGAATCCTGGTCAGATTATTAACTTTTCAGTCCAGTTAAAACAAACCTTTTCTAAAGTCATTTTTGTCACTTTAACTGGTGTGTCCTTTCACTTTTACTATTGAAACTTGCACCTTTCTACACCATTCCAGTTAGATTTTTGCAACCGTGGCTGATTACTCAGAGATCCTGCAGTGTTTGTCCCTTCAAATGGCCCCATTATTTTCAGTCTGTAATATACCCGCTAGTCTCCTTTACAGTTACTAAATTTGCTGACTATGGAAAGTAGGTTAACATGTGTATCTGATACCCAGTTGGGTTAATTCCATAAATTTGCAACTTGCTTCTTGGGCAGTATTCCATTGAAAATATTTAATGGAAAATATTGTTGTAAAATTTTAAGAGGGGGAAAAAATCCTGTCTGCAATCGGTGATTTGGGGAAATAAAGTCCCTCTTTGCTGAAATAATACAGTTAGAATTAGTTTGCACGTACACATAAAAGTCAAACTTTACTGGCTGGTTTTGTATGGAAAGAACTTTATTCAACCGTTGTGGATTTACTTTTCCAGGCTCCACCCTATCTTCAGTTTTGTTCCAACACTCAGATCAGTACAAGCTAGAGGAAAAGAACACCCAAACACAATGGAGCAGTCATTAACCTTTATTATACTAGCTTTTGAGTAGTAGCCACTTATGAAAGAAGAGACACTACATAAGAGAACTGGAATTAATTTGTTCTTCACTATCCCACACACTAGAAAACTATTCTGAGAACAATTAACTAATTAAATCTAATATTTCTCCACAACATCTATTACAGCCAGATACTTGAATATTTTTCAGTTATAGTATTATTTGTTACCTCTGTGCTTAGAGCTGCCCCTGCCCTAATGAGTGTACAAATCTAAACAGATAACAAAGCACACCGGGAGAGCTAGAGGAATTGCCTATTTTGCATTTTGTTCATATGATGGAAATTGATTGGCATAAATATTCTAGAATAATTATTCTGGTATAATTTAGCTATTCCAGGATAATTTTGTGATCAGAGAATTTATTCTGGAATTGAATGTCCACATTGGGAGCTATTCTGGAATAACTATCCCACTCAATCTCCCCGTGTAGACAAGCCCTTAGTTGTTGTTAGTGATTGTTTGTTTGCTTTTGTAAGTGCAGGGTGACAGCATTATACTAGCATAGGTAAACTGGTCAGAGCAGGGAACAAGGCTGGAAATCATAATATAAATTCTAAAATCATAAATATCCTTTGAGCTCTTCAGATAGAAAGTGATATGCATGTACTAATTATTAATCTTATTGTACAACATATTAAGACTCAAATAATGATAGTAAATTTAAAATACAATAATGAGATCAAAGACTAAAAATAGTATAAAGAATTTAAAATTGCAGCTCCTTATTACATGACAGGTCACAGTTAAAAGATTTTTTTTAGTGATTTAAGATCTCTATTTGTCATTTAACATTATGTAATCATACCAATACACACTGGTGGGCTGTTAGTGTAAAGATACATTTTTACAATGCTGATAGAATAAAACTGAAAGTGTGTAGGAAGAAGTGCTGTAGAAAAGTATTTCACATCTCACTGAACAAGCAGCAAAGTAGCAGGGGGGTATAAGATTAGGTTAACATTAACACCACAGAGTTGCATGTAATCCTAAAAGTGCTAATGAAATAGTTTGTAGTTTCCTGCAATACAATAATGAAAAGATTTTGAAAATGGCACTTTTTTGTTAATGTCTGAGGTCTGCTTTTAATAACTGCTCTAAGTTTGAGTTATATTTTTTCAAGTTCTGAAGCTGAACTTCAGCTGATTTTTTTGAATCAAGACAGTTATTAGAAAACTTTCACCTACCAGGCACAGTATTATGTAAGATTTGTTTTTCTTCAGATTAGTTGCCAGTTGCAGAAAACAAATATTTCAAAAGGTTTTAGGTTATTTCTTTATTGGTTGGTTACCCTCATTGAACACATTTCCTACAATTATTCTTTGCTTTTCTCCTGGTTTGGGAATTAACTTCTGCTCTGGTTAAAAACATATAGCACTTGTCTAATGCTGGTTAGAAGTGTAGGGTCCTGTAGGCTGTATCCACCAGAATATTCCCACTCAGGGCCCAGCTGTTGTGGGTGCAAAAGAAGGGTCAGAGAGCAAGGAATCCTCCTTGTCCAAAGTTCAGCAGCTAGATACTATTGCAGTCCCTGCATTCCCTGGTGCACAGGACTGCTCATTCCATCCATCTCCTAATACAAAAGACACCTCCCTTCGCAAAAGAGTGGGAAGGGAAGGAGGTAGGTCAATGGCCATTTCACTACATGACCTCTCAGCAGAGCGGGCTGGCCAAAGGAGGGAGTATTCTGCACCCCCAAACTGTTGTCATAGAAGATATTTTCCCCTCACCCACTGGAAAGAATTTCCAAAGAAATTGTGTCTCCAAAAGACCTTCTTTGGGGTAAAACAGTTATCCACTGTCTCCATAGCAGCACTGTGGCTAAATAACACTATTGTGCTGTCAATCAGTCCCAGAAACACACATGAGTCAAGGCTATAGCATCACAGGCATCAAGGTTTGTTCATTTATTTGTTTCTCCTGTCTCATATGCTTCCAGCCTTCACCTGCCCCATTTGCACTATCTGCTATCACAGCCCTTTCAGGCCCATCAGGAAATGGCTTTCATCAGCGTTAGCGTTATTAAAATACAGATATGCTCTCTGAATTGGCAGTACAGCAGCATAGTAATCCTTGTTCCTCACACCACTAAACCCTCTCTCTTGGGGTGGCTGGCCTTTGCATGGGTGCACGAGAATGGTGCAAAAACGTTCCCTTCCGTTGGAATCTCTCCCCTGTACAGGGACTGGCCACAATTACAGTCTTTGCACTCCCTTGAGTACAAGGACTGCTCCTAACTTACAGCATCGCCCCAACAGGGACAGTAAGGAGCCCTTCTCTGAACCTGCCACTAGGGCCTTCCAGCTGCAGAGAGGAGTGCACATGGCAGTCTCTGTGAAGATGAGGCATTTTTAGCACACTAGGTTGAGCCTAGTAGCATGAGTCTGTCTACTCAGGCAAGGAGGCTCACTCCCAGCCACAGTGTAGACATACCAGAGAGACATTGTAGCTCCCTAAGGGATGGTTTCAGAGCTCATGCTAGTAGGGGCCTGTGACCCAATGCCACAGTTTAACCGGTGTGTTTTACACTAACATGTAAGTACATTTACACTACTGTACCTTTGCTCAGGAGAAAACAGAACTCAGTTCAAGATACCTATTGCTGTGGTTATTTTATCAAGCCTGCTTCTCATTCCAGCTAATATCAAATACCACTGGGGCACATTGATCCAAGATGTAATCCCACAGAAGTCAGTTTGTAATTCCTCAAAATTATTGCATTAAAGTGTAAAATGCTCATTTCCCTTATTAAACTAGTGTTTCTGCCTCTCATGGAAAAAACCAAATACATTCTGTCATCTATACTAGAAGGAAATGGGTTCCAATGGTTAAAGTCAGGGACCGTGAATGAGATTTTCCAAAGGGCTAAGTATTGGCCTAACTCAGCTCCCACCGAATACAACTGTGCAAGCAGAGCTGAGCACTTGACTTCAGTGGAAGCAGAGTCAGACCAGAACTGAGTGTTTTTGCAAATTCCACCTCAAAATTCAGAACTCCTGGGCTCTGGTTCCAACACTACCTCAGACTTGCTGTGTCTCAGGTTGCCCATTTGTAATATGGGCTTTATATTTACCTGTCTCATAGCAGTGATCATGAGGTTTTAAAATCACTGAGATCCTCAAATAAAAAATATGAATAAAATACAATCACTGTCATTTTATAAATGTTATATGATATAGTTTGTTATTTCTAAAGTCATCTACAGTAATTTATGAGCCACCTATATTTACTTAGAGGACTCGGTAAGTATGTGCATTATAAATTGTCACTCTGAAGATAAATAACTCTAAAGTTAAATATCAGTAAAATATAGGCATTCTGATCTTCAGAGTCACATGGCAAGACTATGGTATTATGTCATTCTTCTTCCCTGCATCATGGGTGCATTATTTCCTCCCCACTGACTGCTTTTCACCTTCACTCTGCTAACATAGATACTTCTTTCATTCTATGCAAAAAGATATGGCATAAAATTTTATGAGTTGTTACAGCTTAATGGAAAAAATATTTTTGTATTCTGCTAAAGGTCAAGATCCTAATACAAATGTGAGTCAACAATACCCTCGTATGTGTAGCTTCCATATATAGTTATACTAAGTCATTCTTTCAGCAAGATACTTTTTGTTTCCTGTTTCTCCTATTCTGCATTTGAACTGGCATTTTAGATGCTAGGAACAGATGAGTTGCTCACCTTTAAATCATTACATACCTCAAACTATTCCTCGTCCTTAGCTGATTGAATAAAGTCATGCAACGAGTCAGTTAGTTTCAGTCTTAGTCATCAATAATAACATTAACTGAATTTGACTTTAGAGATCAGTAGCTAAAGTCAAGGTTAGGTTCATCAGAAAATAAGGTGGATTGAAGTGACCAACATTAGACATCTGATTTTGAATATTTTTACCTAACTTCACTGGCATAATGATCCAGCATATTTTTATTGACAATATTTTCAATAATTAGTTTTTGTCTCTCTGTGGCAATGGTATATATTCTGCTGCTGTTTAGGTCATCCATCCTCCCAGGAGGGACTGGAGTTCCAAGATGCTTCCTCTAAAGGCAGTGGTAGCTCTGCATTCATATATCCAAGCATGTGGTCTTTTACTATCAGTGTTAATTTGTTTGGTTCTGAATTGATAGGTGCCAAAGATTAATTTACTTTTCTTAAGGTCAAGAGACAGGAAGATCTTGTAGTTGTGTAGGAATCTGAAGAAAGAAAAAAGAGAAAGTAAGTTGTGGTACAGGGAAGTAGGACATTTCCCAATACAGGCCTTTGGCAGGAGTATACAAGGTTAACAGCCTGTCTGGGAGGTGGTTGCAATAGAAGATCTGAACAACAGAGACCTGGCTTGGGGGCAGAGGTCACTCCCACAGCCGGGTTCTCAGTTCCTGCCTTAGAATGAGATAATCTGGTATGAGGGTTAGGTTTTGTTGCTGGACCACAGGGTAGTGTGTAAGACTTTTTCTAATAACTGGAGAGGGGACTGGCTGAGGGCTGAATCTGCCCACAGGCGGTGAGGCACTAGCTAGTACTGTCTGTAGAATGTGGGTGTGGAGTGTGGCAGTCTGTGGATCATACTTGAGAGTAGGTTGCATAGAGTGGTATCAGTTTAATTCTGTTTTCTGTTGTGGTAACTCAGGGCAGCACATCATACTTCCAGTCTAGTTTGGCTATGCAGCACGCTGTTAAAAATAACTTTCATGTTGGTTGGAATCACCGTAAAAAAATCATCCTAAGGGACCAATTCTTCATGGTGATGAGTGCCTCCTGAGAGGTGCTGAGTGCCTTGTGGAGGGTGCATAGCACACCGCAGGATCCAGCCATGTATGAATCTGCTGCATTAGCTACCTAGCATGTTCCAGAGATACCACCCAAGCAAAATGGGAGCGCCGTGGCCTTCATGTTAGAGGTTAAGAAGTCTTGTTGTTCAGCCATATTTTTGTTTTGTGTGGTTTTTATTAAAAAAAAATCTGTTTTGATCCCTGGGCTCTTATGGGTTTCTGGGAAGCTTTCATCTGCTATAGCCATTTTAGACAGTTTACTTTCTAGCCTAAGTATCCATAACAACACTTCCATGTATGTCCCCCTTGTGTTAGCTATGCCTCCAACTCCATTCCTCTAGTACACTTCAAACAGCATTTGAAATTTGTACATTGAGGCAGAAACAACTATTAAACCATGCATATGAGCATGTACAGCATTATTTTTTGCCGATTGACATATGGGCATATGTATCACACTCACATGCATGCACGCATGCACAAAGTATATCGGGGGAAGAGGATGACTATGGAGAATGGTCCTCAAAAGTAAATAAATTTTACTTTCATTTGTAAAGTGAAATGAACTTACTGGTTTTGGGTAAAGCCATTTAGCATCAGTGATTATTCAGTCATAAAAATGCAGCCTCCACTCTAATGATAATGTAATAGGAAATATATAAAAGCCTGGGGTAAATACCTAACACGCAAAAAGACATCTGGCCCTTTATGAGATCCCACCTCACATTGTCTTTAATCATTACGCAGCAGGCATGTCATGCAGTGTTCTACCTCTTCTATTTCATTTAGGATTTACATGACAAAGTCTTATCAAAATAGAATCCTACAGGCTGGAAAACAAGCTCTTAATTAATGCACAGTGTTTCTAATTATGTACACCAGGACGAACTCGTTACAATGAATGTCATTTTCAATAGTGTCCTGAGACATGACAAAACAAAGTCATTGTCAAATGCACACCCAACAGATTTATGCCAGGCATGTTCACAGAATTGATAGCTGTTTCCATTAGAGACACCAGCACAGGCTGCTACCAGACCTAATTCAGTGTTTCATAATACAGATTCAGAGCTCTCACCATAATGTGGTGGCAATTGTAAAAAAATGCATTATTGTGCAGGAAAAGCAGGTTCAAGGAGCAAGGTGGAAGAAGAACAAAAACTAATCTAGGTCTGCAATCTAGCTTCAGTTGAAGTCAACGGAGATGTCTTTCCAGTGCCTTCAATGGGAGCTGAATCAGAGCCTTGGTTGGTGGAAATCAGATGCATTTTATTGGGAGTGGTTGTCCACCAATACTCAGGTTACATAAATGTTTCTATCTAATCCCCTGTTTTCAGTGACTCATAACTTCTAGAACATTTCAGGGTCTGCGCTGAAATTTTGTAGGCATGGTCTTTGCACAAAACTGGTTCAATAACTTGAATCTGAAGAGGTGTAAAAATGCTTCACCATTAATTATGTCAAATAATTGCAACCTTTTTAAGAACATTTGTACAGTCAAATTGGTTTGGGGGGAAGTTGCACATTATGATTATTTATTTATTATTTGTAAGTGCCCAAAGTTTGCTGGGGATGCGGAAGTAAAAGTTCTAACTCTAGAGTATTTCTACCATACCTATCACCCTGACAGCTACATCCAGGGAAGTTGGAGAAAACTAGCACTTTAGGGGGGAGCAAAGTATCAATTTTGTCATCCTGTCTGAACACTGAATGGATGGAGCTGGAAATCCAACCCAGGTCTTCTGCATGACAGTAAATATGATTACAACTAGATCACTTGCCTAGCCCTGAATATTACCTTTACACATTGAATTTCCTGGCTTTTGTGGATTTGCATTAAAAAAAACCTCTATAAAACAGCTAGCTTGCTTTGTAACAGTGATATGCTGCCAAGGGTTTAAAAATGGCCCCTCCCTCAGAATGTTCCTTTTAGGTTGTACTCAACCCCTGGTAACCAGAAGTGCATTTCTGGCTGCAGAGACTGAAGCTAAGAGATTGAGGGATCTGTTTGTTTCCCTGTGTAAACCAAATGGATCATACCAACTAAGGAGGGATGCAAAACACTCTGTGAACAAACTTGTATTAAGGGCACTCAGCTGGAACTGTTTACACTGTGTTCCTGAAAAATATATTGAGTGTACTGATAGACTCAGAAAAGTGATCTGCTTGTGGAAATTGAACTAGATGGAGACCTTGTAGGGGGAGACTTCCCCAGGAAGGGTTTTGGAAAATACCTGACATGGTGCAGTTTCAAAGATAAAACACTTCTCTGCTCAGAACTAATTCTGTGAGACCCAGGAGCAAGAGTCATCTTGAACTGCATGACTTAGCAGTGTCCAAACGGGGTCAACTCCCGCAAAAATCAGCCCAATCTGCCTGTCAGTTTGATGGTGGGATTTTATCACAGGGCTTCAGAAGCCCCATTCCTTCTGACATATCAAGCTTGGCGGGGGGCGGGGGTGGCAAGAGAAACAGCCTAACCTGCAATATGTGCTCTCTTTCTCAGTATCAGGCCCAAAGTCAGGGTCATGCTAAGTTATACATAAAAAACGTATTCTGTTTTTTTTTGTAATTTGTTTTGTCTCCTTCCCAAGTTTAATCTTCTACTTTCCTTGCTGGTTCTTAGAACAAGTTACACCCTCCTCCCCCACACCAGGGTTACTTGTACTAGTAGGAATAGGAGGCTACACCAAAATCTCACCAGCCCCTAGAGCTAAAATTGAATGCTGGCTAGCACTGGAAAGCTGCAATTTCTAGCCTTGACAGGTTTGGGGATGCTGGCACCTTATTAGGCAATTGAGAATGGGAACTCTGGTATGGCTGTGACCCAAGAACCTCTTGGTGCCAACTGGCAGAGGGCACGGGGGGGTGCAGAGAGTTTTAAAGGGATCCTCTGGGTTAGACATATGTATAATATAGCTTGACTTTAGTAAGACTTTTGCTACTGTCCCGCATGACCTTCTCTTAAACAAACTAGGGAAATACAACCTAGATGGAGCTACTATAAGGTGGGTGCAAAACTGGTTGGAAAACCATTCCCAGAGAGTAGTTATCAATGGTTCACATGCTGGAAGGGCATAACAAGTGGGGTTCTGCAGGGATCAGTTGTGGGTCCGGTTCTGTTCAATATTTTCATCAAAACTTTAGATAATGGCATAGAGAGTACACTTATTACATTTGTGGATGATACCAAGCTGGGAGGGGTTGCAAGGGCTTTGGAGGATAGGATTATAATTCAGAATGATCTGGACAAACTGGAGAATTGGTCTGAGGTAAATAAGATGAAATTCAATAAGGACAAATGCAAAGCACTCCACTTAGGAAGAAACAATCAGTTGCACATGTACAAAATGGGAAATGACTGCCTAAGAAGGAGTACTGCAGAAAGGGACTGGGGGTCATAGTGAATCATAAGCTAAATGAAAGTCAACAGTGTCATGCTGTTGCAAAAAAAGTGAACATGATTCTGAGATGTATTAACAGTAGTGTTGTAAGTGAGACATGGACATAATTCTTCCGCTATACTCCACACTGATTAGACCTCAACTGGAGTATTGTGTCTAGTTCTGGGCACCACATTTCAGTAAAGATGTGGACAAATTGGAGAAATTCCAGAGAAGAGCAACAAAAATGTTTCTAAAAGTCTAGAAAACAAGACCTACGGGGCAAGATTGAAAGAACTGGGTCTGTTTAGCCTAGAGAAGAGAAGACTGAGAGGGGACATGATAACAGCTTTCACGTACATAAAACATTTTTACAAGAGGAAGGTAGAAAAATTGTTCTCCTTAACCTCTGAGGACAGGACAAGAAGCACTGGGCTTAAACTGCAGCAAAGGAGGTTTAGGTTGGACATTAGGAAAAACTTCCTAACTGTCAGAGTGGTTAATCACTGGAATAAATTGCCTAAGGAGGTTGTGGAATCTCCATTGGAGATTTTTAAGAGCAAGTTAGACAAACACCTGTCAGTGATGGTGTAGATATTACTGAGTCCTGGCATGAGTGCAGGGGACTGGACTAGAAGACCTCTCGAGGTTCCTTCCAGCCCTATGATTCTTTAATAATTCAGTAATGGTTGGAATGTGAAGTAGCTAGCAAGAGCCAGTAGCTCACTGGTCATCATAATCATTGTAAAATGTATGTATGGATAATATCTAAGGAGTTCTGTGTTTATAATGAAAATTATGTACTTAAGGAAGGTAACTAGAAGGTGATGTCTTGGAGAGGACCTTTCAGGCAGGGGGTAACAGACAGTATCTTCCTGTCTGGTCAACGTGTATTGTGTGTCCTAGTGTATGCCTATTTGTATACTGAGCCAGATGCTAATTAAGAGATTGTGAAATCTACAGGAAAAAGGTATACAATCAGGGGGGTGCCCTGCTTATGAATAAGGACAGTATGTTGGGAAATGGGAACTAATGGGTGACACCAAACCCTCCCATTGATAATAAATCAGTATAGTGTTGTCTAAGGTCCCCCTCCATATCTATCACCAGATAGTCTGTGAATAAGGAATACCAGGGAAGAGTCAAATATGTGAACAGGGGTAATTTATTGAAGAGATGAATAACAAAACAGGTCACTCGGGGATTAACTATTGGAGTTGAACTCTGGATACTATCCCAACAGAAACCAATTAGCCCAGGCCCAAAGTCAATATATACTTAAATGTTTTTCTTCTCCCTATCCCAGGGTGTTGGCCATGATCCCCAGGGGACAGAAGACCATGATCTGGAATCCCATTGCTGGAACCAGGAACCAACTCAGGTTCTATGACCTCTTCTATCGGCCCCTCGTCTACTTCTGGCTCTTCCTTGCCACGACTCCACTATGCTGCCTCTAGGGTGGCCAGCCCTGAGCCAACTGTCTCTCAGATAGATATAGGTTCCTGTTACTCGTCAGACTCTAACTTTTTTCCCCGCCCTATTTTCCCTCCTCTCACCCAAAAGAACAGGACCGGTTCACAAAGAAGGCATCCACTATGGCGGCTGGGCTGTCTTTTTTATCATACAAGATGGCAATTCACCTTTTCTTCATTTAAAAACTCCATTAAACTATCTACATCACCAATTGGGGAATTATATTTGCCATAATGATGGGATAGTTTAATTTGAGCAATTGATTTGGATTATCGGCAGATAAGTCTGCTCAATGGTCTGTGGGAATGTTGGATGGGATGGGAACTGAGTTACTGCAGGGAATTCCTTTTTGGGTGCTGGCTGGTGAGTCTTGCCCACATGCTCGGGGTTTAGCTGATCGCCATATTTGGGGTCGGGAAGGAATTTTCCTCCGGGGCGGATTGGCAGAGGCCCCGGAGGTTTTTCGCCTTCCTCCGCAGCGTGGGGCATGGGTCGCTTGCTGATCGATTCCCTGCAGCTTGAGGTCTTCAAATCTCACTTTTGAGGATTTCAATAACTCAGTCATGGGTTCGGGGTTGTTATATATGTGTATGGGTAGGGTTTTGTGGCCTGCCTTGTGCAGGAGGTCAGACTAGATGATCATATTGGTCCCTTCTGACCTACGAGTCTATGAGTCTATAAGCAAGGCAGGGAATGGGAATGTAGACATGAACCTTAGCCAACAAGTGGATTGTTCAGATATGTCTGCGGATGCAAACAGATACCCAGGATCTTCCACTGAGGAGGAAAGCTGACAGTGAACAGAGGGTCACAGCCAAACCTGGCTGTAAAATGCTGGAAGACTTTCGGTCAACATGGCTCTATACGACAAGAAAATATCAGGTTAAAGAAGTCTAGGTTCTAGAATGTGTTCTGATTTTCTTTTATATGTAATACTTTGCTTCCAGTATTTCTGCTTGTTATTACTTGAATCTCTATACTTTGTTAAATAAACTTTTACTTGTTTTCACGATGAACAGATATCTAAGTGCTGCGTGCTGAGCAGCGCAGTGATCTATGACAGATGTAGTAAGCTGGGGGCTTCCTGCTTCTAGGAACTGGCAAATCTGTGAATCCAGAGCGTGTCTATAGGAATAGGGTTGTACAATCCAGGGAGACACTTGGGAGAGCTGAAGGGTTGGTGTGTGCCTATCACCAACCAGTAGAGAGACAGCAGGGCCTGTGAGGCCTAGAGGGGCATTGCTTGTGTTGCCTGTGGTTGGTGGAGTTGGGGCGCTGACCCCTGACAGGCACCGACCACACTTCCTCATGCTGTGGGCAGGTGGTAACAAGGTGCTTCATCCCCGTGTACTCCCTGGGAAGTGTCACAATGGCACCATATACACTATTCATGTCTGGCCTCGTGGCTTGTTATCTATTGGACCTTAATATAGTCACTGGCCCCTGGACTAGCAGCGCCTTCTGAAGTAGCAGCCTGTTTTTCCCGTACCGTGCCAAGCACTGCCTCCTCCTCCCCACTACTGATATAAAACCTGCTACTAAGCAGCAGTAACTTGGCAGCCACACAGCAGCACTCTTGTTAACACATGATTAGATCGCCCCTGTATTTCCTGACCTGTTTACCACTTTTTTCACCTTCAGCTTATGCACTTTGCAATGCTGCATTTGTGTTGTGCAAAGTTCAACCCCATGGTGGCCACTTATCTGCCAGGATGTCAGTGCTTCTTGAGGGTACTGTACTGATTTATGCCTCATTTGTATTACTACTAAAAAGACTTACAGAGCAAGAGATTTATAGGGAGTCTGCAAATAAGGACATTCTTGCAAATTGGCAGTGTGTTACAATTCAGAATAAAAGAAAACCATTTGTGGTTAAAACAGGACCAAATCCTCCTTGCTATAGGCAATCACTAGGTAGTGATTCCACTCAAATATGTCAGGCAGGCAGGATTTGGCCCATAGCTGGCAGTAGGATCAGCACAGCGCTAGTTCAACCTTGATGAGAATACCTTAGACAGTTCCTATGATCGTCACTGGGAGGAGTGCACGCCAGAAACAGAACTTTATCAGCCACAACCAATGAGTTCAAAATGAGCATTAACGCATTCCAAGGATTTCACGTTGTAAGTTGTTGCATGACGAGCTGCACTCTGACCTCCTCGTCTCTTCATTAGAAAAATTAATTCACCATTTTTATAAATCAGCACAAGGGAGCAAACCAAACAAAATGTCTGCAGAAGATTTTTGGCAGTTAAGGTTAAGTAAGATTGTAAAAAGCAAATACCCAAGATCTCTCTCCTTCAGACCTTAAGGATACAAACTGGAATAGGTAAAGGACAAGGATGATGGGGCTTATGGCACACCACCAAGAAATATCTGAAAAGTTTTAATCACAGGGAAAAAGAAACTGGAAAGTTCTGTGGTGGTGATTATTTTAAATAATATATATCTGTGACGTTTACACAAAGTTGAGTCCAACCCTCAAGACACAGAGCTCAAACAATGGCAGCTGCTGTGGAACATAATGCAAGGTAGGTCTCACAGGGCTTTATAAAATGTGTTCTGCACTCCCCAAAGTGCTGGCTACAGCTGGTTTACTCAATGCTTGTGCAGTTACAGGGAAAGTGCTACTTGACGAGCATCAAAAAGGACAACTGCTGGATCGTAGGCACCATGCCGCAGTGTTAATGATTAGTCATGTTCTACAATACAGTGAGCCAACAGTGTAATTGAGAACAGAATTTGGCCCAGTCTCTTCTTATGATTAAGGCTGTTTCGTACAAAGCTGCTCTTTATGTAAAGTTATCCTCCCATGGCTTGCAACTTGACCAAAGTCCATTATAAAGATTTGTGTGGCATTCACTACTATACAATGTAACACAGACAATCTTTGGCTCTTTAGAACCATTCATAACTCTCCCCAAGAGTTCTTATTTCAGAATTCTTCTAGTGAACGTCATCTTATCAATACAACCAGAACAGCTTCATGATTAAAAGACTGCAGCAAATCTTGGCCAACCCCCACACCATAATTATAGGGTTTCTGGCTGCATACACTGTCTCAAGACTAAGGTATAGACTATTTATTTGCAAATTGCAGTAATAATCCCACGTTGTGTTTGGAATTTTTTCCTCCTACTTTTATATAACTTGCTTTTCTACTGTGTTACTTCCCTTGCAATACAAGGTGTAATTTTCTTGCCTCTTTCACAGGATATTGTTTTAGTCATTGATGATTTATCTTTTCTTGGTCTATTCCAAATCTTTAAAAAAATTTTAGCCCAAAGCAAAACCCTAGTCACTACTATAAAATTGTTTAATACTATATGTTCTTTAGGGGACCATAGAATTGTTACAGTTGGAAGAAACACATGGTATAGATTCTAATCCTCACAGTTGCTTGTTTTGCAGGACTCTGGGGGGCCAAATGATTCTTGGGACCAAATTCTAAAAAGATCTCTCTGTATAATGCATACAAATACATCCATTTATACATGCCAATGGGTATTTCCATACGCAAATTGTAAGTTAGATACATAATTATCTGTTTTGCAAGTGTAGATACCCATTTGCAATCTCAAATGGATGCATGGACACAAAACATAGACTACTTTAAAATGTAGCCATTAATGAATAAGAATCCACCTAGTGTTAAAACTAGATGAAGATAGCATAAAGCAATGTAACTGGGAAAAAATATTTTACTCTTCTCAATGACATGCATACCTGAAAAATGTTAATATGAGCTAGAGACAGCCAATTTACAAAGCATGAACAGTATGAAAATTAATTTAATTTCCCTTTAAGAAAAGATTGTTTCACCATTTTCATTTTTTTTTCCTGCCTGTTTTGCTGACTTGACACACATTCTCAAATGCTACAGTATTCCTGGTTTGTAAATCCTATAGATAAGTTTCTGATCTTAGTTACAATGATGTAAAGCTAGAGTAACTCCACTGACTTTACACCACCGTTACTGAGATCAGAATCTGGTTGTCATTTCTCCATTATTAGTGACCATATTCTTACCTCTATCTTTTCTATTTCTTAATTCTCTTTTTTTCTTCTTCTTTCCTCTTTAGTTATTTTCTTTTTTTCACTGTTTTTCCTCTTCCTTCCTGTTCGATTCATGCAGACGCTTGGGCAAAAATAACTTGTGAAATTAGTCTGTATTTTTAAGTTATGATGACCCCCTCACACTTTCCTTTCTGTTCCCTCATGAAAAGGCAACATCAAGTTGTCCATCTGCTAGAGTTATTAGCTAGAAAGTGCCAGATTCATTCTTGATTTCAGAAGGTTCCGTTTGCATTGAGGGAGCGTGAATTTGGTTCACGGATATCAGGAAGTGAAAGGGTAAATACATGTCTGTAGGTGGAGATACCTGTGTTGCAACCTGACTATCAGAACATCATCGGGGGCGGTTCTTCTCTTGAAAGAATCCACGCTGGATGGAACAGGTTTGGTACTCTATCAAAGTTCTAGAACCTGCAGTAAGTTATAGGAAGTTTAGTTCTGTGAATACAGGTTCTTCTGTTCATACTTAAGGATATTAACAAAGTTGTACAAGTCGTGTTAAGTGCAAAACTGCCAAAATACCTAATTCTTGCCCGCCAAAAATAAACATGTGAGAGGACTGCTGTATTTTTAATTTTTTTAATTTTCATCCCTCCATATTATATCCTGACATGCGGATATAATTCAGCAACACTGGAATTTAAAGTTCTAACTTATTGACAGGCATTTTGATATGTACAGTAGTATATCAGCGCTATATTTCCTACAGCTGTTGCATATGACCTTTATCTGACTTTGTTATTCAACCTTTTATCGTGTTTTTTGTGCAAAAGTCACTTACATTTTCTAGTTCTACTTGCTCTGAAGGATGAGAGTTGTATTATGTTTGCCATTACATGATGGGGAGTTCAGTCTTTTTGACGAAGCACATTTATTTTAGCAACGTTGTGGATGGCCCTTATCTACTTTTCATTATCAGTAGCACAGGTAGCAATGCCTATAGTTAAGGCTGCCCAACATTTTTCACTAAAAGACCCTGTTTTCTCTTGCATATAACTCTGCCAAACATCAATCATGTGGGCTGCAGTTTTCCAGGCTAGGTGTGTGCCTCGAGCTGATTGCCCCACCTCCCTGTCCCCATATAAAAAAAAACCTGTTCTACCATTTCTCAGAATGAGCTTGGAGAAAAATACGTTTTTTGCCCATATTCAAATTTTCTTACAACTCTGTTTTTGAGAAACTCTAGCACCATCATGCTTTGGAACAGGGACTTGAAACTGGCAGGTGTCAGAGATGTGACTTTTGCCACCCGGCCAAATGATGAGCTTCTGAAAATCATAGATTACACGTGCTCAGTAAAGGCTCGTTTACATTTGGCAGCTAAATTCTCTGACGCGTCCACCTGTAGTGAGCGTGAGCCGATGCAGGCACTTAGCAGGACTTGCAATGCACTGCAATCCACTGAGGTGGCAGGCCCAGGAACAGAGAGCAGAACCATTGCCTCCCCTGTGCTCTCAGTGCTCTCCCACCTGGCTCCCAGGCAGCAAAGAGGAGGAGGAGGAGGAGGCAGGGTGACAAATGTAGCAGGGCACATGTAGCTGGGCCTGTAGGAAGCTGGTGAGGGGAGAGACTGCAACAAGGCACTCAGGTCGGTGGGAAGACTGGGACGCAGGGTGGAGCTGGGAGGAGGCGCTGAAGGAGGAGTGGGGAACCAGAGTGTGGAGCTGAAAGACAGTGGGGCAGTCAACTGAAACTGGTTTGTGGAGTCAAAGGTGCGGTGGGAGAGACGGCAGAAGGATCTCTAACCACTAGAGCGCACTCCCCTCAGAATCTAGACTAGAACCCAGGATTACTGCGTCTCAGCTTGCCTCTGCTATCCGCAAATAGCTGTGAAACCCACTGGCAAAACCTTGTGCACGTAGGAGGCCAGGGTCCCCTGGGGGAAAGAAGTGTACTTGATCGTGTAATGAAAGACAGTCTCAAAGTGCATATGCACAAGAGGAGCAAATTAAGGTTGCACAGGCAACCCTAATTCCAGCATAGCTGAATTTTAGAGTGCTTGTTTTTGCAAACTTACCATTCTTTTAGTGTAATATTGTATGTCGTATATAATTCCATTTGACTGTGGACTGAATTGTATCATTGAATTACCTCTCTTCTTCCTCATCGGTCACATGTTTGTGCTGCAACCACATGGGGTCTTGCAAGCAGACAGGGTCTGGCCAAGTCAGAGCTAGGATGGAAGACACTGAAGATCACCTCTGTGCTGCAGAAACTGCTGTTGGTGATTTAGAGCTTGTCTGCATGAGGAAATGATACTGGCCTAAGATAGGATGTGAATTTAAACTGATATAATTACATTGGTAGAACCCCACTTATGGACACACTTATTCTGGAATAAGAATGCCTTTTCCAGTTTAAATTGGGTCACTGTGGAAGGGATTTAAGTTAAAATGAAGCAGGCACTCTTATTCCAGAGTAGGAATGTCCACACCGGGAATTATAATTATACCAGGCTAACTAGGAAAACTTTCCTGTATAGACCAATCGCTCAGTTGTGGCACGCCATTCTTCGAATCGATACTGAATCAGCTCTTCAACATGGCGTTAGGAGCCACAGGAATATTGGCAGTGCTGTCTTTTGATTACGGGGCATCGTTAACATTTCCAGGGAAAGCTATGTAAGGGTGGTGGACCATCCAATTTGGGTAATCCTGCCTATCTAGCCTCTCGCAGAAATTTCAAATGGACAAGTTATTCTTTACTTTCTGTCTTACTGTAAATCACTGAGTAGTATCTCTGTGCACTTCAATTTCAGTGGATGCAGTTATGCCTCTAAACAGTTTTTATATCAGTTTGTAAAGCACATCAGGATCCTTTTGAGCTGAAAGGAAGAATACAAATGAGCATTAGCATCAGTCTAAAGGAAGAGAGTGCTTTTTATTCTTGTGCACGTATGTAAATAGTCTATGGTTCCTCTGGGTCTGTTGCTATACTTTATTAGCTAATACTTTGTATGCCCTGTTTTGTGTGGGATGTGTTTTTATATTACATCTCAGAAAGACAGTCAGTGTGGAAGATGAAGCACAGCGACTTTGAAATTAGTTTCACAGGAATATGGAAATTATTTGAAGTCTGACCAGAAATGAAATTACATATCACTAATGCAATTCCATTTTGTTATACAGTACAAGCAGTTCTGTAAAACTTAATAAAATCCAGATATTGAACTTTAAAAAAAAAAAGACCGTTATTTAATAAACACTGAAGCATTGCTTCTAGCCAATAGAAGCTGTGCTGCCCCAGGAGCAGTCCAGGGAAGGGATGGTGGCTCTGAGAAACACCGTAAAAAATCCCAAAGGTTAAGGGCTTGATTTTCATTTACACTAAGACCCCTATACACTGTGCTGGTAATATAAAGAAGCCTGAAAATAAGATTCAATGACATTACACTCCGCTAAGGTTCCCTCCCCATATGCTGCAAAAGTAATGTAAAGGGGTCTAAGTGTGAATGAGAATCAGGCACTAAATCTGGAAGTGATCAATTAAGATATCCAACCAGTTCCCCACTACTAGAAACTCCTGCATCACTCACCGTCATCCTGCCCACCTTATACCACCCACCCAACCTTTGCTACCTACAATTAAAAAAATTAAACGCAAAGGTCAAAATAACAAATTACTAGCGGGTTATAAAAAGCTTATTTTCTATTCAGTGAATCCATTTCTAGTAATCTCCTAGTGAAATGTTATTTTGACCTTGTATGTGAGAGGAAGAGATAAAAAGTTATAGTTTGAAGTAGGGAGCTAGGGGAGAAGGGTGGTTCTGCGGAAAGAGCACCACTCACCATAGGTTTATTTTGTTGAAAGGCCACAGGGGAAGTGGTGTGGGCCTGCATCAGATCCCACACTTGAAAGATGACTAGTTAACAAATGATTAGTGTAAACTAAGTTGTCTAGAAAGGAAGATGCCCTATGATCTACATGAGGTAAAAAAGGAGCAATGAGGAAGCAGCCGTTGCTGGAGGAACAATGGGAGTCAGGTACGGTGGCATGAAAACTCAGAATTGATATATATAACAGATTGACAGCTCAGATGCAGAGCAAGCTTTCTGGTATCTAAGCCAAGATAACCTGGAAGTACATGCTGTAGGCATTCTTCCTTGGACACAGACAAACACCTATCATGCCTTCCAGGGGACAACGAGGCAGGTATGACAGAGGTGATGAAACAGTTGTGCAGTGGTAGGCACATAAAGAGGCATAACTTTGAACGACCCAGAATCCAGTTGTTCCAAATAGAATATTTTATATGCAGCAAAGCAAGATAAGGGATTTTACAATTTTTTGTGCTTGAAAAACATGCTTGACTGTGTGTGAAAAATAACCTGTCTCATTAACAATTATCTGTCTCCTATGAATAGCCATGACATATAGAGCAGACAATTATCCCATCTAGGTACAATCCACTGGCAGTTATTAGAGTGCATTCAGGACCATGCTCCCTTTAAAATTGATTTGCTGATGGCGAGTTGCCACTCAGTTTCTGAAAGCTTTGTCGAGGCATCCTTGAAAACATATTGCGAGCCACTTTCTGTTTATGAAAGTTTCTATTAATAGATTCATAAAGGCTAAAGCCAGAAAGGACCACTGTGATCATCTAGCCTGACCTCCTACATAACCAGGCCACAGAATTCTATCCAGTAATTCCCATATCACATCCAATAACTTGTGGTTAAACTAGAGAATTTTTATTTTACAAAGGCATCCAGCCTTGATTTAATGACCTGAAATGACAAGACATGCCTCAGTATGCTCTTCCATTGGGTAATTACCCTCACTTCAAAAAATCACACTTATTTCCCAGTTGAGTTTGTTTCATTTCAAATTCCAGCCCTTGTATCCCATTATGCCTTTTTCTGCCTGATTAAAGAGCTCTCTAGTGTCAGATATCTTTTCCCTCAGTAGATACTGATAGACCATGATCAATTCACCTCTTAACCTTCTTTTCAAAAATCAAAATCTATCCTGGTAAGTAGGACTAGCAATTATTTGCCTCCATATTGCCAAAGAGGTGTTGCTGAAACCGAGGTTTGTTTATTGCTGTAGGGGCAGAGAGAAGTAACCAGGTCAAAGTGTTTGGATTCTAGTAATTTCAACTTGATCCCTGTAATGTAGCTGGTCTGTTGTTTGAACACTGTATTGACTATCCACACCTCTCATGGAACTAATTACTTGAGAAAAATCTGTGGAATTTCTACAAGGGTCCCTATCTATTTACCTACCCTCTTTTGCCATTTTCATGAATTGTGAGAAAGCTTTGCCACTTGCCTCTTTTAAAAATGAAGTTTCTTCAGTATATTCACCAGCTAAAACGTTTCTAAAACACAGTATTGAAAAAGCCTCTCTCCATGTTTCAGTAGTGAACCGCACTGGCATGCTGGCAAATCCATGAGATTTACAGGTTCATAGTTAACTGTATATTTGTAGAGTAATGTCCTAGCTTCGGACAGACTTTCAGAGGGCTCCCACTGACTTCAATGGGAGTCTCATACATGTACCCAAAGCTGGAATATGGTATGGCCCGTATTCCTGCCTTGGTTTCGTAGAGATGCAGGAATAAGTTTGGAGGTGAGTCTGGGCGAATCTAAGGGAGGCAAAATAGATGTAATGTAACCTTCTAGCTTCCTCAATTTTCAAGATGCACTAAATTGATTAATCAAGGTGTAATTTACACCAGGAGCCTATGCTGGTGTTTCTTCTGGGCTGAGGATTTGGAAAAGGGATATAGCAGGAAAAGCAACTAATAGGAGAGAACAGAAAGGTGTAAATTAGAGCAATCTTAAAGTGGCCTATTTTAATTTAGAGAGATAAAGTGGGTGAGAATCTCTTTTATTGGACCAACTTCTGTTGGTGAAAGACAAGCTTTAGGGCATACACAAGTCTGAAGAAGCTTGAAAGCTTGTCTCTCTCACCAGCAGAAGCTGGTGCAATAAAAGCTAATAGTTCACCCAACTTGTTTCTCTAATATCCTGGGAACAGGACAGCTATAACTACACTGCATACAAGGACATACAAAGCAATGGATTTTGTAAAAGGTCGATAACTAGATCTAAAGCAGAGAACCTTATTAGAGAGCTGGAGGGGAGAGACAAACTTGTTATTTTTTCCCAGTTTCAAAATACAACTTAATTTTGTTGCCCTCATAAAGGAGCAGGAGAGGCTGACACATATTAATTCTACTCCTGAGCAGCTAGATGTAACCCTCCAGCATGAAGATATCCAGGTCTACTTCACAACAATGTGAAAAATGAATGAGTCACTGATGTTAGATTGACAGTGTATCTTGGAGCATCCAATCAAGCCACTAAGCAGCCGCAGAGCAACTGTTTTATAGTCAATAATGCATCCCCAAATGGGAAGTCTTAAGAGTCACCCTTCCCCCACCCTGCTACAAGATATTTAAATAAAAAGCTACTAAGTAATATGCATTGGTTCCAACACATCAGGTAACAGCACCGAATATATCTCCCTTAAATATTCCTAGCCCAAACTGCACCCTAATGTTGATGATCGATGTCTCACTGATGAGCAGCAACATCCCCTTTTGTTAACACCGGCTCTAGAAATGTGCCAGACTAACAGCGCAATGAAATCAACCAGGTAACACCGCAGGCACTTTCCTATTTATACCACCTTTGTCTATTTATAATTCAGCACAAACCATCACGTTCATTTAGTGACTAGTCCATTGATGACTTGCACAGCCCTAGGTCTTCGTGCATGTAATTACCGGCAGAAACCGTTGGCGATGCAGGCAATTTTCAGGAGGAAACGTATGCTTGTGTTTCCCGGCATTGCCCAGTCCTCTGTGAAGCCAATCAAGAGATTTAGGAAACCCTCCCATGTTCTCCCTTGCAGGGGACATTGTAAATAAGAAGTGGGCAGCGTTATCTCCCATAAATGTGAACAAACTTGCTTGTCTCAGCGATCGGCTGAACAAGAAGTAGGACTGAGTGCACTTGTATGAGGTGAACTGAAAAATACTATTTATTTTGCTTATCTTCTTCACAGTGTGATCAATTGCAACTTTTAAAAATTGAGCTAATTTGTTTTGCATTAATCGCATGCATTAATTGCAATTGACAGCCCTAGTAACAGCATTTCCAGTCCACGAAAGGCCAAGCTCTTCCCTGCAACAGCTCTGGTTCTTGGTTTTCTTCCCCGCTGCACAGTAGCATCTGCAGACGGTGCTCACTGGACTAGCCATCGTATCAACAGAGGGTAATGCCAGGCATGATACCCCTTTTCTACTCCCAAAATTCCATTGCACCCAATCCTGCTGTTCTGTCTGGGAAGAAAAGGATGCTATGGAGCCATGGCTCCCCTATACGGCAACCCCCAGCCTAGGATTGCCTGGAGCACACTCCCAATCCACTAGCAGAAGCGCAGGGATTGATTGAGGCCTTATGGCTTTGGACCTTGTTCTCCAAATGATGCCTTACAGTGCCTGAGGATGATATCTGTCTCACCATCAGACAGTGTCATGGGCATGGCAGATATTCACATCTCTGTTATTTACATGGGATCAGTGGGAAAGGGATCTACTGCACCCTTTTCTATTATTATTAAAGATTTTACAAGCATCTGACTAGATGACTCTTGAGGTCCCTTCCACCCCACGTTTCTATGATTCCATGTATAATTTAATGTTTTCAGCACTGGTGTGGGAACAGCATACATGCTGGCTATGAGGTGTGACAGAATGGGGTGCCACATAAGAGTCTTCAGGACACATAAGGAGCAACCCAAAACTTCTGTCCCATATGTCTCTGAAGGAAAGGGGTGGAGCTATTCAAAAACATTCCATATACCCCTTCCAGCATCTGCAAACATGCTAACACCACCTCAGGCAGGAATCACTAGAATACACCACCATGAAATTGAGTAAGGCAGAGAAGAATCAAGTCCCTTGACTACCCCAGAAATCACACAAAGCTGGGCCATGTGTTTCTCTATCATCCTAGCAGAGACACCAGGGTTCATATACACTAACCTGAGTAGTCAAATCTTATGGTGGGGGACAGAGAGGAAAAAAGACATATCCCAACAAGCTGTAGAAGAGGTAGACCACTAGCCCCCTCCATAAACAATAACCATTTGTACCCATCTGCCACTGTCCTCCAGCCAGGGTCTCCCTGGGTATATTTAGGCAAAAGGGATTGGCTGCAACTGATGTTGCCCTTTGTTCGAATGTGACAATTTGAGATTAATGGCCAATGGGCTGGATCACTTGATGATCACCTGTTCTGTTCATTCCCTCTGCAGCACCTGGCATTGGTCACTGTAGGAAGACAGGATACTGGGCTAGATGGACCATTGGTCTGACTCAGCATTGCCGGTCTTCTGTAGTGTATTAGCTACCACGGAATTTGATTAGGGCATTGTGTGTGCTCGAGTCTTATGTTTTGTCTTGGGTATTGAATCAACAGCTGATCCCAATATGCAAAATAATTCCCTTTGGAAATCTTTGCTAGCATTAGCCCTCCCACTCTCTTGTTTCCAAAGCCTGCACTATCATGAGCCTGCTCCAACACAGACAGCTGATCAGAGAAGACAACTGCTTCACTGTTCTGCTTTAAGAAATAGCATGGCACACCCACATCTTAGTTTGCAGCAACCCTTTACATTTCATCTCGAATTCTGTCTGCCAATGGACTACATCTTAACAGTCTTTGGTTTTATAACAACTGGCAGGCATTTCCATTCCATGGTACTTTAATCCACTGCTAGATCTGTGGTGTGATTGCAACTCTTCTATCACAGTGGAAATTACGCCCTAGTCCTAAAATTCCCCTCAACATCTACTCCGCCACAGAGAGGGGAAGGGCTGGTATTAGAGGAGAGAGATGAAAAGGATGGGACATGGTTGGGCTATGGAAGTGTACCACAACTCTCCTGCTCCTCCCAGGCCTTGTTGCAACATGCCAGTAATGGATGGCCCATATCCTCTGCTTATGTAAATCAACACTCCATAGCATTCACTCATGCTCACGGATCAGCTGAGGATCTGTGCCATAGTGTGTGTATTTCATTCCACCCGCAAGAATATGGAAAGTGCCTCGCTCATAGGGCAAAGACATTGTACTGGACAAACAGTTTAAGGATGTACATTGACCTCTTGATGTCCCTTCCAGCCCTATATTTCCATGAGTCTGATTTATTGTACACGTCTATTCAACAAAGCATTGCTGAAACACATACAACTGCAGTAACATAACAGTCTTCCAAGTTAATAACCTAGAATGGTAAATGATCTGGAAAGACATTCTCTCCTTTTCCTAGGAAAAAATGAGCCTATTTTTGTTGGCTTGAGACTGCCTAGATCCCAGCTACACTTAGCAACAGCAGCAAAAAGGAAGAGATTAACAGCTGTGACACAAAGAAAATGAAAGTGGTGACAACTGCTCTCTGCTTTGCAGTTGCTCCTGCTCTGTGTGGTATAATATGGATTTTGCAATCCAGCCAGCATGTGTTAGTGTTTCCACTTACATATAACAGATGCAGGAGAGAAAGATGATATATTGCTAAGTACAGTGGCATTGAGGACTTGTTCATAAGTGCTATCAATAGCTGGAGAGTGGGTTTGGAAGAGTTTGGAAAAAAATCTACCTGTCACAAAGTTCTATTTCTTAAAGCTTGCCAGTTTAATGGGCCCGAGAACAAAATCAGCCAATAGAAGAAATGCAAGTAGAGAGATTAAAGACAGCACAGTTATTCCATAATTATTCAGAGGGATCCCTACCTAACAGATCCTTCCTGAAAACAGATACAGTAATTAGTCAAATTTCTAGCATGACAACTTCTACAATAGCTCAACAACTGTGCACAAAATTTTCACTATGTATTTTTGACTGTTTTGTGTTGGATTGGTAGCCTATGGCAGTGAGAAACGAAATGACACCAGGATACAGTAAATAAAGCATCAAAGCAAATCCAGTGACTGACATCAGTGATGATTAGTTCATCATCATATATTTCCTAAGGGCTGTTGCCCTCCTGCAAACATTGGCACAGAAGGTTGGATGATACACCAAGAGTTATGGTGGGAAAAGGGAACCAAATAAGGTGCCCCAGCCTGCCCTAAAAAATGTACTGAGATGAAGCAGTGGGTATGACTGTAAAAAAGCAGTGAAAGAAGAAACAAGGAGGAAATACAGTGCACAACCACTGTGCAGAAGGAAACACAAGAGGGCTGCTTTTCTTCACGTTCCCTTGGCCTCCTTTTTTAAATCTTACCATATGTTTCCTAAGTGTGATGATCTTGTCCTTAGGAATCCTGGCTCCCTGTGTCAATGTCCAGTTCAACATGTAAGTGAGGGATAACGATCCTGTCCTTGTGGGACACAGCCTGTCCATGAGGCTAAGGAATGGCCCCGGCAATGCCTCACATTGCCCACTTCCTTGGGGGCCTATGAAAAGGAAATCTTCCAACTAACGTGCCAGAGATATCAAGTGCCCCTGCCCACTCCAGAAACATGTTAAGAGGCTGCACATGTGACAACAGCTCACAGGCATTGGTCTATCAAAATTCATCTGGGGTTTCCTCAAGGACCATGCCCAGCAAAGAAACTCCCAGGGGATGGATGGAGAGGGATGTAAATGACATGCTGTCTTACCAGATACTTCATGGTTTTTCTTCCAACCATTTTAGGAAGAATAATGGGCCTGCTGCCCACACAAGAGCTCTTAATCACAATGAGCACCTGGCCATTCTGTAAGGATAACTGCAGTTGAGACTCTAAAGCACTGCCAGCCTAATGAGCGGGGCCTCTTTCCTCTGCAAGCCCTGGGTTCTTCCATCAAGGGCTCACCTAGTTAATTGCCTTTCTTCCCTCCTTCTGGGCCCTCACCCATCCAGGAGTTGATATTTCTGTGCTGACCCCACTCTTGGATCATTAAAGAGGACAAAAGGAATTACAGACTGGCCAATACCTGGAAAAATACTGGAACATATTATTAAACAATCAGTTTGTGAGCACCTATAGTTAACAGAGCTATTAGAAATGGCCAGCTTAGATTTGTCAAGACCAAATCATGCCAGACCAACCTAATTTCCTTCTTTGACAGGGTTACTGGCCTTATGGATAGGGCAGGGGGGAAGCAATAGACGTGATATATCTTGATTGTAGTAAGACTTTTCATACAGTCTCACATGACATTCTCATAAGCAAACTAGGGAAATGTGGTCTACATGCAATGACTGTAAGTTGTGTGCACTAATGGCTGAAAACCAGTACTTAAAGAGTAGTTCTCAATGGTTTGCTGTCAAACTGGAAGAGCGTATCCAGTAGGGTGTATCTAGTGTGCATCCACAGCGCTGGTCCAGTACTATTCAATATTTTCATTATTAACTTGGATAATGGCAAGGAGATGATGCTTATAAAATATGCAGGTAACACCAAGCTGGGGGGGTTGCAAGCACTTTGGAGGAAAAGCTTAAAATTCAAAAGAACCTTGTCAAATTGGTCTGAAATCAACATAATATTCAATAAAGATAAGTGCAAAGTACTATAGTTAGGAAGGGGAAAAAAATCAAATGCACAACTATAAAATGGGGAATAACTGGCCAGATGGTAGCACTGCTGAAAAGGATCCGGGGGTTATAGTGGATCACAAATTGAATATGAGTCAATGTGACGCCGTTGCGAAAAAGGTTAATATTCTTGGGAATATTAACAGGAGTGTTGTATGTAAGACATTGGAGGCAATTGTCCCACTCTCCTTGGCATGAAGAGGCCTCAGCTGGAGAACTATGTCCAATTCTGGGTGCCACACTCCAGGAAAGATGTGATTAATAGATTGTTAGAAAATGTTCATTTATAGAGAGACTGAGACTACCAGTGTGAGTCAAGCCCCCTCAATTCCCATGACCAGGACAGCAAAAGGAAGTCTTCAGGGAACCCCAAAATCCAGCAGGGAACTTGGAAGTCTATACGCAACAATTTCAAGCCTTGCCATGTCAGATCCAATATGACATTTTTCCCATTATGAAAAGCAAACGCCTTTGCAGAGTAATATAAATGCAATGAAGCATTTTGAGCTTTGTGTGCTTTATTAGAGGCTGAACTGAGCCAGTGAATCAGAAATAAGAGGTATATTACAGAAATGAACTTCAGCCAGTTCAAGACATCTTAAATAGAACAGGTTATAAAAGGTGGTGATGTTTCTGCACTATGATAGGAAATATTCCTGCCATTTGATGAGAGGCTTGCTCATCATTTATTGATTCTTTAACAGCGTAAGTGGAAAAGAGTAAATGATAGCTTAATAGACCAGCTGTAGTCCTGAATGTGTGTACTCAGCAATCCCACCCTTCATTCATATTGTATATAAATGTCTTCCTGGTTCAAAGGATATTTTTATTGTATAACTCCTCCCTAAGTTGTTTCACTCATTATAAGGGTGTCGTTTCCTATGTTTACTTATCACTCAATAAGTAAAGGGAGTTTGTCTTTAACATGTATTACAGTTTGTAAGGAGTTTGTCTTTAACATACATTCATGTATAGGTCACATTTTCAGCTAAATGCTCTGGTGAAGATCTTTCCTGATTCATTTCTAGGTGACTTGGTGTCCTTGAAACCCACTTGCTCCAGCTATGTTTCCATGGCTGATCATTACTTTGGTGCAATTTCACCCTTTCAACCCTACCTCATTCTCATATCAAAAAATCTGTTCTCCCAAGTCTCATACACAATATGTTTTGTGGAGGCAGCAAAAAAGCCTTCTATGGCCCGGTCTACACTTACCTTCCAGATTCGGTGGCAGTCGACGGGAGATACGTAAGTGACAAAGTGACGCCACCTACCAGGGTGGTTTTCCTGTGTCGATTGAACGGGTCTACACAGACCACTCAGTCGATCCAGAGCAATTGATCGGACGGCAGCAAATTTGCCGCCGTCAGAGTAGACCCAGCCTATGTCTTGCTCCATCTTTATCTGCCTATTGGCCTTTTGGGTGCACAGAAGCATTTGGGCCAAAGATGGGGCTTGCCATGATGAGCCTCGACTGTGCAGGTCAGCAGTGATGCTGACAAAGTTTAGAGATGCTCTAGACACCAACTGGTGTCTACTACATATTGACCCTGTTTTGGCTGGTTCCCATGCAGGACACTGATGACAACCTTTCATTGCCAGTCTGCTGAGGAGGATAAACAGTGCCACTGAGCATGCCAGAGGGGAATGTCCACAAAAGAGCACTGGAGGTCTGGTATAGAATCCTAAAATGTGGGCTGCGAGGGACCTAAAGAGGTCATCAAATCCAGCACCTTGTGCTGAGGCAAGATCAAGTCAACCTATACCATCCCTGACAGGTGTTTGTCCACCTCTTCTTAAAACCTCCAATGATGAGGACTCTACAACCTTCCTTGGATGCCTATTCCAGAGCTTAATTATAGTCAGAAAGTTTTTCCTAATATATAACTTAAATCTGCCTTGCTGCAGATTAAACTCATAACTTCTTGTCCCACCTTCATGGGACATGGAGAACAATTGATCTTTATCCTTTCTATAAAAGATGGTTACTTACCTTGCAACTGTTGTTCTTCAAGATATGTTGCTCATGTCCACTCCATTGTAGGTGTGTGGAGCCTCTGTGCATGGTTACCGGAACTTTTTTCCCTTTAGCAGAACCCATAGGGCCAGCTCCGGCACCTCCTGGAGCCCCATGCACATGCCACAGTATAGGAGATGCTACCGGCCCTATGCCCCTTCAGTTCCTTCTTGCTGCCAACTCCGGCAGCGGGGATGGGGGGTAGGTCATGGAATAGACATGAGAAACACATCTTGAACAACAACAGTTACAAGGTAAGTAACTGTCTTTTTTTCTTTGAGTGCTTGCTCTTGTCCATTCCAGTGTAGGTGATTCACAAGCAATACCTTGGAGGTAGGCCGGAATTACAGATGAGCTGCCAGCAGCATTGCTCTGCCGAAGCCCGCGTCATCCCACGCCTGCTGGACAATGGCATAGTGGAATGTGAAGGTGTTTAGAGATGACCAGGTGGCAGCCCTGCAGATGTCTTGCACAGGCACTCTCATTAGGAAGGCTGTGGATGAAACTTGAGCTCTGGTTGAGTGGGCTGTAATTATCCCTGGAAAGGGCATCTTCGCCTGCTCATAGCAGAATTTGATGCAGGAAGTTATCCACAATGAGATGCACTGGGTGGAAACAGGTAAGCCTTTCATGCAATCAGCCACCATGACAAAGAGTTGCGTAGATCTCTGGAACGGTCTCGTGTGCTCGATGTAGAAAGCTAATGCCTGTCTAACATCTAGCATGTGCCACCTCCTCTTCTCCTCCAAACCATGTGGCTTGGGAAAAAACACAGGGAGAAAAATGTCTTGGTTATAACAAAATTGGGAAACCACCTTAGGCAGGAAGGCCGGGTATGGCTGCAACTGAACCTTGTCTTTATAGAACATAGCATAAGGAGGCTCCAAGGTCAGAGCCCTAATCTCGGAGACCCTCCATGCCGAGGTAATGGCCACCAGGAAGGCCATCTTCCACAACAGCAGCAGCAAAGGGCATGTAGCCATGGGCTTGAAGGAGGTCCCCAGGAGCCATGAGAGGACCAAGTTGAGATCTCAGGGAGGCAATGGGTCATGGACCTGCGAAGAGGGCCTCTCCACCCCTTTTGGGAACCTAATTGCCATAGGGTGGGAGAAAACTGATCTCTCCTTCGAAGGCTGGTGGGATGTCAATATGGTCACTAGGTGGACCTTCAGGGAGGCCACAGCTAGTCCCTGGAGTTTTAATTGCAACAAGTACTCCAGGATTATCTGTATCAGCAACAACTGAGGTGAAATTCCCTGGGACTCTTCCCAACAGGTAAATCACTTCCATTTTGCCCAATACGCGACCTGTGTAGAAGGTTTCCTGCTACCCAGCAGGATTTGCTGGACGTGCCCGGAATAGGCTCGCTCATCTATGCTCAGCCACGGAGCCTCCACGCTGTGCAGTGTAGGGAGTCCAGGTCCGGAAGCAGCAAGCAATTGTGATCCTGGGACAGGAGATCGTGTCATCTCAGTAGCTCCAGGAAGGAGGGTGATCGATAGGTCCAGCAGCATGCGGCCAAACCGGTGCAATTTAGGTAACATCCACCTTGTCCCTCTTGATTTTCAGCAGGACTTTGTGAAGAAGAGGAATGGACAGAAACGCTGTGAGTCTGATAGACTTTTAATGCCAGTTATTTATATGTGCACCTCAAGCCTCCTCTTGAGGAATTCAGCTAGAAACAAACGTGATACTGTCCTGTTTGGTTTGATAGCTCAAGCTGAATGAATTGCAAGGAGTAAATAAACAAAGTGATTTTTAAAAAAGTTCTAGGTTCAATCATCTACAGTATCACTAATAACAGAGTAAGAATATTTTTCTGTACTGTATGTTTGATATTTTTCTCAATTATAAAGCCGGAAGGGACCATTGTGATCATCTAATCCAGGGGTTTTCAAAGTGTGGGGCACGCCGCTCTACGGGGTGCGGAAGAATATTGGGTGGAGAGGGGCGGCAAGTGGCAGAGCTCAGGGGAGGAAGAACCACCTCCATACCCCAGACTCACCTCAGTGGGCCACCCAGCCTGTAAGTCAATATCAACTTCCGACACACTTGCACCAATTTCTGCTCCTGGCAGCCTCCATGCCCAGTACTGGCTCTGCCCCCAGAGACTGTTGCATGTTCCTTCCCACACCCTGCAGGCCTGAGGGGGGGAAGGGCAGGTATTGGGGGGTGTGCAACCAAAAATTCTAACTAAAAAGTGGGAGGCTCAGCTCAAAAAGTCTGAAAACTGCTGACCTAGTCTGACCTCGCGTATAACAAGCCATAAGGACTTTCCTGAATTAATTCCTATTTGAAACAAGGTACAACTTTTAGAAAAATATCCAATCTTTATTTTAAAATTGCCAGTGATGGATAATTCACCACAGCCTTCAGTAAATTACTTCAATGGTTAATTACCCTGTCTGTTAAAAATGTGTAGCTTATTTCCAGCCTGAATTTGTCTCACTTTAACTTCCAGCCATTGGAGCTTGTTAAACCTCTCTCTGCTAGGCCAAAGAACCCATTATCTCATTTTTATTCTCCACGTAATTGCTTATAGACTGATCAAGCCACCCTTTGCTTGCTCTTTACTGTGCTAAATGGGTGGAGCTCCTTGAGTCTTTCACTATCATTCTTGTGGCCCTTTTCTGAGTCCTCTTCAAATTGGTTGGTTGGTTCTTTCTCTGGGCTCACAAGAAGGAAATGATCAGAGTTTTCTGTAGGAAATCTTGTTGCTCATTCTAGAAATGTATAACTTGAAGAGCTAATTTGCACATCCTGATCTACATAGGGCAATGTTTTAAAATTGAAAGGAGGTCACAGAATAAGATGAACTTGGAGTCAAGACTCCTGAATTCAATTCCTAACTGTCTCACTGTATTGTTGGGCAAGTCCCCTTATCGTCCTGCAGCCTATTCATCTAGGCACCAGTCCCATAGAGCATCTTAACTAAATTCAATGGGGCTTAATGGCATGCTTAAACTTGAGCATGTTCTCAAGTATGGAATTGGGGCCTAGGAGACAAAGTTCAGAACTCCTGCATTCTAGTCACAGTTCTGATACCGGATTCCCCATGTGTTCCTTAGGAAGTCACTACAGTACTTTTCTACCTTAGTTTCCCTCTGTCAGGCAACCAGGATGAGAGCAGTCTTGCGTAGAGGTCAGAGTGGTTGTCAGGCACTCAAGGAGGCAGACTCAGTAGTTGGAAGGAGGAGCCAAGGGTCAAATCAGAGGCAGGAGCCAAAGCCTATGGTCAAACCAGAGGGCAGGAACTGGAGCAAGCAGGGTATCACTCAAAGAGAGATGGAAGGCAGGGGCAGGACAGAGGGAAGACTGGGTGCAAGGCAGGAGCAGCAGGAACAAGGTAATGCAGGAGCAGGCAAAGTGGTGGATCTGAGTGTTAAGAAGCCAACAAGCTACTACTGCTCTTGGCTTAAAAGCTGGCCTGCTGGACCCTGCTGCCAATCAGGCAGCCTGCTGCCGGCTAGCTGTACTGCTGAGGCTGCCTGGAGACTAGCTGTGCCGCAGGCCCCAGTTCCTGTCACCCCTTCTGTCAGCAGATAGGAATATTTATGTATCTCACAGTGGAGGCACGGGGTTGAGGATTGATCAATTAGTATTTTCAGAGTGATTGGAGATTCTCTAACGATGGGCTTTATTTACCAGTAGGATATGACCATTCTCAGGCAACATCTGGCAAAACCAACAGCACATAACATCTTGTGCTTTGTTTGCAAACTGCCACACTAGGAAGAAAGAGACTTCGCATTGCCCAGAAAGAAAACAGATGTGGAAGTTTTTCCCCTGTTGACAATAACCAAATTACTTATAACAAAACACAAAAACTGGTGGAAACTGGACACAAATTTGTCAATGCAAATATAGCAGCAGCAATTCTTTAGCCAATTAAACCACATATGGTACATGCAGAGAAACAGTAGTCTGTAAGGGTACAAAGACACCACTAAAGCCGATTAAACTACTGAAGTAGATTCAAGATGAATAAGGATCATCAAAGGGCACCTGGGCAGCTGAGCTCTGCAGATTGAATTGATATTTGCTTAGTTTCTCTACTGCAGCATTCTCCATCTTCCTAAATCTATTACCATTGCTCCTCAGACCTGTTTTATTTCACTTGAAAGGGCAAAATAGGGTATTCCTGATTCTGTACTCATGCTATCTGAAGCTAACTTTTACAGACTGAGCTTGTCATCCATATTTACTTTTTGTTACACAAGAGCTTACTGGTGATGTTGTGGAAGCTCATAGACTCATAGGTCAGAAGGGACCAATATGATCATCTAGTCTGACCTCCTGCACAAGGCAGGCCACAAAACCCTGCCTTGTAGAGTAGCTTCTCCATTTACACGTTAATATGCTGAACAGTGACTTTTCTCTCTCCCAACCAAACTGAAGATAGAGTTGCTGTTCCTAGCAGCAAACACACACTGGATATTGTACAATTTTACCCCCATCCTGGAGTTTGCCTTTTTTCTAAACTGAAACAAACTTAGCTTAAGATTCCTCACTTACCTTGGCTATTCCTAGGGTTTCTCCCTGCAGGATCCCTATGTCCAGCTCCTATTTTCCTCTGTTTCCAGGAGATATTCAATTCTGTTTATACTTGTGGGTCAAAAACAATAAGGTTTACTTGATTTAGCCAGGTGACTCAGCCAAATAGCTCTGCATCTCTGCCCAGGGTCCGAGCACATGACAAGCCCAGTAGGAAAACACTTCAGTGCTGAAACTTTCATGTGCGTACAAACTTCATCCCCACAGTGGTCATAGCACATAACTCCAGAGCATAAGGACTTCACCACTGGAATTCCCACCTGCTGATCCTTGGCATCGGTTCTCTCGCCCAAGGAATGGGCAGTGGGCAACTTGAGTAGGACCAGGTTCTCTCTGGGCATGAAAGGCATTAAGGTCAACAGACAGTAGATGAGACATTATGTTTATATTTAAATGGAATATTTTAAATTAGAGAATGGGTGTGGCTTGGTTTACGGCTAGTGTACACAATAAGTATGATCTGAATCTTGCCTGTGCTCTCAGATGTCACCTAGAGCACAAACAAGGCTTCACTGTTCCTCTCTATCATGCTCTTTGCCAGAATGGCTACTTTGTTGGGTTTCTAGAACTGAAATTCTTTCTGAGGACAGGTTGTTGGCCTATTGCTCAACCCCTACCTGGAGGACCCATGGACTGCTTTTCATCTGGTCCCTACCCTTTGACTGCTCTGTGGGTGGCCCTGCCCACTATGCCTCTGGCATAGACCCCTCAGGGTCCCTGGGCGTGCACACACACTTTCCCACTGTGCCAAGGTGCAGAACCCAAGGAAGGCTACAATAAATACTTAACATCATTTGTATATTTTGGTTGATATGATGATTTGTTTCCAGGGCACTGGTCTCATGCTTTGACATCTGGAATTTTATTACATACGTATTACTAGCACTGAGCAATATGCGATATAAGTAAAAAAATCTTCTGATTGTTTGATCGCAGTTTCAGGTAAAGCGACATGATCGGTGATGACCGTTTAGAAAGCAAACACTGTTCTGACTTACAGCTGTTCGCTAGTCAGAAAATAGCATTTCTTAATACCAATTCTATAGTGTTCCTTTTAACCTCATCCTCTCCTCTATGCTGAGGATTTAGATTCCCTAAGAATTTTCCTAAAAATACTATTTTAATTGTATAAAGGCTTAGGTGCTGTGTTGATATGTACTGAATGCTTGTTTTGTTTCATGACTTTCTACATCTCCCTTTTCATCCAGATTTGTCAGGGTGAGAATGAACTTTGTAATGCTATAGAGACACCAGTCCCCTTGGTCACATTTTAAGATACTCATTTGGGCTTTTAAAAAAACCAAAAGCACCAAAACTAGTGAACCCTGAACTACTCCTAACATTAACTTTTTATTAGACTATTAAATGCTTCTCTCCCTACATGAGCATTAACCCAGAGAATCTCATCGACTGAGACACCAATATTTATTAGCTCAAGTGCTCCACCATAAGGAAAAACTGAGCATAATTCATTGGCTGAACATATAATGAAAGGCCAGAAGGAACATTGTTAGAATCTACCATTGATAGGCTAATGGAAGCTAGGGAACAGCTGTTAAAGGTGCCAGACAAAGTTTAATAGTCTGCAAAAGCAGGAAAATCTTATCGTGTGACACAATGAAACTGGAGTGTTTGTCACGAATTCCTGTCTCATTGCAGGTACATAGACACAGCACGCCTTGGAACTGCAGCACACCTTAGAATTGCAGCACACCTTAGAACTGTATGTGCTTAAAATTCTGATTCTCTATTAAAGCTTTAAAATAAATAAAGACAACCCAGTGCAGCAGCATAAATTGGGTCAGGAACCATGTTCCTGTTGTGTGCGTGTGTATAAGGCATAGTACAATGCAGCTGAGATCCACTACCACACTGTAGGAGTGCATGGCTACCCCCCTTGTCAGTCTCGGAAGGAGGCCACGCCCCTCGCTGTCACACCCGTGTGGGCAAACTCAAAGTGGGGAATAAGCAGTCTCTGGGGCCCTGGCCGTCCAGGCAGGGCAGGGCAGGGCAATAAGCAGATAAAGGGGGGCAGGGCACCCTGCAGTCTAGGACTGAATCTCAGGTACAGCAGAGCAGAGCTGTAAATAGTCTAGGGGCTCAGGCCCTCAGGCAGGGCGGAGCAGTAAATGGTCTAATATCCTAGGGCTGGCAGACAGTAGACCAACACAGGCTTCTTGGCCTAATGTGGGAAGGCAGCCACCCCAGGGATGGGGTTGGCAGCAGGGGGTAGAGGGACCAGAGCCTCCCCTGCTCCACCAGATCCCAGCCCAGGGCCCTAGCAGTAGTGGAGGGTTCTGCCACTGGATCAGCGGGGATCCAGCTACAACACACTGACCTATATTCAGGCAGCAACGCAGCCAGGCTATAGTCAGCTGTAGCTGGGCTGCTTCCTACCTTCCCCTCGAGATGTACCTGCATCCAGGGGTTGTCATCCATCTCCCCGGGGTATACTCCCAGTAGCTCCTTGGTGTCTGGGTTGTTAGGCAGCTCTAACAGCTCGATTAAGTCCTCAATGCAGCAGTCCTCTTCCGGTTCCCGCTCCAGCAGCGGGCAAGAAGCGTCCTCCTCCTCCGGCGGCTCTGGTTCAACTGAGCTAGACAGCCCACCCTTTATACTTCTAGTTCCTGTCCCGCCCCTCTGCTTCCAGCAGGGTGGGTACGGCCTTCCTGGCTCCACCCACCAGGGAGCAGACAGTGGTCCCCTCTGGTCAGTCTGTGCGGGAGAGCACGCTCACTACAAATACATATGATAAATTCACTGTTTGATCTTACAAGTAACTGGAGGGGGTTAATCAATTAAATGGCTTTGACTGGGAAGAACTAGATACATTGCTCCCTATCACCTCCCTTTAACTCAAATAATCTCTCTTGCTCTTTCAGTTACATTAAAAGGCAGTTGTGCCAGTTTAAAATGGTCACGGATACAATCCCCCTGTGGAACATGCTGCCGTTAACCCCTTCGCTCCTGTCTGGTAATTTATTTGGTTTTCATGTGTCACGTCCGGAAAACGTCGACCCCTAACACTATGGCCATCTTTTGTCTTAAGCAATAATAGATTCACTGCGCCTCTCTCTAGATATCTCGATTCAAATCTCTGTAGTAACTAAGAGCCAGGATTTTTAAAGACATTTAGGGACCTAAAGATGCAGATAAGTTCCTGGTATGATTTTCAAATGCACCGAGGCACCTATCTGCACTCAGGCACCTAAATACCGCTAGAAGTCTGGCCCCACGTAACTGTAACACTTCATCTCAAAATCCTTGCAAACTTCCTTAACTGATACAGTCTCCTACATCACTTTCCCCTCTACGATGAGTGTCAAAAGCAAAACAGGGTTGGGCAGGGGACTCCTTTTGCTGACATCTGCAGTATCTGCCAGTGTACACATAGCTCCTGCTGCTGGTCTGGGGGATTCAAAAATCGAAGTGAAGGTGCTGCTTGCCCTTTTAAAGAGAAAGCTCCACTTTTCTAAAAATCGACTATGGGCCTATTATTTCAGATCATGACTACCTCACTGGGTAATGAAGCATGGAATGCTGGTTTGTCTAACAGTGGTGAAGGGTAATTTAGTTCATGCTGTAAAATATAATGTAAGAGTAACTATGGGCCAAAATGATCCTACCTGCTGTACCGAGTGGAGACAATGTGCCGCGAGACCGTGCTCCATGCATTTAACATACAGCAGAGGAAACGTTCTGTGGATGCTGCAGGCTCAGGTAATGGCAGCATGGCAGGGCAGACAGCTGTATTGCAATGTGTGGACTGGGGGTGTGTGGCTGTGGTAGGTCTAGGCACTGTTTCATTCTGCTGTCACCCCCACCAGAGCAGAAGTGGCTCAACGAGCTGTCTAAGTAGTCAGTATGATTCATCACTGCTGTACCCAAGTCTGAGGCCTCCCCTTCCAGGGCTTTATACAAATAGGAGAGCAGGACCCTGCACCATCACAAACTTCCCCCATCTGTTATTGCATAGCAGGACATTTTAAAAAATTATCTTAGATTATGACTGATCAAATGACTGGCCTACATTTAACCTCATGTCCCTTTCTCCTTACCAGTCACAGATCTACAAATTAACCACAAGGGCAAAGAAGTGCACATTAGCTAGCTAAACTGAACCAGCAAATTCCCAGAGACACCGG
>ML675601.1:98507865-98526291 GCA_007922155.1 Mesoclemmys tuberculata
ACCGGAACTACTGCCTTCAGTTCAGCATCAGTCAATCGTACCTTCCTGTCTTGGAAGTGTTCTTTTGGTCGACAACACACTACCTAGAGATCCAGCTGGAACCTGGAATGGCTCTGATGGGCCAATGTTATTGGATCTTTAAAGTCAATAATATGCTCTCCATGGATAATCCGTTGCACTATCACTATCATTCTCTCTCTCTCTCTCTCTCTCTCACACACACACACTCTAGAACTCATTATCCAATTCCTTTTTAGCTTTCAAATTCAGAAGGGTTGGAAAAAAGTGGAAGTTTCTCGGCAAAAATGTGAGGATTTCGGCATGTACAAGGCAAAGATCATGTTTTCAGATTTAGAAGCTTTCAAAGTGTCTCAAAAAAAATCCATAAACTGACTCAGAGGTGTGTGCACTGCAATGCAGTAGAACTAGGCTCTGCAGTAATCTTTCTTCCTACACAAACAGAAAAATGACTGTATCACAAGTGCCACATATAGAACCTGGGTTAATGACTGATCTTGAGGTCTAATCTCCTCTCAAGGCACCCAGGTAGTTTTCAATAATATCAAACAGGTTTTACATACATGTGTATATGTAACTGGGAGAATGTGTTTCATTATCTCAAAGGCCAAATTCCCAGAGACACATAAGGGGAGGTTCATGAGGACAGGGCTTTGTTCAGTTGCAGGAAGAACAGAGTATGAAAAGGAATGTGAGTACCTAAATGAATCCACCACACACTTATCAGCTCTGGAGCACTAATGACTCAGCTACAGAGACTGTCTCACATTATTCCAATTAAGGAACAATGGATAACATTGTCACGCTTCACTAGTTAGTGTCCAAGAAGCCAAGACATTCCTATGGATGCTTGGGGAGCAGTGGTTCTACTGCATTCTCTCCATGGCCCCAGACACCACAGAGGCCAGTGGGGTTTTGTGGCTCTAGGGGAATGAAGAACGAGCCACTGTATCTGAGATACTTCCCTCAGCTCTCAGTAGATTTCCAAGAATCCTCACCCACTGGCAGTGGGTGTCAGGAGCCCTGCACAGCTCTTGGGACATGGGTTGGGCGGGTGGGAGGGTAAAACCCCTTGCTCGCTGCACAGAGAGCAATTACCCCTGCCCTACAGAATGACTCTGGGAAAATTCTAGGAGTGCATATTGTGTTTCCTAACGTGAACCTGTGTATGGAGGGCCAGCTTCCCCCTGCAAAATAAAACAAGAGACACTAGATTACATTGCTTGGACATGTTTTATTTAAATCATTTTAGGCCTTGCAATAAAAACAAGGAACTAGCAAGCCACAGACATTTTTCTGCCCGTTTCTCTAGGAAGTCTGGCATGGCCAGAACTAGCTTTGTGAACAGTTTTACTGAAACTATACAAATATTTCACACATGACTTGAATAAATATTGTAAGAGGACTTCTATATTTTACGTTTATCTAGGGGACCTGGGCAAATCCATATACAAAACAGTGGCTACTTGGTCTAAAAATCAAGCATCTTAATTTAAATTACAACATAGGCTGAATGCTCAAAAAAAATCTCCCTATATGACCAAGATAACAATATAAGCAGAAAAGAAGTTTCCTTTCCCCAAACTGTTCACATTCATGATGTAACATTTTCTCCTTCTATGTGAATGTACTGCTCGTGAAAAGTGCTGGATTGAGTGCGCTAGAGTTTGTAGTTCTCTATTTAAACAAAGAACAGGTATAGCCATAGGTACAAGCTTCCCCTCAATGCCCCACCAATGTGCCTCCCTCCAGACTGCAAGAGCCATCTCTAGGAAAAGAAAGTAGTTCTGCTTCCATGCCCACTAAATCCTTGACCTCTGCTGAGACTCTGAACAAGGGGGAGCCAATTATTCTAATAGTTTCTGTGATGTGGACAGCTGTCCACCAGGAACTAGACTGACATGACTGACTTACTTCACATAGCTTAGAGGGAAATTACTTTGTCACTGCCAATATGGGCTGGATTCAAACAGCTGACACAGCTGACAGTTTGGTGAAAGGCTTTGTATTCTACCATTGATCTCCCTGAGATGGGCATTTTAAATCAAACTCAAACAAATATGATTTTGGAACAAGAATGAAAATTTTAAAAGGCTATTATATAAAGTGCCAATCTAAATCATTATTAAAAGCAATCATATTTATTCTTAAAAGCACAAACCCCTCTAAGATTGCATTCATTCCCTCCTCACTGCCCCCGGGAAATGAAGACTTCTAATTGCAAAATAGTTGATATAAAAATCCACCCACAAGTTTAAAAGGTGAAATTAACTGTTACTGTCATTCCTTCTACACCAAATGTCACTGTCAAATTATAAAGCCATCCCTTCACTTTGTGCCTGTATTGTAGCAGTTATCTGTGATATAAACAACTAAAATACACACACACTAAGTGGTACTACAGATAACATATCAGCACTTATGCAACAGTCACCAGTTAGGTGTTGAGAGTCACAATATACTACAGCATTTTAAAACTATTCTGTTCATAGTCTGAAAATTCTGCTGTAGTGCTTTGATGGTGCACATTGAGCATGCAATTCTATAAATGCCCATCACCATACATCATTGAGAGGTCACATACTCAAGAAAAAAAAATGTTTTGGTACTTCAAGGGAAAAAAACCCAGAATGATATGCCATTTTACATTATAAATATTCTGGTGAAATTCTGAAGGATAGCAGTGTATAGAATATCCAGAAGAATGGATACAATAAAGAGAAATGTTGAAACTGATATGAAGGTGTCAGCTGCTGATCACAACCCTAGTGCAATCGGGGTTACAGCTGCTGTAAGTCTCCTTACTGTTAAGGCACTTACATGTGAGTAGCAGCAGTTGGATTAAACAATAAAGGAGATTGCAATTTGAACACCACAGAACACTTTTCCCTCCACTGTCTACTTACAGGCTCAAGTTTTAAATATAGAGCCACATGATTTAGAATATTACAAATCAAATCTTATATGAAGGATATTTTTCCTTGAATGCTTCCTGCTACTACTGATAGACCAGGTTTGACACTTGCCATGAAAGCTGTTTGAGCTAGATCACAGGTTAATAGGGAAATGAAAGCAAATTGTATCACTTGATCTGATAAGATCTTACCATAATCATACTGTACACCCCACTAAAACATAGAACTTGCCTTCCTCTAAAAATGTTTTTGAAGAAGTGGAGAAATATACTCTGCTACAGAGACAAAGGGGAAGCACTGTTGTTCTAGATTAATGAATTTAGATTTTACAACCATTGTCAGAAGAATGTATAGGAACATATTTACATGCAGTGTTACCTCATCTTGGTTACACTATAGGTTATAACCTACATATCTGTACAAGTAAATTACAGTCCACTCAAGGGTAAATTTATAACTTCATGCAAAGCAGGAAGCCAGAAAAAAACCTCGCAGACTTCAGAAGGAATACAGAAAGCTTCTCAACAAAATGAGATGGGGGAGAGAAAAAAAGTCCACATGCTCCCTGAAGAGAAATTAGAAGTCTGCATCCAAAGTGAAAACATTGTCTGTTGTTTCTGCCATAACTGCAAAGCGCTGATACTCTGAAACCCGCTTCTCAAAGAAATTCGTTTTTCCTTCCAGTGAAATATTCTCCATGAAATCAAAAGGGTTTTCTGCTTGAAAGACCTGAGGAAAAACAAATTTTATTAAATTGGAGTTCCTGACATTACAACATGATGCTCCTATGAATTCCCATATAAATAATCAAAAAGGATGTTACTTATCTGTGACTGGAGGTTCTTCGAGATGTGAGGTCCCCACCTATATTCCACACATGGGTATGCGTGCACTCCATGTGCCTGAACCTGACATTTTGTAGCAAGTGGTGTCCATTGGTCCATATGTGCACAGTTGATCTCCTAGTGCTCCAAACCGAGGGCATAAAGGGTGTCACAGACCTCTCCAGTTCCTTCTCTTAATGCAAATCAGATCTGAAGCAGAGGGGAAGGAGGGCGGGTAATGGAATATAGATAGGGACCACACATCTTGAATTGATATGGATGTCTGTTACACTACCATGCCCACAGCTACATCTGCCAGAAAAGCTTGGACTAGGGTGTAATGTTTTGTAAAGGTGTGGCTGGAGCTGCAGGTAGCCGCCTTACAAACGTCCAGTATTGCTTTCTCAAAGAGATGCCACTGAGGTTGTTTGTGCTCTCGTAAAGTGGGCCCTCACTCACCTGTCTGGGAGAGTTATACGTGCCAACTAGTAACAGAATAATGCATCCAGAGATCCACATAATGAGCCCCTGGGCCGATAACACTTGTCCTTGCAATCACTCTGTTACAGTTTCAGTGTTTTCGGTTTCATTCTTCGCAGATAAAAGGCCAAGGCCCGTCTAACATTGACGGAGTGCAGTCTTTTTTTCTCCTCTGGAAGCATGAAGTTTTGGGAAGAATATTGGTAAGTGAATAAGTTGATTCATGTGAAACTCTGAAATGAATTTTAGGTGGAAATGAAGGGACACTCTCTCTGTGAAATACAATGTATGGCCAGTCAGCCATGAATGTGCCTGCTTCATTCACTCACCTGGTTGATGTGATGGCAACTAAGACAGGCAACCTTCATGGAAAGGTGTGACATGGAACACATGATCATGATTTCGAAGGGTGGTCTGGTAAGAGCTGCGAGTACCAAGTTGAGGTCCCATTGTAGTGTGCATTTTATCCCCATTGAAGGTTCCTAATGAGGCCTTGGAAGAACCAAATTGTGGCAGAATGAGTAAAGACAGAAAGTGCCTTCCATCATTCAGTGGAAAGCCAGACTGCCACCAGATGGACCTTCAGCTAGCTAATGGAAAAGCCTGACATCTTGAGGAACAGTAGTCTAAAATGGCAGTAATACCAAACGATTCTGGTGATAACTATTTCCATTGTGACTAGAGAGAGAAATGCCTTCACTTAGAGAGCATTTTCTAGTGGACTTTTTCTGCTGTGATTGAGAAAAGTATGGACGGCCTCTGAATATGAATGTTTCAGGTCTGATGTCCATCTAAATACCAAGGCGTCATTTGAAAAGGGTCTAGGTTGCAATCTCTGACTCTGCCCTTCTCCTGAGTAAACGGATACAAAAAAAGGTTATATACAGATGGGAGGACAGGAGGACATTCGTAAGTGGTCCAGAAACCAAAAATGTCTGGGCCAATTGGGTACAATGAGGATAACCCTGGTCCTGTTAAGGTGAATTTTCCATAGAACTGGAGATAATGGGGGATGGGATGAAAGATGTACCTTAGATGGTCCATCCAGGATAACAGAAGGGCATTGCTGCTCTGCAACAATAAAGACTGCATTTCTTGTTTGCCTGGGAGGCAAATAGGTCCAAAGACAGTGTTCCCCACTGGATGAAGATGGTGGTCAAGACAGAATTGTGCATTTCTCAATCATGGTCTGCAGAGAAGTGCTTGCTGAGATTTTCTGCCAGTTTTCTGCACAACTGGTAGGTATGTTGCTGACAGCAGGACACCATTCTTGATTCCTCGCTTGTTCTGCCTGTTAATAGCCAGTAGTCCAGATACAGAAAGATGGTGTAGTTGTTGTGCCTCATCTGGGCTGCCAACACTGAAAAGACTTTCATGAAGTCCTTGGGTGCTGTCCCCAGCCCACAGGGGAGTACTCTAAACTAGTAGTGCTCTTGTCCTACCATGGATCTTAGAAATCTTCTGTGGGACTGGTGAATATCCACGTGAAAGGAAGCACCTTTCATGATGAAGGCTGCAAACCACATGTTCTCCTCTAAGCAGGGAATTATTGATGCCAGTATTACCAGGGACATTTTGATTTGTGAATAAAGACGTTTAGTTGGCATAGATCAAGAATTGGTCTCCATCCTCCATTTTTCTTGGGAACTATCGATTTATGAGGACTAGATACCCTTCTCTTGATGTTGGGATAGCACTTGTTCTATGGCCCGTTGCTAAAATAGAAAGTTCCCTGCCTGACAAAGAATCTCCTCGTGAGATGGGGAGGTGAGACAGAATTGATTGCGTAGCCTGAGTGTATGATCTCTAGTACCCACTTGTCTATTATTGCCCTCCAGTTGTGTTTGAAGTGGGTAGCAGCCACCAAAGGTCTAGGGGGGCAATATGGCATGGCCTCAGTATTGTCATGTGATTCTCAGTTATTGATGATAAAATATCAAAGGGGGAGGGAGAGAAGTGGGGGCTGCAGGTCTGCTTGTAGTGTTCCTTCTTCAGGGCCAGGGTATAAATTCTGTCCTAGAGTCCTTAAGAGAGCATAGTGACTCATCGCTCTTCTCACTAAATAGATTATACTCAAAGAGGAAGTCCTCAGTGGTATTCTGGACTACAAAGAGTGAAGCCATGATTCATGCCTCATGACCATGGCTGGGGTGATGACTCTAGACACAGTATCAGCTGTGTCCACTGCTGCTTGGAATGATATCTTAGTCACCAACCTACCCGCATCAATGTGAGCTTTGAACTGAGCCAATTCTTCCTGGGGAAGTTTGTCTCTGAATTCCAGAAATATAGAATAAATTACGAACTCATACTTTGCTAACAGTGCACAGTAGTTAGCAACTTTGAACTGGAGACTAGCAGACAAAAATACTTTCCTCTCCAAAAGGAGAAAGAATGTAGTGCCCTTGTCAGTTGCATTAGTTCTGGGGTGCTGTATCCTGCACCTCTCTATAGCCACCTGCACCACTAAGGAGTTGAGCATTGGATGGGTAAATAAGAACTCTACCCCTTTAGTTGGAAAGAAAGGGAGTTTTTCAGCCCTTTTTGGTGAAGAGGCACAGGTGGCTGGGGTATACCACACAGACATGGCAGGTTCCAAAATGGCCTTGTTGACTGGGAGGGCCACCCTACTATGGCCAGAGGGTTGCAGGGTCTCAATGGAACATGTTGTGTGTCCTGAACTTCCTCAAAAGGTATCCAGAGCTCTGCTGTCAACCTCTCAAACAGCTCCTGGTATTGCCTGTGGTTATAGGACGGAAAAGTGGATTGCGCACAACTGCCTCATTAGGTGAGGAGGATGACACACCCATTAGGAAAGGTTGATCCAGCTTGACTTCTTCCTCCATAAAATCTGATGGAGCCAGTTGGTAATGGCTGAGAAAAGAGGGGCAATGCAATTCTTGCATGGATCTGGGATGTCCATTATATGGATCCCATAGGATCCAGTAAGGCCAGTAGGAAAGATCAACCAGCTAGGGAGTGGAGGAGGAAGGCAAGGCATAGGGTACCAATGGTCTCTTGGAAAGTCGTAGCCTGGAGGAAGAAGGGGCCGCAAAGACCTCCTATGGGCTCTGTTCGGGCTTTTCTTCCTTGGGAAAAGGTTACCCTGAAGCATTGGATTTATCTGATGAAAAGATAGGCTTCTGTTTTACTGGCTGTGCCAACGGTACTAATAGAAGAATTGTCTAATTTATGGATACAGTGGTGGAAGATTACCTTTTCCTCAAAGGGGTTTCTTCTGACACTGAAACGTCTCTAAGAAGGACTGGGCCCTTAGATAGAAGAGGCAGAGCAAAAACATGCTCCAGTGAGGTAAAGGTTTCATTTCTTCCTTAAGTTCAAGAAGTAGATGACAGAACAAGGAGCAATGGTCTCAAGTTGCAGTGGGGGCGGTTTAGGTTGGATATTGGGAAAAAGTGTTTCCCTAGGAGGGTGGTGAAGCACTGGAATGGGTTACCTAGGGAAGTGGTGGAATCTCCATCTTTAGAGGTTTTAAGCTGCGGGTTCACAAAGCCCTAATTGAGATGACTTAGCTGAGGTTAGTCCTGCTCTGAGCAGGGGATTGGACTAGATGACCTCCTGAGGTCCCTTCCAACTCTGATATTCTATGATTCTAAGTCCCTGAGGTGGGGACTGACAGATCCAGAACATCCAATGGTTTTATACTCAGAGCGTCCCATTAGATGTGCCAGAATCACTGAATCCCAGAGGTCCAGTGTGGAACTCCCAAATGAGGCTAGTAGGTGCTGATTTTTGGCCAGTGGGATGGAGTTGGAACCAGAACAATTGCATCGTTCTGCCTTTGCACCCTTCCTTCTTGGACAGAAGGTTTGTGCAGATCTAATTCCTAAGGACTAGCAAACAAGAACTCACCCAACTTAGACCCAAGATGAGGAGGTATCCTTTAACATAGAGGCAAATCTGGATGGAAATTTGTCCTTATGTCTGTAGTCATGTTCCCTACTTTCGTGAGAGGGTTTCTTAGGCTTAAATGTTTCAACCTCCACCCTGAGGCTTGTACTTGGTGGGGCCACTGTAGAGAGGTTCTCTCCAGCCTGGATGCAGCTGGGGTCTCATGTCTGTTCCATGAGGTGCTTCCACAGACAGAGTGCTCATCCCACGCAGATTTGAGGAGGGAAGGAGCAGCAGATGCGGCACTCGAGGGTGACGTGAGCCTCCTCAAGTCAGCAAAGGTGGGGCTGGTCTTCATTGCTGTCAGAGAAGGAACTGGGGCAGGAGATAGAGTTCAAAACCCTCAGACTTTTAGCACAGCCCTTTTCCACGGGGAGAAGCTCCCCAATGCAAGGAAAACTAAGCTAACTATAGTAGTTATAAAAACACACAAACACTAAATCTAAACTCACTAAAAACTATTCACAATATATATTTACAGATACTGAAAGCAGACACAGATCAAAGCGATCACAGAATTCCAACTCAGCCCATGTAGTGGTGAGAAGAAACTGGACAGGCATCAGTCCGTGCTGCCCTTTATGCCCTTGGTTCGAAGCATGAGGAGAGCAACTATACATGTGCAGACCAAAAGACAGTAAGTTACTACAAATCTCCGATCTCAGGCGCTGAAAGCACACATAGGGTCCAGCACTGGAAGCAGCAGCACCTACTTACTGGTGACTCCCCTTGGGATTCACTAGCTTCTCATAGGCAATATCTAGAGTTGTTCTCCCTTCCTTAACCCACCAACCCTGGCAACCAGCACTCACAAAAGGGAGCATAAAATATCTCAGGAAACAAGACAGTAATATGAGGATAGACTTAGCTCTCACTCGACTAAACCAGTGCAATATCAGTGTTCAATTTTCACACCCTGAGAGCCTCTCTATCCTGTATATCGATTAATTTTTTTATACTTGGTGTTTGTACCAATGAATGCATCTAGCACAAAAATCTTTACGCAATGCTCAACTTACTTCTCAGATGTTCATTTCTTTCTGCATGTAATTAAAGGTTTTATCCTCAGAAAGTTCAACTGTCAGCATTATTAAGAGATCTCAGTTTTCCTCAAAGTTATAGTATTTTTCAAAGTGCATTTGCTTCCATCTAAGCAAATTCAATGTCATATTGACCACTCAAGTGGTGACTCCTGGGCAAACTGACTTGCTAACTTGTGCAATGAACATGAACAGTTATATTTCATTACAGCTGTGTAGCACCAAAGCACCTGAATGCAACACACACTTCCAGTTTAAATCCAGGTAGTAATTACAGGGAAACACTGGCCAGAAAAACAATCATTTCATCTTTTCCAAATAATGAAATCTGCATAGTGATGTTGTTTGCTGTATAAGAGATAGCAGAACACATAAGTACAGCATTAAGTGTGATACCCACACCTGGGGTAAATTAGTGCTGCACACAGACATCTTTGCTTGGCCATTGTAACAGGCCAGCATTTCCTGGAAGTGTCATTTCTCTCAACTTTCTTACCTTAGAGAACCCAAGTTCTGTAAGTAACCGGTCTGCCACAAATTCAATGTACTGTTTCATCAAACTGCAATTCATTCCAATCAGCCCTACTGGTAAAGCCTCTGTCAAAAACTCCTGGAAATTAAAACACAACAGTGACATTTAAAGAACAAACAGTGCAACTTAAGGGGAACAAACAGTACCTACATGTTAGTCGTATACCAGTTTATGATGTTTCTATGAAATCAGACTCAGGTTTCTTGCATCAACAGAAACACAGCAAATGTCTCGTTTTGATCAGCTTTTTGCAACTTTCTATATTTTAGTGTTTATTTTGTGAAAAAATCACTGAGAATGGTCACTGGTGATATTACTATGGGACAGATCCAATTCTCACTAAAAATCAAAGTTTTGCCATTGAGTTCAATGGGAGCTGGATCAGATCCTATGTGTAGCAGCACAAAAATCTTACCTGTAGGTAACATGAAAGAGAAAACCCACCTGTGCCGGCGTGAGCTTGTACTAATCACTTGACTAGTACTGTAAAAAAATCATCTGACTTTTATTCTCCGTGACAAACAGGGATACCAAGAGACTGATTATAGATGGTGTGCTGGAATTGTACAGTGGTCCACATATGTGGACCAGTCATTTGCTAGGAATTCCAAAAATTCTAAGAACATCACCTTTGTACATGAAAATTCTCTTGTGCTACCAGTGACATTGTACTGATCAGTCTTGTCTGCTCACCTGCTCAATTTCAACTGCATTAACAATGATCTCCTTGACCCTCTCTTCTGAAGGCTTGTTCACTAAATAATGAAATATTAGGCAAGCAAAGTCACAGTGCAGACCCTGAAACACAAACGAATGAAAGATGTTTAGTTTCTCCTGCCCCTCAAGATTTGCTATCATTTAAAGCTTTGTACTGATAATTGTGTCTTTGAGAGAATTAAGCTTCCTAACTTCCTGCTTCTGACAATGTTGATGTAATTGTATTTACTGAACCTTAAAAGGACACTCATCTATACTGGGCAGAAATATAGTTATTTAAAATCTCTTACAAATCATTAAGTTGAAAAACAGAAAAAGGAAAAAGCAGTTGACTTTCTACGATTTACTGATATTAAATATTTTTGGACAATCCTTTAGAAAAAAGGGTATTTATGTGGAACCAAATTCAGTTCCATCTTCCTCTTACAGATGCCTTTGTATACATGTTATAGCACTGGACGTTAGAAGTACAGGTTTGTGAACTCTTATAGTTTCAAGGTATTTTAATTAGATTTTTTCCACCTATCATGTGCCCTCAAAGATCTTGCAGAAAGGAGGTTAATTTAACAATTACTAGTATCAAACCTAAAACTGATAAATATACTTTTTCATGCAAGATGCAGTTAGTCTACAGATCGCATTGTCTTAAATTTCCATCAAGGACCCAAGGAATAAAATAAAAGAGGACTGAATAGAATATGGTCAGTGAGAACATCCAGAGTGACAACAGTAAAAATTAAAATAAACCAGCCAACCAAAAGTTTTGGAAGGGTTATAAATCCTCATATGCCAACCTCACATGGATGGGTGTTAGGAAGAAATTTTCCCCTGGGAATTTTATTTGACTGCCTGCTGCAGGATTTTTTGCACATTCCTTTGGTTCAGCTGTTGCTGGCCACTGTCAGAGATAGAATACTGCACTTGACGGACCACTAGCATGAACCAATCTGGAACTTCCATTATTTTACCTGACATTTAGAAAGATTGTGGCAGATTTTTAAAATCTCAGGCTCTCCCCCCTTAAAAGAGAACGGCTGTTTGTGCATCCCCCAAATAACCATGCATTAGGTGATGCCCACAATCTATTGAACCAAGTGTATCGGAAAACAATTCACATTTCCTATTCTTTATTGGATTTTATATTGCTGGTTTATAACTTTTGTTTCCGGTTTTGTGCTGAGCCTTTTTCAATGCAGATGCCTTGTGCACTTTGTACTTTTGTTGCAACGATTATCTATTTAGTTACAATTATGCCACTGGAAATTGAACTGGAAAAAACATAGTTACTTACCAGTAACTGTTGTTCTTCGAGATGTGTTGCTCATATCCATTCCACTTAGGTGTGCGCGCGCCCTCGTGCACGGTCTCCGGAGAACTTTTCCCTAGCAGCCCCGTGTAGGGGCCGGCTCCAGCGCCCCCTGGAGTGCCACCCTCATGCGGCGGTACATAGGGCGCTGCCGGCCCCTCCCCTCCTCAGTCCCTTCTTTCTGCCGACTCCGACAGCGGGGACGAAGGGTGGGTGTGGAATGGATATGAGCAACACATCTCAAAGAACAACAGTTACTGGTAAGTAACTATGTTTTCTCCTTCGAGTGATTGCTCATATGCATTCCACTTAGGTGATTAACGAGCCATACCTGGAGGTGGGTAGGAGTCAATGGCGAGCTGCCCTCAGCACGGCCCTGCCGAAACTCGCGTCCTCCCTCGTCTGCTGGCGTAGTGAGACATGAAAGTGTGCACTGGCGACCCAGCGGTGGCTTTGCAGACGTTGTGCAAAGGTGCCCAATACGGGTGTGGCCCGGGCACTGGTTGAGGGCACTGTGATGACCTCTGAAAATGGTGCTTCTCAGCAGCACAGAGCAGTACTTGATGCATGGGGTAGTCTGCGGGGAGACACGCTGGTGACCTTTCCACCTGGATTACCGCTGTAACCAGAAGTTCGTTTCCTGGAACAGATATGTAAGCCCCAGGCAAAGGGATAGGGCTCATTACGTTTCAGCGAAAGTGATCTCCTCACCTCCTCCCCGCCATGTGGTTTGGAAAAAACATGGGGAGGAAATTTATCTTGATTACAACGAAAGATAGAAACCCATCCTGGGTAGAGAAGCCAGATGTTGGCGAAGTTGGACCTTGTCCTTATAGACTACTGTATAGGGAGGCTCCAAGGTCCCGGCCTTAGCGCCGGAGAAGCTTCTTGCCGAAATGGTAGCCCCTGGGGGGGGGCCTACCTTCTGTAAAAGCATGAGCCCAGGGCATAGAGACGTGAGTTCAAAAACGGGCCCCCGAGCATGTCGAGAAGGCCAGGTTGGGATCCCGATGAGGCACCGGGTCGCGTGCCTGCAGATAAAACTCACTGCCCTGGTGAGGCAAGTAGCTGATCTGGCGAAGCCAGAACAGGAACATCCCTTCGAGTAGCTGAAGGGAGGCCAAAACGCGCGACCCGTGAATCTTCAATGAGGCCAGGACTAGGCCTTGGGCTTTAGCTGGAGCAGATACTCCAGGATTGCCTGTGCCAGCCAGAGTCTTCGCAGGCTGCCCCAGAACTCTGTCCACAAGGTGGACCTTTACTTAACCCGATACGCAACCTGTGCGGAGGGTTCCTGCTGCCAAGCAGGGCTCGCTGGGCCTGCACCAAGCAGGCCCTCCCTACTTCTGTCAACAGGTCTGGGTGCAGCAGGCACCCCAGGTCCTGGGGGAGTTACCTGTCGGGGCGACCGGATGGTCCAGCATCATGCTGAACCAGTCCCATGTTGATTAGGCTGGAGCAATTAGTAAGACGTCCGCCCCGACTTACCTTATCTGCACAGCCGGACACCGGGTCAGGTCAGAGTGGGAGGAGACGCGTACCTGAGCGTACCCGTTTAGTCGATGAGGAGTGTTTTGGAATCGACCCAGCCTCGCTACCCTGGGGCGAGCAGAACCTTGGACACTGTGTGTCCCAGACCAACGCGACAAGGCCCAGTTGGAAAATACCCCACTTGGGGAGAAACACAGGATGTCAGGGCCCGTCACAGCGGAAAAAAGACAACCTGCTGAGGCAATCCACCTTGTCGCTCATGTCCCCCGGGAGGTGAGAGGCAGTTAAGCGGAGAGCATGCCTCACCGTGAAAACCAATGGACGGGGGGCTTTCTTGCAGAGGATTGGGGAGTGTGCTCCTCCCCTCCTTTGCGCTGATGTGCTGGCGCCTGTACCTTGACTGACGGAACCAGTCCCTGAACGGGATGCCACGCAAGACCTTCACCAGTGCAGGGAGGCTCGCACGGGTAGGGAATCCATTGGGTGGCTGTTCGGTGCCTATAACGAGGCCACCTACCCCTGAAGCAATCTGCGTCCCTGACGGCCCAGTGTTGCTACACATGTGCAAGCCACCATGTGACCTAGTAACTGCAGGCAGTGTCCTAGATGCTGTCGTGGACATTGTTGCAGCTGGGAGACGGCATGGACCATGGCCTCGAAATTCGGCTGGGGCGGGAAGGCTCTGGCCTGGGAAGCGCTCGCCAATGAGTAATGCAGCCTGCTGCATGTGGAGCAGGAGGAAGAGCGGGGCCCACGGTCTCCCACACTCAAGGCCGGGATCTGTCCCAGGCCGTCAAGACAATTGGGCAAGGGAATATCTGCATACGCTATGTCTCAGATGGGCAGCCACCACGACTCTGCGTCTGCTGGTCACAGATAGACATGAACTAGGAGCAGCCAGAAGCCCCCATTCCTGTCCCTACGTGCAAAGGATTAGAAGGCCTTGGCATGTGGAGCCTCAGAGAGCCAAGTGCAGTCCCGGAGTCCCTCAGACCATGGAGCTTCACAGTGGTCCAATCAGAAGGAAGACCAACCCATCGTAGGAGAAGCCCTGAACGATCACTGCCTCTCCTGGGACAGGCCCTAGGATTGCAGCCAGGAACGCCTCGTCGTGGCAATGGCGGAGGCTACGATCTTAGCTGCTGAACCAGCAGTATTTCTGAGCATCTAGGGTGCTGCTCCAGCACCACGAATCTCCCATCCAGGACAGTGGTGAAGCCTGTGCCCTGTGAAATTCGTATCTACCCCAGAAGGCTGATGGTTGGCAAACCTGACCTACAGGGCTGTTGCGGACAACGAGCCGGGACACAGCACCCTGAATCCAAGGGCCAGGTCTTGAGTAATCAATAGCCCGGGCCTTTCGGCTGGGAGATAACACTTCCCTCCTACCATCTTTGATGGAGAGGCGACGAATTGGGGGGGGGGTGTTCCATAGGGCCTCTTCGCCTCAAGAGTCCAATCGTGGACCCGTAGGGCCACCCACACTAGAGCTGCCACCGCCAGCCCCACTGAAGCAGGCAACCTTGGCCTCCAGTGAGAGGTCACCTTCCTGAATAGCTCCCAGTGCGCCCGAAACCTTCCGGTGGTGCCACGGAACCCCAGAAGACTGCCCCTCCCGGGCAGGAGGAAGGGAACTGCCACGGCACATCCCTCGGGTGCTCACGCCAAAGGAGTACGCCACAGTGGGTCTCTCCATGGGATCTGACTCCCTATCCAAGGAGCAGAGACCCTGCCCCGACCTGTGCCAGGAGTGCAGACCGCACCCCCGCTGCACGAGACGGGCAGCCCCAGTCCCAACTGGATTGCCATGGGGGCCCACAAGGCTGCCATTGCCCCTGGGGCCAATGCAGGCCAACCGTGCCCCCGCTGTGGGACCCCGAGCCACCCCCGCTGTGGGCCCTGGCTGTCCCACATCGCGGTTGCCGCGTCTTGCCAAGGGCTGTTCCCCCGCCTCCCACGGTGTGGAGGACAAGGACCGCCTCCCCCGCCCCAAGCAGCGCGGATGGGAGACGTGCTCTGGGGAGCTCCTGGCACTGACGTGCTGCCTTGGCACCGAGGGCCCCGTAGTGTCGCTCAACCCCTGGTGATCGGGTCCAGCGCCGCCCCGATCCCCGCAGCGCTGAGCCTGCCACAACCACCCTTGGCTGTGGTCTCTGCCTAGCAACCGGGGTCCACACCCCTCTGTGCGGGTGGACCCCACGTTGCTGAGGCGGGACCCCCGAAGTGCCCCCACGCCCGCCCAAGAGCGAGAGTAGGGGGGGAAAGATGCTTCTGCGCTTAGCCCTGCAGAGGCACAGGCATCTCCCTTTTTTTTTTTTTTTTTTTTTTTTTTTTATTTATTTGCTTGCAGCTGCTGCTGCCGGCTTCTCTCCTCACTCCGAGCTGTCACTCAGCAGCGGGAGGAGGAGACCCGCAGCCCCATCTTTAGCGGAGCAGCACTGGGGCCCGCACCGTGCCTGGAGGGCGGGGGGGAGGACGGGGGAAGGAGGAAGGGGAGAGACACCCGACCCCTGCCGCGGCACCGGGTCTCGCTCCGCACTCAAAGAGGGGCGGACCCCCTAGCCTCGAGTGCTGCGGCGGCCCCTGCCCGGATGCTGCCTCCCGGTGCCGGGGAAGGGGACCTCACAGCGCAGCCCCCAGTGGAGCGACACCGGGTCCCACTCTGTGCCCCAGAGTGGGGCGGTCCCCTCTGGGGCTGCAAGCTCTGGCGGCACCGGGTGTCGCCCCGTGGTGCCAGGAGGGAACCCCAGAGCACCGCCTCTGGTGCATCGGCATCGGGACCAGTGCCGAGTCTCGGTGCCGGGGGAGGGATGACCCCCAAAAAAATCTGCACCGGGTCCCGCACCCCGCCTCAGAGCGGGGGTGGACCCTTCAGCAGGAGTCCAGCAGCGGCACCGGGACCCGCGCTGGGTCTCGGTGCCTGAGGAGTGACGACCCTGCATCTCCACGTCCTGCAGCTGCACCGGGTCCCGCACCGTGCCTCGAGAAGGGGCGGACCCTTCAGTGCCGAGACCAGCATGGCACCGGGTCTCACGCTGCGTCTCGGAGCGGGGGTGGATACTCCAGAGCTAAGCCCTGCAGGCACCAGGTCCCATGCTGTCCCTCGGTGCCGGGAGAGGCACGGCACCGGGTCCTGCCGGGGCCAACCCTTCGGTGCCGATACCAGCAACGGCACCGGGTCTTGCGCTGTGCCTCGGAGCGGGCGCCTCGGTGCCGGGGGGGGGGAGGGGCACGGCACCGGGTCGTCCCGGGGCCGACCCTTCGGTGCCGAGACCTTTCAACGGCAACTGGGAGTCCCACTGGTGGCCGAGACCTCTCCTCGGTGCCAAGCACTTTCCCTCAGCTCCGGGTGCTCTACAGCAACTGAGGTCCTGCTGGCGACCACTCGGTGCTGGGTCCGTCCTGGGGGAGCATCCTGCTCACCCCCATTGCCGTCCAGCGGGAGATCGCTTCCCCGTACCGGGGGTCTCCACCGCTCTTCGGGGGGACCCAACGCGGGCTTGCCCCAGGGCACCATCCCCTTCTCTCTCGGCGGAGGGAGGGGAGGGACGGAGGGGGCGTAAGCAGGCCGACAAGGCTCTGCTGCTACAGAACCTCCGGTGCCGACGGCGTTGGCAGGGGCACTCTCCCACTCCAGGAGTCGGGATTGGCACCCTGCACGGGGATGCAGGCTCCGGAGAGGGCTCAACGGACCGTGGCTGGTGCATCCCCGCCCACAACCCTGCCCGTGCCCACGGTGCAGGGGAGTGTCCGCGCTCCACACGCTGCTCTTCCTCTTTGGCACCAGGGGTGCTGCTCGGTGCCGAGTCAGCCTGGCACCGGCAGGGAACAGCTCGACGGTGCTGCTTGCCCTCCCCCCCCCCCCATGCTCCCGATGGGGGGGGAGGGGTGTGTCCTAAACCCAGGTGGCCAGGACCTTCCCGCAGCCAGCACAGGGTTTGAATCCCAGCGAGCCCAGCATAGCTGGGTCGCCTAGAGCCCAAAGGCTCTCCTATCTAACTAAAAACCTTAACTAACTATAAACTAACTCAGTTCAGGGTGAACTGCTAGCTAACTACTCACTTTTACAGGAAAGAAAAAACCTGTGAAGAGCAGGGGTTGTTCTCAACTGGCCGTCATGGGCAGAGAGAAGGAACTGAGGAGGGGAGGGGCCGGCAGCGCCCTATATACTGCCGCATGAGGGCGGCACTCCAGGAGGCACTGGAGCCGGCCCCTACAGGGGGCTGCTAGGGAAAAGTTCTCCGGAGACCGTGCACGAGGGCGCGCACACACCTAAGTGGAATGCATATGAGCAATCACTCGAAGGAGAACTATGGTTTTTTGGTGCTGAATGACATGCCAAGAAAGGGAAGTTGGACCTATTGTATTTGGGGCATCCAATATCCCATTAACCTGAAAGTAAGTTCTATAGAAAATTTCTACTGAAAACCACATACGTATTGACTGCATGGGAAGAGTTACAATGACTTCTAGGAACAGAAAAGGAAATTGGATCTTATTAGTGGATATGAAGTAGAATTTATTTTCCAAAGCATTAAAGTTGTCTCAAGCATGAGCCACACCTTGCTTTATTCTCCAGTCCTATCATGCACTTCAACAAATAGCTTTCTTTATTCTACCATCATAATATAGCTTCCTTCTAAATCAGAGTAACTGAGAGCTACTAACTATTCTATTCTTCTTGTGATGGAATCCTTTACTTTAGGCCAATGCCAGTAGATTTAACCACTGCTATGTTGATCTTGCAAACTAATCTGTCTTTCAGTTTCTACAGTGTTCCACATTTTAAATACAGTATGATTTTCTTTCCCCAGCAGCAGCTTAACTGTGCCTGATGTCTTCCACACAGGTCACACCCATGAGGAGCCATCACTACAAGATATGGTGAGGAGAGGGTAGGAGGATACATAGATATTACTACAGTGATTGGTATATTCAATACCAGAAAGATACTAGCAGGTGTAGCCTTACAAATATATTATGAACCACCAGCACTTTTTAATCTCTTAAGAATGTGACAAGGTTGGGGCAGGGGAGGGTAAGATACTCCGCCCCCGTGGGTCCTGCGCTCTGCCGGCCTGGCCGGTGGTGCAGCTGTGGGAGGGTCGAGGGAGGGGCCGGGGCCCGCTCTGCCCCTGGGTACTGCTACCTTCCCTCTGGGGTAGTCCGTGGACCGCTCCCTGCATCTCCA
>ML675601.1:98531291-98563793 GCA_007922155.1 Mesoclemmys tuberculata
GTTGAGCCTGGGGCTAATATATCTGCCTTCCCACACTCTGGCAAAGCCGTCAGGCCTGGCCCTGTCACAAGAAATATTTTAAGTTAAAAAGCTTTCCCTACCAACAGTGTCAGTAAGACAGACCAGCAGCTGTTCCACTCCACAAGATACAGTAGGTTTACAGTACGTTACTGGAGGAGCAAGAAGGGGAGCAAGGTCAGCCACTTCTGTAGAAATACCCCACATATTGGACCAAGCACCACAGAAGGCCCTGTGCAAGTACTGTGCTCTGTAACTGGAGAGAGCTAGGGAAGGGGAAAAGGCAATCTGTACCATCCACCACCTGAGTGTTGTGGAAGAAGCCAGTGTAAAGCCAATGTAGTTTGAGGCTTGTACTCATATGCACTCTAGGACCCAAGGCTGAGCAAGGTGCATCTCTACTGTAAACCTCTGAGGCAGAGGCTGCACTGTAGAACCCCAAGTACTTGGCTACCCCTGGCTTGCAGAGCAGTCCACCCACACCCACACCCAGTCCCTGTCCGTTCAGTGCTGGCTATTTACTTCTGCTGCCCTCAGTGCTGGAAGCTTAGCACTGTGCAGGCTCAAGTCTGCTCCTGCCATCATTCACTGTCACTTTGTTTCTTGTGCCATGTGTCCCCAGTTCATTCCATTTCTCTTGCTCACGCTGTGAATTTGGATTTTTTCCCCCCATCTTATTTCTATGCCCTCTAAGATGGCTTAAGGTGAATAGTGTTATTCATGATGCTGATTATTCCTGCTGAGGAACAAGGAGGTACTTACGCTTTCCAATGTTCATTTAACATCTGCCCAGTCGTAATTTATTTCTCAACCCTATTCCTACCCCTGCCCCCTTTAAACATTCTAAAAATAGCTTGCTCCTTCACAGAATTTCAGTGCTCCGGTAGCTCTCAGAAACATTCAGGTTTGCAGATTCAGGGTTACATGCTGCACTGTGTAAAAAGGGGGCTCACCAGCAGAGACGGCAGGTCTTCCCTGTGCTACCACCATGCTGTGCCTGCTCTGCTGCCTCAGCCAAGATATGGCTGAACCCCGTGTGTGACAGAGAAAGGATACTGTGGGTGTGGCTTAAAGTTAATGGGCAGGTCAACCAGTTCCTTCCGCGTCAAGATTCTGCACCTGTCTATATAACAAGGTCTGGAGGAATCCTGCTGCATATGTCAGTGTAGGTTGGGTTTCAGAAAGCTGACTCAGGTCTTTGCCCTCCTCCTGCCCTATCAGCAGTAATGTGTCAATGTGACTCCATCTTGCCTGGCAACTCACCCACTCTGCCCTGCTGGATTTCCCCTTCCTTCACTGGTGTCTGCTCTCCCCCACCTTCTGCATCCACTTACCTGCTTTCTCCCTTTTCCCCAGTGAAACCTCACCTCTTCAGCACCTGATGCAGACCTCCCTTTCCTCTCCCACCACTGCTCACAGAGGTGAATGAAGTCTTGCCGTTATAGGCAGAGCAATGAGGTCTTGCTCTAAGGGTGTATGGGCTGCAGCTCCAGAGGGAGAGGGGAACATGCAGAGAAAATGGTCTCTCTCCCCTCTGGCCTGGGGAGTCACTGAGAACGCAGCCATGCACAACTCTCAGAATTCTACCCCCCAAACAAATGTAACGTTCCACGTATTACCTCATCTCGGCTAATGAGCTCATTGGAGAATGTCAGTCCAGGCATCAGACCCCTCTTCTTCAGCCAAAATATAGCAGCAAAAGACCCTGAGAAGAAGATTCCTTCCACTGCAGCAAAGGCAACCACTCTCTCCCCTGTTTAACACAATACACTGGCAATTAGACTCAGATAAATCAGATTTGTTTCTAGTTTGTCAGGTGTGCAACTTACATTAAACACACTGATACTGAGCAGCACTAAACATCATCCACTTATGTACCATATTTTATATTTCATCACATGGGATCCCACAGCATGATGTGTCCGCGCACATCATCATTTACCCACCAATGATATGCAGCCGCTACTGGGGTGTGCTATTAAGAGTGTTCAACACACAGCAGTTTAGAATAGGAAGAGAGGGAAAATAGCACATCCAATTGAAAATAAGGGGAGAATTTAGGAAGGAAGCATTTAATTGCCCAAACTGAAATCTGGCCAGGAGATCAAACCTAATCTGCCCAGACATCAGGCCTAATACCTCTGTTCCTCTTAGTAGAAGGTGACTTTGTGACTAACTGCTAAGACTGAGAGATGCAGACTTCCTATGTGAGCCTAACCTCCTGGGCTCTCAGGTTCCTACATAAAGTGGAAAGTGTTTTCCTATCTGAGAGGGGCAAAGCAAGAAGCAATTAATCTAGATTTGTAAAGTATTCAGCTTTCTATAGCTTCTTCCATCTGGAAGTCAGAAAAATTATTATGACCCTTGCAAACCCAGATGAAAATCTTTAATGATCACAAATGATCTGAATCTCTCTTATACCTTAGCCTAACAACAGCACCTCCCACTGCCCAGAAGCCACTAACTCTACAAAAGTTATTGATGTTAACTGCAGAGGAGAGTGCCATCTACTGAATCCCCAGCCCCACTTCCTACAACATCAGGAGTGCTCCTTGCAGATGTCTCATCCAGGTAATGATAACTCTAAGACTGTTCGGCTTCTGAGATTTAGCAAATTCACAGCCCACGGAGTTATAGCTGTGCATGTAAATCCATACACTGAGAGGTTTAAAGGCATTTACTCAGAAAAAAAATCTACAAGTGCAGCAGATTTAATACAATTTCAAGAGCAAATATGGCAGCACTTAATCATTTGTTATGTTCAAAAGTCACCAGAACTCTTTAATCTTAAAAGCCTAAACAAAGCAGAATTTACGGTGAAATCCTATGAAGCACTATACTCTGAAATCCACATCATCAGCAAATGTATTCACAAATGGAGTTATTACAACTAACACTACAGGAATTCTTAATGTCTTAAATTTTTGAAGTCTAACATATAAAAATTCTTAATACAGAACTTGAATGCAGGAAATTTTGTTTTCATTGTCGAACCTTTTAAGAGGTGCTCACTTATAAATGCTCCATTTTAGGAAATATGTTTGCATTTGGAACAATGAAAGTACAAATATTCATTTTCTATTACTTAATGCTTAGCTGTCCAAACAAGCTAATCTCTTCAGCAGCCATTCATCTGAAATGGTTCCACTGCATTTTTAGAAAACAGGTTTAGTTTGCGGCACAGGAAGAGTTACTCTTTAAACTGGTCAATTCCTTTCAACAGTTTTCGCTTTCCAACAGTGGAAGCGAAGGAACCAGAAAGACAGACAATGGAAGTAATTTGGGGAGGTCCACCAGGGTCCCTGAAAGGGGAGTGCAGAGCACCACGGACTCCATGGATCAAAGCTCATGAGAAAGACAACTCACACAATTCTAGTAATCAAGCAGCCTTGCAAACCAACCAGTGGAGCATATTTTGGGGAGGAGAGGAGGGGAGAAGGGGTGGGCAGGGAGGGTGGGAAATGACAGCTAAAGGAAGACAATACCCCTTTAATCACAGTAATGAATTTGTAACACATTCTGTGCTTTAGCTAGATGGTATGTATGACTCAACTTGTTTTCCACATACAACAGACCCATACTTTCCTCCTCACATTCCTTTCCAGCCAAAGATATACACCACAATATTCCTCATGGCATTGCTCTCTTAAGATTTAATCATAGAAGTCTCATGCAAGTTAAGTTCTCTGGGAAGTGTCCCAAGGCAGTGCTCTTTCACTGGAGTTCAAATAGCAGCTTGTCTAAATAAGTAAAATAATCTGGGTATCGCCATCACTAAGACCAGTAAAGTAAGTGTAGAAGCTCAGCTGAGGAGGACCAGCTGCACCATACTGTGTCACACACAATGCACAATAAAGCGAAGCTGAGCCCTCAGTATGGGATTACCAATTATTCTCTTGTGAGACCTATAAAGTTATCTAGCCCTCTCCCCCACCACTGTGAAAATCCTTGCACTACCTATTCTGGTACTTCAACCAGCCTTGTTTTAAGTAAGTCTCAATTATGGAGCTTCCTTTACTTAAAGCAAGCAGTCAGGGGACTTAGTCTTATAGCATCCCTGCCAGAGAGCCAAGGAGAGCAGCAAGCACTCATCGTTAGCCTTGGCACTAGCGGCCTTCCTAAAGGGACTGTGTGTACCAGTCGTTATCATCATCAATATCAGGATACGGCATCTGCGCGCGCGCACGCACGCACACACACACCCCTCACCCCCATCCCCCCGGTAGGAGAATAAAGAGTTAGACAAGTAATTAGGCCTAAGCTACAGGAAGTGGATTTATGGCATAGGCAAACCCTGTTTTCTTACTTGGTGGAATTTTAGCTACAGTCTGTTATCTTTTCTTTTCCTTCCTTTCTAGCCAATTGCGTAAGAAATCAGACTAACAAATAACCATTCTCCCTTTCGTTCAACGTTTTTGGTGGGAACACAGCATTATCTTCTTTCCTTCCCTTGCATGTAGTATAGTTTAAAGAATATTAGTAATGTGACAAGGTGGGGCGGGGGGGGGGGCGAGAGATATTCCGCCCTCGTGGGTCTCACGCTCTCCCGGCCTGGCCGGTGGTGCAGCTGGGGAAGGGTCAAGGGAGGGGCTGGGACCCGCTCTGCCCCTGTGTACTGCTACCTTCCCTTCGGAGTAGTCCATGGTCCGCTCCCTGCTTCCCCAGCCAGGTGTTCTGCCCTCCGGGGCTGCGGTAGCAACCGTGGAAGCTGCAAGCCTCTGTAGGCTGCAGGCCGCAGGCTGCAGCCTGCCAGCTCCAAGCCACCAACTCCAACTGCAGGCTTTCGAGCTGCATGCCTCCAAAGCTGTAAACTGTAACTGCGAGCTGTAACTCCAAACTCTAACTATAATTCTAACCTCCGTCCTCCACACCTCCTCACTCCAAACTCCACGACCCACACTGCCTACCTGCCCCTGCAGGCTTTTAAGTGTTTGGGGCGGGGCTCCTTAATTGGCCCCAGGCATCCTAATTGCCTAAACTGCCCCAGGTGGTCTGATTAGTTAAGCAGCCCCAGGTGGCCTAATTGCCTAATCAGCCCCATCTGAATTACCCAGGGAATAGGGCTTTGTTGAGCCTGAGGCTAATATACATGCCTTCTAGTACTTTCTCATAGCTGTCCGGCCTGACCCTGTCACAGTAAGTTTCAAGGTAATGTGCCTGCACTCTGTGCAATAATCCTGTAAACAACAAACAGGGGCAGGTATAATTGTATTCATCATGTAGTTATTAATATTCATTTTATAGGTGTCAATGTAACCAAATAAGGGTCTATGGAGAGTTGCTGGAAATGTATACATTTACATACTGTGATGGATAAAAGGATTGTAAAGTAACACCCTCATTGCTCACTCCTGGCGTGGAGGTGGAACTAGCAGGCAATAAAGGGTTCCATCTCCCCAATCTGCCCCTGGGACAGCCTGACTGATTATTTCTAACACCCCCAATCAGAGAGGTTGTGGTGCAAGCTGTAATCTCTATGGCTTGGCTCTATTAGCATAGGCTAGAAATTAGAATGTTTCTAACCATCAGAAGAATGAGGTTTTGGAACAACAGCCTCCCACTAGGAGCAGAGGGGGCAGACAATCCAGCTAGTTTTAATATGATAAATTTATGAACAGGATTATATGACAGTTGCCTGCAATAGCAGGGAAGGAGACTCTGATCCAAGAGATCCCTTCCAGTACTATGTCCCTGAATTCCCTCCTGCTGCTGTATCCTTGGGCCATCCTTTACCCTGCCTCTCTTCTTCCCACACTACAACCCCACTCTATACCCCAGTGCCTTCACTCCCAAGTCCTCCCCACCAAATTCCTGCTTCCATAGAAATGCATATTGTATTTTAAAGTAACCTAATAATGTACACTATGTGGTAAAGTCAGGCCAGATGTCTACAGAAGAGTATACTAGGGCCGGTATGAGGACCTGAAAGGGTTAAAAACACAGGAGGGCAATTGACAGCACCTGGACCCAATGAAGGGCCAGAGCAGGGGTATTTAAACCATGCCTTCTGCAAAGGAAGGGGAGGGAACATTTGCAGTAAGGGCTGCCAGAAGGTCTGGGGCAGCTGCAGAAGAAGGTTCTCTCGCAGGCAAGAAGACAGAGCTCTGCTACAGCCAGGGGAGGCAAGGTAGTTGGGGGCATCCTGACCATAGAAGGTGGAGGTAAAGTGCGAGACCCATCAGGGGGAAGTTGGCAGCTTGCCACAACAAATGTGAACCCAGGTCTCCAGAGGTGAAAGATCTGTGCATTGAATTCTGGCACCTTTGCCCCTTAAGCTCACACACACATCATTTTAAGAAAAGGACATTTACTTTTCCACTCTAATGAAAGAAAAGCAGGTGCCATCTGCTGGTTTATTTAAAAGCAGCTCATATGGAGAAAAAATGAAAAGACAAACAGCATATTTACTGTCATATACCGTGTTTCTCCGAAAATAAGACAGGGTCTTATATTATTTTTTCCTCTGAAAGATAGGTTAGGGCTTATTTTCAGGGGATGTCTTATTTTTTTCCCCATGAACAATCCACATTTATTCTTGAACAAAAAAATCAACATTTATTCAAATATAATCATGTCATCACATTCTGGATCATCATCATAACTCTCCAAACCCTGAATTCCATCGTGAATTTCTTGTGACTCTATTGCCTTTAGAATCATTGGCCCCAATTTCTCATGTCTAGCAATAGTGCTTTCCTTAAATGAGCACCTCTTGTCCATGTAGCCTGCTCGTAGCACATTGGCAACGCAACTGTCAGTGATTTTCTCCCATGAATTCTTCACCCAAGTCACAACCTCTTGCAGTCTAAGCGTGGCAACTTTGTGAAGCTGATTTCTCTCCATTCTATTTTCAATGTAGTCATTAATTTCCATATGCAAATGGTCTTTGAATGGCTTGTTTATTGCAATATCAAGAGTCTGGAGATAGGCAGTCATTCCTGCGGGAATCATTATTTGATCTATTTTTTTCTCATGAAGGAAGTTCTTCATGTCTTTAGCGTGGTGTGTACTGGCTGAATCCCAGACTAGCAGGCTTCTTTGGCCACCTCGCAAAACAAGCAGCAGCATTAAATTGACCCACTTCCTTATAACTGCTTGTGTGCACCAGGCTTTTTCAGTTTCAAGAATATAAATGCCTGCAACACGTTCAATCTTATCCTTCTTGCCCTTAGCAATGATTAGAGGTGGGGCTTTAGTTCCATCCAGACGAATTGCCAAAATACAGGTAATACATGCACTTTCATAACCAGTGGAGGGAACGTAGACTGAGGGGGCACCCCGCTGATCAATTGTCGTTTGTGATCCTTGGCCCATAAACACTGCAGTTTCATCCATAGCAATCATGTTGGAAAGTTGGTATTTAGAAAAGTCGATGCCATCAACAAAGGACTTGAATGCAAGTGCACGTTTAATAACTTCAGCATCTTCCAACTTAAACAGTGTTGTGGATCTTCTTAGAGACAGTTCACATCGCTGAAGGAAGCCATCCAGCCAGTGATGTGATGCTTTGAAATCTTCCGGGGATATTTCTAATTGTGGTGCCATTGCAAGGGCAAATTCTTGAATATCAGCCCTGCGCACAACCAAAGCCTTTGCTCTCCTGTCAGCAACCCATTCACAGATCATGTCTTCCAGCTCAGGAAATAATGGATGCCGACCTGATCCACACTTGCGCTTCTTAGCATTTCCCTTGCACACCTGTTGACTGAGGTTATCATACTCTGCTCGCCATTTTCGGACCATTTGGATATCTAACATCTTCTCTTTGCAGAAAGCAGTAAGATTTTTGCCCTGGGAGTCCTCCACAATTCCTTTCTTGTACTCAATGGAATAGCTCTTTCTTTTTGAACTCATGTTGTATGGGGGTCAAAATGTACCAGTATTTCTTTTTCTGTACTGCAGTAAATGGTGGATGTCTATTCACCAAGAAAAACAGGCACCCTTCACCAGGAAAAGCAGGCACCCTTCACCAGGAAAAGAATCACACTCACCAGACCCGCTCAGACCCAAAACAATTAGAGTTGGCAAATGCCGATGGTGGACGGGCTCTCACACACAGATCTACATCACTCCTGTCAAAGGCGTGTCATTGTCAGGTCCCTTGCTGTTTCAGCTGCGTTCCACTGCAGCTCCCCCTGGTGATCGGAAGCAGCTCAGGCTCGGGAGTGGAGTGATGCCAGCAGGACTACAGTACCCGATCTGTGTGTGAGTGAGAGCCTGACACTAGCCAAACCTTAAGGTGGCCATACACCTTCAATAACTGTCGGCCGAACGATCGTTTGGCCGACAGTTATCTCTCCCGTCCTCCGCATACACAGGAACGTTCGGCACGGCTGAGCGTTCCTGTGTTCTCTATGGGGAGGGGAGGGGTAAGCCCCATACACTTTACGCTGACGGCCGAACCTGCCGCGAGCAGCGGGTTCGGCCGACATGAGTGTAAAGTGTATGGGGACCTTTACTTGTGAACCGCTTGTAAACTGTAACTAGGGCTTATTTTTGGAGTAGGGCTTATATTTCAAGCATACTCCAAAAATCCTGAAAAATCATGCTAGGGCTTATTTTCGGGGTAGGTCTTATTTTGGGGGAAACACGGTAGTAGTTCACACAGAAAAATATACTGGACAACTCTAAAAACATACCAGACAACCCTAAAACATAAGTGTCCATAAAGCTAATGATTAAATGCAATAGCTGATATTAAAACCCACGTAGCAAGATTTCTTGCTGAATGCCAACTGGCTGGCTCTTGCATACTGAGATATGTAACAAAGGTTTTAATCTGCCCATTGACAATCTAAAATCAGGAGTGTCTCTTTCTGAATGCTCCTGAAAAAAAACATAATTAAGCTGGGCTAATGGATTCTTTTTACCGCCTAGCAATCATTCTGCATGCAAAAGAGACAACAGGGTCCTGCCGTACTTTGGAATGAATGTACTGGGCAGTCAGCACAAAGTTAGAGCTACTGAAACATCTATGCAACAAACTTCTGACAATGTGTCTGGAAAAAAGTGAAGATGTTTACAGAAAATATAAGTTGCCAGTGCCACTAACACGCAAATAAGGTATAAATACCTATGTTACATCTGGCTGAGGTAGCTTTACCAGCAGATTGCAGGAAAGGAAATGGTTTCTGCCCATAACAGACACTTGGAACTTCACTAACAGTTCTCAATAGTCTCATGGAAATATTTTCAAAGCCACCAATAATCACTACAGTGTCTGAATTTCACCAAAGAAAAACCTAGCTTGGGGCAATTCCTCTTCCCCTTCCACATACAGAGCATGACCTGCACCTCACGTCTTCCGCTCACAACAAGAGAGTCTACAGTAGTGAATCAAACAAGTTCTTGCAGTAGGAAGACTTCATTTTTAATTGGGGAGCAGTGCTTGGACATGCTCCCACACCAAGAGTATTATCTGAACCCATGTTAAAGTCATAATTGTCTTCTTCCCCATATTCATAACACAAGCGCTCAACAGACCTTCTATGACCCTCACTGGGCCTTGACATTACTGATCATCATCATCATCTCGGGATTAAGATGTACACACACAACTGAAATATTTTTTTAGATATCACATTGGGCTTGACACTCGAGATACACGTAACCCCTAAACTTTGGAGAAATTCTGCTCTGGAAGGTTGCGGTTCAGACCCAGAAAACTACCTCTTTGTTAATCTGAGGCATATACAATGGAATCACCTAATTGAAAAGCTACCTACCAAAAGTTGATTTTCTGTCAGATATCCACCTCAAGGCCCAATCCGCTTTCTTCTTGACATAAGGCATTGTTTCAATTGCATTAAATAAAAATTCTCTATAGAATGAAACAAAGGAAATATTACAAACATTTAGAATGTATTTATATTACTTTAGTGCCCAGAGGATCCAGCTGAGACTGGGACCCCATTGTACTAGGCACTGAACACACACAGAGTAAGAGACAGTCTTGATTGTAAAACCTGTCTCCTAACGACCAGATCAGTGCCCTATCCATTCGACTATGCTGCATCTCTCACACTGAGCAAGATGATGGGCAGTTCCTACTCAAGGGAGACTCTGTCTCCCCTTGCAGGCCTCACACAGGAGCTGGGCACAGTTTCAGTCCCCATGCTCCCTAGAAAACAACTGCAGGTTGTGGCTAGCACCACTAACTGTGCTAAGTACCCTCAAATGGCATAGGGACAAACTTAGAAGGGGACATAGAAGCCACTTCCTCACCATCCATGTTCCAGGAGACACTGTGCTTCCCCAAAACAAGATGCTGCCTTGGAAGTGCAGCTCTGCATAACTCTCGCTACCAAACCATGGCATCTTTATACATCTGCAGCCACTGACTAACTTTTGTTATTGTTATTTTTTAAACAAGAGACACTCTCTTGTTGACATATAGGGGGAAACTGATAATCAAAGATCATGGCACTTCAATTTATGAATAACTAGCTAATGTAGTTTTAAATGAACATTTTGAAAAAATATTAGCAACCAACAAGTTGTATGGCAGAAAAGTGATAGCATTTATTACCAAACCAAGATCAGAAAGTAGCATTAACTCCTAGGATGATCCCATAACTGAACTGTTTCAATCTATAACTGAGCTGAGGCATATCAAGAACTCAGTAATTGCTGAAGGGTGGACTAATCTTTAACAATTTTTCACTTATATTGCACTACACAAATATTAACTAACCCCTCACAACACTCCTGTGAAGTAGGTATTATTATTACTCCATTTTATGGATGAAGAATACAGACCAGGAAATCTTAAGTGACTTTTCTAAGGCCACCCAGCGAGTCAGTATGGAAAAAAGGCAGGTGCTAAGTGAATAGCCCTCTAGAATGCACAGGCAGTACTGAGGTAATACATTCAACGGCTTTGCAACAACTTTGAGAATTACCGTTTCTTGGGATCTTTGATGTAAGTGTCTATTAGCAAACTGTACATCTCCGAGTGAACGTTCTCAATTAGAATCTGAAAGCCATAGAAACAACGAGCCTCTGGGATTTGCACTTCTTGGCTAAAACGTTCCACCTGCCAATAAAAAAAAAAGTCAGAGTATTAGCACTACATGAGAAAGTATTTTCAAGCTCTAAGATGAGTGAAAGCAACTCCCCTGCCATGGGGAAAGGATGGGGGCAGTTGCATTAAAACATTTTACAAGCATGCAAACAAACAGAGGGCAGATTGTGGAATTATTCTTTGGGAAATAAAGCTGCTTTATAAGCTATATATACACAACTGTAATTAAGAGACATGATGTACATGTACTGAAGGTAGACAGCAGAATACTGCAACAGTGAAAACTTCACATTACACAAACACTCAGGATTTTGGTTTGATACTAAGTAAAATGAATCAGTACCTCACAAAATCTCGTCATACAGAATGTGTCTCTCTCGCTCATCCACCCCACCTCCACCTAGTACATACTATAATGCATTCCCTAGATTTGTACCCAGAAGTTATACGTGCACAAAGTCCAGGATGGGCCATTTTCAGTCCTAGACCACTGATGGTTTAAGTTCAGATATCTTGCAGCCTAGCATGAGTACAAATTCACAGCATCAGAAAGAGGAGATCCATCACTTCCTTGTAGACCTGATAGATTCAGAGATGTCCCCAACAGGTCACCTTAATAAACACAGGTCCTTAGAATCAGTTTTGCTGAGATAAGGAACACTGGCCAGGACACAGAATCATAGAATTTCAGGGTTGGAAGGGATCTCAGGACATCACCTAGTCTAACCCACTGCTCAAAGAAGGACCTACCCCAGCTAAATCATCCCAACCAGGCTTTGTCAAGCCACACCTTAAAAACCTCTAAGGTAACTCCCTAGGTAACCCATTCCAGTGCTTTACCACCCTCCCAGTGAAAATGTTTTTCCTAATATCCAACCTAGACCTCCCCCCCCACTGCAACTTGAGACCAGTGCTCCTTGTTTAGTCATCGGCCACCATTGTGAACAGCCTAGCTCCATCCTCTGCGGAACTCCCCTTCAGGTAGTTGAAGGCCACAATCAAATCCCCCCCCACTCTTCTCTTCTGCAGACTAAATAAGCCTAGTTCCCTCAGCCTCTCTTCATAAGTCATGTGCTCCAGCTCCCTAATCATTTTCATTGTCCTCCACTGGACTCTCTCCAATTTGCCCACATCCTTCCTATAGTGTGGGGCCTAAAACTGGACACAATACTCCAGATGTGGCCTCACCAGTGCTGAATAGAGGGGAATAATCACCTTCCTTGATCTGCTGGCAATGCTTCTACTTATGCAGCCCAATATGCTGTTAGCCTTCTTGGCAATAAGGACGCACTTCTAAGGGACTCATATCTAGCTTCTTGTCCACTACAACCCCCACGTCCTTTTCTGCAGAACTGCTGCCTAGCAAGTCAGTCCCCAGTCTGTAGCAGTGCATGGGATTCTTCCACCCTAAGTTCAGGACTCTGCACTTGTCCTTGTTGAACCTCATCGGATTTCTTTTGGCTCAATCCTCCAATTTTTCCAGGTCACTCTGTATCCTATCCCTATCCTCTAGCCTATCTACCATTCCCCCCAGCTTAGTGTCGTCTGCAAACTTGCTCAGGGTGCAATCCACTCCATCCTCCAAATCATCAATGAAGATGTTCAACAAAACTAGCCCCAGGACCGACCCCTGGGGCACTTCATTTGTTATCAGTAGTATCCCCTATGGTCTTCTAAAAGTGCTATGCCAGAAAGAGATAATGTGATCTTAACCAACTCATGAAAAAACACTGATGACACCACTGGAGAAGTTCATTCCCATGTTCCCATCCTAATGAGCCAAAAATGAACATAGTCCACTGGAAGAGAGGGGACTTAAAGGTTGTTTCCAGGAATGGAATGGTTGGAATTCTTGAGATTATACTGGTGTGGGCCTAATTTGGTTTAAATATTGGCCCAGGGAGAACAGGTTGCTCAGATGTCTAAGCAAAACTGAGATTATACAGAAGAGAGAAAATGCAACTAGTGAACAATAAAGTCACTTGATTATATTAAGGGAAAATGGAAATGAAAAGTTTTTACTAGCCAGATGAATGGTAACTCAGGAGAAATGGGCTCATTGTAAAGATGTCTTACCAAGTTTTCATTAACAATTCCATCGCTGGCTGCAAAAAAAGCCAGAACATGAGAGATGAAGTATTTTTCTTCTGATTTCAGCTTGTTCCAGTGAGGAAAGTCCTTTGATAAATCAACCTTATGGTATAAAAAGAAAGAAAAATACAATGTTATTATCCTTTAGTATTGATAACTCTGGGAGAAAAATAGAGGACACTTAAGCAAATCAGTGATGTAGGGAATTATTTGAAACCAAATTTGAGAATATTTAGAGAATTTTATTACATTTGTTACTGAATTTAAAAATCAAACAGTGGAAGCAATGAAGTGTGGTAATGTATCTGACACCAAAACATAATTTGATTGCTTTGCAGTTTATGGCACCTTTTCTCCTCCCTCACAAAAATACAGATCTTTGGAAACTCAGAGAATATGCACACCATTTAGAGTCACTAGCATTTGTCAGGCATTTCGTGGTCGAAAGTATATCTGCAAAAGATATTTCTAATGGGAGAATAGAATTAATTTACTTTTACCTAGCACCCTTCATCAGTCTGTGAAGCACTTTAGGATGGAAGATGCTATAAAAATGGAAAACGATTTTATATATCGAATCATGCAACACTGTAAGTGAACAAATATTTCCTCACCGTAAAGCAACAGGATTTCAAAACCTGAACCTGTGTCAAAAACTGGAGTTCCTTTCAATGTGCCTTTAATGATACTTGCAATGAATGACAATATTTTGCAAGGAGCATGTAACCATGAGTGCCTTTAAGTTGACAGGGATATTGTTTGTGACACATCTACTTTCTCCCATAAAGGGTACTGTTGGATAATAAAAGCATTACATATCCACTCTTCTGTAAGACTGTGAATTCTGGCTGGGGTAGAAATCACAACTTCCTTAGCAGGGGTGATATTTTTCTTTTTAAACCACAGCAGCAGTTAGATAAGGCCAGATGTGAAAACAAGTGAGACATCAAAAAGTTTAGTCTTACAGCTAAGATTCCCTATTCAGTCAGGCAGAACACTGCTGCTAAAAGGACAGAGTGAGCGGGAGTAACTGGTAAGGTGATATGAAAGCATTTCACCTTTGGTCACTAGTTCAAATACAACTCAAGGCCCAAATCTGCAACCACAGAAGAAATGTAATAGCAAAACTCCCATTAATTTCAATGGATGTAAGACTGATTCAGTATAAACCAAAAATCATTCCTATCTAAGGCTGTTTGCTGACCTATTTGAAATGAGTCGATAATTTCAGTCCATTTCCCAGCAGTCAGATCTGAATCAGGAAAGCCACCAACACAATGGGAACCCTTGTCAGTCTTACCAAGAGTCCAAAAACTGAACGGACATGGAATCTGGACAATCCTCCCACCCCTATAGGTAATTGCTCTGGGGTACTGGATAGCGGAATGTCGAAAAGCCTGCACTGCTGAAATCTTTGGATTCCAGATAGATATAAGATATCATTGTCTAGGGCTGTCTATCCAAACCATCAATGAGAACGAAACACGTTAACTTAGAGATACGTATGAGCATTGGGTAGGAAGGTGTACTTAGTCAATGCAATTTAGGGCAAACCACATGTATCTTTAACAGCTGTCACCAGTTACAATCACCAGCTTGAAAAAATAAATAATAGTGCTTAGCACTTCAATAGAGCATTTTCAGCCTAGATCTCAAAATATTTTAAAAGTGGGGAAACAGAGGCACAGAGAATTTAAAAGTGTCCCATCAAAGGCCACATTCAGCAGTCAACTGCAGAGCCAGGAATAAAAGTCAGCTCTCCTGACTCCTCTAAATCTTGGGTCTTGTCCATTGGACCACAGTACTCGTTGTGATCCTAAGACCCTCTCAATGTTCACTGGCAGAGGGTCCACAACACTGCAACTCATATCAGGCCTGACATGCTCACCCCCCGCAACACACTGTTGTTATAATATGTATCTAAAAAGCATCTTGTAAGGGACAATATTTAAACTGATCATACACTGGTCCCGAATTTCATTGCGTGATTTGTCTGTGTGTGCTAGAAATAAACTTTTAAAATGTGTTTGGAAGGCAGTGCATAAAAGCAGCCTGCCCTAGACAAAGGAATGTATATTTACCTATCTGAGTCACTTGATTACAGCAGAGGACAACAGGAGTACATTTACACATAAGGTAAACAAAGCTAACCAGTGGTGGAGGAGAGAATTTAGTGAGCAGGGGGTCAGAAACTGCATCCCAGGAAGACTTCCTGGCTCTGGAGGCAGAGACAATGGACTTTGGGAAATATGTAACAAAAAGCCATCAATCCATCAACTTAAGGGACAAAAGAGGCCACCGCTCTTGGAATCTGTGAAAGGTGGCTCCTTCAGCCATGTGGGCTGAATTCTCTGGGACCTGACAAGAGAAGAGAAATTGACTCAGACCAAGAGTGGAATCTGTTAAGCTTTAGACACCAGAAAAAATGAGATATTTTTGTATTGTCTGCAACCATACCAAACAAGAGAAAAAAATAGATACCACTTAAATATCTATTCTTTACTAATAAACTGATTCTTGTTTTATTACAACAATATCAGTGGTGTGTATTAAAGTGAAATGTGAGTCTTCAGCTAACCTAACAGGCTAGCATGTGCACTGCCTCTTTGGAGGGAGTGAACTTAATTTCTGCGAGAGTCACAGTGAAAGGGACTGGACATTACAATGAGATGTCTCTGGGGAACTGGCTGTCAACTGCATGGCAAGATTTAGACCAGCAGCCTCAAGGAGTCTGCTGGTTAAGTGGACAGATTGGTGTGGTAGGGAACTGACAGAGTCTAATCTCCAATAAGGCTCACTCTTGCTGAGGCAGAGAGGTCACAGTGGCTTATGATTCTGGGTGTCCTGAACAGAACATCACACTCACCTCTTCTGCTGTCCAGAAGGAAGCTTGTGCCTTTTTATACATTTTCCATATATCTGGGTACTGGAGTGGGAAGATGACAAATCGACGAGGATTTTTTCTGAGCAGAGGCTCTTCATTTGGTTTAAAGCCATTTTCAACTGCATCTGAAGAGAAACCCTAAAGAAAAAGCAGTGTCATTTAAGAGGATTATTTCTCCATTATTCTTCCACTACTTACTTCCTTTTTCATCTTTTCCCATAGGAATTATTTAAAAAATTCCTTTGAATTAAACTATTAAGATATACACATGCCTAAACCACGTAACCACAGGATCTTTTGCTGTGTCCCTTGCTCTACTGCCCACCATCCCTAATATTCGTTGCCATAACTTGCTGCTTGTCTTTCTGCCTGGTTCTACCGAGAGCAATTTGGGGTGCTTTAAATAAGGAACAACAGAAGTTTGCCTCCTACAAGGTGGGGCAATGTCAAGAAACATCTGATACATGACTGCAAAAAGAAGTTTCTCTGAAGTGTGATGGGGAACCCCAATCACATTGCCATGGTTCACGTAGCAAACACGTGCACATGCAAGATCACGTAACCCCACTACCAGTTTGTGTCTAGCACAGCTACTCAGGGCTTGTCTACATAGGGATATTCCATCTATTGACTTTAGTTTGTTCGCATTAAAGCCCTTGTGTCCATACACACTGTTTTTAAGTAAATTATTTGGTGTCTCAAGTTGCAGTAATTAATCCTGTTTGGAACAGGAAAAACTTCGAGTTCTTTTCCCCTCCACTTCAGGGCTTGTTTGGATACATTCCTAACAACTCCACTTCTGGCTGTCTTCCCACTCCTATCCCACACTGTAATGCTTCATGCCTGCTTTAACCTGTCTCTGTACCTGCATGCCTTCCAGTGCTCTGGTTTCATCTTGACTGGATGTCATCTCTCTGTTCAAATGCTGATGGGCAGCCAAGTGTGCCCCATTTTGATACCAGATAGTAATGAGCTCATGCAACCAGGGCCATACTCCCATTATAGCAGTCATGCACCTCTATACTTGTGTGTGGACCCTGCAGAGCTCCTGGACTTGACTGCCCTCTTTGGAGAGCTGCACATCCAGTGTTATCTGGAGAACAGTCATCGGAATGCAAGCATCTACAAGACATTGTCATAGCAAATGATAGGAAGGGACACTTCCAAAATTGATCCCAGTGCCACATCAAAGCAAAGGAGCTCTGGCAGAAATACCTGAAGACAAGGGACAAGAAGAGGATGCTCCTAAGAACTTGCTTATATTATAAGCAACTGGATAGCATTTTTGCAAACAATGCCATCACCATGATGTGGTGGACAGTTTTCCACAAAGCACCCCAGACGCCCAAGACGCCACAGAAAGTCCCCTGGATCTCACAGAATCATAGAACCATATGGTTAGCAGGGACTGCAAAGGTCATCTAATGTAACACACACACTCCAAGTTTGAGGATTTGTTGTGTCTAAAATTGTTGCATCTCATGTATAGTAATTTGTTGTGTGTCATGTACAGTATGCAGTCCGACCAGGAGATTTTGCTGAGCAGCCAACAATGGCCTGATGCAAAGGATCTGGATATTATATAAGAACCCAATCTGGACAGTCATCCTGAAACTGCTGCAGTGCAGAGCTCTACCAAAAAGTATTACATACTGTTATATAATATAACTGTACAGGGGGATTTAAGCAACATTTTCTAGGTACTGGCTGTCCACTGCAATGTTGGATGGAGCTGGGAACCACTCTTTGCCTGGCCAGCCTTTAAACACTGCCCTGCCTTGTGCAAAATGACACCCACAGAGACTTAAAGCTATACAGTTTTATTTCTCTGAAAGTATCAAATCCCATGACCACCAGTACCACAGGGATTTAAAAAGATCAAACAAATTGCATGGGAAGTATGTTTACTGTAGTAGCAGATACAGGAACCAACAAAGCAGCACAAATTTTACTTTGGGCCATAGTTTTACCAATGCAGTGAGATTTTAGGTACATTAAATTTTATGGAGGTACATTGCCAAAAATCAGCCTATAGAGGATTACAAAATGCATAGAGATTTCAAGGTGCAAGATATTACTTCGCTCACTTTGCTTCTCTAGAGGACAAAGGGATTGAAAAAGATTTTAAATAATTTCCTAACACTGGTAACGTTTTGTGTTCAAACCAATCACTGAAAAAGTTTACTTTGCAGTGCACTTTGCTGATCTACAGGTATTATAAAAGAGAACTTAAGGCAAAAAGTGTGTTCTATTTTATCATGCACATTGTACAGCAAAGCAGCTCTCTCTAGCTAGGGGCTGCACTAGCTAGGGGTCACCATCCTGACAAAGAGATGCAGCATATCATTCCAGTTTGCCCATTATCATTTTTAACCATACCTTTCTGTGTCTTCTGGGAACTCACCCAAGGATAACATCCTTAACCATAAAGACAGCCTGCAAAGATGTACATGCATTTACTAACCTGTCCCTTTGCTGCCTTCTACCCACTCACTCTATAACCCCCCATACTCCCAGCATTGCTACAAGGGAACTATATAAGACGTAAGTAACTTGGAAAAGATCTTACAATTGCTAAGCGAACCCCAGAGTGGGAAGAGAACACGGGAATTACATTCCAAAACTGTGGGAACAACAATATTTTATCATCAGTAGTATAGAGACTAGTATTGGAACAGTAAGTACTTGTCCTTTTTCTGATTTACCGCAGCACCTTCAGACAAGTGCATTATCTGCTGAAATGCGATCAAAGGAGAAAAAAAGACGACAAGAGGTGAAACATTCATGGAAGCCGAGATTACACCTGGCAGAACGGAGCAGAGATGGTTTTGTGGAACAATCCCAAAGACTAGAAAGGGAGCACATGGCCCTGCAAAGGGAAACAGCTGTGCTTGAGCACCTTGTTACAAAGGTCAAGCACAGCACCCTAACCTTGCACTAACCTGCATACCATGGGGTAAACAGCATATTGGGATCTCCCTTTTAATCAATCAAATTGCAGACCCTACTAACATCAAACAATCCCTCTAGAGATGGAGAACAGTGTTGAGCATATCACCTTAAGAGTTTGTGAGCTCTCCATAGTTTGTCCATGCCTCAGTTCCATTGGACAGAGTCTAAACTCCATTCTTGATTTTTTTTAATTTTTTTTTTAATTCAACTAGTACTATTTCTTAATTCAAATTTTTGGTACAATTAGACTGAAAAATTTCACTGAGGAACAGCTGCCCCCATCAATTAGGTAACTCCTCCCCTCCCCCCAGTATCAATTCCTATAACGACACATGCACGTATTCCTGTTATTGCCTTGGTTACAGTACATTTATTGCTCACTACTCCCAGCCTCAAAGCAGGAACACATTGCCTCTCTGACACTGGGGGCATTTTGCAGAGGCAGCCTCTCCAGCTGTCTAAAACATTCAGAAAATCTCTCACCTCCTACTCTGACCCATCCTCCAGGATCTCTTCTTTGCTCTCAGAGAAGCAAAGCCCTTGTCACACCAGGCACATAATGACACACATCCAGCCTTTTAATTAGTCATCATCCTCCTACTCTACAGCCTTCCAAAAGCACACTCCACTGGCATTCTGCACCTCCTCACCATACAGTTAAACTGCTCCTGTCTCTTGTCCAAGTGTCCAGTAAAAGGCTTTGGGCCACAGAAGCAGATGGAGCGCTAGGAATGTCCACAGTGGTCTGGAGAGCAAATATTTCATCATACATCCCTGCAAATAGGCCAGGAATTTCTAAACATCCTAGCATTGTGGACCTTTCCAGTGAACATTGGTGATTCTTCCATGGGGATCACCCTGGCCTTGAAGCATCATGCAGAACTGCCCTTCTTCTTGATAGTCTTTTTTTTTGTGTGTGTTTGCATGCGCACGCATGCGTGTCTGTCAGTCTATAGGCACACAGGTCCCACTGATAGCCCATTTGCAGTTCAGGATTCACATCCACGCAAAATTGTCTAACTCCTGTGGACTTGCCAAGATTCAGTACATGGCACAGAAGCACTGTCATAGCATTGGAAACCTCCATGAGAACAGCCGCAACAGTTGATCTCCCAACACCAAACTGGTTAGCTACTGACTGTTAGTAATCAAGGGTTGTTAATTCCCAGAAGGTGAGGGCCACATGCTTCTCCACAGTAAGTGGAAGTCTCACACTGGTGTTCTGCTGCTGCAGCTCTGGGGTGAGCTCTGAACAGCTCTCTAGAAGAGTGGTCTTTGTCATTCTGAAGTTCTGCAGCCACTGCTGGTCATCCCAGTTCTGCAATAATACCCTATAACACCAGTCATTCTTACCTGACTGGACCCAGAAGTGGCGCTCCACTACGTAAAGCTGCTCCAGGTACATATTCTGAAAAAGTAACTGCTTGATTTCCTCCTCCTGCTCCTCCATCAGTAGCCCTACTGCCACTGCACCCAAAACCCCGGAGCTGAGGGGCTGCCAATACATGTGTATCACCCTCTTTGCACTAATGAGTGTGATGATAAGAGGGCTCAGCAGTGCATTCTCCATGCAGCACAACAGCAGTTAGAAAATGGTGCTGGCAAAATACAGATGAATTATGGGTTGCCAGGAGAGGATTCATGGGAGTTTGTTAATTTGACCCCAAGTCCCAAAATTCCTGTGGCTTCTGGCAGGCACCCCACAATGCACTGCAGAAAAATCCCACAGCATAAAGCCAATCACATTGCATCACAGGTTATCTGCCCAGTATACTGAGCAGTTAATTCAGACAAGCGCAGAGCTCTGTGGGTGCAATGATTAACAAGGAAAGTACAATAAAAATGGCATAGCATAATGTGGATGCATTTCAATTCAGTATAGTCAAACTGCTACATTTGGAACCAACAAACTAATTTGATGTAACATCTCCACGTAGACAAGGCCGCAGAGGCCACTATAAAAATGTTTAAAATAAAGAGCACTGTCAGTTTGAAACAGCCATAAAAAATTAAAATTAGTTTTAGGTAGTATGCCTGAATCATTTTGCCAATTTTTGTGGTTTTAAAGTCACTTTATCTTATTTTCTTAAAATTGTGTGGAAAATGACTAAAGAGAAATAATAAAACACACTATTCACAAAGTGCTGGCCTATGCACAAACTAGAAAAAAAAATATTTTTCCCATCCCCACATCTTTAAGTTAAAGTCATTTTACACGTAACTGGAAACAACATGACCCCTCCCCAGCAGGATCCTAGAACAAATGCAGATAAAAATATTTAAGAGACATATAATTAAAGTTGACAGTGTGCCTTTAAGCAACAATCTTCTATCTGGAATATAACAGCTATAACACTAAGTAAATGAAAAAAATATAACTTGGTAAATTTAACAATATTTGATCATGCTAGGATAATCAAAACTGTGCATTTCACATTAAATTCGCTAAAACATGAAACTGGGGAAGAGCACTTTGTAGATTCCCTACTGTGTTCTGCGCCGTGGTTAATGGGACACTGTTAAGACTGCAGAGCAGCATTAGTGTTTGTGGGTGGACCTAGGAAACCATCCTCCTAACACAAATTTAACCAAATTCTGTCCTCTCTAATCACACTGCCCTGCTCCCAGATAGCCTGAGAATTTGGGGCACAGTTAGCAAGATGATTATTTAAGGGGTGCCTCACTGTAATGAAAAGATTAGGATGACTTTCCAGTTACCAACAGCCTTCTATTAAAAGAAACAGGGAGCTCAACTGCTTGCTCAGTGGCAGGACAGCCCTTGGATAGGGCTATGATTAGGATTCAGAGGACCTGGATTCTAATCCTGTGTAGGATAAATATGAAATTAAAGAACTATAATTAAGTTTGGTTAAGGAAATATTGTCTGTTTTAAAGAAAAGCCCCAACTAGCAAATAGAAGGAAGACCTTGAAAATAAGTTACAAGGCAAGAAGGAATAAAGTAGGAAGACTGTTTGGTTCAAAGAATAACTGAGATATGGGGAAATTTCTAAAGAGAAGGCCTCTGACCCATAGGAGTGACTGCAGATGGTTTTAAATAAAACAAAAATAAGCTGCCTTCAAATGAGCCAATATAGCCAATCCCAACCTGTCCACCAGTGTTAAAACCTATGTGAACCCAGGTGCAATGGAAAAATCTACTGGGCAGCAAGAAGGAGGGGAGGAAAGACATTGGGAAGAAAGGTGGTTGTAAATCTTACCTGAATTAAGACTCGAAATAACTGTCTCAAAGTGTTTTTAACGGAACTCAATGATTGGCAAGGACATCTTTGTTTGTTAAAGGGTATAAAAAATAAAACTCTTAGAGGATTCATTGCTAATACCTGCCTAACTGCATTACAGCCAACCAACGTAAGTCTAATCACCCGTTTGTAAGTATCTTGATCAAATGCTTATAAATGTTTTGTTACTGTTTAGGTGTAGTCATTTGGTTATTGTTTAGGCTTTTTAGGCATGTTTAGAGTAACTGTACTGGCCTTTGGATTTAATAAAGGTATTTATAGTTAAATTAGTGTTTGGTGGTTTCCCATATTAATAATTTCAAATATTATTAGTAATTCTAACATCCCAGCTCAGTCACCAACCTACTGTGTGATGTTCGGAAAGTCACTCACCTCTTAGAGCTTGTTTCCCTTCTCATTGTCATATCAGGGATTGATTTTTATTAAGGGTATGTCTACACTGCACTACTAAGGGCCATGTCTACACTACCATTTATGACAGCAAAATTTATGTCCCTCGGGAGTGACAAAAAAGCCCAAGCAACATAAGTTTCACTGCCATAAGTGGTGCATGCACAGTGCTACCACTGCTCATTGAGGTAGTTTTATTATTTCAATGGGAGAGCTCTCTCCCTTCGGCACAGAGTGGCTACACGAGCGATCCTACAACGAGGCAGCTGCGTAAGTACAGCTGTACCTCTGTAAGCTCGCTAGTGTAGACATGGCCTAAGCCCAGGTCTATGGGACCCAGGCTTGTGGACTCAGTGCTTCCGAGCACACAGATGAGCATCTGCACTGCATTGTGTGCCTGTGTTTACAACTGCTGTACCAGCTCTCACAACCATGTTAACTCGTCCATTCTGCACTACACACAGATCTTTTGATTTGGGTCTGCGGCTTAACCTGCGTCCACAGTGCAAAATGACATGGTTTGGATCTGAGTCACAGCAGGACTTGGGCTCTCACCCATCCATCCTACCAAGATCCTCAAAACCATGACCTGAGTGCTTGCTGACCCAAGTCAGTCTGAGTTGAGTGTGGACAGAACCGGAGCTTGGGCTCAAACTTGATCAGAGCCTGGACAGTATCAAGCAAAACAGGGTCCTGATCTTGTTTGGGGCCTCTAGGCTCTAATGGAATACAAATAACCAATAAATTGTGCAGGGACCCCTGCACAGCTATCAATATCTAAACAGTGGTGTAACAGACAAGTCACCAAATATACTTGGCCTCCACTGTTCAGATTCTAGTGAATTTCAGCATTGATAGAATGCATTACAAACAAATGAACTATCACAACCTTCCCAAGAGAAGCTAGGTAAATGCTTTCTTTTTAAGTCAAACCCCTTAACATTATTTAATAAGGAGGCCTTAACCAAATTTCCTTATTTACATTTATAGAAGAAAAAGAACAAATACATGTAAACACTTAAAATTTATTTGATAGTTACACATTCCCTAGAATTTAGCCATTACTATATAATATAGGTCCTTAGAGAGCGTTTGAACTCTATGTTTGTGTGTGCCTAGAGCACCCCCACTGAAATCAAGGAGTGCATGCTCAGACCCAGATCAACAAAGATATCCCATATTTTAAAAGCAAAATGTTTTATTAAGAGCTTGCAAAACTAAGGAGACCAAACCACAAGATGTTTGGCTGACCTGTTGTTCATCTTTAAGACTTTTTTCTATGCAAAAATGTATTTTATTAAATTGATGCTGTAAATTTAAAAAACAAAACACCCTTTTATCTGCATAACTTCACCAGCTATGGTTAGCTGTGACATCCTAAACCACGGAACAATGCTTCAATGCACTAAACATACCGAACCAACAAAGGACACCACTGGGTGTCAGCACATGTGTTATCTCTGGGAGACATTCACGCAACAGAGAAGAAAAATAAACTAACACACACACACAAATCCAGGAAGATGTAACTGCAAAAATAAAAATTGCAAAAAGCAGGAACCTTAACTTGCCTCCATGAGCAATTACGTTGCTATAACTACATTGCTCAGGTGCGTGAAAAATAGGCGCCCCTGTGCAGCGCAGTTATACCAAGCTGCTCCCCGGTGTAGCCAGTGCGATTGAGCCGGAGCGGAGGGCTTCTCCTGTCCACACAGACGCCACCCCGCCGGGTGACGGGAGTCCCTGGGGGCGCTCCTCTCCCTCCCTGAGGCGCCACAGCGGCCGCCCCCTCCGAGCGGCCAGGCGTGGAAAGCAGGCGGCCCTGAGCGGCGCGGCCCGCCCTCCCCAACGCTCAGCCGAGGGGCAGCCCGGGCGCCGCGGGCGGAGCTGGGTCTTTACCGCCTGCCGGGGTTTGAGCCTTTCCTCACAATCCCAAGCGGCCCGGCGGGCGAGGGCGGGCGCAAGGCGCCCAGGGCGTTACACAACACGCTACAGCCAGCGCACGGGGAGCCCAGCCCCGGCCGGCCATCGCCACCCCCGCCAGCCTGGCGCCGCCCATGACACGCGCGGCGGGGCGGCGAGTAACGATCAACCTCCGCTCCTCAGACCCAGCCCCCGCGCTGCCCCTCCCCCCACCGCGCTGCCCGCCAGCCAGGCCCCGCCTCAGGCTCTCGGACCTGGCCGCTAGGGGGCGAGGGCGGGCGCAGCGCGCGCTCTGCCCCAAAGGCAGCGCGCGCCATCTGGGCACGTGACCCGCGGCAGGGCGCCCCGGCAGCGCTTACCCGCTCCAGCCCAGCGGCCTCCTGCGGCGGAGCGCGAGTCCGGCGCTCGCCCATGGCGCGCAGCAACCGAGTCAGGTTGCAGCGGCTGCGCCACTGTCAAAAGCCCCCACGCACTCTGCCGGCGGGGTCGCCGGAAAGAAACGGCGTGTAGCTGCGCCGCTGGTAGGGCGCATGCGCGTTGCCACCGAGCATGCTCAGTGAGCGCGGCTGAAGCAAAGCCGCTGCCCTGCGGGGGGGGAGGGGAAGAGTCTGTGACGTTCCCCCCTGACTGGTCACAACAAGGGCGGTGCAGCCGAGGCGCGAAGGGTCCTGAGCGCGCGCCGGTCCCGCGAGGGCGGGGCGGGCCCAGACCCAAGGCAGGAGCGAGGCGCTGGCGGGCGGGGCGGGGCGGGGCGGGGGCTGCAGCGCGGGGCCCGCCTCGATGTGGGCAGAAACCGTTACTAGCCCAGCGCTGCCCCACGGCCCCTCCCCCGCAGGGCATCGAGCTGCTGCCTGAGGCCGTGAAGTGTTTTATCCCCCCACGCTAGAGTAGGTCCCAGGCTGCCGTAGGCTTCCTGCCCCGAGCACCCTGCCCCCCCGCCCTGGGCCTGTCCCCCTCCCAGGGGACGTCCAGGCCCTCACAGTCTGTGCGAGTTACACTCTTCTCTTTATTACCCCTCCGCCCCATTTACCGCCCTTAGCGGGCAGCGGCCTGCTGTTTATTGCCTCTTTAAGAGCAAGTCCTGGGACGACTGGGGTAGCGGCACAGAGCCTACCTGTGTAAAGCGTGCCCAGGATACCGAGCGGGAAGGGGGGCAAGGGCCCTAGGGGCCAGGATTAAAATTCAAAATGAGCTGGACCCAGTGGGGAAATGGTGTGAAGCAAATAGGATAAAATTCAGTCAGGCCACACGCAGAGTGCTCCCCTTACGAAGGGACAGTCAGTTGCATACATACAAACGGGGAGCTAACTCCCCAGGGAGGCATACTAGCGAAAGGGATGGGAGCAGGGGAGGTAGAGTGGATCACAAACTATGTATCAACAGTGTAAGGCCAATAAAAAAAAAATCCAGCATCATTCCCTTCTACTCGGCCCTGATTAGGCCTCAACTGAAGTATTGTGTCCAGTTCTGAGCATCATATTTCAGGAAAGATGGACAAATTGGAGAGAGGCCAGGGAAAAGCAACAAAAATGATTAAAGGTCTAGAAAACATGACCTATGAGATAAAATTTAAAAAACTGGGTTTATTTAGTCTGGAGAAGAGATGACTGAGGGGAGATATAACAGTTTACAAGTACATAAAAGGTGGTTACAAGGAGGAGGGAGAAAAATTGTTCTTAACCTCTCACGCTAGGAGAAGCAGCACTGGGCTTAAATTGCAGCAAGGGTGGTTTAGGCTGGACATTAGGAAAAACTTCTTAACTGTCAGGGTAGTTAAGCTCTGGAATAAATTGCTGAGGGAGGTTGTGGAATCACCATCACGGAAGAGTTTTAAGAGCAGGTTAGACAAACACTATTCAGGCATAATCTAGATAATACTTAGTCCTGCCATAAGTGCACGGGACTGGACTAGATGACCTCATCAAGTCCCTTCCAGTCCTATGATTCTATGAATAATTGATGATCTTAATGGCTGCTAGTAGCTTTAGCAATCACATCACCCATTGTTTCTAGTGGAGTGCTTCCTGTCTGTAGTGCAGCATTTGTTATTAATTCTAAGTTTTTGTTCTCATATACATTTTTGCATGTCACCACTTGTGTGTAAAACTTGCCCCCCACAGACACACCCCCAATATGAAATTGAAATACATACATTTGGGTTTCTTTTCATTTGCCCTTTTGTTTCTGAGCCTTTGGGGCACACAGGCTTTGTATTTTTGCTGTTTCTGTTTCCAAAAAATCCCTACACAGTTTTAGGTAGAACTGTCCTACATTCCTGTAACATTCAATAGCATTTTGGTCTTCTACTAATATCCAAGTCCCCCTCCTTTTGCAATTGAAAACTTATTAAAAATTGTTACTGCTACAAGTAATTCCCCATCTTGCAAACACCAAAATGCACACTTCACTCCATTTGGTGCATATATAAATTTTGATTTTTCTACTGAATTGTGTATAATTCTAATTGCATATTTTAATTTCAGAGCCTTTATGTATGGTACATTTCAGTGAGGTTCTTCATTCTGACAAGTTTATTGTTCTGTCGTGCCAAAATCAAGTATTTTCTAAAATGAATGATCCTGTTACTCCTTTGCATTGATGGCCTTTTTGGAGAAACTAAAGTGCCTTTTCTCCACTATGTTTTTACAGGGAGATAGGTAATGCATGTTAATTATCCCACAGTAAAAGCATACATTTCTCAATACTGAGGACATGGAATATAATGCTGACTCAGCTGTTAAATTAACCATTATTCATAGCTTGACAACTCTGATATTGATTGTGTGGCTAACATTGCTCCTTCACAATCAAAAGTATTTGTTTCTGAATGTCTGCAGCTCCCGCATTTGGGTGAGTGACAGTTAAAGCATTTTAAACTAAAGGAATTAACAGAGGTTTCCTTCTCCCCAATTTTCCTTCCCTTTGCTTCCCTTATTAAGGGCATGTCTAGATGGTGTGACACTAAAGTATAAAGTCACAGCACCTTAAACCCCTGTGGACACTTTCATTCAAAAGTAGTGGTATTAGTTTTCAAAATGGCAGTGAGGGTAACCACAGAAGATTGCAGGAGTCCTTCCACAAAACACTATTAGTCATCAGGATTATGACCTGTTGAACATTTTTAAAAGTTTGTATAGTCTAGGGGTATCCCCCATCCATCATACCTTCCTACCCATGGCCCAGAGAATGGGGAAGGTGAGAGACGGCAAATTGTGACAGGCATATTCTCAGATGTCACAGCTTGCTACCCCTGGTCTATAGAATGAGAAAGGTGAGAGATGGCAACCATCCATAAGAATTTGCTACCCCTGGATCAGAGGATGGGGAAAGGCAGAGACATTTAATTGTGACGTGGCAGCAAAACAAAAACAAAAACAAACCCAACAACAACCACCACACACCTAGATGTCAGTAGATAGGAAATCGTGATGGTAGCAGTTTGTAATATTACACCGGCAGTTCTTCCTCCTTGAGGTGGGGCACATGGCACAAGCTGCCCCATCTTGCACAGCCTTGTTCCAGTGGCTGTACTGGTTTCCATGGCACTAGCCTTCAGTCTGCACTGATGTCTGATTGCAGTGTGCCCACAAACCATATGCATCCAACCCCCTGCCCATTCAGTGCCCATGGCCCTCCACGTGTGATTCTGTCACTGCATGTGCAAGCTGAGCAATCAGCCTGTGCGCAAGAGCTGAGTGGGGTCTGAGATTGAGGAATGGCCTGTCCCCATTAAAGTAAAACTGAAAAATCCACCTGGAAAAAGCAAAGGGTCTTTTAAAAGCCTTTTTTTTTTTAATTACACCAGGTTTTGGGGAGTTTTGTTTGGAAGTGGAAGTTAAATAATTATTAAAAATATTTTGATCCTATAACTAAGTGTGCTCCACACATATACGCTGCTCCTGCTCCTATTAATCTGCCAAACTCCAATTTGTACTGAAAAAAATATAGGACCCCTCCAACCAGAAAAGGGGAAAGAAAATAGAAAAAATGTGTGCAGAGCAACCTTACTCTTTTCCTACATACAAGGGTAATCTGACCTGGAATTGCAAGCATTTATGAAGATCAGCAGCCTTGCCATGCACAAAGATCAGAGAAAGCTACTCGTGTCCAAACCTTCTGTGAAACACAAATGGATTCATTTCAGTTTAGAGAGCACCTATAGCTCTAGCTGCTGTAATCAGCACAAATGAGCAACCGCTTTGGCATAGATTACGTTAAAAGTTTTGTTAAATTTAGGTGATAGGTTTTAGGATTAAACCATAAAAGAGTTATGGAAGGGCAAAATATTGAACACTTCACTCCACAGTTCTCTCTGGCACCTGGACCTATAATCTTGGTGTTATTTGACTCATTTATCTTTTTCTCACTTTTGTATTCAGGCTGTTGCCAAATCCTGCCTCTTCTTCCTGGCCCATTCATACCAGAAATTCAAACTGTGCATTTGCAAACCAGTTGTGACCCATTTACATCATATACAGCTGAGCTGTGTCATAAGAGAACAAAGAGGGGACAAGGACTGTGCCTGCCTGTGTGTCTGTACAGCACCTAGCACAGTCTGGGTACTACTGCACATCCACACCTACCACTGTGCTTTGCTATTTGTGTTGCTGCATTCTGGGAAGATTTACACCTCAGCAGTGGACAGCCTGAATGGAGGACATGCATATAGAGTAGCATCTGGTAACACACACAGGGATGTCCCGTCAAAAAGGCTGGGAGGAAGGAGGAGCAGCCAAACTGGTTGCAAAGGCAGGATGGCTAGGGGCATTACTGTCCACTCTGCAAAACAGCAAGTGTTACTAAGGGTTACAGAAAACTAGGCTAGTCCCCTTGACTGCCAGGGTTAGACAGTATTAATCACGTGTGAGCACAAGCCATAGTAAGAGCAAACAATCCCACTATTGGATAAAAAGCTGCAAACTAGTCAACGGCAATTCTCCCCTCCCCCTTTCTTGCTCTCCTCCAATCTATCCAAAACTTCCAATCAATCCAAATATGCCTATTTGAATCCCTTCATTGGCTTCACTTCATCTTCTGCACCAAGTTCAGGTTTCTCATCCTCCCTTTCAAGGCCCTGCCCCGTTCTGCTCCTGCCTCTCAGTTCCTTAACTATACGCAGGCCACTCACAGGGTGGATTTTTGGTTTGGGCACTGGACCGTAACTCAGGAGATCTGGGTTCAGTTTCCAGCTCTGGCACCAAATCCCGTTTGACATCACTTTGTCTCTTTTGGGTCATAGTTCCTAGGCTGTAATGAGAAGACAAACACTTAGGAATGTAGCAGCTGACTGGCTGGAACAGGCCTGCAGTCCATCTAGTGTAACATGCTGTCTCCAACAATAGCCGGGATCAGATGCTTCTGCAACAGGCAGACATGGAACTTGCATTCTCCTGCCCTTTGTCTTGCTATTTGAATTGCAAGTTTCTTTGGGCAGGGACTGGCCTATGTATCCTTAGCACAATGGCATCCTGAACTCAGTTGGGAGGTCAGGGCCTCAAGTTGCAAATGTGTTTCAAACAATTAATTTCTCCCTTTGTACTTTTCTCTTGCTTTTGACTTCTACACTATCCTTTGCAACTGAATCCACTTTCCTCTCCACTAAGTGTTCTCCTTAAAACACTTGTCTGTGAAACCCTTCCACAGCCAATTGATTATATTTAAACAAAACAAACGAGATAGTGTGTGTTGTGTGCAGAGGGGCCCACAAATAAACTTCTTAAACAGTCCATGTTAAATAAAATGAACAATATTAGGAGTAAATAAAAATTAAAATATATTATGAAAAATAATAGAAAGTGAATAGGGGGCCCAGTGGAGCTGCTGGGGGCCCTAAGCAATTGCATAGTCTGCTTATGCCTAGTGCTGGCTGTGGGGGCAGGGACAGTGTTTCCATGTGTTTTCAATGACACCGAATACCGTCAGCATTCAGTAAGTAACTGTCCGTCTTGCACCTCGTATCCAAACAAGACAAGACAGACAGAAAACTTTGAAAAGAATCAGTTCTCCATCTGCATCAAATCACCAGGCAGAGGGGAGGCAGTTGCTTAGCCATAGGAATAACTACATTAAAGGAACTCAAGCCCAGAAAGCTATCAATACCCAGAGTTTACTTAATTAAAAAAAAAAAAAAGGCAATTTGACCCAATAGATACTATAACAAAGAGATACTTACTCTATTGCCAGGAAAGACAAGATACAGCAGAAGATAGCCAGAGTACAACAATACAATGTTGTCATAATGATCAGGAAAGGGGTTTGGTACCAGCCCATTATCATCCAACTGCATTTTCCTCCCCAGTCAAAAACATTCTTTGCAGCTGAGAACAAAACAACCCACCCATCATCTCTCACAGCAAGGAGAGTGTGGAGATAGGCACAGTCTAGGGAAAGTGTGCTTACAAATGGGACATTACACAAATGAGATAAATTTAGGGTTATTTTGTCTGGAAAAATCAGTTACCTCCATTTCATAACTGTTGTTCTTCGAGATGTGTTGCTCATGTCCATTCAAATAGGTGTGTGTGCGTGCTGTGCGCACAGTTGTCGGAATGTTTTTCCCCTAGTGGGTACCCGTCGGGTTGCCATGGGCGTCTCCTGAAGTTGTACCTCTATGGCACTGTATGTAGGGCCCTGCCAACCGCCATCTCTTCTCTTCCTTCTTGCTGGCTGGCTCTGACAGAGGAGTAGATGGGTGGGTCTTGGAATGGATATGAGTAACATCTCGAAGAACAGTTATGAAGTAAGTAACCATTTTTCTTCTTCGAGTGCTTGCTCCTGTCGATTCCGAGTTGTTACCAGATTTGCCCGTCACTTTGAGGCATGCTTATTTATTAGGGTTACCTTTCTGGAAGAGGGGGTGTGAATCTATTAATGTGCTGCTTGTGTTACTTGTGTGTTCATATGGTTACAAGTCCTCTCCCAATGGAGCTATCCTGCAGGACCTAAGGTTTTCAGATTCAGATAACCCCCCCCAGATACACACAACCATTCCAGATTAACTGAGTGCGTCTGAGCAGACCGGGCTATCAGCACTCTCAGCTGACCCCTTATACGTCCCTGAACTCAGCAGGCTGGGTGACACAGCACTGTCAGCTGTCACTCTCGTGTGCCTGTTGCACCGCACCAGAATGGAGCACACTTATGAGCAGGCTGAGTCCAAACAGCACTTTTCAGCTGTTCCCCTTATGTGCCTCCTGGACTCCGTAGGCTAGGCAGAGCAGCACTTTTCAGCTACCCCCTTTATATGCCTCTTTGCAACACAATTGTTCTAGCAGTAACCCCCTTGATAAGCAAACCTCATAGGATTTTGGGCGCTCCAGGGATCTTTGGCTTAGGTAAAAGTAGCGTTGCTGCAGAGCAAGGTAGGGAAGCCAAGAACACAAAGGAGTAAATGCATTTAGAGAGAGAGAGAAACTGGCAGCCAGCTTGATTACAATAGTTAGTTTATTGCCAGGTGTATAAAATTTATGATACTAATAGTGATGCCATACAAGGAGAGGAAAACAATCTAACACTTACAATACAACAACATTACAGTAGGGATATTGGAGAAGGCTAGCCCAGGTTTGATTACAAAAGTAGAAAGTTGTACCTGGATTAAAGAGAGAGAGAGAGAGAGAGAATTGGGAAAGATGGCGGGGGGGGGGAATCTCACCACTTCTTGCAGCTCAGAAGTTCCCAGGAGACAGGCTGTTCAGCTTAGGGTCAGGAACACTTGAGGGAGAGGCAAAACCCACAACAGGATCAGTCAGGAAAGCATTTGGGTCCAGGCATCAGAAGAGGAGAGCAAGAGAGAGGTTTGAACTTGGGTAGGGTTTTTTTGTAGAACCAGGTTTGTTTGTGGGTAAACAATGTCTCACTGAAGTACCCCAGGGTGGTTTTCTCTATGCTAGACAATAGGAGCTGATCACTCCCAGCTATGGTCAATGTTCCTTGGGGGAGCTCACAATGCAACCAGGCA
>ML675601.1:98588793-98644364 GCA_007922155.1 Mesoclemmys tuberculata
TAGCGGGTACTACTATAAATGAACAATGAATACATTTATCCATTCAAAATGTCTTTTGGATTTCTTTTAAAGCAATACCACACACTAAACGTCCCTTCTACAAGTAGAACAGTCATCATTTGGCAATACAGCACGCACAGATATCTCAGACTATCGTGAGTATTGCAATCTCTCTCTGGACAAGTGTACCCTAAGAAACATGCTGATGTTAAGTCGACTGCTTTTCTCTATATGCAATACCTTAAAAATGCCATTAACTTACGCTAACCGTATTTGGTAGAGTATATGAGGCTTATAACACAGGAGTTTGGAAGAGAATTAGTGGGATTATAAAACAAGTCATTTATACTTTGACTTTATACATTCCTTCAATCCAATACTGCTGACTGTACAGTACATCAGGCTAGTCAGGTGTAGCTCTGCCAGGTAGTGTAATTTAATGCAGGCACTAAGATTCATGGTGGGTGAATGCTCATTTCAGGGACTGAATAGGTAAGAGTGACTGAACTACCCTTCCATGGCCAATGATCATCCCACCTTTGCTGCCTGCCCCAACTCCCATTTCAGGCTTTAGGCATATAACAGTGTGAAGAAGCTTGCACACCTGTTGTATGGCTCCATGACTTCAGTCCCCAGACTTTCAAATCCAGGCCTTTCAGATGAACTAATGTTTTCCAGGGGGAAAAACAGCACAAGCAAACTCTGAAAATAGCAGAAAACGTGCATGCCAAAAGCTCTGTAGGGGCCTAGGCACCTGAGCCTGCCTATTAGTTCCCAGCAGTTCTCTAGTCATAATCTAGCCAAAATTATAAATTTACATAGCAGGTGCATCATAGGCAGCTAGTCGTTGGCTATGTAGTTGGAGAGCACTTAACTAAATAGGGCTCCATCTCAGCTGGTCTATAGGTGTTACTGTAATATAAAACATTAAAATAAATTGCATTTGTAATCCTAGCTTGATCTGTCCAGTGAGCAGTTTCAATCACTTCTCAACAATGGTTAAAATAAGTGTCCATCATCTCATTCAAGAATAATCACCTTTTGCAAATTGGTTTTAAGTTTAGCTGTTTTAGAAATAAAATCTTCAGTAGCTTCAGCTATCTACAGTAGTGTTGGCTATACTTTTTGCAGCACTTAATTTCACTGTAAGCAAAGCTTACCAGAAGCAAAACTGATGGAGTAAGTTCCCTAAAAGCCTTGACAATTCATCTATACTCAAGTCCAAACGTGGTCATCACTTAATACCTTCCCTGCTGTCCAATTTTGCATGGCTCCTTGCCAGCAACCAATTATTTCAGCAAGCCCACTCCAATGAATACATTCAAAAGTACCTGGCATATCTGGTCATATTGACCATATAGTTGGTATAGAGAGGCAAGGTGGGTGAGGTAATATCTTTTATTGGACCAACTTCTTTTGGTGAGAAGCTTTCAGGCTTACACGGTGCTCTTAAGCTCAAAACCTTGTCCCCTCACCAACAGAAATTGGTCCAATGAAAGGTATTCCCTCACCCACCTTAATACCCTGGGACCAACACGGCTACAATACTGCACACATATTGCTGGTTTGTCTTTCAGCATGAAAGAGGCTTAGGTATAATCACTATGAAAAATTTGAAAATCTTGATACACTAGTGGCAGCTAGCACAGCAGAGAACAAAGATGACTGACAATCCTTATAATGCACTGACATTTACAGCATATAATGGAGCTAATCACAGGGTGTATTTCTTAGTTCTATGGGTTATTACTACTGACCAAAATAAGATGTGTGGCTATGTTACCACATATGAAAATACTTTGCAGTTCTACAGAACTTTCTATCAGTTCTCAAAAGGCTGGACTATCTGTGAATTAAGTATCTAAAATGCTTAAGTATTTAAGCTACTGTGAGTTAAGTATCACAACATGCAAGATAAGGAAGTATTCTCAATTTTACAGATAAGAAAATTGAAGCATAGAGATTCATGTAAAACGTTACACAGAAAGTCCATGGTGAAAACTAAGTATACAACCCAGGTTTCTCTGGGCTTCCAGTTCTATATTTTAACCATCTTCCTCCCAAATCAACCTTGACAGGTTGACCAACCCAACACATTAGAATTCTCAATTACTCCCTTTAAATATTTCACAGAAAACCTTCCAAAACTGAAAGCTGAAAATCCATGGAAAGTAACTTTTCAGTTATCTAACACATACATTCAGCATGTCTGAGCCAATTGTTCAGTGACAAAATTTGCTAGATAGTTATGACTCAAAACAATAGGAAATTCAAACTAAGAAAAGTAAGTTCACAACATTGGGGAAAACATGACACACCCAATGAGAGGCAGACTAAATCCAGAACTAAAGGTAGTATAGTATACTTTGCAATGCAATTGGTGGCAACAAAAAAAGGCCACCAGAGTTTTGGGGTGCAGAGAGAGACATTTCACAAATCAGGAATGTTCCAATGGCTTCTCTGCACAACTCTGATGCAGCTGCATTAGTAGCATATATTCATTTCAGTTATCCTAAGGTCTTAAAAGGCCATCTGAAATCTTCATATGATCAGTTTAAGATAACAAATTTCAGTTTTATACGAACATTTGGATTTGGGACAGACAAACGTCAGCTAAATTGAAATTCGGATAACTGGGATTTGCCTGTATTGCAATCAGTCACGGGCAAACCACTACTAGAATGATAGACAAATTGAAGGGAGTTCAGAAAAGTTAAATATCCATAGTTTGGGGAAGAGACAAAGGCAAAGAGAGAGAAAAATCTATGAACATCTGGAGAGCGTAAGCAGAGACTGGGAAGGAGCTACTTAGGATGGTGGAAGGTGTAGGATTATGATATATACTACATATTGGTTACGATAGGATGACATTACAAATGGAAATTTTAGGTAGAATAACACGGTATTGTTCCTGACAATGGGCTATATTAGACTGTGGAATGGTATTGAGGGCTGTTACAAAGGACCCCATCAATAGATAACTTTAATGTACCATAGGTACCTCATCAATAGCTACCCAGAAGATGTACCATAGGTAACAGTACAGCAAAAACAGGGAGATGAACTGGATGACTTGCATAATTTTTTCCATCTGAATGACAGAATTAAAGATAAAGGGCACTGTGACATTTCCTGCCCCCCATACACTCATCTTCGGATAGGTGCATTTTAAATAAATCAGAATACCCCATTAGTTTTGTATATAGTCAATGCTCTTACAATAAAACCCCACACTTATCTTTGGAAGGGAAGAGTAAAGTCTAATTTCTTATGTCTGTTTGAAATGACAAATTCTGCAAGATATACATTTGCTTTTGTTTGCAAATTTTCCAGCCTATTGCTCTTTTCTCAAAGTTTAGATTTAATGAACAGAAATTTCACTTGCAACAACCAGTTGTCCTTTCAAAGCCAAGCTACTGGGAAATTATACCAGGTAAGTATGAGGAAAAATCCAGATGAATTTTTAAAATCCAGAATCCCAGAATAGGATTGCAACATGACATTTAAGGTGAAGTGTATGATTAGTTGAACAACAGTGACTACCATTACAAGGCAGCATTCACCAGTTTAGTATGACGTGGTATATCAGTCCTTCCTGTCATTATAATAGGAAAGAACAGTTAACATTCCATAACTGTTCTTCAAGATGTATTGTTCATGTCCATTCCATGTCAGGTGTGCATGCGTGCCCTCTGCAGTGGTGCGCATATGCGCCAGTATAAGGTATTTGGCCGGCCTCTCCCCACTCAGTTCCTTTTTGCTGGAACTGACAGAGGGGAAGAGGGTGGGTCATGGAATGGACATAAGCAACACATTTTGAAGAACAATAGTTACGGAATGTTAGTAACAGTTCTTTCTTCGAGTGCTTGTTTATGTCCCTTCCATGTCAGATGACTCAAGCAATACCTCTGGAAGGGGGCCAGGAGTTCACAGACATGCTGGCTGCAATATTGTTCTGCCAAAGCCTGCATTGGTTCGGACCTGCTGCGTGATAGCATAGTAGGACATGAAGGTATGAACAGAAGATGAAGTTGTGGCCCTGAAAATGTCCTGTATTGGAACCTGAGCTAAGAAAGCCACTGTTGAATCCTGTGCTCTTATTGAATGGGCTATCAGAGTGGCAGGAAGCATGACTTTTGTCTGCTTGTAACAAGTTCGGATGCATTCGGTGCTGATTCACGAGGAAATCCTCTGAGATAAGACTGGCAAACCCTCCATTTGCTCAGCAACCACGATGAAGAGCTGCATGGATTTTTGGAAGGGCTTATTTCTTTCCATCTAGAAAGCCAGCACTTGCCTGACTCCAAGGTGTGCAGGAGTCTCTTTGCCAGAGGTGTGAGGCTTTGGAAAAAAGACTGGCAGGAAGATGTCTGGTTTACATGAAACTGCTATACCACCTTTGATAGAAATGTGGGGTGAGGGCGAGCTGAACTTTATCTTTGTAAAACACAGTATAGGGAGGTTCCCATATTAGAGCCTTGATTTCGGAGACGCGCCTTGCCGATGTAATTGCCACCAGAAAAGCAACTTTCCACAAGTGAAGAAGCAAACAGGATGCCATGGGCCAGAGGACAGGTGAGTCTGGACAAAACTAGGGTGAGATCCCATGGGAGAATTGGGGGATCTCACCTGCAGAAAGAGCCTTTAAGGAATCTGGCAGTCATTAGAGAAGACTGATCTGCCCTGAATATGTGATGAAAGGCCGAGATGGCTGCCAGATGTACCCTGATAGATAATGCCAGGCCTTGATGTTTCAAATGGAGTAAGTGCTCCAGAATGGTTGCGGAGAGGTTTCATTCCACTGACTAGCAGGAGAAGCGTTTCCACTTCGCCAGGTAAGTAGCTCTAGTATAGGGTTTTCTGCTTTCTGAACTTGAGTGGAGCAGGCCTGCTCCTCAAGATTTAACTATGCAGCATTCACGCCGTTAGATGTAAGGAGGTGAGGTTTGGATGTGATGGCCAACTGTGATTCTGTGAAATCAAGTCCAGAAGTGTCCAAAGGGCTGCCACTGCCAGGTCCACTGCCAAGCCAGAGTTCACAGGGCAATGCCAGAGCAATCATTATGACCCGCACTTTGTCCTTCTTGATCTTTATGAGGATTTTGAGGATGAGAGGGATTGGTGGAAAGGCATACATCAGGCCTACCGACCACTGCAGGAGGAATGTGTTGGGAAGCAAGCCATGCTCAGGTTCTTGCAGGGAACTCAGTAACATTTCCTCTTCTATTTGGTTGCAAATAGGTCCATCAGGGAAATCCCCAACTCTGAAAGATAATCTTGACTAACTCCAGGGGCAGGGATCACTTGTGGTGAGAAGAGAAGGACCTGCTGAGGTGATCTGCCAATGTGTTCTTGACCCCCAGGAGATGTGAGGCTTAGAGGCAGATTGCATGTTCCGCGGAGAAGTCCCATAGGCAGAGTGGCTTTGGCAGAGGGCTGAGGATCTTGCTCCTCCTTGCTTGTTGACATAATACATCAACGCAGTATTGTCCGTCAATACCCGTACTACCTTTCCCAACATCTGGAGAAGGAACACTTTTGCAGCTAGATGGATTGCCCTGGGCCCTCTGACGAGTGTCTAATGTCAGCTCATCTGTGGGTCCTGAGGAAGCAGAGATGGGTTCCTCACCCTAGGTCCAAAGTATCCAATACCACGGAGACAGTCAGGCTGGGGGACACAAAGGGAACTCGTCTTGCTACGTGGGTAGAGTTTGTCCACCATGCAAATGAGGCAAGTACTCAAGACGGGATTGTAAGGATCATGAACAGGCTATGCCTTGTTGGGGAGTAAACCGATGCTAGCCACATTTGAAGGGGTCTGAGGTGCAGTCTTGTGTATTGTACCATGTAGGTACATGCTGCCATGTGATGCAGCAGTCTAAGACAAACTTTCACTGTGGTGAGGGGATGAGCTGTGACTTGGATAATCAGCTCTGACATTGTTTGAATGCTGGCTTGTGGTAGAAATGCTTTGGCCCAGGTACAGTCCAAGACTGCTCTGATAAACTTTATCCTTTGCACTGGTACTAATGTAGATTTCTGTTAGTTTATCAACAGGCTGACCTCTTGGCAGGTGGCCCATAATACTGTGCTACTGTGCTGAACCTGAGCTTCCGAGCAACCCTTGATGAGCCAGTCATTGAGGTAAGGGTAAATTTGTATTCCCTGTTGTCTGAGGTAGGCTGCAACTACTGCCATATATTTTGTGAACACTTTTGGTGCTGTTGAGAGACCAAATGGGAGGGCTGTGAATTGGTAGTGGTTGTCGTCCACCACAAACTGTAAGAACTGTCTGTGGCCATGGAAAATGGAAATATGCGCCCATTACATTGAGAGCAGCGTACCAGTATCCAGGCTCTAGGAAGGGGATGATGGAGGCCAGGGAGGCAATATGGAACCTCAGCTTCTTGAGATCTTTGTTGCGATGATGTAGGTCCAATATGGGTTGTAGGCCTCCTTTGGGATTAGAAAGTAACAGGAGTAGAACTCTTTCCCTCAGTTGTAGGGGAACTGCCTTGATGGCCCCTACCCATAGGAGAGCTTGCACCTCCTGGATGAGATGTTGCTCATGAGAAAGGTCCCTGAAGAGGGACAGGGATGGAGGGGTGGGAAGGATGGATCAAAATAAACTGAAGGGTTTACCCCACTTCAATGGTGCTTAGCACTCACTTGTCCAATGTTATAGCCACCCACACAGGAAGGTAGGGTGAAAGACACTTTGAGAAGGAGAGGTTTGGATCCTGGGTTAAGTCTGCTAGACCACCCTGGGAGCACCCTCAAAAGGTCTCCCTGCCACCTGGGGGGCAGCAACTTGAACCTGACTGGGAAGTGCTGGCAGAGGGTTGACCTTGACAGTGCTTATATCCTGTTCTTCTTGTAGGGCTTGCTCCTGGCCTGGCCCATTAACCACTGTGGTTGCTGAGGCCTGAAATGCTTCCTGGAAGCAGATTGAGTGTACAGACCTAAGGAGTGGAGGATAGCCTGGAATCCTTTAGGCCAGGCAGCCTGATATCCATTTGGTCAGAGAACAGCACTGCACCATCAAAGGGGAGGTCCTGGATAGATTGTTGGACCTCTGCAGTTAGACCAGATGGCTGTACCCACAAGACCGTATGCATAGAGACAGCTGACAGCATTGTTCTGGCAGTTAAGTTGGCTGCATCAGAGGCTGCCTGGAGAGAAGCTTGGGCCACTGATTCGCTCTCCTCTGAAATAGCTGCAAACTCCTGCTTACACTCCTGAGGCTAGGAGTCAGCAAATTTGGCCATGGAATGCTGTATGTTATAGTCATATCTCCTCAGCAGGACCTGCTGGTTCGATATGCGGAGCTGGAGGATAGCAGCTGAATAAATCTTTCTGCCAAAGAGTCAAGCTTCTTCATGTGTTCATTCTTGGGGGTTGAGCTTGATCGCATCTACCTCTCTCTTTCATTGGCAGCTGACACCACCAACGACCCTGAGGATAGATGAGAGTACAGGTATTCGAACCCCTTGGCAGGCACATATTTTTTCTTGGCTCTTTTAGATGTAGGGGGGCAGAGAGGAGGGGGTTTGCCATAAAGCTTTGAGAAGTTTGACAATTCCCTTGTGGACGGGAAGGGCTGCTCTAGAAAAGGCTGCTGCTGCCAAAATGTCAAAGTGCACATCAGCGGGCTCCTTCAGCTCCTCTGCCTCCAAGCCTAAATTTGTGGCTATTCTCGAGTAGCTCCTGCTGCACTCTAATGTCCTGTGGAACCATGGCAAAAGGACCCGCTATCACCTCATCAGATGATGATGATGAGGCGGCAGCAGCAGCAGGTAAAGGTGGAGTAGGCAACTGTTCTGCAGCTGGGGTAGCCTCTTCCAGGGGTACTGCTAAAGCCCCCACATCTTGGTCTGGTTCCTCATCCAAGTCAGGGGCAGGTGTGATATTGTCCCTAGCATCTCAGATGTTTCCAACTTTTTAGTGCACCGGTAGGTGCAGTGTCCCAGTACTGGGGAGCGGTGCTGGGATTCTGTCTATCGGGGACAAGCATCTGGTGATCAGTGATGGCACTCCAGCGACCAGTAGCAGCACTCTGGAGACTGACGCTGTGGATCTGGGTATCGGTACCGGGACCATGGTGACCTGTGTCAAGGCTCCAGGGATTGGTACCAATGGGAGCAGTACTGGGAGTCCTAGTGACTACTGCCAGGATGTTGGCAACCAAAAGGGGGTTGGAGAGTGGTGTCGAGGCATTAGGGATGTGTGGGGGGCCCCCATCATGAGCTTGCCCCTGGACACACACTTGGCCAGCTGCCTCAGCCTGGGGTCTTAGTGCGAGGTCTCTCCTCCTAAGGAATGGGCAACACAGGGAGGAAGCAAGTCCTTGACCACTTTGAAAGGCCTCAGGCGTGAATGGTGCCATGAGGTGCCAGCATCCCTACTGCTGCCAGGAGTCAGAGGCGGGTCCTGAGGAGGATTGGGAGCTCTGATGGGTGATGCCATAGCCAAGTTCCAGGGAAGATGAGCGGGCCGGCACAGGTGTCAGCTCATACCCCGCTGTTTGCCCATCTTAGAGGCTGGCCAGTGCCCTTTTCCATTGTGCAGCTTCTTGTGCCCCTTCTTCGGCTCCAGGGATGGGGTCTGGGACCAGTATAAAGAATTCGGTACCAGCAGGACGCTTCGAGTTGAGGCCGATGTGCTGGGTGCAGAGTCTGAGTGCCCAGTCAGAGCAGACTCCATCAGAAGTGCTCTTAACCTGAGGTCCTGGTCTTTTCGGTGTCAGGTCTGAAGTTTCTGCAGATCCTGCACTTATCTTGAATGTGGGTTTCATCCAGGTACTTTTAAGCAGCTCTGATGAGCACCTCGTCCCTGGGGCTATGTCCCCGCGGGACTAACTACTTAACTTATGTAACACACCACGTATGAAACCACTGGTAGAAGGCTTGCTGAGGCAAGGATGTTCCAGCACCATCACAGGTGGTAATAAGGAACGGGGGAGGGGATGCCAGCAATGCCCCTTATACCAGCACATACACGTGCCACTGCAGAGGGCACTAGAGTTGGTCCAGCGGATACCGCTGAGGGAAAAATCTTTGACCTTGGTGCATATGGTACACACACCTGACATCGAATCGACGTGAGGAAGCACTCGAAGAAGAACCAACTATTGACATGTTGGCAAAAGTTGACACTTTTTATTGGTGGCTGCTGTACTAAAAGAATTATGAACAGTTGAGGCATTAGGCCATAAAACTGAAATATTACAAACTTTTCTCCTTTTATTTCTCTACTGCATCTTAAAAATAAACTAACAGAAGGGCTTATGTCAAAGGGAAACAAGGTGTATGATTTTAATAAACATTTTTCTTATTAAAAACCTTGATATTGCTTAAATATACCATACAGAGAGAAAAGCTATTTTATAAAGCAACATACATATTTCAAGTCAATGATGACAGCATAAATTATTCTGGCTTACCCCTCTGCTTATGTTGTCAGAATGTCTTGGTTGTGTATATATGGTGAACTACTGTATAAGCCTAGTTACCTGCGTAGTTTCTGCCTACCTATACAGTACAGGATTTTAAAAAAATGTTTGTTATATACAGAAATATATATACATATAACATATATTTATATGTTATACATACACATACATTTTTATACATATACACACACAATACATATATACACAATACTTTACACTTACATACGGCCTTTGATCAGGGGATCTTGGATGAGTTTTACATCATTAAGCCTCACAAAGCTTTTGTGAGGAAGGCAGCTTCTTTATGTTACAGACTGAATCTGAGGCCTGATCTACACAGATTTTGTACCAATATGAACTATTTCAGTTAGGGGTGCCTTTTTCTTTGTTTTTAACTGAAATATTTATTCTGGTACAACCCCTAGCATGGACAGTTATACTGGTATAAAAGTGTCTTATACCTATATAGTTTATTCCCCTTCCCATACAGGAATAGCTACATTGGTACAAAGCCACTCCAGAAAAAGCAGTACAGATCATATTTAAGTCTGAACTGAGGGCTTGTCTAAAATAACTTGCGGAAGGTCACAGTGGCAGATCCAAAATGCCAGACTTCCAGTCCCCATTACCTAACTAGAAACCTCATCTCTGCCTATGAGTGCTGTTCTTGGGGATGCTATTACCCTTTCATTAATACATGTGAAAATATTTCTACTATACAAGTCTTGAAGAGTTAGCCTTATAAAACAATCTTCAGAGTCAATGTGGCACACATGGTGACCAGAGTTATGGTCCCAAGCCCTCCTCCATGCATAAAACTGTTAGAGGTGCTAGAGAAGCAGGATGCTGCATTTGTAGGTAGGATGGAAAAAGGAATTTCGGTCACTTTTGACCATCCACCTCTGCTTGGCACTGAAAGTGGCACTGACCAATTTTGGTGGAAAACCAGCTTAGCTCCCCTCAGCAAGGGAAAGTCTTCACAATGGAGTCACAGCATGCAGGGGGAAGTAGGAGAACAACAAATTCTTACATCAAAACCCCTCATCATCATCATCATGTGTGTAGTCTATTAAGCCTTACTAAGCATCAGAATGATGATAGTGAGGGTGGCCAAAGTCGCTCCTTTCATTACTAATGACCTCTAACATTCATAATGGAAATCATTAGGAATTTAATGACCAACAAATCCTAGGCTACTCTATATTCAAGGACCATATTTCCAAAACCCATAATCGCTTTATTAAAGAGTGAATTATATAGTAGGTCCCACTACTATAAGTCTGCAGATTTATTCCATCATAAGGGAAAGACAAACCACTTTCCCTTAAACTCTGCATTTCTTGTGAAGAGAAAGGGTTGCCTGGCCCGCTCCATACAGGATTCTCTGCTAACTGTAAAATGTGGGCTGAATTACTTCCCTTTTGTTTATTACATAATGCAGATGCAGATCAATTTTTGCTATGAAATTGAAATTTTTAATGGACAACTGTGTCTGGTGTATGCTGTTAAGCTAAAATATACAGAGTTACATAAAATAAAAACTATTGTGTCTTCGGTATGACTTGGTATTTTGTCTATAATTTCTTTATTAAAAAACTGTAACAAGATACTTAAAAAAGGCTAGATACAAAAGTAGTTAAGCTGCTCACGAACATTAAAATTTTCCAAACTGTATCTTCAATAATCATGATCTTATAAACATTTTACAGTTACCAGAAAGTGCCCAGGTTGAGTTTACACAGTTGAGATATCGCAGTACAAGTGTCTGGTTAGAACTAGAAGTGGAACAACCTCCTGACTGTCTGCTTACTGAAACAGGGATACAAAAATGTTGATTGTGAACTATGAAATACTGTGCATTGGCCTCATCATATGTACAAAAAATCTCACTAAAGGTACAGATTACATGCAAAATATTAGTGATGGGATCTAATGTGCCAGAGTTCAATGCAACCAGAATAGAAATTGCAATGAAAGTGGTTTCTTAAGTAAAAGTGAATGATTCCAACTCTTAGATCTGAACTGTCAAGAACTTTGTACAAGTTCAATATACATGATACACAACTGCAGCCAACCACAAATTAAACACCATAAAAAAGTTAAAATAAAAACACAGAACATACTTAATTTTTTATTTTGAAATTCCCTACTCCCTCTATACAAGAACCTTTGCTGAAACACTTTCCACAAAGGCAGCAGTGAATTTTCTGAACATTTTACATATTTTCCCTCAGCAAAAAGATAAATCACAGTGTAAATTATATTGTTCTGCTGTCATCTTTGGCTGGGGTTAGGCCAAGAAGTTATTGACTAGCGAACTGTGACAGTGAAACATTGCTAGTGCTTCTTAGGCCTGTAGGTTACAAACTTAGTACAGGAATGTTTGCATTTAATCATTAAAGTACCACCAGGGGTATGACAGCATTAACTTTCATAAACTTTTATAGACAAATGGAAAAATCTACAAAACTTAGCTAGTAATATTACACAGCAATACACACTTTTTATACTCTACACAAAACCAAAATTCTTGGTCTTAATGGCGAGTAACAATTTCTGTTTCAGAATCTGTTTAGAGGAATAGAGGGGGACATAAAGGCGAGAAATGCAAGTGTTTGCTGTAGGAAGATGCTGGTCATCTGGTGGTCTTATTGTGATTGATGGCATGGGCTGGAATCCCTCCTCACTGGCAGGCAATGATGGGCTTGATGTCCAAAAGTAAACCTAAAAGAACAGAAAGTAGGCTGTAACTTTTGCTGGTCTAGAAATTTTTAAACTGGCTCTGTGGTACAAACATTGGTCTCTCATACTGATCATTATTCTGACATGAGTAAAAAGGGAAAGTCACAGGGCAGTCATGGTACACCTGATCATGAAACATTCCTTGTAGTGTAGAGACTCAGCGGTTGTGCTGTGTACTGTTATGACGTTATACACCTAGTCATTTCCTCTCTTCTCAACTACAAATATATAATACCACATTCATCAAAGCAACCTATGAAAAGAAACACCACTCTCCAAATGATATTGACCATATATTGGAGCAGGAAGTTGGGATTTCCCATTGTTTTGGGAAGAGGAAAAATGTCGGTATGTAACAAGTTTCATATACAATCTAATTTGCCATTTTCTATCAAGTGAATTACTTTTGCAATGGCAATTGAAGTAGCAAGACTTTACATTAGAAGTCTGAAATATTCTCTTGCAGGGCAAAGTGAATACTGCATTGCACGCATCTGCTCTAGATGTTCCTCTTTTACACCAACCCTTGTTTTCTTTTTTGTGGAGTTCACTCAAAAATGAGAAGGTTCACACCTCTGAGGTGATAAAAAGAGAACATTTAAGGAGTGGGTGAATACAGTGCATAACAAGCAAACTTTTCCACAATCTTCAGTAAATGCAATTCAAACCTGACATTTTGCCCATCTGTTATTCAGTTTGTACCTCTCAAGCAGGGACTGCAAATGTTCCTGAGAATTTTGAGATATTGACAATGAAAGATACACCAATATTCATTTTCTTGTGAACAAATTCAGGCTTTGTACCCAGTCTCCAGAGTTGAAAGTCTAATGCACTAACTTCCTAGTACCTACTTTGCCACCCTATCAGTGAAGAAAGTCTTTCCATTAAAAGAAAACAAAAGATTGAAAAGCAGTACCTATTATTGAGAAGCAGTCTTAAATAACCTTTCACAGGGGAAGGAAACTTACTAGATCTTGTCTTTCTGTCATACTCATCTTCTCAACTATGGACCAAAACCAACGCTTGAACTGCAAGAGCTTCTCAGCATTTTCTCCTGTTTGAAATGGAATAATTAAATTAATGTATTTGACAATGAACATGTAGAGAACATGTTTTATACATGCCAGCAAGTAAAACTCTTTGTTTCAATTTCTCTCCCCACAAAACCTGGATTACAGGAACGAGGCTAATTCTATGTCAAACACTAATGCAAACACTTCTGAAGGTAAGGCTAGACCTAAGCACACTGGTGTAAACAACTAAGAAAATTAAGACGCCCTTATGATTTACTAACTAGCTGTATCTAAGTTAGTAACATGTCAATGAAACATTGCTTTAAAAATATTAGACTACATCAATCATAACTCTAAATATATCCAGGCCAGGATTTGGCAGGAAAAATAGCACGACCCATAATATGCTCTCCTTGCATTCTGATGGATTATTTATATATAGTGATACTGAGGTTGTATCCTGCAAAAAGTTGTGTATTGTACTCTTCCATTTTGAGGTGAAGATTCATAAAAGTGGCATATAATAGGGTCTGGCACACTGAAAATCCTTTTAACATATTATATTTAGAGCCATTCATTAGGGTCAATGCATAGGGCTGGTTTTAAGTTTAGAAAAAGTCAAAAAAAATCTTTGATAACCATCTTCACATACTGGATAGACTGATGAATAATGTTAAATTTCTAGCTGTATAGCTCATTTCCTAAACAAAGTATTTCATACCTGACTCATCATTGAAAGAGGTAAAGCTGATCAGCATTTGCACGTTTACTTCACCACAGCCATTTACCAAAAGCCTGAAATCTTCTGCTGTCAAGTCTTCTAATGAATTCTTTGGAAGCACATCCAGCAGACCTTTCCTCATTGCCTGAAAGTCACAAGATTCATTTTTTTACTGACCACCTTGGCTCCCTTTAAGTGCATCTCTGAGAAATTACATACATTCACAGCTCACAAATAGAGTCAATTTTCCTCTTGGTTGTTCAACTCCTCCATGTTCAATTTCAAACGGTAAAAACTACTTTTGGAATGGAAAACTGTATGAACACAAAGTCTAGAACTTGCAATATTCAGGCCTAGACCAGTAACAAAAGCATTGCTAGAATGAGGGACAGTTATTTTTAAGTTTGGTACCTTGCAAACCAGTGGGAGTAGAAACAAATGCTCGCTCTCTCTCACTGGAATTTGAACTTTTCCATATAGCCATATTTTCTATGCCCTAATCAGTTACAGTATATTCACAATTCTTATTACCTTGCTGCCCTCTACCCTGAATTCCTTGAATTCCACTTCCTTGAATTCTAATACTGCTTTAAAAATCTACCACTTTAAGAACCATTAGACCTACAAACAAATTCTGTATCTCATTAGATAGCTTGGAACTTAGCTTTCAAAGAGGTAGAAAGCATTAGGCCATCACTTTTGATCATTGATTATAGTAGTTTAGGGAGGGCTGCGGAGGGAAGCCATGATGCCCTGCGCATGATGATGGCAGTCACAACAGTTATAGCTGCGGTGTCAGCAACGTCAAGGGAAGCCCGCAACGCAATTCTTGTGACCTCCTTTTATCATTGACTGTAACTGTTTTCTTTCCTCGGGGATAAATTCAATAAATTCAGACATCTTTGAGTAACTGTTATGGTCATAATTCGACAGTAATGCAGCATAGTTTGCCACTCTTAATTGTACGGCTGCTGATGTGTAGATTTTTCTGCCAAATAGATTCAGTCTTTTGTCATCTTTGTCGTGTTGTTGATCTGTGATGTTGCTGTTTGTTCCTCTGGTTAGCAGCTTCTATGACTAATGAGGAGCTGGGTGAGTGAAGAGAAACTTGATATCTTTAGCAGGGACATAATATTTTTTGTCAGCTGTTTTACAAGTTGAGGGAATGGTGGCGAGCATTTGCCAGATGTTATTTGCTGGCTCCATGTGGGTATTGTCCATTGGAAGGACGATTTTGGAAAAAGCTTGGGGTCTGCAATATTCTTAGTCATTTATGTTGTGACACTGCCACTTCCTGGAGTGGAATCTCCAAGCTGTCAGCCACACTCTTAAACAGTCCCTTGAACTGCTTCAAATCACCCACAGTCATTGGAAGGAGAGGAACTATTGGGGTAAGATGATGAGTTGGGTGCTGCTGGTGTTGTTTCTTGTTCTGCACTCTCAACTCATTCCTCTATAGCACCAGTTGGTTCAGGTTCTGTTGGAGTAGGTCTATCAAGTGATCTTTCCTTGTATTTATGGAAGGTTGGTCTACTGTTTGATGTGGAATAAGTAGAGCAGGTGTCCCATCCAGGCCAATGCATACAGTATGGGGCTGGTGGACCAAACCATGGATATGTTGGACATCTGGAATGTGGACGGTGTTTAGTTGGATGCCCCCGAGGTGAGGATTGTTGGGGGGAAAAGGTGAACTGTTCACCCTCATACTCCTCATCACTGGAGGAGATAGGAGAAATGGCCTCATCCTGACTGAGCTGTATTGGGGAGGTGTCAGTCCCATATAGTAGTGGTAACGGGGAAGATGTTAAAAATTCTTCCTCCTTCTCATGGTGCCTGCGCTTTTTAGTGTTTTTGCGTGGCTGGCATTGTCGACTCCCTTGTCAATATTGATGCTGAGGTCTGATCCGTACCATTTTCCAGTGCAGACAGTTGACGGCGCCATTGGCACCATGAAAGTCCTTGGGACCGTCAGTGCCTCAGCCATTATCGGTGCTGTCAACATAATTGGTGCCAATGTAATCGGCTTGGTGTGTGCCAGTGCTGTGCTGCCTCTCGCCGCCACAGACTGTGTCACTGCTGATATTGTGGCGGTTACCGCCATTTTGCGGACTGTTACTTTTGACCAGTGGTTCCCAACCTGTGGCCTGGGGGCCAAAAGTGGCCATTGGGGGCTTTCAAAGTGGCCTGCAGCTCCCCTCCTACTGGCTGCAGAAAGGATCCTCTAACTAAGGACCCAGGCAGAGTGCATTTCCGTGGGGAAAAAAAACCAGTGCAGGCTCCTTGCTGCAGCCAAGGGGATGGGAGATCAGTGCTCCCCTCCCCCTGGCTGTAGCGGAGACCATGGCAAAGCACTCCAACTAGGTCCATAGGTGCTGGGGTCCCTTCTGGAGCCCGAAGGAGAGTAGATCAGCACTCCCCTCCCCCCAGCTCCAGCAGAAAGCAAAGCGCTCTGCCTGGGTCCCTAGGTGCTGAGGTCCCTGATGGAGCCATAGAGAAGGAAGCACTGATCTTCTATCCCCCTGGCTGCAGAAGGGAGCTACTGCCTAGGGACCCAGGTGGAGTGCACAGGGGTACAGGACACGTGTGGTTTCTCTGCTGCAGCCAGGAAAACGGGAGATGAGCGAAGAGGTAGCCCTCTCTCCGAACTCTTTCCATCTGGCTGCAGTGGGTGGGACCTGCTGGCAGAGACTGGTGGCCCTTCAGGGTTGTAAAAATTTTATCTGTGGCCCTCGAGCAAAAAAGGTTGGGAATCACTGCTTTTGTCGGTGCCGTCTCGGAATGGGGTTCTTTTGATTTATCTCTTGGTTCTTTATTGGAGCAGTGAGAGTCTTTCATCGCTGTGATTGTCAGTGTACCAAAGGAACCTACAGCCTCTTTGGTACTGGATTCTTTGTCTGTTCCTGGTTATCATCTTGGCATGTTCTGTCATTTGTGGAGTAGAGTGTCTTTTTCTGGTCTTTTCTTGTGAAGGGATATTGCTTGGCTCTGGATTTCATCTTCTTGCAATGGATGTATTTCTGGGCAATATGCCCATCGCCTAGGCATCTGATGCACTCTGAGCGCCCAGCAGAAGCAGGCATAGCATCCCTGCATAAAGCACATTGTTTGAAGCTGGAGAACCGAACATGATATTTCTATTAACTATGGAGTAAGTCTGAGGAAAAAAAATTTTTTTTTTTTTAAACAGGAAAAGATTGAGGTAAAACTAACCTAAACTAAGGGTAAACTGACTAGCTTTACAGGGGAAAAATCAGATTATTGAAGGTTTCTGAAATGAGCTGCAGGCTCTCTCTTGGACTGCCAACAGTTGAGAAGGAACTGAGGGGGTCAGGTCGCGTGTGCCAAAAGGGGTGTCAATGGTGCCGCGAGACAGGGACAGTGCATGCACAACCTGGATGGGCACTGCTGACAAAATCTCTGATCAAGGACATGAGAACACACCAACACCTGGAGTGGTGCACCCATAGGGACACTACTCGAAGACGATGACCAAGTTTTACTTTTAATATAATTTTTGACACATTCTGGTCATGTTTCTTGTCAATATTTTAACAATGGTAAGAACAAAATTTCTAAATATCACAACCACATGATCTTTTGCAGAATGGGATAAGGATGTCAGAAACTCCAGGGACTTTATGCTGTCATTCTAGAGAGTTTAGCATTTTAAATCTCTGAGCTAAGAGGTTAAATAAATCTGAGCATACCAAGAAATATAGAAAAATGGAAGACTAAACAATCTATTTATGTTTCTGAAGATAAAAAAATAAAGTGCACTACATTTCCCCAGTATACATATTATGTAAACTCAGGCCTGGTCTACACTGGCAACGGAGGTCAACTTAATGTCATTTATATCAACTCCCCTAAAATATGTGACTCCACCGGCACGTAAGTTCCATCGATTTAAAGCGCGGTAAAAGTCGACCAAATAAAACCCCCTCTGCAAGTCGCATAGCGCTGAATTAGAATTCCATGGGTTAAATTTGTGTCAGCGTAGGGAGAGCTCAACGTAAACTGATGCCACTGGCCTCTGGGAGGAATTCCATGATGCCCCATTGTGACTGCTCTGGACATTCAAGTTCTGCTGTAACATTGTCACAAACAGGTAATAGCTCCTCCCCTCAAGCCTGAAGAAATTTTGAATTTCCATTTCCGGTTTAGACAGTTGGAGAGAACTCTGTAGCTGAACTGCTCATGGTGACTCCATGGCCCAAACGCGCTTCAGCTTGGAGTCAACCAGAGGTCTTGGATCTCATTGGTCTGTGGGGCAAAGAGTCTGTTCAGCTCAGCTCCGAGCCATCAAAAGAAATTTAGATATATATATGAGAAGATATCTCACGGCATGTTGGAGAAGGGGCACAACAGGGACACGCAGCTGTGCCAAGATCAAAGAGCTGAAGCAGCTTTATCAGAAAACTATAGAAGCTAACAGCGATTCTGGCTCCTCGCCCAAAATATGCTGCTTTTACAAGGAGCTGCATGCAATTCTTGGCGGTGACCCCATCACTGTGCCACAACCAGCATCGATACCTCCACAGAAGCCCAGTCCAGGACGAACAGGAGGACTCTGTGGATGAGGAGAGCGGGGTATCCATTCTCCATGAGATCCAGGACCTGTTCGTTACCCCAGTGCAGTCCAGACCCACCCACCCCCCACTCTGCTATTAAATGAGCAGCAATCATAGCGTAACACAACATAGCAGCATATGGGTCAGGCCTGTACCCCAATACTTGCAGCAAATCTTTCCTTTCTGCCTGTGTTACCCTCAGAAGACTGATATAACACATGGTCACCTAGGGAAGATGGCGCAAATTTAAAGTACCTGACCAATACAGTCACTCTGTTTTATTCTTCTGCCATGGATGGGGCTCTGGGCACCTCCCCAAGACTATTCCTAGTCCTAGTATTGTTGCAAAGGGCATTATAGATTGGGACACTGGCGGTGCTATGGTTTCTGCTGCTACAATTCACCCAGAGTGTCCTCTAATCTTTTCTGTCCACCTTCTCCCAAACCAGTCTTTGGCATGTTACAGGACAGCCTGGTGATCCTTCTCCTTGCTCAAGTGTGGATTGTGGATTTTAGTGCTAAATGAAGCCTCTCTATAATAGATGCAGGAGTCCGTTGCTTACCATGTCTGTAATGCCAGTCCAACCCTTCCGAAATGTACGGAATGGAATGCGGGTCTGGCTTAGTCTTGTGAACATGAAGAGGAGTACTTTTTACATTTAACATTTCCTTTACTACTTTGGGTCAGCTAACAATGGCAACTTTGTAGTTTGCTTATGTTACAGTAGACACCTTGGCCTTTGGTCCCCCTTGCTGAACTCCAAAAGAAAAATGTTCCCAGATTAGGAAGCGGGGAAAAAAAACGTGGGATGACATGTTCAGTGAACTAATGAACACCTCCATTGTTGCTGACACAGAGCTCAGAGCCTGGAGGATGTCCTTGTCTGAAAAACTAGACATGGACATGGAACACAGAAGATCTGCACAGGAGCAAGAGCGTGATATGCAACAGGATATGTTGCATGTTATGAAGGATCAGTCTGACATGCTGAGGTGTCTGGTAGAGCTCCAGGAAGAGCAGAGGCAGGACAGACTCTCTCTGCAGCTCCTCTAAAATGCTCCACCGCCTTCTGCTTTGTTATGAGACCCCACCCTCAAATGGTCTAGGAGACTGAGCAGGGTGCAGTACATGTGAAGGTGAGCAGAAGGACATGATGGTCCCTTTAAGAACTGCATACAACCACAGTTGCTTGCACAGTGACACTTTACAATGTTAAAATAGCCTCCTTTCCCTCCATTGAAACAGGTCATAAATAAAACTTTGTAGCATTAAAAAACATCTGTCTTTATTCATTCATAGCTTGGGTGGGGAGAGAAGGGGAGGGGCCGCTGGAGTGAGGCTGGGAGATGGGAAATAAAGGCACAGCATAGTATACATTACTGTAGTTCACTGCAAAACCGGTTTTTCAATGCTTCCTGAAGCCGAAGCGCTCCACGGTTGGCTCTGAGCATAGTGCTAGAATCTGACTGCTCAAAATTTGCAGCCAGCCTATCAGTCTCCACGGCCCAACCCTGGGGGACCTTTTCCCCCTTTGTTTCACAGAAATTATGGAGCGCACAGTTTGCAGATATAACTGATGGGATGTTCTTTTCACTGATGTCAAGCCTAGTAAACAGACATCTCCATCTGGCTTTTAAACAGCCAAATGCACATTCCACCACCATTCTGCACTTGCTGTCTTGTTACTGAAACGCTCCTTCTCGCTGTCCAGATGCCTGGTGTAGGGCTTTATTAGCCAAGGGAGCAAGGGGTATGCAGGATCCCCCAGGACTACTATTGGCATTTCCACGTCCCCAATGTTTTTTGGTCAGGGAAGAAAGTGCCCACCTGCATCTTATTGAACAGACCTGAATTCCTAAAGATGCACATCATGAACCTTTCCAGACCACCTCACATTGATGTTGGTGAAACATTCCATGATCCACAAGGACCCACACCACCACTGAGAAGTATCTCTTCCGGTTTACGTACTCTGTGGCAAGGTGGTCAGGTGCTAGGATAGGGATATGCATGCCATCTATTGCGCTCCCACAGTTTGGGAGCCCCATTGCAGCAAACTTGTCCACTATGCCCTGCACGTTTCCCAAAGTCACTACCCTTCTTAGCAGAAACCTATTGATGGCCCTGCACACTTGCATCAGAGCAGCTCCAAGGTGGATTTACTAACTCCGAATTGATTCCCAACTGACCAGTAGCAGTCTGGGGTTGCCAGCTTTCATAGAGCGGCCACTCGCTTCTCCACTGTCAGAGCTGGTCTCAAGTGAGTTTCAGGGCTGGGGACCGCTCCATGCACAGTTCAAAGAAAGCGGCCATTTGCATACAAAAGTTCTGCAGCCACTGCTCATCATCCCACACCTTCATAATGATATGATCCCACCAATCTGTGCTTGTTTCCCGGGACCAAAACCAGTGCTCCATGGACTGAAGATGATGCATGACAGCCTGCAGCAAATGGAAATTGCTCTACGGCTTGTAGGAGGTGGCCTCAGTAACATCGCTATTTTCCGTGCTGCAGCTCCTCTCTCGCCTTTGAAAATACTGCAGGATAAGCCGTGAGGTATTTGTGATGCTCACAATGATAGCGCCCACGCAGCTCTGCACTATGTCCCTCTGGCAATGGCATGTGCGTGTCACAGAAAAACAATGCAAAAAAGCATTTGCAGTTTGTTTGGGACAAGAGGGGAGAGGCAGGGATCATGTGAAGATGACAAGCTTCCCAAAAGCCTCTGCAACTAGTTGCATTATGGGATAGTTACCCATAGTGCACTGCTTTGAATGTTGACCCAAGCGTGGTGAGTGGACACGCAAGAACCCAGCGCAAGGAGCGTGGTGTGATCACGCTCTTGCAACTTCTAAAATTCAGCAGGTGAAATTCAATTTAAAGTAAATCAATTTCAGTCTGTAGTGTAGACATACCCTCAACATATGCATTTTTTTTAATCTATATGTAAATGCTGAAGTTTAACTCATCATTGAGCTAACTTAAATTCTTCCTTTGAACTTATATCCTCCTATCTATTCATATTAACTTTTAGGGTAATCAGGGTCTCTACATAATTAAATTAGAAGCTGTGTTACAGAAAATCAAGATTAATACCCTTCAGAAGTCCGACAACTTGAAATGGAACCCAGTATTTGCAGAAATTGACAATATCATTCCAAAACACTACAAAGCACTTACATGTAAAGGTTGTTCCGCTACCACCAACATTCTGTGTTCTGCATATTTCCGGACATATTCATAAACATTCTGAGGGGTGACTGGTATATTTACTCCATTGGAGATAAGCTCAACCTATGATGAAGTAGCAAAAGGAGAGAGAATTTAAGAAGTTATACTTGAAGGGAGAAAAAAGCAACAGTTGATATTCTTGTTTTATTTCTATTACTGTACACGGTAAATATATTGTGGTGTTATATAGCTTTTTCTCTCCTCAAACAAGTCTTCAGTGCATTACTGATTCGGACTATTACCATGAACAGAAGTTTTTTTATTTTAAAACCAGTCTACATGATGAGACTGAATCGCTGTACTGCTGACTGTCATTTACATTATATACAGCCCATAAATATTATGGGTGGGATATTCAAACATACTTAAGTGACTTAGGACAAATACCACAGACTTTGAATGGGTCTTGTATGCCCGACACTTATGCAGTTCAGAAAAATCTCACCCTAAATCTACAGTCTGGGGTTGACAGGCTATGATCAAGAAACATTAAACTGTTACGTCAAGTTCAGCTTGTACCTACCTGCCCGCCACCCTCCTCCTTGCACAGGTCTATTGCAAATGCTAAATCCATTGCTGCAAAAACAGCATCAGCATCTGTGCTCTGGGAGGCAAGGATAAGTTGCCGCAAGCTCTCATACATAACCGGATCAAAAAAAGCAAAGTCATGCCAGTTCACCTAAAATAAGGCAGATGTTTGAAATGTAGCATCGTTTTTATAAATATATTCAACATAATGAGATCTATAACTGACATGTTATGTACACCAGCATAAGACACCTAAATAGCCATGTAATGAGGCATTCACTCAAACACTTGGAAAGAATAGCAAAAAAAATTAAGTTAAATAATTTCCATTCTCATCCTGATTTTTAGAGGTACAGGAACATAACACCAGATTGAAGTACACTGGCAAAGCACAGAGAAAGTTGTAAAGCATTTGCCCATACTAAGAATGATTACAGATCTAGGCAACTGAACTCTTGGAATGTATCCCTTCCATAAATCAGCTTGGGTCAGAACAGACCTTGGTGGATTTTTCAGCAGGATCTGAAAGTGAGGTCACGTGTCACCACTCCTTTCCTTATCCCCATACTCCCTAAAACAGCATCTGTAAATTCCTTTAGGTGGAGAGGTTATTTGTGCCCAATAGTTGCCCCTCTCACCCTCAACAAGCAGATTTTTTTTACCAGATCCCTGCTTTTTTTGCCACACCCTGGGGACCTCTGCTCCCTCTGTCAATTACTGGGCAGGAACAGAAGTCACTGGTTTCTTTACCATCTGTCTTTCCATCTCAGGCAGTACTTTGTGGTACCCTCTTAACCCAGCTACAGGGAATTTTGGTGCTTCCCATTTTCCCATGTCAATACAGGTGCTCTCATGTTGCCCACTCCTCTGCTGTTATCATGACACATGAGGGAGCCTTAAAAGGCTTTGCCAGATGATAGAGCAGGGAGAACAATCTTCTGTTTTGGAGAGGGGATCTTGTGTGTCCATAATCTCTTGGCTCCTTTGTCACCATTCCCCATCCCCATTCATTAAAATCACATCCATCATGGACAATGACTGATCAGATGGCTTTTTTTTTTTTTTTTTTTTTTAAACAAAAGGAGGCCAGGGATAATGGAAACTTTCGTTCAGTTTGTTGCATCAGGCACTGTATTTACAGGCATATTGACAAAAGATGATTAAAGTGTGGTCTTGACCTAAACCGTGGATACATAGGCCATTGCTAGACTGCATTTAAATTTTATGTCTACAGCTGAGGCAGAATTTAAAATCTGATTGAAGAATTCTCTCAATTGTTAAACAAAATATCTTTTTGTAAATTGTAACATAGAAAGTGCAAGAGAAAACTAATGCTATAGACATTTTTTCAATTTCAGGAGAAGAAAAAAGGAGGAAGATCACAACCCTGTCTTTTTAAGAAAAAAAATGATAGCATATTATATCATTGGAAACCCTCCTTCTCAGTCAATTCCTTAGCATTCATTGGACAAACTCGGTTTAACTGTAAGACAACCAAAAAAAAATCACAACTGTTTTAATTAAATTTAGTATTGACAAACAAGCACAGTGTTAACATTAAAACATACTTTGTAAAATATTCTTTGGTTTTAAGAACTAAATATTATGTAGTACTTAAAGGCAATGCAGATTTCTGTAATCAACTTACTTTTCTGCCCAGAAGAACTTTGATAACGTGTCTGTTTAACGTGATGGGACATAGTTCATTCTGCAGCAAGCACAGCCCTAGAATTCTGAGAACAGAAAGAGTGCTGTTAGAAAATCACAAAAGGAAATTGTTAAAAAAAGTGGGATTCAAGAGAGTTTCCTGAATATTTCAATAAGGAAAAAAATAAAATAATGAACTCTGAAATTCAGGTGGAAGCTAGCTTCCCATTATAAAACTTCTCATTTAAAGACTTCCCAATGCCAACATCCCCAAAAAGAAATCACTGTTTCTGAAATGATGCATGCAGTAATTTCATCCAATGGGCAGAATTTTTCTGGGAAGCTTGGGTTTTTAAAAAAAAAAAAAAAAAAAATGCAGCTAGTTTTCCTCAAAGAACAGTCATGGATAAAGAAGGATCACTTCCTTAAAAATACCTGCTGCAACAGAATTCCACTCCTGGAGACTAAAAAGCTCCATAGATATTTCTATGAAAGAAAATATCAAAAAAGAAACAATGCGAGATTATAAAAATACTGTCAACAGAAAGAAATATGCCAAACATTTTATTGAGGGGGGGGAAAAAACATAAAATAAGATGGTTCCCAAAAATTAAAAAAAAATCACGGAAAGGACAACAGGCAGAAATTGTTTCTGCAAAAAGACAGTAAACTGAATTTTGACGCCTGCCTTCAGGCCTATAAAGATGTGAGGAGAACTCTATCTAGCTGTCCTATAAATCTGTATGGAAAATTATGAGTTTGGCCATATAAGTAAGTATCAGTGACTGAATGAGTCTTAAAGCTCTGGGTCCTGCAAGTTGTTATAATAAAAACTGCAGTCAGACAAACATTTAGACATGGTTCCTCTGGAATCAGGAAAATCTGCTGTGCTGGTGTGAAAACAATCAAGAAGTGAGTGGATTTTAAGAGTGTCGTTCTTCTCCAGGCACAAGCCTATTGATTTCCACAAATTCACTCTGAACAAAAGCCTCAGCAAAGCAATTCCGTGTTCTTTCCATGATCACCTATTTCACAGACAGGTGCACTGAAGTACAAAGATTCTGCTATACTGAGCCCATTAGCGCCAATGAGGTGCAAAAACAGTTATTCAACAGAACAGATGCTGGGCACAAGATTTACTGTGAAGCACATGGTGCCACAAAGGAATAGCGTAATCCAATGACAAATGTCAGAATCAAACTTCTGTCACATACGTTTTCAGTGGAACTGAAGCCATGTGGTAGTAAGACAACACCAGGATCCATAATATATTCAGAACTCAAAGGTCACCTTTACAGTAGGAAATGGTGTAATTGGAGGACTTCTATCCTATTCTATAGTTAGGGCCTTACCAAATTCATTGCTGTGAAAAACACATCATGGACGTGAAGTCAGACTTCTCCTGTGAAATCTAGCTATTGAAGGAGTGAGGGAGGGGCAGGCTGGGGGAGGTGCGGGACTTCTTCTTCCCCTGCATGGCTGCTCTTAGGAAGGAGATCAGACCCACCTCAACATATCTCCCGTCTGCAGGAAGCAAAGCTCTGAAGGCAGTGCAGAAGTGAGGGTGGCAATCCCACGAGTCCCCTACAACAGCTTTGCGATCCCCCCCAAACCTCTTTTGGGTCAGGACCCCCATGGTACAATACCATGGCGTTTCAGATGTAAACATCTGAAAATGTGAAATTGACACATTTTAAAACCCTCTGGCCAGAAAATTGACCAAAATGGACTGTGAATTTGGAAGGGCCCTATCTATAATAGGTTTTCTGCCCTCATCAACATCTTCTGGTAGTGTGTTAGGCAACATGACTAAATTCTGTCATGTGATTTAGTCTCCTCCTCTCATCCACACCGCAGGGGAGAATTGTGTGTGCAGTGCTGTTTTTTGTTTAACATACTACGCGTTTCTGTCAGAGAAGACAAGGTCAAAGAAGAGCACCTAGCATCTGGAGTGGAATATGGTGAGGTTTGTGATGGTCCTTAGTTTGTGACAAGAGTTCATTCCACAGTCTGAGACAAACCGGTGAGAAAGCTGTGTCTCCTGCACTGACCAGCATTATGCTTGTGGTAGAAAGTTCCACTGTGACAGGGATGTGCAGTTGTTGACCATGGTCCTCAACCTGTAGCTTTAGGAGGTCGTCTTAGATTTTTTGGGCCCAGACCACTAAGTTCCTTGAAGGTAAGAACTGACACTTTGAACTTTACTCAGTAGTCTTTGAAAAGGCAATGAATAGAGCAGAAGCAAGGTCTGATGGACTCACAGTAGCCAGCATTGCTGAGGAATGCACTGCAGAGTTCTGTACGGTTGGAGAAACTCCAAGGACTGATGCCTTCATGCCCCTGTATACTGCACTGCTATCATCAAGACAGAAGGTGCTGAATGCATGTATACAGGACCCTTGAGAACTTGCCTTGAGAAGTCTAGGGAAGTGAAACGTCTTTGGAGTGAGTTGAGTTCTACTTGATACACACCTTGTTTTCTTGGGAAGAGAAGGCCTTGTTTTTCAAGTCAGTGCCCAAAAACACGAGGCAGATCCTGGAGTCCATCGATACCAGAGTACCAGAGCTAGCTGGTTGTTTTAAGTGTGTGGAAACACATCTTGACAGCCTATTCTGTAAGATCTTTGTCAACATGGGCAATACTGACCGTTATGATGTCCAGCAAGGATGTTCAGCTATTTGAGGAGTATTTGCCTTTAAGGTGTTGTGGGCAGATTTTGTATTATACTATGAAAACTGTGGGGGAAAACCCAGGAATGATTTCAGGGATTCATACTTTTGAGCTTAAGAGCCATGGTGACATCTGGACACAGATATCAAAGCCAAAAAACAGTTACTGTCTACACTGCTGGTTCTGCATGTCTGAGTTAGACAATGTGGCACTTTAGGCTCCTGCTTCTCTTGCATATTTGAAATAAAAAAGGGGCAGGAAAAACAAAATACAAGTTTTAGCTTAAAAAAATCAGCAAAAGAGTTGCCTTTGACAGAAAGCTTACTTCCTCAGAGACCTGGGAGTCATGAGAATTGAAATGCCAATGATGCAATAAATCTGATGCTAATAAAATTCTCTCTCACACACACACACACACACGCACGGGCACTAGTGCAAATTTTAACAAGATTGTCAAGATTTTAATAGACTGAGTTGTTCAAGTTCCCCCACATGATTTCATGCTAGGAGTACAAACTCAAGAACAGGAAACTACTGCAGCTTTTATCTTTGGAGAAATACAAACTATCAAAATATATGCAATGCTAAGAGAACATAAGTCTAGCAAACTAGCTCAATATTGTACCTGCCAATGTTTCTGAAACAATTCAACCTTGCCTCTGTATTTTTGCCAGGTCTTGGTGTATAAAAACCACGTTTCCCAGGTTGGTAGAACAACGGTGCATTATCATCCCCATCATCTGTATCATCTAATTCCATGTCCACCACACTGCGACTGGAGCCATGTCGCTTTCTATTTTCCTAGTATAAAAAGATAAAGCAGCTAATTTAGTATCCCAGTTAAAAATCAAACATTTACCCTAATTTTTTGTTATTCGCTGACTACTGAAACCTGTTCACTACTGAACCTAAGATTTTAAAGTCTCACTAGTTCAAAATACTGAAAATATTTGATAATGGTGGATTTTTAAATAATTAAGCAGTTACTTCATTATTTTGAAAAGTAAGAAATTAAAGAAGCAGATCCTTTCAGCAAAGAATCAGTATAAAACCTTCATTTTATGTGACAAGAGAAGATAATTGAGGCAAAATGATAGGTCACTTAGAAGTTATTACATGACATTTATTTTAAACTCATGCATCTTTTTATGGCAAGTCAATATAACCGGATCTCAAATATTCTTCAGTTCACATGTGAACCCGATGCGGAACAGAACTCTTACCTGTACCTTATCTGAGGAGTCTAGCAACCCAAGATCCAGGATACTGTCAGCTCCATTTTCCCTGGAGGAGCAAACGGAGAAGAGGCAAGCTAAGATTTAATTTACCATTATCAATTAATAGTCACATTCTGAGCTGAAACTAGGAAAGTTACGTGTTTTAATGACAGGTAAAAATAATAAAACCAGATAGGATTCTGGAAATAGAATTTAGTAAAGAAAAATTTGAAAGGAACAAGACTGCCAATTCTTTATTATGCACTTATACAGTTGAGTTTCCTCAACCAATCTCTGCAGCTGGATAGGAGGAACACTAAGCCATTTTAACTAGGTCCTGAAAACAAAATCGCATAAAGTGCAGTTTTCTTGCCAATTTGGTTTTAAAGCAAAACACAAACAAGAGTACCATATTGTTATTTATATTACAGTGGGACCTAGAGGCCTATCCAAGATAATGGCCCCTTTGTCCTAGGCATTGTACATACACAATGTAAGAAGTAGCCCTTGCCTCTGAGTTTACAATCTAAATATACATGCCAGAAAGTGTGGAGAAAAGAAAGTACTTTCTTATATTCCAGATTGGAAACGTAGATTACGGAGATTAAGTGAGTTGCCCAAGGCAAAGAGAACATGTGGGATAGAGCAGGGAACTAAACCTAGACCTATTGGGTCCCTGATAGCTCTTTTAACCACAAGACCAGCCTTCCTCTCTTATCTGAATTCCTATGTAATCTTTTACCTTCCATGTGCAATAATGAGTTCCATAGCCTCATCAACTCTTGCTCTAAGGGAATCTTCGCTTGCGAGCAATAGAAGCAGCTGAGCAGGGGACAACTCCAGTAGCATACCTGTGATTTTACTTGCAAATGCCTGGAAATAAGAGTTCAAAATCTTAATGTACCATCACTCCTTCAATGCATCAACTCTCAAATATAATTTTATAGAAGTCTTCATATCTTAATACACCCAAGATTAAAAACTAATTCAGTAAATCAAATGCCAAGTTGTAGAAATACAAACAGTCACAAAAGATACAAAAATGCCCTTATAGGATTCAATTATTTTAATAAATCATGAATTTGACAAGCAAAGGATAAAGAAATCTTGAATGAAAGATCCCCACAGCAACCACAACAGACTTAAATGTACTGCACAGATTGGTCTTACTGGTTGCATTGCTTGTACACGAGGGTAAAGCCTTTCTCCAAGGGCCTGTCGATGTGCTGGAAGAGGATCAGGATCATCACTAGGATTTCCTTCTGATGCCGGTCTAAAGGGCCTTGTGTCAATGGAAAGTTGTCTTCTAAAGTCCCTTTAAAAATAACAGTTTGCATCCCACTTGGTTTATATTTTGTGAAACTTGACAAGACCATGTTAGTTGCAAAGGAAACATATGAAGTTCTTGGATAATATCATTTATGTACAGATAAAATAGCATGGGTCAGTTTGTGCAATTGTAGCATTCCATTTAGTTAGTTGAATATAAAGGTTTGGGAAGGGAACAAGAGTTGAATTCTGTCCATCTTTTGGGGGAAACAAGTAAACAACCCACCAAGTAACAATGATGTTGTTTCTAATGCATTCCTTGTCTTGGCTACACAGCAACTGTTGCTACTGCAATGACTGGGGTTGAACAGTCTAGTGACACTGAAATGGGTGTATCATTAGAGCATGTATTTCTATACCAAATCTCAAAAAAAGAGTTTGGAAGTTATTCAAAGTAAATGCTCTACCACCTTCAAAGAGAGAAGCATAGTATCCTCTCAGTTTGAAGAAAAGAGAGTCCAGATTTTAGAACAGGACATTGATTTATTTAATAAAATACTTGAGAGCAGGACATAACTACAGATAAATCACATACCTATCCCTGTCTCTCCGAGAGCCAGCTCGTAAGCCACTACTCCTCCTCATTTCCCTTTCTCGCTCCCTCTCCCGATCTCTCTCCCCTCTATTTCGCAATCTCTGCATCAGACCTGAAGAGGAAAAAATATTTTAAACGTCTCATACTTATATAATACATCTGTACTTCAAACTCTTTATTGCGTTGCTTGTGCGGGAAAAGGACATAACTTTAGTGGACTTGGATGACTTAACAGAAAGCAACGAGATTCAAAACTTCAACTCAATCATTGGTATGAAGTTCAGCCCAACTTAAAAAAGGGACCTTGGTGTTACCATCTAGTTTATAGTTTATCTTAAAACTTCCGAAATCTGCCAGGTGTATGATTTCAAATACTAAGGATGTGTTTTCTACGTCTCAGACTAGGTGATCAAGCTGTTTCAAATGGCAGCTTCTTGTTGAAGTGTTAATCATTATTATATGTGTGCTAAGAAACTTTAAAACATTGGGATTAGGCAGAGACAGTGCTTGTGGGGATGGAAGAAGAGAAGAAGTGATACTTTATTCAGACTTTGTACACAAAGCAGTGGGATGTTTCCACTAAAGAGATCAATAAATTTTGTATGTGGACGTAACTGATTCCAAATCACCTCTTAAACACAACTGATAAATGGAGAAAATGTATACATTCCGATCAAATGTAGAACTCTACACAAACGCCATTTAAAATAATCTGAGCAGAAGTTCTAAGAGTGACTGTGGGGAAAGAGAGCCATTCTTCCTTTACCCTGGCCCCCAAACAGTGTGCAGGTGAGGAACAAATGTATATGGACTCCAATGCCACTACTAGAAGTCCATGGACTTTAGTATTATTAGAACCACAATGATGTAGTCCACTCCTCTACGCTGCTCCAGCCACACTAAACTGTCCAAATAAACTTGCCATGCAACCTGCTCCCACACAGCAAACCCACATCGGTTCTATTATATTTAGAATCTTTCACCTTAGGTATGAGGGAAAGCATGTAGAGTTATTTTAATCTTCCTGGAGACTCAGCATTGCACCAGCACATGTTCAGAATTTCTAGAAAATCACAAGAACTAGACATTCCACCCTCCCCCTCTTCCCCACCCCTCCCCAAAATAAAAAATTTAGTTTCTGCAGAAACTGAACAAATTTCCACAAGACAAGTGCTGGTATAGCATATCACTTCACTCTGATCTCAAGGATGAAATGGGACTGGATGGGATGGTCACAGGCTATGTACAGGCTGTCGGTTGTCTGTTCACCCATTTTGGCAATGTCCAAATAGAGCAGATTCTCATGGCTAGTTTATGTTCTAAGTGAGATGAGTTGATGGTTTTGATTTAGTTCTAAGTGGACAAAAGTCTAGCTCACAAAAAATACTAAATCAGCATCCCTTTTTGGCCATTTTGGCCAAAAAGCCAAGAATTGAATTGACGTATCCTGTCAGCCTGGAGGAAATTCCTTCAGGCACATTTCCAGGACATTGTGGGGAGACCTTATAGCCACTGGACATCTAGCCATCTTTCTGGTTTTACTAATGAATATTAGAAATTTTAGCTCCCAGCTAGCATAACAGAGTTTATATTCCAAAATGAAAGGCATGTCCAAAGTTATCATTAATGGTAGCCACGAAATACTTTCTCTGTGGTACTTACTTGTATGGGTACCCTTATTGGCATTCTGGATGCAATCTAGGTTTGGCAGTTTTTCATTTGATAGAAAAGCCTGTGCAATGGCGGTATAAAAACTTCGTGCCACACCGCTGCCTTCTCCTGGCTCATCTTTAAATGTAACTTTTACTCTGTGCACAGCCATTGGAGTTGTAGCACATCTACGACCAAAATGATTGTTGAGCTGCCTCATCGTCTGCTGAATGAGAAGATCTCTATCCCGATCAACCTAGGAAACACACAGCCAAAATTAAGAGTTTACCCTTCTACAGTGATCGCCAGAGCAACAGGTCAAACATTAATTTCAGCTTCAAAGGCTATTTCAAGAGGGTTTTTAGTATTTTTGAGTAAAAGTTCCCTGAAATATCATGCCTGGAAGGAGTAATCGGATGGAGGAATTCATAACACTACACAGTAATTGCAATACAGCGCCATCCAATCCACTGGAGTCCCCACCTTGAAAAGTGTTCCAAAATGTTTGCCTCCAGATTTTAAAACATAACTTACTATATCAAATTACTACAACACAGATATTGTAATGCGTGTAAATATAATTTTATATTCTGTTGTTAAAGGGTTATGTTTTCACTGCATTCAACTTTAAATTATATCATTTATTTTATATAAATCAGGAAAATAAAACTAATTTTTTTTACCTCCAATGTTAAATCCCTGGATTGCTGGTTTCTAAGTTTTTCCATTTCTCTGCGGAATTTTGATTCTTTTACTTCAAAGCCACCTAATTCAGTCAAAATCTTTAAAAAACCAAAATAATAAAGTTAAATTCTACAGCTAATTACACAAAATATGGTCTTCAACACAGAAAATACATACCGATCCAGGCTCTGCTCCAACATCTTCCATGAACACTCTGCCAAATAGTTCTAACGAAAGGCGCCAACGTCCTAGCAACATATCATGAGAAATAACCATTCCCATGAAACTACACTGAGGCCTGGCGGAACAGGGGAAAAAAAACAAAAAAAACCCCTTTTAATACTTAAAAATGTACACAGTAAGTTAAACCTCTGATATTACTCAGTTGTATTTTTCTACTTTTGTTTAACTACTGCAATCAAAATAATTCCCTGACTTTCTAGTACCTAGAACTAGGAGCTTCAGAACTGCTTATGCTCTGGTTTGAACAGAAAGCTTAAATGTAGAGGTTTAAATACCAAACATGAAATCCTTCATTGTAAGATCTGGACAAAATGTAAACTTCAAGAGGCACTGTTAATGACAATCAGCACATAAAAAATAGGAGTTTTAAGTGGTAATAACAGAAAGCTACAATAAGGAATGATTTTATTGTAAGAGCTCCTGAAAAATACAGCTCAGATATCAGCTAGCATGCAATTTATGGCATATCTCCTAGTTAAGTAATTTTCACTAATCACTATTCATCACACAAACCTGGCAAAAGATACTTCAAAGCTTGACCAATTAAATAAAAGTCTGTGCCTACTGAGTTGTAATTACTATTTATTTATTTTTTTAAATAATGAAGAGGCAAGTAGCCGTCCAAAGAGACATCACTCTTCCTGAAATTCTGCATCTCATCTCAGGATATACTTTTTCAGGAAGTTGTGTAAAAGTCAGAGTTTTTAAAGTTACACTGATGAAAGCAGAGCTTAGTTTACTTCTTAAAAGTTATTCTAACACTTTTCACATTCATCATCTCTTCAGACGGCTGGGTCTAGAAACTCTGAATTTGTTTTGTTTGTCTGAGAACTGCCTTTTAGGATTTTTTTTTTTTTGAGGGTGTGTATGTGCGATGAGTGAGAAGTGCTAGAAACTGAGTTTAAGTGCAAAAAGAGCATCATTTAAAAAAAATATGTACAGCTATGTAAAAAATGACCTTGACTTCAGCTGCTGAGCCAGAAGCAACTGTGCTGTGCGCAATGAAAATGGAGAAAGGGCATATGAAGGGATGACGTGAAAACAATTCCAAATTTATGAATGCATGTTTTGGGAGAGGAAGTCGACAAAAGGAGTCATATGTAGGGACACAAAAATTGGTGGGTCAGGAAAATGAAGGGGAAAGCATAGGATTCTCAAACTTGAGGTCATAACCACTCAGGGGGGTTGCAAACTATCAGTCCCTGTGCATGCTGACAAGGGTGGCATGGCATGGGAGGGGTCATCATTTGTGCAGGGGGTCGTCATAATCTAAAACATTTTCAAAGGGGGACCCAGCAAAAACAAGTCTGAGAACCCCTGGGATAGCAGAACCATAGAGAAGGAAAACACAAAAGAGGGCATGGAAGTGGATGCAGGAAAATAGGGATATTACAGGATGCATATGCAGGGAATCTATCTTATTTGCCAACCCAACTTAACCTTATGGCACCCAAAACAACTACACAAGCAATGTACTAACAGAAACTTAACTATTTCCTAATTGAGGCTAAGGTGTGCATCAGTGGAGTCTTATCACTTAGGCCTGGTCTACCTCCATCTGCTGGCAGCTGTGGAGATACATAAGTTATATTATGTAGCCTGCGTATCTCCCGTCGACACAGGCTTACTCCTTTTGGGGAGGTGGATTACTGTCGTCGGCCAGATAGCCCATCTGCAATCGATTGAGTGGGTCTCTACAAACCGCTCAATCGATCTCACCGCATCAATTGCTGCAGAGCCAGCACTGTAGACATACCCTCTGAAAATGTATTATGCTTTCCAAGTAATTCTTCTACTTCAAAAACATAGAAGTCCAGAGTTGAACCACTTTACTCATGCCATATAATCCTCCTTTACTTTCTACCCTGCCATGCAAGTAACTTCTTCTTACCCAGTCACAGCAATGCCCCATTTACATATATACATGAATTTAAGATTACTAAGGGACTGGAAAACACCCTTTCTATATGAAGGGATCTATTTCCAAGATTCTTTAAAATACAGTATGTTACTACTATTATTCATTATAAACAGTAAAAATGTTCCCTGGTAAACATATCAATCAGCCATGTCTATATATATTTAAACATATATTCACTCTATTTCATGATTCCAAGGATAATGTTTACCTGTGCATTCATATAAATTTTATGTTTGAGTAATATGTATGGGGCTCTGATCTATGCTAATGAATCCTGTAAATTATTTAGTTATTATTTAGTTAATTCTTATAACTAACTGTGTATACACACAGATGTATATTATCTCAGAACACAGCAAGAGGGGCACAATTTAGGTTCAATAGCGAGTAGCTCACATGGGATGATAGTAAGAAAAGGAGTCAAAGAAGCTGTTGTATCCCTTAGCTGTTCATTTCCAGACTCATTCTTTTGAGAGAGTGTTTTTTTTTGTTTTTTTTTTTAAAATAAACTTAAGTAAAGGACTTATTTTATGGAAAGTATAACATTTTTAGGTGTTAAGTAGACTCCGCTGATGCTCACTTCAAAATTAATTTCCTAACAATGTAGTTTTTGTGAATTTTTTTTCCCCAAGGATGCTTTTAGTGCTTATAAAAGGTGTTTGATCATGTCTTTAGAGAGTAAAATTCCATCTAGAAATAGCAAAACAAATAGTGGGAGCACTAGCTTGTCCACCTTTCCCACATACCTCAATCTTCTGTTCTAGAAGGGACTAATAATGAAGGCAGTTCAATCTCTAAACCCATCAAATGATCTTTGGTACCCAGCTGACACTCCCAGTACAGACGGTAATAGTGTCAATTCCGGTGTGGAACTTGGCTACCTAGGAAGTCAATTAATCCTCCTCTGCATACAAACTATGTAAGTAGTAAAAGGCTCCCATTCTAGTTCGCCCATCTTCCTATCCACCTCTGCTCAACTATCTGCATTACTTTGTATCCAACCAACTTTGAAACTATTTCAGAAGAGTTCTGAATATTTTTCAGTCTCTAACTACTTCCGGAAGCTTCTTACTAAAGGCTTGTAATACCACATAAGATACGTTAATTTAGCACTATTTTATAGAACAATTTGTTTTTACTCTTTGAGTACCTGAATGATGTAAGAGGTGGGCCTTCACTTTCCGTCAATCCTATCTCTGCCAGCAAGCTGCTTTTCAGCTGTGCTGCAAGGTCATGAGCTGAAGGCCCTGGTTTTGAACTCTCAGATTCTTCTGTTGGCACATTTTGTTCCTCTCCTTCCTTCTTTTGCCGATTTTGCATGCTCATAACATTTTTTAAATTGGCTGCATAAGACATTTTGGTTGGAAGAACCTAAACAAGGAGATGTCATTTAATTACATTTCAAATGCAGACCATGAACTTTTTCAAATTAAACACCCTGAAAAAAACCAAGGAAAACTGAATATTGTCCTTCATGAACAGACTTCTACCACAATGTTAGTGTGTAAGACTTCAGAGGACCTTTTGCATATAGTTTTCCTGTTAATTTTTTTAATTAATACAGAACTGGCACTTAATGTACGATTAACTTAGCTGCCCAGAGACCACACAATGCAGAATTTCAAGCACTAAAGCACTTCAAGATGGCAGCGGTTCAGGCTCTGGATGACCTAACTATGACATTCTAGGGTGGAGATTTTTTATTCCCTTTTTCTTTCTCAAATAGTCTTGATTTTAATAGCATTTCAATTAAATCTCAAAAAACTACTGCAGCCTTGAAAAAACAATCAGAGCATGCATTTGATTATTAAAGACATGTTTGAAAAAACAGCAGCTTATTTTAAACACAGACAGAAGTGTGTGTGTGTGTGTGTGTGTATATTTTTTTTTTAAGTTTTCAAAATTTTACTTGACTATTTTAGACCCACCACCATTTTAAAAGCTATCTTCATACTTTCCCTATGGTGAAGCATTCCCAGCTAATGTCTTATTTGTTTTAAAGAGATTACACTGTATTAACAACTTGCATAAGCATCATTCTTTGAAATAAAACAAAATTCCTGTAATTGTACCTCAAGGCAGTTTCTATCCATTGTCACTTCCATTAAGCATTTCCCAGTGTTGGCAGAGGATGAATATAAACCCTGACTTGGACGGCCAAATAGATCTTCTTTTCTAGCATTTGGCTGAAAATTAATAGAAGCATGCTGGGTAAATAATATACTTCAGTTAGAAATGAAAAACAAACTACAAGTAAGTGTCTTCAGGCATACAGTCTCTGGTGTCACCTGTAGAAGATGTGGCTGGTCTGCCAGGGGGATGGCTTCCGCCAGAGGAACTTCAAATGGATTGGGTGGAATACAACCAAGGAATGTCATGGAGTCTGACCGTCGGAAGAATGGATGGTTTTGGCCAGTCTCTGCTGGGAGGGAGTCATCATCCTTGTCATTAAGTGTAGTACCTAAATATCAGAAAAGGTTTTCCTCTTAAAAAAACCTTAGGAAAGGTTATACAAGAATTACATTAAAAATACATTAAGGATGAAAAGTTAAGGATTTAAAAGCCAAGAAATGCCAAAGTTGAAATTGAATTAACTAGAGGATCACACACTTCATAGCTTATGTAGACTGAACTGGCAGTTGGTGGGAAGGGCAAGAACACAGTCTCTCTGTCCCTAAACCTATAGTAATTTTACAGGATACTGCCAATAAACCTAAATTTTATTGTCCTCTGAGCTGCTCCTCTTTTTCTCTATGTCATTCCCCTTGACAGTGCAATAATGCAGAAGAACTGAGCAGTAGCAATGTGACTTCAGAGTTAACTCAGCCAGTCACTCTTTCCCTGCTTCCAGTTACCCTAACCCTAACCCTGTGCTGACCCACTTTGATTCCCTTTCCCACTGACAGTGCCTATTTGATGCTGCAGGCAGTACCACCAAATGAACACAGTTTAGATGAATTAGAACAGTTTTGACTGGCCAAATATAAATGATCTTACCTGAGCCAGAAATAGTGTGGAGGAGCCACACTCTAAATCTTCAGCCTCACTTCTACGCAGCCAATGTAACTCCTGATCTGAAGCAGCCTCTGCTCTTCCAGTTCTGAACCCCAGGTACCCTCAATTCTGTCAAAGCACCTCAGTTCTGACCTGCAGTTTCATTTGCTGACTCGTTTCAATCAACAGGATTGAAGTATGCAAATGAACTAGCCTCAGTTAATGAGAGTCTGGCTGAGTTACTTCTGATGTCATAATGTTCCTCTGCAGCACAAAAGGAACACTGTGTGGAAAATCAAGCTTCTCTAATGTCCTGGTTTTCCAACTGTCACCAAAATCAATAGAGTGCTTCCCACTGCTGCCTAAAATATTCCCTGATATTTCTTTGAATGCAACATATGTGGTTTTAAAAGTAACCATGTTACAAACAGACAGATTCCATCTAGCTGAGTATAAGGGCCCACTTTTCTGGCCAACAATCTTATATATTTTTAGATCAACAACCTTAACTCTGTTCCCTTGCATCCAAGGGCTTCCCCATATGAACGATTAGCTCATGATAAGTTGGGGTGTGAATATATCCCACAGTAGCCTGCCCTGAACTAACTGTACGAGTGGACCACCTGACAATTTGTTAATGTATTTGTTAACCTAGTCCAGTTTCAAAGAGGACTCAATCAAAGGGCATTAACAAAGTGTTAATACACATCAGCAGGGTCCATGCAGATAGCTAGTCCACAGCAGGCTATCATGGGACAGATTCACACCCCAGCTTGCTGTGAACTAAATGTTCGGGTAGACAAGCCCTAAGTATTACAACACATGCTTACCTGCATCATCACACACTATTCTTTTCTGCAGTACCCACACCCCACTTGATGTGCAGACTGGATGGAGCTCAGTGAATGAGACAGGGGCCTGAACAGCTGTATCTTATTTTTGACCCAATTCTATTTGACATTATCATGATGTATGTCTGGAGTGAATGAGGTAAGGATACACTGTGCAGCATAGAGCATGTGCAGTGTATAAATTCAGTCAAACTCATTGAATGGAGAAAATAAAAATCAATATTTAACAGCTGACACTGTGCACTGAATGAAAAGGGGTTCTGAAGAAAACAGCGTGCCACTGCATAACTGAAGTTGCCATATGTGCAAAAGGGAGAAAGTTGTATAGACAAGTTAGCTGACACTGCTTGGCTTGAGTGCTTTATTTTGCAATCTTAACATTCTTTTAACAGGTTTTTGTATGAGACTATCTAATTCAAGATGGGTATAGTTTAAAGGATTGGAACTACCCAAATATATTTGAAGACAAAAGGAACCATATCTGTATGCCCATCTTAGGCTTTGCATGGTGCCACACAGTATTAGCTCTTGAGTAGAATAAACACGATCTCAAACAGATCATGAATACTGCATGGAAACAAGCTCAAAGAATAGTATTAAAGGCTTCTTGATAACAAAGGATCAAAGTAATAAAAGCTCATCCCTTCAACACAAGAAGGCATGACCATGAGGGTGTGATTCTCAAAAACAGTCTGCTTTGGCCTAACATTACTCCCACAAAAGTCAATGTGAGTCAAATAAAGTCCCTTTGTTTTAATGCTAGGAGAATTAGGTGAGTGCCAAGAATATGTGAAAATCCCACCCTAAACGTCACACTGACAGCTACAGAAAGGTGGAAACAGATTTCTTCCTCTCTTTAGGATGTGTTGACACCAATGATAAAATTAAAGCAATGGTCTGAATGGAAAGAACAAGGTCTTCAAGATGTCCAGCTCACTACTGGCAATAAGACAACTGTGTCTAAAGTGGAGCAAGTTAATGGTTTCAGTGCAATTCCTATATAGAATATGCACATAATAGAAAGCACTAATACAAATGGCACTTTCATTGGCAGTTTCAGAAGAGGTCAGTGGCTGAACCTGTATGCAACTTTGTAAGGGTCACTTCAAAGTCAAGGATGAAAGTACCTAATGTTACAGCTGGGTAGTTTTGCAAGCCTTTAAATGGCTAAACACACTGCTCTAGGCTACAAAGTTATATAAGCTTAATTGCTTGAAAGCATATTGAACAGGTGAATTCAAAAGCTTAAAGTAAACACACACTTTACAATTCCAAATAAACAACAGAAGTTAACATGCATATTATACTTTAAAAATTTAAAGAAAAAAAAAAATTCTGACAGGCAATTCCTCCTTCCTAAATCTGCCAAAATTCAAAATAAAGACTGCATACTTTCCCTGGAAAAGTTGATAAGTATTAAAAGCAGTGCATTCTTCTGCATTCCCCAAAGTTTTCTGGTACATATGTCAACTCATGCAGTGGAAATAGAACTCTAAACTTGCTGAGGGCCATATTCCGGTTTTGGCAAAGAAGTTACACTGATGTCATTGAGAGTTCAATTTACAGAAGAAGATTATACCCTCAAATAGTAATTTTTATAAAAACAAAAGCAAAAAAAGCATCTTGGACTTTCACCTGAGTATGTTCAGGAAGGCTCCTTTTAAATTCCACCTCTTGAAAGTCACACACACAGATTGGGATCACAACGATGAAGCCTAGCACATCAAGCATCCTGATCTTTTTTACAAATGGAACATAACTGAGGCACAAAAAAGTGAGGCGACATCCCCATAGGTCACACAATTCAGTTTCAGAACTGGAAATATATCCCAGGCCTCCTCAATCCCAGTCTGGAGTCATGTCAACTGAACCATGCAATATCTAATATTTATATAGCAACCCGCAGTATCGGAGCACTGGTATTATAAATTGGATTCAGAACAACAAGACTGCATCTTCTCTCCTCACACACATTCATTTGGGAAAATAATTTAGAACCATCACTTAGTTTATGGATTCTGTGCTCCCGCACAATATTTTCCCCAGTAGTACTACCAACAGTTTGTACCAACTCGAAATCATGCAGTCCTAATCCAGTTCAAACTTTTGTTGCCACTGTGAAAACATTACTGTGCAGAAATATAGAAATAATTAAATTGCAATCATCTTTCTCTACTATGAGGGGGGCATCAACTATGAAGACACACACAACCAAGAAACGGACACAGGGAGAACATGGTGGAGGAAGGCTAAGAGAAGGAGAAGAAATTTTGTAAAGTGATACTTGTAAGTGGGTTATTACTAAAAACAAAGAACTTCACTCCAAATGTGTGTGTGTTTCCTCCCACCATTTACATTGTATATTGGAGTAGCAAAATTCCCACCCAGAAAAAAAAAAAAGTGTAGTTAAAGCCCTATTATGCCAAAGGAAAATAAATATGGAGGATGTCCCATCTTGGTAAATTATAGAAAAATTCTCTCTCATACTAACTTTGATTTGTGTCGTCATCATTTTCGTGTTCTGAATCTTCGTTGTCAAGACCCAGTTCCAAGAGCTCCCGAGTCCTTTAAGAAAGTAAGTCAGTCAGTCCTCTACAAGAAATTGGTTTGAAAATAACACTAATACCATGCAATAAAAGCAACAGAATAATTAGTAAGAGTGGTTAATCTACCATAAGTGTAGTTCTCTGAAGGTAGTGCCTTCTTAATGTCAGCCTAACTGGCCTTCACTCTGTTATACTGGGATTTGGCTCACAAAGTCTGAAAGTATTTTTTGACCACCCTCTGACAGCTCCTCCTCCCTCCACTGAAGCACAATCTGCTTCTAATATATACCTAAACTGAGCTGTAGCTTCAAAAAGTCAATGTTGTGGGGTCCCCCCCCCCAATTGCTTCACATAGAGAAAAGGAATTAACACTTGAGTTACGCTACAAAAGAGGTGTACAGTGGATACTACTGTCAGATCAGATACCTTTTGGAGAAAGCTAAGCTCTATAAATACTTTTTCAGGGACATTACAGTACAGTACATTACAGTACAGTACATTACAGTAATTTTATGTCCAGGACAGTTAAAAAAACCACACACTCAAAATGTTCTCTTTCGGCATGTAATTTAAGTAGTAAGTCAATCGGTGGCATATAGTTAACTTAATCTTGTTAATCAATAGTAATTAGTGCTTTCAATTAATTGCAGTTAACACCTGCAATTAACAGAAAACATAATTAACCCTGTTAATTTTTTAAATCCCGTTAATCACAAACCTCTGGGCAGGAAGTGAGGCTCCAGAAGTGGTAGCGCCAGTCCAGAGCTTCCAGCTCCAAGGCAGCGGATGAAGTATGGAGCCCCATACCCTAAGAGGGGCTGAAGTATGGAGTCCCATGCCCCATCCTAAACTGGGGTGAATCCCTGAGTGCGGAAGGGGGGGTCCACAATTTTTTTTTTTTTTTTTTAGTCTAAATAGGGTCACCAGAAGAAAAAAGTGAGAGCGCAGCGGCCTGGTGAGCTCAGCCTCCCTGCATCAGCTTCTTCTCCCCTGGCCATATGTCAAGTTCCAGAAGTAAAATCCACCCTCCTTTGCAAACAAGGGCTCACTAGCTGAAGGGAGCTATGTTGTAGCAGTGGTAGAAGTAGTACTTCTACATTTGTACGTTCAGCTCTCATGATGATGAACAGATTGCATTACAGTACTTGTTTGTATTGTGAGGTAATAGAAATCAAAGTATTTGAAAATACAGAAAACATCCAAAATATTGTTTTAAAAAGGTATTCTATTATTCTTTAATAGTGCAATTAGTTTTTTTAATTTAGAAATTAATTGTGATTAATTTTTTAAGTCACTTGACAGGCCTAATAGTTATCCCACCAATAACTTTCCAAATATAAAACTTCAGTCGGAAGTACGCCAAGGAAGTGGATCTAAAATGTGGGAAATATGAAATGTTATAGCTTCTACCCTCTTTTTTAAATTTTAGGGAGAGAATTCAGAGCTCATTAAATGTACTGGATGAGAAACATGAAAGAAGCAGAAACTGAAGTAATCTACCCACGGGAAGGGTAATGCAGGAGCACAGAAATAATGTTTCCTCAAATGTCCTGCAGATGTACCTCAGTCTTATCTAAGAGCAATTATCTCTAGGCTTGACAAGATAGTTCAATCTCTGTACCCATTCTGTCCTCTGCCTCTAAACAGAGGCTACCAAAAGTTTCAATTAGTGTCAATTTTGATGGTGGTTTACGTGGTATGAACTGTCCTTTGGAAACTAGATAGAGATCAATAAAAACAAAGGCTACTGAACTCCCATCAGACGGTAATCACTGACAAAGGCTAGATTTGAATCAGTGATATACAACAGAAAGGTTCTATATATTAGCAAATTGGAAGAGCAACCATACAGTGCCACTATACTAATGTAGTATTTATTCTCTCACATGATGGAAAAATCTTTCATGTTCTAGGTTTTTACAGCATATTGGTAGACAGACACCTATGAAGAGTGGTGTGAGTACTTCAAAGATAAAATGTAACATATCAGTGCAGAACTAAGCTTCATGTTTCAAGGAATGTTCCAATTCCTAGGCAAGTGGTTATATGATATGGAGATACAGATACGGATTTATGGCAACAAGCCAAACTTAGGCATTCAGCAGTGGCTGACCAAGGCTTGAACCACAGCCCCCCAAGTCCAAAATTAACCTGGGTAAAATCCTGAATACGTGTTGTGCTGAACGATCATGACAATTTGGCAACAAACATACAATCTAACAATGACTATTATTTTGATGTTGCAAATGGAGAATCTCTTGACTAAATACAATAAACAACAAATACAATAAAAACAAAAGAGCAGTACAAAAAATCCCTAAAATATTCATATCACAAAAACATCCCAACAATTAATGAACATTGCAGATAAAAAGAAAAAGCTAAAAATGATAAAGTCCAATAATGAAAACTAAGAACAGAATGGTACACCACAAGGACAGATTTATGTTGTGTTCCCATATACTTAGAGATCATAAGCAACTGTTAGCACCACAAAACTCAAAGGGGAAATGGAACTGATGGGTGAAGGCTGTCAATCAATATATGTATACTCTCTCTAAGATGGTTAATTGCTTCTTCAAAATGGGAGCTATCTAAAAAACCTGTAGGGATTGAAAGCCAACTCCTTATTCTACACTAGCGGCCACATTACCCAAGTAGAGAGAGATCAGTAGAACACACACACCTTTAGAAAGTATTTTTTTTATCAAAGTCCAACATTTCTAAATAATTACTACTCTTCTGTCAAGCAATGAGACTGAACAGCTATTAAAGAAAGCCATACAGGCACCTGGGAGGCAGAAAGCTCTAAATTAATGATATTTCATACCACAAACAGTCATATGCTTATATTGGCTGTTTTTGGCTCCAGTTCCTGCAAACCATTTTGCATCAATACCCTGTACTGTGTGTACTGTACTTCCCTGATGTGCCTTATGCCTGTGGAGTCTTAAGTGTCTACATAAAATGGAACTAACTGCTATGCAAATTGTGTCAGTGTCACAAGGGCCTATCTAATGCCACAAATCATTCTTAAAGTTCAGGTAGTTTTGATTATTCAGCACCTCTTAGCACAATTAAAGCTAGCAGATGATTTAAGCAGCTTGGCAAAGTTCTACGTGACTGGGATATTATTTTTTAGAGGAAAATATTTTATCACCACAACCATGTTAAAGATGTGGAGTAGATCACATCTGTGTGGGTAAATTTTCAAGCCAACTTTATAAGAGTGCTTAAAAGATGCTTCAAGGTTTTGTTAAATGACTACAAATGCATTTTATTACAGACAGCATGCCCAGTTTTAGACAGTGCAGTGGTGAGCATGATGATTGCCAAACATTGCTACCACAAAAGAACAAAACATTTGAATTTTCAAGCTTACAGAGGCACTCTGACAGATTTCTGCCACTCTGGTAAACATTTATTTTTCTTGGAGTTGGCTTAAATACCTTTTCCGTTCCAGCTGAGGCGTGTCCAATGTTGTCTGTTGGTTCATTGCTTTAATCCAATAAATAAGGGCCTGAAAAACGTATGCTACATGCTTCAGTGAACAGACATCCAGAACAGGAAGAACATCTGAGTGTTCATCATTGTGAGAACGCATCAGAGAGAGAGCATAGTTTAGGAAGTCTCCACGGGCTGACATCATTCCTTGACGGGCACTGAGCAAAGTAGCACGTCTGGCAGGAAAAAAATGAATAATAAATGGTGTTTAGCTAGTATAGTGGTAAGGTGCCTTAAAAATTCACATATATGTAAGGTATATGAATGTGTATCCTCCAATATCTGTAGTGAAATGGTACTGCAATATTACCAGTATTAAAAAGTGAAGTACGATAATTAAAACATAAAATGTTAAGTTTAAGATGAATAGATAGCCAAATGATTACATTTGAGACTCTTGAATTTAAGAAAGGTTATGAATTTTAGCGTTATGACAAAAATCAGTCCAGTTATCAGCAAGGAAAGCATCTTATTTACCAAAATATACATACATACTGAAGATATTAATAGTAATGATTAAGGAAGCCTCCTGTTACAGTACAAAAGTAGTTACAATTGTATGCTTCAAGTCCAGGTTTCCAGAACGTTAGTAAAGAGGTTAAATTGCAAAATGAACAAATGCATATAACTGAAACATGAAATAAAATTTCACACCTTCTACCCTCAAGTGTTCTTAAACTAGCCTCCTCCCGTGCTGTCATCCTCTCCCTTCTTGTTGAGTTCTGGGAAGCATGGAGGGGATGGTTTGGATGTCCAGGGTCACCAGCGGATGCTAGTGCAGAACCATAACGCAGCTGAGCTTCAGTGGAGTCCATGATACTAACCATCCAATTCCAAGTGGGAATAAGCTTTTCCTCTACATAATTCTGAAGAAAGATGAGACCTAATGAGTTAATGGCATCACAAGCAAAACCAGAAAGGAAGGCAATTAAAGTATGAGATTCGCCGTGAAATTTTTAGTTTACTCAGATTTACTGTAAATCTCTCTGCTACTTGCTATCTTTCTCCACTAGGACTCCAAGGCCATACAGTACCATCCTGGAACAGGTTATGAGAGCCATCAAAAAGATCCACTCTGCTGTTGCCTGCTGCCATAAACATCACTACTCTAAGGGAGCATGTGTTGCCTGGTGAGTGGTACATTATTCACCACCTTGTTATCTCAAGGTAATCTTCCCCAAACACTCTGACCTCAATCACAGAGATCCCCTTCTTGTGTCATTTGATACCGATCATACACAATCCATCTTCCAAGGGGTGCTAGAGCTGGCCCTAAGAGTTGCACTGGGGGAAAAAAGTCCAGCACCAGTGCACATGGCGCACACACACACAATTAACTGGGAATGAAGCAAGCACTTGAAGTAGTATCTAAGCATTGTTCCTCCTCCGCAACTAAGTCAGTCAGCTTTTTCCTCTCCTGTCCCACTACTGAAACATCTTTCCATAGCCTGAGCATATTTTGCCTCAATTTCTGAAAAACATTCATTTCTGTAATCCCCCTATCCCACACTACATATGGTGTACAGAAGATAGCATAGCTAAAAATCAACTTACTCTCCAGCTCCTGATATAGTGTCACTCCTCTCTGTGACTTCTTCTTACCTTTTGTATCCAGTTCAAGTTTCTCATCTTCATCTCCAAATTACTGTTCCCTATTCCCATTGACTATGTTCCTCAAGCCTTCCTCCTGGAAGTCTCATGTCTATTTTCCAAGCATTCTTTAAGTCATCTTCCATGATGCCTCTTAGACTTTCAACTCCCTTTCTCCCCATGTGCCAGCTGTCAGCCTTCTACCCTTTCAAATCCTTCCTTACAGCTTGCTTCTTCAACGAGCATCAGAAATAGGATGTGCAATACTTTAGGGCCTAAATTACACTCACAACAAAGAGACCTGAGGTGTAGAACACTGAATAGCTCTCTCAGGTTGAAGATCTGAGTGGATAGCTCAGGGAGGAGGAGTTGGTCTTGAAGATATGTTTCCTGAATGGGACTAGAGAGGCCTGAGGCATGGGACATTGCAGAGAGCTCTCATGCAGGACTCCTGATTCAGGGGCCATGTAAGAGTCAGAGACTGGACTGGACAGTGGAGTCCCTGGAACAGGGGCTCAAGGAACTGGGAACACAATACAGTACTGGTACTGACCCTTGAGTTGGTGACCTAGAGGTGATTTCATTGAAGAGAGGAGTATTTGTTTACTGTGAGTCTGTTGAGAATGATTTTACTGCAAGGTTTTTTGCATGGAGGGAATGGCCGCACTAATGTATATAAATAATGCCCAGAGCTAAGTTTTGGATCAGACACAAAGAAGCTGTTCCTTTCACGAGCAAACAGAAGGTGAAACTGAAGTAGATATACCTTGTTACAAGGCATAATACATTATTTCAAAGCACTCAACCATGAACAGAAGGCACTATAAAAATGCTAAGTAACAATACTGCAAAATTTGTGGCACAATTTCAACTAATGTCTGAAAATTTTACCCTAAATGCTCCTAACACAGAGATTAGATTACTCTTTCTGTATGAAATACAGATAATTCAATGTGATAAAAAACATTTAAAATTCTACAGCAATTAACTAGAAACTAGCATTAACATCTAGAATGTTATTGCATACCTGCAAGTTTACTGCATCCTGATAAGTCAGCTTCACTGCAGCTGGGATCTGCGAGTACACCAGATGATTGTATTTGGGAATCAAACCCATCAAATCAGATATCTGTCGAATCACAATACTGTATGCCCTTGCTAAGCTGCTTGCAGATGTTAAATAGCTGCTTGCATTGCTAGCTTCTAGAGCTGCTGCTGCTGCTGCAGCACTTGTGCTGATGGTGCCACTTCGACGTAAGTTTGACGGATCAATATAAATCAAACCTGCTGAACTTGCTAAATATAAAAGAAAGTATGACACCATTAATGATTGTATACATCCTTTACTAATTCTTGCTTTTGACAACAGAAAAAGTTATTAAAATAAAATAAAATAAACTTGAAAGTGATTTAACATGAATAATGTACTGGCCCTGCAGCTTTAACTAGTAAAACATAATCTTCTTGGAGCAGGAGTAGATACTGTATTCTACTCATTTCTTAACTAAACCTTAAACAGGCAAAGCGCTTTAAGACTGCGCATATTCCTGTTAAGCTAATGCAAAAAGATAATATGTGGTAAAATTTGTACTTAACACTTAATCCTACTCAGCAGCAAAAACAAGGAACAAAACCATTTATTAACTATGTACATGCATTCACTTTGCTGAGACTTGCCTGCTGGGGCAGATGTACTTGATGGAGCTGTACTAGTAGTTCTCTGATTCTGGGTGTTACGTACAGCCCACTGCATTGAACGGGGAGCTTGGGCAGCACCATTGGCATGAGAGCTATTTGTAGTTCGCTCCAGAGGCTCATCAAGCATGAAGGTCTCTTGCTCTATGTCATCACTCTGGCTACTACTGCTGTCTGAATCACTGGAGTCATTTGATTGAGAGTCATCCTCAGAAAAAAATGCTGGAACACTGCTAGCACCTATGTAGGAAAGGAGTGTTTATTGTAATTCACTTATAAGCAGTGATTCACAATCAGACTATTGCACATGTATAGTAAGTATTTGAAAACTTCCTGAAAAACAACTAAATGTATAACATTCAATTACCATATTTATGGAACAGCCAGAAATTCATTCTAACAAATTGTCTTTAAAATACTAGTGCTAACTTTCCATGACAGTTTTATGTTTTGAAAGATAAAGTTAAATGATTAAGAAACATTTTAATTAAAACCAGTCCTTTTCATTAACAGGTAATAGAGCAGAAAGTGAGAGTTTGACGTTCAGACAACTCTGATTTAGAAGGGTCCTGTTCCCAAACAAGAAGGCAGAAATGTTGCTCTCAAAAATACTTATTACACACTAAGAGTAATCTACACTGACAGCAGCGACTTTGTCAGTCTTTGACAGCAAAGTCGCTGCTGTCAGATCAACCTTTCTGGATTGATTGAGTGGTCAGTGAAGACCTACTCAATTGATCCAGAAGTTGATGCTGTAAAACCACCCCTCAAACTGGTATAGCGCTGCGTTGAAGGGAACACGTTTCCCGTCAGCGCAGTGCAGTGAAGACGCTGCGCAGAAGGGAAGCACAGCAGTCAACAGGAGTTACACAAGCTACTTTGTGTAGCTTGTCTACCTCCCATCGACTGCTGCTGAATCTCCAGGTAAGTGCAGACCAGGGCTAAGGGTGTATTTATACTGACGGCGGCAAAGTCACTGCTGTGAGATCGACCTTTCTGGATTGACTGAGTGGTCAGTGAAGACCCGCTCAATTGATCCAGAAGTCGACACTGGTAAACAACCCCCTCAAGTTGCACACAGTGCAGTGGAGATGCCACACAGAAGGGAAGCACAGCCCTCGATGGGAGTTACACAAGCTACTCTGTGTAGCTTGCATAACTCTCGTCGACTGCTGCCGAATCACCAGGTAAGTGTAGTAAGTAATTTAAGTAAGTTATTTAAAAGTAGTGTTCAAGTTACACAGGGAAAAGAAAATCAAAACATTTTAAGTTGATCTTTAAAACACTCCCATATATTTTCATATTAATGCTAATAGTGGCTGCATGGCAACAAAATATAGGAAGAAAGCCATATTACAAGAGCCCATTTCTCCTAAGAGGGCTGCATGCTGCCTTCTGACTGTGTCAAGTGCAAGACATTAGGTGAGAAAAATAGAAGAATAAGCTTTAGAAGGAAGATTACAGAAAGAAAGGTCTCATTTAAGTGCTGAGGGTCTCCTCCCTACAAGTTTGGGGTATGAATAACTATTTCCCCACATTTGTTCCCTGCATTTTACTGCTTTAGAGCTAGGCAGCATGTGACTCTACAAAGATTACCTGTCAGTCTCTAGAACAGAAAGTCTCTCCCTCCCTGTATTTAATCAGTTAGATACCTTCCTTTATCACATATGCCTAACTCTTGGCATCCAAGTTTACACAGCAGCTAAATGAAGAACAACGTGAGAAAGGATGAATGGTACCTGCTTCTGACCCAGCAGTAGCTGCAGTGACAACGCTTCTGCGCCCACTAGCATTATCCTGGTTGCTGTGGTTACTCTCACTGTCACTTTCTGTTTCAGCTGCAGCTAGTAAATCCAGCTCCATGTCACTGCCTAGAAAAATGAAAACAGACAATATTAATGTCTAATACTTAAAGGAAAATAATGCAATATCGAAGGAATTTGTGTAATCCTGTTTATTTACACCTCATGCTTAAGAAAGTACTAAGCATCTTAACACCATCTCACTTCTACACCTTTATTTCTTCTAAATTCTGAGAATTAAGAACTCACTATTAAGCACTCAAAGCTACAATATTCTACATTTAAAGTGGCACACTCAGCTTTAACTCTGTTCCCTGTGCAAATGAATTACATAAACTTTAATTAAAGGACCACAATCTGTTTCAAGAAATAAAATGTACAGATAAACAGACTATCTTGGGGACATCTGAAGCCTTCAGGTAGTCAAAGTTTGATAACAAATCAGTTTCTAGTCACTTTTCAGTTTTGGACAATCCCAAATCTGGATAATCAGTTTTACCTACAAATAAAAGGGTTCAAAAGGAAAAGTTAGGGTAATCCTACCTTTGGAAACACAGAAAATGCCATATTTCATTAGACCTGTGGTTCATCTAGGCTGGTATACTGTCTCTGACAATGGCTGATACCAGACAAATTCAGACAAGAGTGCAAGAATTCCCATAGTAGACAATTATGAAATAATTTCAAAGGGGTAGCCATGTTAGTCTGTCTTTAGCAAAACAGCGAGAGTCCTGTGGCACCTTAAAGACTAACCAGTTTATTTGGGCATAAGCTTTCATGGGCATCCGACAAAGTAGGTTTCTGCTCACAAAAGCTTATGCCCAAATAAACTGGTTAGTCTTTAAAGTGCTACCGGACTTTCGCAATTATGGAATAGATTGCCATAGAGAGAAATCTTTCCTAACCTAACACTGTTTGTGGTTGTCTTAAGACCTCAAACAAAGGTTTATATCCCTCTTATTTTTCCATATAATATAAATTTATGTTAGGCCCAGTCTACACTTACCTTTGCGATTTGGTGGCAGTCGACAGGAGATACGCAAGTGTAAATCACTTGCGTATCTCCCGTCGACTTTGCACCGTCTCCTCTGCACAGCATCCACACTGCGCCGCATCGAAGGGAACAGCGTTCCCTTCGACGCAGCGCTACGCCACTTACTGGGGTAGTTTTCCTGCGTTGCTTCCTGGATCGACTGAGCGCATCTATACAGACCGCTCAATCGATCCAGAGCAATCGATGTGACGGCAGCGAATTTGCCACCGTCAGTGTAGACCCAGCCTCAGCAGTTCAAATTCTTCTTTCCTACCTGTATTACTTTAAATTTGGCAATACTGTATTTTGTTTGCCATTCATTTGCCTTGCTTTGTTGTGTGTCCCTAGAAGTCCTATCTTCTGTAGTCTTGACTAACCTACATAATTGTGTGATCTAAAATTTTTGCCATCTCCCTGCTCGCTCCACTTTTTACATCGGTAATAATTGCACTGAACAAAACACCAATCCTTTTATGAATCTTTGGGGCACCCCAACTAATCTTTTCTTATGTTTAAAGCTGACTATTCCCTCCCTTCCTTTTTTTTTTTAAACATCTATGCCATTTTCTAACCAATTACTCTTGAGAGATTTTATTCAAATGCTTTTTGAAACTTTAAATACTTTATACACCAGTTCTCCTATTTCTACTATTTTGCTGACATGTTAAAAAGAATTGTAGTACACATTGAAGAGGCATGATTTTCCTTTGCAAAAGTCCCTTTCACATCTTGTTCATCTAAGCATTCTATAACTCTATAATGGCTGTTTCATCCAGTTTATCTAATATTGAAGTAAATCTCACTGCTCTGTAATTCCCATGACCTTCCACAGCATCCTTGTAAAAAACAGGGACAGCATTTGCTATTATCTAGTATAGCAACAGATTTTAATGTGAAACGAAATACCTTTATCATAGGACAAGAGCAACTAATTTGCCTTGTTTACCAGTACTCAGGAGGCAGAAGTAATTGTAACATCTTAACGTCCTGGGACTCAATTGCTATAATTTTGTTTGTGTGTGTTTGGTAATGTTCTGCTTGTAACATCTCGCAGTTCTGTTTGCATTTTGTCTGTAATATCTCACAGTTCAGTCTGCCGTTTAGAAATATTTTAAGACTTTTGTTACACAAGGAACTGTCTGGCCCATATTTAAGAACATTTACTGTGAATGTGCTTTTTTATTCTATGTCAGTGGACTAATCCATTTTGATGGCTAAGTCCATCTTAGCAATTTTAAAATTGTAATAACTTTCACTCCCCTCATTTTCCTGAAAGTATATATTATTTAGTTGATATGTAGTTTAATTAAAAAGCTGTAATTTTTGTTTTAAGTTTGTTTCTCTTTAAAATAAAAGTTAGTTAGCGTGACTAGAAAAAATGGTGTATGTGTAATAAAATTAAAAAGCAGCATCTCTAAGTCTCCCTAATAACAAAAAAAGTAAAGCAAAATTTCGTTGCAACAAATTTTACAATCCAAATGGGCAAAAAATGCAAATCAAACTAACCGAGCCTAAAAAAGTCCACCCCAAAAACAAAAACAAATGTAAAAAAAAAAACTCACAAAAACGGTCATGCTTGCAACAACAAACTGGTAATTAACAATCACACCAAAACACAGCAAAACCCATAAATCTCTATAAAATAAATCTCTATAAAAATAAAATAAAAACTTCAGGTTGTCCCCCTAAATAAAATCCTACTGTTTATTTCAGTTATAAGTGTAACATTATGAGCAATCCAATCATTTCATTCATAAATTCCTTCAGAAACCTTGGATAAACATCATCAAGGACCTAGAGTAATTTGTTACTCTTAAATTGTCAATTTGTTCCAGCACGTCAAAATCTCAATCCATTTCAGTGCCCAATTTATTAGCTGAAAAGAGAAGCTATGAAGTCTGTATTGCCTCGAAATTCTCTTAGTCTTTGCAGTACCTTAGCCTCCCCTTAATCGCTCCCTTTATTCCCTGGTAGTTCAGCAAACTCATCTATTCTTTCACAGGCTTCCTGGCTCAGATGTAATTAAATTTTAATCTGTTACTTACTTTAGCTGCTGTTAATGCTCCAGCAGTAATACAGGATATTCATATCTACATTATGCTTTTTTAGACATACATAAAAATAACATGCATCTTTTTCCTGTGGAGGGGACTTTTTAAATCAATTGTCCAAAGCTTTATCTTTTAAATGGGTGGGGCAGGGAGGAGACAGGAAAGATGCTTCTTTTGCATTATAGAATAAAACTATTAATAAAGGAACAGTATATGAATGAAAAGTGTATACCATCTTCATCATGCTCATCATGCTGTCCTTCTGCTTCAGCATTTTCTTCACCATGTTCTTCTTGTTCATCATGGTGGTCTTCTTCTCCAGCTACCCCCTCAACCACTTCCACCTGAAACATGCGTTTTATTTTTATACTGTACCATATCTGTTTATTTTAGTACTGTTCAAGTACAAACTGTCTTGCTTTTTTCAGAATTTTGCTCTAGAAATCATACTGCAAAGTGACAATTCTGTTTCCTGCAGCAATACTAATATAAAATGAGCCTACGATTCTGGTATAAGTGAGGAGGAGGATGCCTTTTTTTTTTTGCTTTGGTTTGTGTGGCAGTTCATATGATAGTCCATAAATGAAGTGTTATGGAACAGACAAGGCACCCAAAAATAAAATTGCCTTGAACATCAGAATCTAATATTGGAAGGGAAATTTTAGCCATGAACACCAGGATTAACTAGTCTTCCCTGAATTTATGGATTGATTTTTTTTTTAATCATCCACCTAGAAAACTAAAAGGAATCTTATCCAAAGGAAGACATCTCTTGGTGGACCTATTTTCTGAAAGCTACCATATTTTAACAGATTCTGTCACAACACAATATCATCCAACACACTTAAAACATGAAGTGTGTAAAGGACTGAATGTTATTAACAGTGTTCCAAATCGTATTCTAGTTTTGCAAAATTCATGGTTTTAAGAACATGTCTAAACACCATTCAGTCCAAACCCATTTCCATAGCAAGATTAAACCATGTTGTAATCATATCAGGCACTACTGTATCATAACACTTTCAATGTACTTTTTTCTAGTGTATATGAGACCTTACTTGCTGCATTCCTGGAGACCACTGCAGTCTGTACACTGTATGTGCTCAAGTCCTGATTTCTGGCTCAGAGGTGAGTACTATTGATTACGCACTGATATTTAAACAACAAAATGCACATTACGTATCAAACTGAGAAAAATTAAGAAAATAACCTCTTCCACATCTGCTGATACAATATCATCTTGCTCTTCATCTCTGCCACGAACTGGCTGTGACTGGCTGATCCGTCTCTGCTGAGGATTCCTTATAATGTAAGAGGACTGAGACTGACTGGAACTACAACAAAATAAAAATGTAAGTAAACTACTGCAACAGAAAAATTTACAGTACAAATATTTTAAACAAAAAAGTAGTCATTTACTTCCCTTCTCACAACAGAGCTAATCTAAAATCCAGTGGAAGTGTGAGAATGAAAGAACAAAAGGACTTCCTTAGATTTACTATCAAATTAGGAAGACCAGCTTTCTTCTTTCCTTTCCTCCAGATGAGAAAAACACTTTCAAATTAGACTAAAATTGACAGTTATATTATCACTTACTCAGCACATGTTCATCTTGTCACCACAAAACGAAACAAGAATTAATCAGTGTCTTCATGTGTGTGAGAGGGGATGACAGCACTAGTCAGTGAAGAAAGGAAAGTACCATGGGCACTAGCAAGTTGTTGCCTTTACCCATCCATAAACACTTTCCCAATACTGTGCGACACCAGCATTTTTTCTATTCATCTTCTAATTACTTTATCTAATGTTTCACTGTGGCTGAGGTTCAATATCACTACCTCTTACTACACTTGGGTTAGCATCAGACTGTCTTCCACTCTCTGTGTTTCCAATATGGTGAGATTTGCTCTCATGCTCATTGGGGGTCTCCAGCAGCAGCTGCATTTCTCTAGACTTAACCAAACACCACCAGATCACCCTCAGAATAACCGATTTTGGTTTTTCTCTCCTCCTAAGCATTGTAAAAAGCATCCTGCATTTCACACACTGTACTACAGATGTCAAGTACACAGGCCAGTTATTCTTTTTTATGTTCATGGGGATGCTGCCACACAATTTTTTTGTGATTTATGTACTGGTGGCCAAGTATTCTGGAAATATTTTACTTGCAATAAGGAGCCTCTCTATTTCTGTTACTAAATATATAAAATAATTCTTTAAAGAACACTCCAAAACCATATTTTAGTAAGCACATGAGGAAAATAGAATAAGTAGTTAATTTTACCTGCTAGATTGATCAGATGATGGCCTTGGTGGTAGGGGCTCCACAGAGAACAGTTCTTCACTGCCTTGCATGGCATCTATACTAGTACTAGCAAGAGTAAATGGTGCAGTAGGACGCGCAATACCCATCCTGACTGGAATAATTAGGGATTCCGCTACATTACACAACTCCTCCACCGCATAGGGTAACAATGCTTGGAATACACGTTTACATTTTCCAATTGGTTGTGGAATAAAGTTGCTAGAAAAAAAATTGTGGAAAAGAAGAATCAAATAGGTTATCCTTTGAAAAGAGTTTATAATATAGATTGGCAAAAATTTACTCATGACAAAATTAAAGGTAACATGTGTAATACAGTCTCAAAACAAAAAGCAAAACAGTCAGTTACATTACACATGAAGCAAGTGGAGACAAGAAATTGTAATAATTTATGTAGCTGTTGGTTAAAAGAGGGTTAGAATTAGACTTGAGGAGAGAACCACCTTCCCATCCTGCAAAGCTTTCAGAGATTTTCAAAGTTTTCCTGTTCTGCACCAGGACATAAACAGAGACCTTTCAAATTTTTTCACCAAAAAGCAGAGACCCACCCCTTCTCCCACAACAGCTAGGGTCTAGGGCATTAACTTGAGATGCCAGATGCCCAGGTTCAAATCCCTGCTCTGATGGCCTCCCACACCCTAAAACAGAGTCCTAACCCCAGGCTATTGGCTATTCTGAGGTGGGGGCTCTCAGTCTTTCATGTTGGATTAGTTCTACTTTGTAGACCTTCCCACTGATGCACGTACTTGAACCTGAGTCTCCCACACTCCAGATGAGCACCTGACCACTGACTATTCTGCAGTGGGTGAGCCTGTCTCCCTCCATCAACAAAAAGTTTGCTTTGTTTTTGATTGGCATTTTACTGAAAAATTTCCAGCCAGTTCTAAACAGACTACTACTTATTAATTCCTCAACAACAAAGCAGTACATGCAAGTGAACTGTTGACAGAACAAAGTTTGTCAAGGCAGTACATTTTATGCGAGGCATTTCCAGCAAGGAGAAGGAGGTGTTAGTGCCGTTATATA
>ML675601.1:98649364-98733916 GCA_007922155.1 Mesoclemmys tuberculata
GATCATATTGGTCCCTTCTGACCTATGAGTCTATGAGTCTATATAAAAAACAACCTATTCTACATTAAAACTTAAGGCTCCTTTTGTACCTTAACTAAAGTAGTTCAGTGCACACTTTATAAAAACTCAGGTCCAATGCAGCACTACGTACGATCATGTGTGATGTAAATGTCACAGTTCCACCAAAGCACCTCAATCTTGACCTGTAACACCTGGCATTTTAGTATGGAGACACTACAAGAAATGACAGCTGTGCTGAACTGTGCGATTATGTTATGCATATTGGTGTAGTTGATTAGAGAGAAGTGGGGGGTGAGGTAAAACATAGTTACTTACCAGTAACTGTTGTTGTTCAAGATGTGTTGCTCATATCCATTAGGTGCGTGCGCGCCCTCGTGCACAGTCTCCGGAGAACTTTTTCCCTAGCAGCCCCCTGTAGGGGCCGGTCTCGGCACCCCCTGGAGTGCCGCCCTCATGCAGCGGTGTATAGGGCGCTACCGGCCCCTCCCCTCCTCAGTCCCTTCTTTCTGCCGACTCCGACAGTTGGGACGGAGGGTGGGTGTGGAATGGATATGAGCAACACATCTCGAAGAACAACAGTTACTGGTAAGTAACTATGTTTTCTCCTTCGAGTGATTGCTCATATGCATTCCACTTAGGTGATTAACGAGCCATACCTGGAGGTGGGTAGGAGTCAACGGCGAGCTGACCTCAGCACGGCTCTGCTGAAACTTGCGCCCTCCCTCGTCTGCCGGCGTAGCGCAACATGAAAGTGTGCACTGGCGACCCAGCGGTGGCTTTGCAGACGTTGTGCAAAGGTGCCCGCTATGGGTGTGGCCCGGGCACTGGTTGAGGGCACTGTGATGACCTCTGAAAGTGGTGCTTCTCAGCAGCACAGAGCAGTATTTGATGCAAGGGGTGGTCCGCGGGGAGACGCACTGGTGACCTTTCCACCTGGATTACCGCTGTAACCAGAGGTTCGCTTCCTGGAACAGATATGTAAGCCCCACGCAAAGGGATAGGGCTCATTACATTTCAGCCAATGTGATCTCCTCACCTCCTCCCCGCCATGTAGTTTGGAAAAAACATGGGGAGGAAATTTATCTTGATTACAACGAAAGATAGGAACCCATCCTGGGTAGAGAGGCCAGATGTTGGCGAAGTTGGACCTTGTCCTTATAGATTACTGTATAAGAAGGCTCCAAGGTCCCGGCCTTAGCGCCAGAGAAGTTTCTTGCCGAAGTGGTAACCACCGGGGGGGGACGGGGGGCGGGAGGGGGCGGCGGCTACCTTCTGTGAAAGCATGAGCTGGGGCATAGAGACGTGAGTTCAAAAAAAAAGGGGGGGGGGCCGGGAGGGACGGCGCGAGCATCTCGAGAAGGCCAGGTCGAGATCCCAACGAGGCACCGGGTCGCGTGCCTGCAGATAAAACTCACTGCCCTGTTGAGGTAGGTAGCTGATCTGGGGGAGCCAGAACAGAGACATCCCTTCGAGCAGCTGAAGGGAGGCCAGGACGCGCGACCCGTGAATCTTCAATGAGGCCAGGACTAGGCATTCGGCTTTAGCTGGAGCAGATACTCCAGGATTGCCTGTGCCAGCAACAGCCTTGGCAGGCTGCCCCAGAACTCTGTCCACGAGGTGGAACGTATTTACTTAACCCGACACGCAACCTGTGCGGAGGGTTCCTGCTGCCAAGCAAGGCTCGCTGGGCCTGCATCAAGCAGGCCCTCCCTCCTTCTGTCAGCAGGTGCAGGTGTAGCAGGTACCCCAGGTCCTGGGGGAGTTACCTGTCGGGGCGACCGGATGGTCCAGCATCATGCTGAACCAGTCCCGTGTTGATTAGGCTGGAGCAATCAGTAAGCCGTCTGCTCCGACTTACCTTATCTGCACAGCTGGATACCGGGTCAGGTCAGAGTGGGAGGAGATGCGTACCTGAGAGTACCCGTTTAGTCGATGAGGAGTGCTTTGGAATCGACACAGTCTCGCTATCCTGGGGCAAGCAGAACCTTGGACACTGTGTCCTAGACCAACGCGACAAGGCCCAGTTGGAAAATACCCCACTCTGGGGAGAAATACAGGCATGACCTATGGATGACAGGACCCGTCACAGCAGGGAAAAGACAACCTGCTGAGGCAATCCACCTTGTCGCTCCCGACCCCCGGGAGTTGAGAGGCAGTTAAACGGAGAACATGCCTCACCGTTAAAACCAACAGACGGGGGGCTTTCTTGCAGAGGATTGGGGAGTGTGCTCCTCCCCTCATTTGCGCTGATGTGCCGGTGCCTGTACCTTGACCGACGGAACCAGTCCCTGAACGGGATGCCACGCAAGACCTTCACCAGTGCAGGGAGGCTCGCACGGGTAGGGAATCTATTGGGTGGCTGTTTGGTGCCTATATCAAGGCCACCTACCCCTGAAGCAATCTGCGTCCCTGGCGGCCCAGTGTTGCTACACATGTGCAAGCCATCATGGGACCTAATCACTGCAGGCAGTGTCCTAGATGCTATCGTGGACATTGTTGCAGCTGGGAGACGGTATGGATCATAGCCTCGAAATTCGGCTGGGGCGGGAAGGCTCTGGCCTGGGAAGCGCTCGCCAATGAGTAATGCAGCCTGCTGCACGTGGAGCAGGAGTAAGAGTGGGGCCGACGGTCTCCCACACTCAGGAACGGGATCTGTCCCAGGCCATCCAGACAACTCAGCAAGGGAATATCTGCATACGCTATGTCTCAGATGGGCAGCCACCACGACTCTGCGTCTGCTGGTCACAGGTAGACATGAACTAGGAGCAGCCAGAAGCCCCCATTCCTGTCCCTACGTGTAGAGGGTTAGAAGGCCTTGGCAAGTAGAGCCTCAGAGAGCCAAGTGCGGTCCCGGAGTCCTTCAGACCATGGAGCTTCACAGTGGTCCGATCAGAGAGGAAGACCAACCCATCGTAGGGGAAGCCCTGAACGATCACTGCCTCTCCTGGGACAGGCCCAAGGATTGCAGCCAGGAACGCCTCGTCGTGGCAATGGCAGAGGCTATGGTCTTAGCTGCTGAACCAGCAGCCTTCCTGAACGTCTAGGGTGCTGCCCCAGCTCCACGAATCGCCCCTCCAGGACAGTGGTGAAGCCTGTGCCTGGCCCCATGGCAGGGTCTTAGCAGACCGCCTGAGGTCATTTTACAGTGAAATTCGTATCCACCTCAGAGGGCTGATGGTTGGCAAACCTGACCTACAGGGCTGTCGCGGACAATGAGCCGGGACACAGCACCCTGAATCCAAGGGCCGGGTCTTTAGTAATCAACAGCCTGGGCCTTTCGGCCGGGAGATAACACTTCCCCCTGCCGTCTTTGATGTAGAGGCGACGAATGGGGGGTGGTTCCATAGGGCCTCATCGCCTCAAGAGTCCAATCGTGGACCCGTAGGCCCACCCATACTAGAGCTGCCACCGCCAGCCCACTGAAGCAGGCAACCTTGGCCTCCAGTGAGAGGTCACCCTCCTGAGCAGCTCCCAGTGCGCCCGAAACCTTCCGGTGGTGCCATGGAACCCCAGAAGACTGCCCCTCCTGGGCAGGAGGAAGGGGACTGCCACGGCACATCCCACGGGTGCTCACACCAAAGGAGTGCGCCACAGTGGGTCTCTCCATGGGATCTGACTCCCTATCCAAGGAGCAGAGACCCTGCCCCGACCTGTGCCAGGAGTGCAGACAGAACCCCCGCTGCACGAGACGGGCAGCCCCAGTCCCAACTGGATGGCCATGGGGGCCAACAAGGCTGCCATTGCCTCTCAGGCCAACGCAGGCCGACCGTGCCCCCGCTGTGGGACCCCGAGCCACCCCACCTGTGGGCCCTGGCTGTCCCGCATCGCGGGTGCCGCATCTTGCCAGGGGCTGTTCCCCCACCTCCCACGGCGTGGAGGACAACGAGAACCGCTTCCCCCGCCCCAAGCGACGCGGATGGGAGACGTGCTCTGGGGAGCTCCTGGCACTGACATGCTGCCTTGGCACCGAGGGCCCCGCAGTGTCGCTCACCCCCTGGTGATCGGGTCCAGCGCCGCCCCAATCCCCACAGTGCTGAGCCTGCCACGAGCACCCTTGGCTGTGGTCTGTGCCTAGCAACCGGGGTCCGCACCCCCTCTGTGCGGGTGGACCCCACGTTGCTGAGGCGGGACCCCCCCCGGCGCCCCCAGGCCCCACGCCCGCCCCAGAGCGGGGGGTGGGGTGGGGAGGGAAGACCCCTCTGCGTTGAGCCCTGCAGAGGCACAGGCATGGGGGCCCGCCTTTTCCTGGTTTTTTTTTTTTTACTCCGAGCTGTCACTCAGCACCGGGGCCACACCACGCCTCCACACGGGGGTGGACCCCCTCAGTGCAGAGCGGTATGGTGGCCCCTGCCCCCGTGTCGCCTCTTGGCAGCGGGAGGAGGGAACCCGCAGCCCCACCTTCAGTGGAGTGGCACTGAGACCCGCACCGTGCCCCCCCCGGGGGGGGGAGAGAGGGAGGACGGGACGGACGACACAGACGGACACCCGACCCTGCAGTGCCGGGTCCTGCTGCTGCACCGGGTCTCGCTCCGCATTCCAGAGAGGGGCGGACCCCCTAGCGCTGGGCACTGTGGCGGCTCCTGCACCCATGCTGCCTCTCGGTGCCGGGGGAGGGAACCCTGCAGCACCGCCCCCAGTGGAGCGGCACCGGGTCCCGCGCTGTGCCCCAGAGTGGCCAAAGGTGGGATGACTCTGCAGCTCCCAGTCTTGCAGCTGTACTGGCTTCCGCACCGTACCTCAAGTAGGGGCGGACCCTTCGGTGCCAAGACCAGCAGCGGCACCGGGTCTTGCGCTGCGCCTCAGAGCGGGGGCGGATCCTCCAGCGCTGAGCCCTGCAGGCGCCAGGTCCCATGCTGCGCCTCGGTGCCGGGGGAGGGGGTGGGCGCGGCACCAGGTCCTGCCGGGGCCAACCCTTCGGTGCCGAGACCTGTCAATGGCGACCAGGAGTCCCCCGGTGGCCGAGTCCTCTCCTTGGTGCCGAGGACTTTCCCTCAGCTCCAGGTGCTCCACGGCAACCGAGGTCCTGCTGGGTGACTACTCCGTGCCGGGTCCGTCCTGGGGGAGCATCTTGCTTACCCCCGTTGCCGGCCAGCAGGAGATTGCTTCCCCGTACCGGGGGTCTCCACTGCTCTTTGAGGGGACCCAATGCGGGCTTGCCCCGGGGCACCAGCCCCTTCTCCCTCGTTGGGGGGGGTGAGGGAGGGGGGGGCGGCGGAGGGGGCGTAAGCAGGCCGACAAGGCTCTTGCTGCCACAAAGCGTCTGGTGCCGACGGCGTTGGCAGGGGCACTCTCCCACTCCAGGAGTCGGAGTGGCTCCCTGCACGGGGATGCAGGCTCCGGAGAGGGCTCGACAGGCCGTGGCTGGTGCATCCCCGCCCTCGACCCTGCCCGTACCCACGGTGCAGGGGAGTGTCCGCACTCCACGCGCTGCTCTTCCTCTTCGGCACCAGGGGTGCTGCTCAGTGCCGAGCCAAGCCTGGCACCGGCGAGGAAGGACTCGATGGTGCCGCTTCCCCTCCCCCCCCACACTCCGGATTGGGGGGGGGGGGGGGGGGGGGGGGGGAGAGGGTGTGTCTTAAACCCAGGTGGCTGGGACGTGCCTTCCCGCAGCCAGCACAGGGTTTGAATCCCAGCGAGCCTGGCATAGCCGGGTCGCCCAGTGCCCTAAGGCCCTTTCCTACTCTAACTAAAGGTCCTTATCTAACTGGAAACTAACTTAGTTCAGGGTGAACTGCTACCTACTACTTACATTAGGGAAGAAAGACTTGCGAGGAGCAAGAGTTGTTCCTAACGACCGTCACGGGCGGAAAGAAGGAATTGAGGAGGGGAGGGGCCGGTGGTGCCCTATATACCACCGCGTGAGGGTGGCACTCCAGGGGGCACCGAGAACAGTCCCTACAGGGGGTTACTAGGGAAAAAGTTCTCTGGAGACTGTGCACGAGGGCGCGCACACACCTAAGTGGAATGGATATGAGCAATCACTCGAAGGAGAATATCTTTTACAGGACTAATTTTTGTTGGTGAAAGAGAGTCAAGCTTTCAAGCTACACAGAGCTCTTCTTCAGGTATGTGTAACTTGAAAGCTTGCCTCTTTCACCAACTTCTCTTGTCTCTCTGTTTATGCTATAGGCAAATAGAAACTAAAATAAGAGTCAACTTCTCCTTTTTACATGGAACTTGTATATGATTTGAATCCAGATCACGTAGAGTGACCAGATAGCAAGTGTGAAAAATCAGGACGGGGGCAAGGGGTAATAGGCACTTATATAAGACTAAGCCCCATATATTGGGACTGTCCCTATAAAATTGGGACATCTGGTCATCCTAAGATCACTAGAGGTAAAAAGGAATTCAGGAGCATTATCCATCACCTATCCCCTACAAGACCATTTTAGTGTTTTCCCCCATTAATGACCAACTCCAAATCACACAGATCCCTTTATGTAATAAGTAAAACCCTTACTTTTTCTTTTTGGATGAAGCCATTTCCACACTTAGAATGACAAAAACTCTTGCCACAGAACGCAGAAATCTCATTGTAACTGCAATAGCTTCTTCTCTACGCCCTGGAGTGTATTTATTTTGTAGCTCCTTTACAAGAGTACCCAGCAAAGTATCTAAAAGCTATGGGAACAACAACATTATAATGTATCATTTACATAAGAAGTCACATTAGAAATCCTTAATGCATTTTGTCACAAGTGTCTAAATTAAAGAGCCAAAGAAAACCGATATCTAAAAATGTGATAGTTCCTAATGTACAAATGGCATATTTAATAGATCACATAAGAGCAGAATTCGGTGGAAACCCAAGTACCCTTATATTTGAAGTTGAATTAAAAACTAACTCTTAGGCTTATCAATATCTAAAGGATTTTGCATGATGTACAAAATTTATTAAAAACATGGTTAAGATTGCTTACCAAAATGTCTGCTGTACACTTGACAATAAGGCAATGTGTAAAACAGTCCAACCGAATTGTACCACTTTGCTGATTAAGGTAAACTTGTTCTTCTGGTAAAAGATGACCTATCCTACTGCTTGCACTAAGACTTGGAAAAAACAAAGCAAAAAGAAAAAAAATTATATAAGTTGGCAGATCGCAAAACATCAGTTTTAAAATATTAATTGAAACAATATTTGTAAATACACACGGGTCTTTATTCTCCTGTGAGCCAAACATGATCATAGATTTCAATGCATTCCAGTCTTGTAAAACACGTTCCAAAGCAAGCTGAGCAAATCGTGGAGGTTCTAAATCATGATCAGGCATATCAGAATCTAAAGAAAAAACAAGGCAAGAGTAGCATGTGAGAAAGGTAGTGAAATGCCAGGACCAACGTATTTTTCTTTTCATTGAAAAAGGGCTCTCACCTTCAGGATTTGCAGTTTTACGATTACGATCTTCCCTAATTCTAGGTGGTCTGTACTGGCAGTGTTCTACAGTTTGCCTGGCTACTGTCTGTACTAAAAACAACAGAAGATGTTCCCCCCTGTAATGCAGAACAGATTAATAAGAAAAATATTTAAAAACAAACCTGTCATATATATTATTCCTTCCATTCCCCCACTAAATTTCCTTATCCCCCCGCCCCCCAAAGTCACTACAAATACAAACTCACCTGCTATTTGGCATTGTGACCAGATTTGTAGTGGTAAGCAGTCGGTAAAGTAAATCAAGGCGAGCAGACTTCTGTCCTGCAATTAATGTTTTACATTTGCATTTTTCCCAGCAATCACAGTAAGCTGTGGGGGATGTTCGTTTGAGCCTGGAACAAATAAAAGCCTTTAACATCACTGTTCAGTAAACATTTTTTAAATGAATTTTTTTAAAGACCTTTTGGGTTTTGCTTCCTCCCCAATAAACTGCATTTTCTACTACAAAATTTTGAAAAACAAGTAAACAACCAAAACCCTGATTTAAAATAAAAAAAATTACAATTCCTAAATAAGTGAACTTCAATTTATGTTCTACTACTGATTTAATTAAGAAAATTTCAATGCACAGCCTTTCACATTTCAGATAGCTTTTTTTTTTTTTTTTTTAAATTAAAAAGGATCTCAAAGGCAGCAAAAAAAGTTAAACTGAAAATCTTTTTTTCCTCCTGAAGAAGAATCAAAGATTTTTAAGAAATAGCAAGCACATCTTTGTGGGTGGAAGATGATAACTTGTTACTTTATATATGTATGTTGTTATTGCAGCTGAGCTTAAGCAGTTTAATAAAGTTACCTAGACTGTAGCTTCAAATTTTTGGCTGTATATTTGGTTTCTAGTTCATTCATCCCTTGCTCAGGGCTAGTTTTTTGGGGGAACATACATTAAATTTGTTTTGATGCGTCATAGCTTTGGTTCACGTTTTATACACATTGAGCAAACTTTTGAGGTTGTGGTTGAATACACAAATCATTTACTCTGTATACAATTGCCTCCAGCCAGATAGCAGAAAGACTTGCCCAGGGCAATTTGTGGATATAGACTGGTGTACATTAAACTAAATTTTAATAGTTTATTACTTTGCAAGTATTTTGTAGCATAAACCAATTAATATGAAGCAACAACTAATTAGAAGAGAAAGCAGTTAGTGAGCAGAACCAATTAAGACCTGAGTTTGTCTCACTAAGATACTGAACTCAGTGCGTACTTACTTGCAATCATGACCTTTGTGACAAACCCTTGCACACTCTGTGCAACAACAGAGAGATTCCAGTAAGCCACATGTTCGGCATTCAAAAATATCCTAGAATGAAAAAAAATCACCATTTTACAAACAAAGTTATATGAATAATTTTCCCCTCACAATGGATATTTAGTATTAATATTCACTTGTTCTATAACTCAATACATTATAAAAAATGTAAGGCTGGGAGAGACCTCAAGAGGTCATCTAGTCCACCTCCACCTTGTGCACGGATATAGGATTAAGTATATTATAGTATACTTAAATATATCATTTTCCTTTGGCAATCCTTCAGTAAAAGTGAAGCTATTAAAGCTGAATGTCAAACCAAGGCAAGACTGAGCAACAGGACAATTCATTTGGGGAGGGAGGGGCGACGACAAACTTAAAGGAAGATAATGCAGCTCTAAAAATTGAGGTTAAGGCTTAAAAGGGTGCCCATAGTGATGCCAAGGTAAAATGGACTTTTAAAGTTGCCAAGCAGGTGCATTTCTGTTTGTTGATCAAAGACTGCAATGCCTCTAAAATCATGCTTTTAAAAATATTCCTGTAACACAACAGAACTACTGTGAAACATTACTTGCGAGTTAGTCCATTAAGCAGACTACTGAATACTCTGCTCTCCTAAAAATCTTTGTCCACGCTGGTCAGGCAAACAACCCTAGAACTCTCCTAGCAACAAGCTTCCTGTTTATGTTCTGCCTTTTGAGAAGTGGAGATGGATATGAATGGCAATAACACAACTTCAAATTGTTAAAATGAATTTAATACACTAAGTTCATCTACACAAGAATGGGGTCAGTGGTGTTCAGTATACTAACCATAAAGTATAGATAATGCATAGTTGAAACACATTCCCATTTAACTTATTAAAAAGTGTTTAACTTACCTGATTAATGTGCTCTGCTCCAGTCCACGTAAAGCTGCATGTATCATTACAACACAAAACATATAAAGGAGAATCATCTGGGTTTGTGCCAGATGGGCAAACCATTCCCATGAACACATCTTCCTCTTTTTCATTAGAAGTTACCTCAGCTAGAAAAATTCAAGCATAAGTGTCTTATAATCAAGTTTTGGTAAAATCCATGTTAAAAAAGTTAGAAATATGAATGATAAAATGCTCCCTGTAATTTTTAGAAGACTTCCTCCCCACCACACTATAGGCCTTCCCTGCAGAGAACACCTGGAGATAACTATGACAGGAAGTTAAACAGGTGCATTAGTCTTCGCAGGAATGAGATCTAAATAGGTGTATAGTTGCATTAGACACTATATTCCAAACCATAAAGAAATACTTAAGTAGTCAGTCAAGTGATTTATATTACCGGAGTACTATGAAGTTTAATCATTTAGCACCCTAAGAATACTATCTTAATTCATTAGTGTTTGCAAAGCAACAAGATCCTTGATTGAAAGGCTTTGTATAGAACATAAAAGTAATAGTACCAAAACTCCATTACTACTACAACACATTAGCACATGTTCTCAAATAGCAAATTTTCTATAACATACAACAATAGGCACCATATTTTGGGAGGGGGTAAATGATGAACACCATCATTTATTCAAACATGATATTTTACACAAAAGAATGTTAGTTATGCATTCAATTACTGTCTTTGTATGTATGCCAAAACCAAAATTAAAAACAGGAAACAATTCTATATGCATAAAACATATTTGAAACTCATTTACCTTTAGCAATTTTCTGTGCAGTTTCCAGAATGGTAATTGCAGCAGGATATGCTCTACCACTAACAGCAGACATAAATGGTGTCATACCTCTTGCATCTCTAGTAAACAGATTTGTAAAATTATTACCAAATCACTCTAAATATGCTGAACTTGTAGTTGCCATAGAAATCTATGAAAATAGCCAATTTACACCTATATACAAAGGAATTAATCTGGATAAATGGGGCTGCTGAATAATGGCATGTAAAGTAACTAAAAAGAATGAGGGGTTGTGTGTGTGATTAACTAGAGAAAGTTAATTAACCAAGAGTGTGTTTTTTCACTGTCATATTCTAAATAGTCTTTCTCTGGAAAGGAATTCAAATGTTTGACCCCCTTATAATCTTTGACTCAGTCTCCTCTGACATCTTATAGCAAAATGTATATTGCACAAAGGGTAACATATCTTCCAAAATTCTACTATTTCCTGCTACTTAAGTAGCATCCCTTTGTTTCTGAATTCCTCCCTGGTATGAGTAGTTTATCAATTTTACCAATCCTGTCACTTGTGTAAAAAATTTAGTTAGTCTGGTCTTCTCCAAAAACGTTAAGTTTGATTTCATTTAATCTTTCTTCACAATTAATCTCCAGACCTGGTATTGATTTCTTATGCTACCTCCTCTACAATACAACATTATCACTGTTTAAATGCCTACATTAAATAATCTCAAATGGATTACTTGAGAAGAGCTTTGTAATCTATATGTGTGTGCGCACACTCTTGCAGACACTCTGCTGTAAGTCCATTTTAACATTTCCATATTTAATATTTGCCTACATACTGAACACATTTTAACCAAGATGTTCATGAGTAAGTTTCAGCTGATGTACCGTCTTCAGGGGACGTTTATTTTAAACAATTTTGACACTTAATTTGAAAACCCTTACTTGGCTGATAGTAGTTCTCGAAGATAAGGTTGTAAAACGACACTATCACATAACAACTTCAGTATAAAATGAGCATTTGCCTTCCGATCCTTTGATTCCACTACAGATGGCTCAGTAGAAGGACCTGCAATTAGAAAAAATACTTTTGTGGAAACAATGCCTGAAGTGGGTCCCTATTAAAGTGGGTTATTTACTAAAAATATTTAATCAAAAAGAGAAATAGCTGTGTTAAGGTTTTCGTTCATCAGTACCTTCACTATGACAGGATCTTAGCAGCTTCAGCAACACATTATGCATTTCACTGTACATAAAGGATCATATATTTGAGAATGTGAAATGTTATCAGCTGAAACAGACAGTAAACAATTTCATACCACTATTAAAATATTTTTCACATGCACATAACTTGCAGGTAGATAAAAGTGTATATGATGTTCCTTGAGCTGTGCTTTACATAAAAATAAGTTTAAGAATACTGGTAAAATGCTGCTTCAAGCCAAAACTATCTGTATTCACAAAGAAGGAAGAGTTTGGATACATAAAAGCCTACGGAAGGTAGCTTCTGTGATTTTTTTTCCCCATCTAAAACATATTCAGATAAAGAGCAGGTTCTCACCTGGTATGGTGGAGGTGCTAGGTCCTTGGCCAGTACCAGTCGCTGCTGTGGTAAGAGATCCCACAGCGGGGGCCAGGATAAAATCAATGTCACCATCTTTCAGTAAACAGAACAGTAGGATGTACATCAATATATAAAAAACATCCCTAACAAAATTCTCTTTCTGTAGTATCTAGCAAGCTACACTATACACGTGTTCTTTATATTTAACTGACACTTTAGCCCACATTCTAGTAAATACTTTTCGAAAGTTTGGCAACAGCATTTTAAATAAATTTTGTTTACTGTATCAATTTGAATAAGTGCTTTTAAATTCTAAATTACTGCTCCCATACAAAAAGTAAAGCTGATTACTCCCCCATACTAACATTACGCCTCAGGATATTTTATAGCATTATACATGTGAGTCTCACACTAAATTTTATATTTATAAACTGTACCTTGAAAGTCAGGTATTTTGGGGTTTTTTACATATATAATTTACACTGACATGAATTGATACATTAGCAGTCTTACCAGGATCCATTGCAGGAGGATCAGGAACCCAGCTAGGGGGAGCTATTGGTGGAGAAACTGGGTCCTGATGATCACTGGAGGAAGCTCCAGCTTCATGTCTACCCAATCCAGCTGCTCGCAAGGATCTTCTCATCATCTCCCTTAGTCTCAAACTGAATACAAACCATAAAGAACAAATTCATTTCTACAATGATTTATAATTAGGTAGTATACTTAGAGCAAAACTTTTGTAGTTAAAGGCAAAACAAAACTTCTTTTATTCCTATAATTTTCTTAGGTATATATAGAACATAGTCAAGCAGTAATTTTAAATTCACTCCCAACATTCTATTGTATCAGGATATACTGGCCCTTTAAGGGCAATTTCAAGGGATTTCAGAGAGGGTGGGAGGAAGGCTCCCCCTTTTACTTTCCTGCATCAGAAGGGAAGAACGTATGGATACTGAGTAGAGGACAGTCGTTCAGAGATGGCAAAGGACTGCTTTAATTCATGTGGATTTGTGCTTTGGCCACAGAGCCAAAGCACGAATATCATACACTCTCTCCATTCAGTCAAAGGGAAACTGAGGAATGGCTCTGGAACCTGACACTTGAAAGGTAGGAACTCATTACACCCATCTGTAAGTTCTATCCTCGATATCTGTCAATGTAGACACCATTCAGGTATGAAAGGTCTTAATGAAATTAGAAGCTCTTGGAGAGGGCAAATAAATTTATAAACTCACAAGATATCCCTATATCTAGAGCAACATAGGTATTATACCCTCCTTCCTATCCCTCAACAACGGTTGGGGGAGAGGGAGAAGAAGAGTTGAGCGAATCCAAGAAGTTTTCAGAGTGGATCACCATAAAAGGTGATATTAGGAACATCCATCTCAATATTACTCATTCACTTTGCTATCACAGAAACTACATGCTAATATACACAGACCACACACACTGAAATCATAAGCCTATCCTAGAAGTCCTCCTAAGACACAAATATAAGTAGCGATTTTCAAACACTTCTCTAACACCTTTATTCCTAGACTCTCAAAGCACTTTATAAAGCAGCAATTAATTAAACCCTCAAAATCTCCAGGTAGTAGAGAAGTACTCTTGCCACTTCACAGCTGAGGAAGCTGTAGGGCAGAGCAGTTAAGAGACATGCTCACAAATCCATGCTAGAGCCAGAAACAGATCCGAGACTGTCTGGCCCTCAGTCCTGCGCTTTCATGTCTAGACCCTCCCCCCCCCCCCCCACTTCCTTCTCCTTAAATTAACAACAAAGCCTATGCTCGACCACAACTAAAAGGCAAAAAACCTACTTATGTTAATGTACAAAACAAGCTTGTTAAAACCAATGTATACCTTCTGCTGCTTGATGATCCTGCCCGATTTCCTGGACCATTACTTGATACTACTGAGATTGCATTTGCAATAGCCTCAACTGCTGAAAGCCTTTCAGCAAACGTATTTCTTTCAGAGCGCTCTGCTTCTGAAACATTAAGAAAAACATTTGGTGCCAAAATTTAAATAAAGTATATTATAAAAGAAAGGCGTTAAAACAGAGAACTTTATTGTCAAAAAGACTCCTGCAAATTCTTCATTTTGGGGGGGGAACAAGGGGAAGGCGGGGGTTGGTTCATTTTACATTCAAAAGGGCACAGAGAGATTAGGCTTAAATGCTGATCTTATTTATTGATAGAATTTTATATTGCTGTGGACAGTTTAAGAAGAAAGTCAAAAGACAGAAGTCTCAAGAACAGACATCTCACCGATCTTAAGTTCCACAACATGATGTAAGGTGAGAGAGACCTACCCAATAGCTAGTGCCAAACAAGCCCAGGGCTTTAAAGAGAACCATCATCATCTCTAATTGCACCCTGAAGTAAATAGCAAGTCAATGCAAAGATTCAGCAAACAACATGCATTCTGCACCAAATGGAGCTTCCTGTGTGATTTCAAGGGTAGTCTAAGTAGAGCGCATTGCAGCAGTTTAATCCACAAATAAAAAAAAGGCAGTGATGACACAGCATAACCTCTTTGGAGCAGTGACCAGTTTTAATGTGTCTGTAAAAATGAGAGTCCTGTAACACTTTAAAGACTAACAAATTTCTGCAGGCATAAGCTTTAATGGGCTGTAACCCACTTGGAACTTTTCACCATGTAAAAACAATATTTCTCTAGTGCTTTAGCTGCACAAAGATAAGAGAAAGATTGTTGCAAGGTCTGCATCAGAGGGAAATTGTTACAGTCTCCTTAAGAGCTGTGAATGAGAAAAAGGCACTAATAGCCACCATATAGTAACCTATGAATCAAATGGTAGCAATGGAGCCAAGAGGGCTCAGTGCAATTTACAGTGGTGAAAAAAGGGCTCATTCCCCTTAGATAACTGCACACACATACACACCACCTCTGCTCATTTTTCTAAAGACTTCCCACTGCTACAAAACATTACTTCTGTCTGCAGCTTGATTTCAAGCCAGTTAAGTTTCAACTAGATTCACATTTCACAGACAGATGATGAGAATGATGACATTGAAATAGTATTTCAGACCAACAAGGTATGCCACTCCAAAAAACATCGTACACCACAGCTGTTCATGCTGACAGTGAATTGCTGGCAATCTTCTATACCATGGAATCACAAGGTGCAGATTCCAAGCACAGTATGACAGTGGTGGACAAAGATGCTTTAAAGTGAATTTGCTCATTCTTTTGGACAGACCGCACAATGTTGTTATGAATGGTGCTGATCTTCCCAATGTGTTCTCAATGTGCCATTGCCATTTCTTTGTATTCCCAGTGTTTGATAGCAGTAAGGAGATCTGGATGAAAGATGGCTGGGTTAAACTCAGCCTGAATGAGACAAAAAAGTGTTTACTGGCAGAATTTTCGCACTTGAGAAGGTATGGGAGAAGTGGACGGAGACCTAAATTGAGGATATTTGTCAATGGTTACGTTAGTTTAAGCCTTTAGGATCTTATTGGATTTACCTCTAACAGTAAGTAATAAATGTCTTCTTTCATTTTTGCCTGACCTCAAGATTTTGTAATTTCCTCTTACACAGACCTTTCCACAACCATCATTTTTGTGTCACCTTCAGCACTGACTGCTTTACATGTAATGTGCTTTACATAGGCCTATCTTTCAGTCACCCAAGAAACTTCAATGACCACAGAATGCTACCAAATGCATTTCCAGTTAGAGCAATATTATGCATATGTTCTGAGCTCTACACTATCTGCCAATTTGCTTGCAGGTGCAGCTCAGTCTATAAAACTTTGACTATCCTAAAAACACTTCTCCACTCATGTCCCATCATGATGATTGTTAGGGATCCCCAGAATTAAATCTGTAGGATCCACAGCACAGATGCGCTCATAGTGGTCCCTGAGTTCTATAACTCACTCCTGTTGACAACCCAGCCAAACATGAATCTCTCCACTTTTAGGTCACTTGGCAAAATTTAACCCTAGTCTAGCTGATGAAAGGAGAAGTTGGCACTCTCTTGGAAATTAGTCTTCCAGTTGCAAATTCCTGACTCTAGGGGGAAAGTTACTGTTGATGTGAAATAATTACATAGAATATGCTTTATGATCTGGAAAAACACGGATCATATGTTTTTCATTCTGCAAGTGATATCCACATATCACTGCTGTGTGCCTTACACATGTGTAATAATTATTGGAATATGACTTTGGATTCAATGAATATGGTATAGAGCTTAGTATCTTTATATACTACAACCAAAAACATCTTAAATCTCCTCTAATGGCTGTACAGACATACAAAGGGCACAAGTGCCATATTGGAACAGCATTTGAAAAGTCGTAAGAAAAGAAACAATTGCATAGCACTCTCCTCTGAAATTACTTTGAGAAGATGTCAACCCAATGAAATTAATCAAGATACTGATGGCAAAACAATATTGAACAAGCAATAGTGTCAAAAGTCATGTACAAAGAGTACATTGCTTTGTGTATTAAAAGAAGTTTTACAAAAAATATTTGTTAATTTAGTATAAAGGGTTTCTCTCAAAGTAAAGAGAGTTTTGGCTGGATTACAACCTCCCTGTGAAACTGCATGCCAGCTAAATACTACGATGCTGTGGTAACTAAAAAATCCAAAAAAGGCTGATTAGTCATTTTACTTTTAATGCTTCTGCCTGGATAATGAAAAATTATATTTCATCTACTATATTCTTCTATAGCTCTCTACTTACTTCCATATGAAATATTCTAGGCCAGAATCTCAGAAAACAGGCATCAATAAAAGTCATAAGAAATATTGTTCAGCAAGATACAAGCTAAAAACAAAACATTTCAAGTTAAGTAGTTAATGTAGTTTTGCAAGGTCATTTTCTGAGTTTATTTTATTTAGGCAGATAATGTGAAACTGTAAAAAACCCACAATCCTGGATTTATATCTAAGTTAGAAAATTTCATAAGCATTTCTGTACCAGCATTTAACTAGAATTGTGTACAGTTTCTACTTCCAAGTTCTGAAGTTACAGTGTTGGTACTTTCTATATAGGCTATGTATGTTTTTATTATACATGGTACTGTATTAACACTTATATTTAAGGATGCCTGACATTTTACATTATAAGACCCTGTTTCAGTTGCTTGTAACTTTGCCAAATTTGCACCGTTTAGACTGAAATTTCACTCTGACAGCCTAGGGCTGAAGTGTTTTTTTTTTTTTTTTTCAAAAGTTTAAGCCAAATTGGTTCAGCTGTTTCTCAAAAAGAAATAAACAGTCCATGTTAAAATTTCCGTAACTGTTTCATTGAAAAGCTCTAGCACACCCGCTACAGAATATGGAATTGAATCCATTATTCCTGAGTCAACATTCCTTTGATGTCTAGCAAATAGCAGTGAAACCCACTGAAGTAGAATGTCTCCCCATCCTCATCTAGTGACAGGTCAAGAGAAGATAGCCTTCTACTGCTACTGCAAAATACTGCTACTCAACTCAAGTGGTGGAGGATTGTGTTGTAGAACTAAAGAGCCCAATCCTACTTACGAGGAGGGGAGGAATCAATATTATTGTACATGATGTAATTTTTATCTTTTTGGATATTATGTTTTAAGAAAACCTGGCAAATTACATCCAAAAAAAACTTGGTTAAACGGATGTTAAGATTGCAAAGTGAAGCATTCAAAATTAGGAAGAGACAGAATTAAGTTTGCCAGCCAATGCAACCTTATTCCAGTCCTCTTGTGGATATGCATTTTAATACAGTCTTTAATTACATAATCACATAATATTTTTTCCCACAGGACTGCTGCCTCAATCAGTGCACATGATGGACAGTGCTCTGGGAATGAATCAGTGTCGTGTAGTGAATGAGGCTGTCGTCTTCAGGACCCCTGCCTCATTTGTTGCAGAAACTGGAAGGTGTGTAATGAATGAGGCAGGAACTGCAGGAAGAAAAAGGAAGGCCACTGCATGCTACTCTGGAGAACTGGATTCTATTCCTGCCTCCCCATATCGGAATCCTGTAGCAAAGTTACAAACCAAATTTTTCACTCGTGACCATCGTGTGCCTCATTTTTTGGGTAACCAATCTGAGATGTGGGATCTGACTTGTGAGTGGTCCACACTTCTACAACTGCAACTGAGATTAATGGGAGCTGTGCTCTAAATTTAGAGTGCTATAAAATGCCAAGTATTTTGAAAAAAATCAGGCTCATGGCTTCTCAAATTGGGCACCCAAAATTAGTTGGCACTTCTAGATTTAATCTCTGTGCTTCGGTTCCTCATGCATGAAATAAGGATAACATCATCCAGTCACCACAGTGGTGTTATGAAGATAAGTTCATTAACGTCTGTAAAGAGCCAAGATACTACTATGAGAGAACCATAGTAAACCCCATGAGGAAGTTAAATCTTTATTCAGTGCAGGGTTTGGATGGTGTACAATAAATAAGGAATGGGGCGCCACACATTGAATGATGAGGATAAAAGAAATATTGAATAGCTACCCATTTGGTGAGCACTGTCCATCTTGTGCACTGAATCAAGTAGTCCTGTGGAAACAATAGTATGTGATCATATAATTAAAGACTATCATAATGTATATGCACAAGGGGGCTGAATTAAAATTGCATGGGCAGCCTTAATTCTGGCACTTTCTATCTTTGTGCGTTTGACTTTGCAAATGCTGTTCTTTTCATGTGTTTTTTTGGATGCAATGGTATTTTAAGAGTTATAAAAAAGCATCAGTCCCTTACAACAACAGAAAGCCCTTTGTTCATATTTTCCAATACAGATTTCTCAATGGAAGAAATACCAAAGATACCACTAAACATTAGGCAAGTTATTTGATAATCCTGGAAAGAAGACTTAAACAATATTGTCTGTGTTTAAAAAAAAAAAAAAAAACCTACTCTCAAACTAATAGTGATATAAAGGGACAATGAATTCAGTTCTCTCATCTTCTAACATTTTGAGATCTAGGTGCCCTAAATTTGTCCTAAAATCATAGTTAGACACCTAAATTAACTAGAACTGAGTTCCCACAAATCCCTATGAAGTAAATGGAAGCTGCATATGTTTCACATATTTGAAAAATTAGGCCATTTATTTTAGGTGTCAGATTTTAGACATTTAGTTTTGAAAATTTTGGCCTCTTCTCAGAATATTCTTCAAACTGCATTAAAAAAAGGAAATTTCAAAAGGGCTCTCATGATACATTGCTCACCCTCTTCCTCTTTAGTTTCTTTGTTACTGGTTGGGAAGCATACGGATACACAAGCATGAAGAATATTACGATTTCCATCGCATCTGTGGCTGAGGAACGTCTGCAGCATTTGTGGATTCTGATCCAAGACAACAGCTTGTTCAAGATTCATCAGGTATTGTCTGCAAGCCTCGTAGTCACATCGCAGTATATGCTGCATTAAAGTCTGTTTCTGTGCTCAGAAAAATGAAGAAAGACTTTAATAAAATGGAACAAAAAAATTTAGACAGCTATACAATTCTAGATTCTTCTGGTTTCGCACTGAGAAATGAACATGCAAAATTTAAATCTGAGGTGTTCACTAGTAAGCAACAAAGGAAATGTCGAGAACAAATATACCAGAAGAACTTCCTTTCTTTTATATTATGATCTCATATGGAGTCTGAATGTCATTTCTACTGTAAACAAATAAAAGGAAATTGAAGAAAAAGGACATGCTAAAATGTCAAGGATCTGTCAAACCTACCTGGCTACATCAATTTGTAAAGATAGAGGATTTCTAGGATCCATGACTTTACATAACACAGAAAAATGGTAGGATTCAAGGGACATAACAAGAGGTCTGTATGATTTGGCTTTTATAGAGTTTTCTCTTAACAATTGGTAGAAGTCGGGTGGGAGGTTGAAATTGTCTTGGATGCTCACCTCATTTCTGGGTTACCACTTTTCCTCCTTTGTGGAGTACTCCAATGCAAGACTCAATGTCAGTCTAGTATGATGTGTGGCATGAAAGTCATCATTTAGGGAATCTGATAACACACCACGCTAGCTATTTTAAGATGACGTAGTGGAGGCTCTTTTAGCATGTATAGACATTTTGCATAAATTTAGTGTACGATATATTTTATAATTATTTATACAGTGCTATAGGTGTATATGGCTCTCTACAGAGGATTCAAGTGACAGGTCCTTGCCACAAAGATTTTATACGTCACAACAGTGGAGATTCACCAGAAATCACTCCTACAACTTTTCCTTTATCATTTCCTTCCCTAGTTCAAATTACAGGCAAACTGTAGTGCATTTACAGTTAGATGACAAACTCTTGATCACTTGAGAAAACAGGTACACTGACAACAGAATAATTCAATTCTAAACAAGACATACTAGTCAATAATATTTTTAACTTTAGCAGCATAATCCCTAATCATTCCAACAATTATAAAAGTGATTTAAAAATCTCAGAGTGGAGTCATGTATCAAAGACCTTTAGGATTAATAAATAGTTATGTTTGGTTTTCATGCTTATAAAAGATTACTTACATTAAGTAGGTTTATTTAAAAGGATAAAAGAGTATAAATGCAATGGTAATTTAAAGAGTTAAATACCAACCTGCTTTAATTTATCATTTTTTAAAGATGCTATTGAGACTTAGTAATGAAGAAAGCAAGACATAGGACATTACCTCAACAGCCATGATGATGATAGCAGCTTTCTTTTTGATGGTTGAGTTAGCAGGAAGATTTGTTAAAGAATGAACACCCATTCCAAGACTACTAATAGGTGGAAGATCAAGCCAGTCGGGATCCCTTATTCCACCCATGCAATCTTTTGCCATTGGATAGATAGTTCCATTTCCATCTCGAAGAATAATAGGAGATTCCTACATTAAAAAAAAAAACACCAAATCACCATTTTGCAAAATAAGCATTTTAATAATCATATAATACGTATTTCCACAGTTAAGTCCCTCCTAAAGACTCATTTCTGTTATGCTACCTACAGGAAAATTAGTTGATTTAAAATTCCTAACCTCTCTCTATCTAATCTTAGATTGAGTTCCTTGGTGCAAGAACCAGGTCTTCTTGAATCAATGGAAAGTGCCTAGCACAAATAAGTCTTAATTTACTAAAAAAAAATATTTTAGTAATTAAAAGGAAATATGTATTGATCCTAATATGGCACCTGGATCTTTGGCACTATAATTTGTTGAAATATACTTACAAACAAGATTGAATGGAAACAATGAAGTCTACTAATTTCCAAAGTGCCTTTGACAAACTTTTTTCATGTATCTTTACTAAAGATGTGAGCCACACAAAAGATTGCAGAAGTCACTAAAAATTATGTTTTCTGTTTCTTCTTCTAAACACCTATATATGCGCCTGCAGATGCATTATTCACTTATGTCACTTATCAAGGCTACCGTCATGGATTGCCTACAATACACAGAAAAATTCAATATTGCACTGTGTGTCATGTATGTTCTCTATAGCCTTTAGATGATAACCTGCACTGAGAAATAAGGGAGATGGAGTTGAAGACTCCCACCCCTTACATATGCATCACAATACTAGTTAAACTTACACTTTCAACCTTAAGTTTGGGATTTCCCGACTTGTGTATTTAACTATGGAAATTTTATACTGATTGAATATACTTTTGACCCATAGTTTCTATGATTTTAAAGGGGACTGGGGGAGAGGGGGGGCGCGGCGACACACGGACAGACGGACAACTAACCTAAAAGAAGCAGATTCATACAACAGGACTTAGAAACTCTGACTTGCACGCAGAGCATGCAAGTTCACACCAGATCAATTTGTCTGTACATCACCTCTGGAACCTGGTCATCCTTGATGCCACAGGAACCCAAAGTGGTTTAAGCTTCATTTAATAAGATCCTGGGACTGAGAATCATTCAAGAAGTTTCAGGGTTATGGAAGAGCTTCAAACGAATTTACTAGCTCAGAATGCTCCTAAGAAAGGATGTGCTGCACATACAAGCGTCAGTAGCTAAAAGCTTGTCTACCCTTGCGCTCATGCTAGCAAAACTTTTGTCACTCAGGGGTATGAAAAACAAACCCCGCTGAGCGACATAAATTTTGCCAGCATAAGCACGAGTGTAGCTGAGTTTTGTCAGTAGGAGAGAGCTCTCCTGCTGACATAATAAAATCATCTTAACAAGAAGTGGTAGTTATGTCAGTGGGAGAGCTTTCCTGCTGACATAACACTGTCTACACTCGCTCTTATGCTGGCAAAACTTATGTCGCTCAGAGGGATTTTTTTCACACCCTTGAACAACAAAAGTTTTGAGGGCATAAGTGCAAGTACAGACAAGCTCTTAGTGTTCATTAAGCTCCTTATAGCCACAGATGCTTAACAAGTTTAACACAAAGTGAGCATGAAATATTTTTCGCTATATTCAAATGTTCAGAAATGGGTAAAATGAAAATCTACTATCTTCCTGAACAAAGCTATAACTGCTCTTCACTAAAGTCTTTAGTGAAGCAGTGGCTGCTTTCTCTAATAAAGATACTCTGCACCTTTTATCCAAGGATTCTGAAGTACTGATATGGGGTTTTCAGAAATGCTTAAAAGTGTTTAAGTGCCTAACTTCCAATGAAAATTAAGGGAGTTGGATGCCTAGCTCCCTTAAAGTATTTGAAAATCCAAGCCTTTACAAACCTTAAACAAACCTTCGAAAAGCAAGCAGCATCCCCATTTTACAGATTAATTTCTCAGTGCTAGTATTCCTAAACGACAAAAATCTAACAAGGAAATTAACAAGAGAACCCAAACAAACCTGTCCAGCTGTAAAAATGGCAACACTTCTCTCATTCTGACCCAGGAAAGCAATACTGCTAGTGGGAAAGTTATTTTCTTGCTCAGCTTTCCCTGTAGCAAGGTCAAATATGCAGTATCGAACCCAGTTCCCAGTCTTCAGAACAGCATGCACTCCTTCACAGGTACATAAACATAGAAAGAGAAAAGTTAACATCTCTCACTGGCAGCATTCTGTAATACAATAGAAAACACATACAAACTATTGTATCTAATGATTTGTTAATCAACGCAGCCAAGCATACACCTTAATTTGAACAGTTTAAATGGTTTTCCACAAAAAGGAAAAACACCTCTAAGACAGGCAGCAGGGTAGTTTACTGAAAACACTTACCTTTTGAATCTACGTTCACTGCTAGAATCTCTGTTTTTTCAGGAATACACAGCTTTTTAGGAGTCCTTTGGAAACAGTCTGGAACTTTTGGAGTCCCACCCGTTTTGACTACCTGAAAAACAAGAATAAGATTTCAGTATGCAAACAGCATGAGGAAACGTAACATTTCAAATTCCTGATTTTTATTTCTTCATCCAACATACCTGGAGTTCATCTATTCTGAGCAGCCTACAATCTTGGAGAAGGGAAGAAGGATCAGGATCTGAACCAGCGCTGCTCTGACAGTTTGCGTTACTGGATGTGCCTGGAAATTTCACAGCAACATAGGCACCATCCACTTTTAGTACCTACAAGCACAACACATTAAACATAATTGATTTGTTATTAAAAGCTTTGAGATGAAGCTGAAAAGTAGTTTTATGTACCCTGAACCTTTTGGTCAGAGCATTGAAGTTCAGTCGGAGACGACAGGTCTTAAAACTCAGAGGTCCCTGGTTATTAAGGGCATTATTCTTCTGCCGTTATTAGGCACCTGTGCACCTATTTGTTTAGGTGGATTTCTTAATGCCTACCCTTAGTCCAGCATTTGGAATGACTAAGGAAAGGAGCAGTGTGACAGCACCCAATGAATAGAGATAGGTCTTACTTACCTGCACCCCTTCTCCTCTAATCCAATCACAAAAAGCTTACCATTAAAACTCTTGGAGTCTAAGGATGCAGCCCCACGTACCCAGGAACATTTACACTACAAGAAGCATCTTTCCCCTAACTAAGCAGTCGAAATTCTAAGTGGTACTTGCCCTTGAGGAGCTGCTCATTATATTATATATGCATAACTGGTACGCTTGCCAAACAAGTTCCTCAGTTTAGAATTGTATTTTAAAATTGCACCAAACTGCCAGCCTGTCCCTTGGTCACTCCAGCTGCAGTCACCAGTCTCTCAAAAAGGAGGACAGGAGAAAAAAAATCAGCAGAAAAGGTGTGATGTTCCTTTAATTTTTGAGGCTTCTAGGATGAATAAATGTCCAATAACACTTTCACCTCTTGGTTAAAACTAAGTGATATGATCAGCCATCAGATTTACTTAGACCTTCATCTCAAGGAATAATGGTAACTCTGGAGTTTTTGCTAGCCCTTAAAATTAAGTGAGATTGGTGCAGATACTCTGCCTGCAAGGAAAGAAAAGATATATTTTGTTTGTTAGTCAACTGCTGTATCCTCCTCTATTCCTGAAGAGTTGTAGGGAGTACGAGAATTCCCCTCTAAATCTTCAGGTTAACAGACTTCCTACAGATTCCCAACCCTTCTTCCAACCAATCTCAGGTTGCCAAGTGCGAAGTGGATGCATGATAAAGACAAAATGCTTTAACACCGTGTGCCAAGGGAGATGGCAACAACGTAACCAGCAGTATTATAGGCACCGGTGCCAAAGCATAAAGCACACTCACGCAGAGATGGGAGTGAGCTTGATGCCCTATTCAGCCAATTAATACAGAGCATATAGGATTGACAGTTGTACGAACGTGGTGTAAAGCAGTCACAAGCCTGGCCCCGCCAAAAGATAACATGTTCTAGGTCAGAGTTGAACTAGCAGGAATGCTACTGAAAGAATGATTTTGCATGGAGGTCTCAAGCAGTTTGATGCAGGTTTTCCAGGGAAAACTGTACATAGGAAGTATTGGTAAATAATCTACACTTTAAGGAAGGCTTCAGTGTCAGCTTCTTCAGTGATCAGTGCTGTAGATTGAGTGTGAGAGACCACACTGAAGCCCTGGCACAACCATTGCACTTGGAGCTCAGAAATGACTAAGTGCTGTTATGGAAGTCTTGATTTGAGCCTCTTCTGAAAACAGATGGCTTTGTACAGGGTCTTCACATCTAACAGGAGCACTGAGGCCATCTTCCATGTTGCCTTCTTTCTCATCTTCAAGACTTACATAACCTGCTGCAGGGGAAAACAAAGTTGGAGCTCTTCCCAGCATTGAACAGACCAGCACATCTTCCTAAAGCAAATCTGCTCTAGATGTCTTCTGATCACATCTTCAGTCACCATTTAAAGCAATGGTGTTGCTTTTCATATATTCAGTAAAAAGAAATACAAACAGAGTAAGAAAAATGCAGTGAACCTAAAAAGGAAACTATTTTTTTAAAAAGGTCAAGCACCAAAATTGAAAATCCGTATTTAGAAAGAAACTAATAGTCATTAGAAATTGATTTAGAAAAATTAGGGAGAACCTTCACTCCAGAAGATTTGGTAGAGAAGGGATGAGGAGCGAGCTCCTGTAAAAGACAACTTTGTTAATGCCTTCATTGACAGATGCTACGGTAGTTATTGGCTATTATATATCAAGTTAGTCAGGATGGACCATCCCACTGACGAATCAAGCAACCAATTGGGAACTTAAAACTGGATGCTCTGATCCCAGTTATACACAAAGAATACAGATCAAAGAGTTATTATATATTTGCCTTTAGAGAAAGAGTAGTTGACCAGCATATAACAGCAACATTTTTCTTAAAACTAATCAAGTAGCTCAGACTCATTTTTATTCCCAGTTTATTTTAGTCTCAGTTCAATGAAAGAAGCTCACTATTAAGCCCTGGTGTTTTACTATTTTATTCTTTTTAATAAAAATGCTTGACATATCTTTCAGAAACAGAATTGTTTACTGCACACATTCAAAACGTCTAGTGCAACTTTTCACAATTTGTGCAAATTATCAAAAACTACAATACAACACGATAAAAACATTACAATTTTAGTAACAAAATATATACATATATTGTACACATCAGTAAGAGCCTCTAAGAGTTGCCAAAAATGTATCTAGAACAAAGACAAGCAGATTAAAAATGCTGACATGTAAGTTTAAATATATTTCCAAAAGCAAAATAAATGTTCCACGGCATCTGCTCACATTCATTAGTTTCTCTTGATGCTGCATTTCACTTATAGAAAATACAATTTCATGCTATTCTTACCTTAGTTTTTCAATATTTTAAAATTTGGATGGAAAGAAAATATTTATTAAATTTGCCAACTTCCCATACATAAAAATATGCATTTAGTAACACACACACACACTTTCTTGTGCATTTCATTAAGTTATACTAAAAAAAGCAAAAGTAGAGCAAAAAATCTTCTGAATGATAAGACAAACTTTCAATGGCAAATTCTGTCCTTCAGCGCCAAATGGAAGCAATCCTGCTTAGGTTCTTCCCCCTAGGGCTCAGTGCCTTTGTAGAAGGCTATGTGAGAGTAACATACCCTGGTATTAAAGAATATGGAAGATCTCTGTTACAAAGCTGATCCTTTTAGAAACTACATCTTTTGGATCTACTGGTAATCTGCATAAATATTTCATCTCCGCAGAGTGTCTGTATTTTCTCTCCAGAAAGCAGCACAGCAAGCCAAGTGAAAGTGCAATATTGCCCTTTCAACCTATTCATTATGGGACTGAACAGGATCAGTTTAATAGCATGGCCTACTTCATTATTATACTTCCATAATTACACTATGTAAAGAGAAGACTGCTTCCTTATTCTCAGAGAAGACGGGACATGTACAAAAGGCCATGCCTATAGGAATAGCGAATTAAAACAAGTGCAGCCGTGAAAAGGGGCTATGATCTCTTTTTGGGACCATGTTAGATGTGAGAACCTCCAAGGCATCTTTCCTATGGGGTTGAGGCCCTAGACAAAAATTCCAGAAAGTAAGCCAAAGTTTAAATGAATGTGAAGTACTGCCTAAAAGGCTAATATCCCAACCTTCTGACCAAGCTTTTCTACCCATTCAATCCAATTTGTGTATTATATACAAGAATACACAGAATCAGAACAAAATTTTGGCTTAGGTACTTAAAGATGGACAGTATCCTGAAGTCTCACCTGATCCAGGATATGTTTGGTGGACTGAAGCTGTTTGGGATGGCCCTGAATACTTCTGACCAAAAGAACTATAGCTTCCAAAGTACAAGAAAGCAGCAGCTTCAACCCAGGTTCCCTACACTTCCGATTTATCGTCTGCTTCTAGAAGCCACCTTTTCAACAATTCCAAGAAGCAGAGTCTAATACTTATAATAGGAGGAGCAAGACTTCAGCGCTGAGTAATCTACATTCCCTGTCCCCGTATCCATGTTTTCACCACTGTGGAAACCTTCTAATTAGGATCTCCTTGACCATCAGGCCTTTAAGGAACAGGCACTGGATTCTGTTCTAAATCCATGAGAATTAGGATTTAAGTGGAACAACAAGAGTAGGAAACAATATAGGTCCAGGAAATAGCCTGAACCTACATCCAAGAACTTCTATCTGACAAGTTCTGCTGCTCTCCTGTCTCATGTCTTTTATGGATACAATAAACTAGCTGTTACTGCACTCAGATCATCCTTCCCTGTAATACCAAAGGAACAAATACACATTAGTATATTCTTGTCAATTCCATGTGGTCCATTTCTATAACATAGTGGCTGTAGAAACTCTGGGGGAAACTGACCAAGCCCAGTGTTAGTAGGATCACTGCAGAGGCCAAGCTATGGGACTAGAGGACCAACATAACCTGCCGGGATCAGAGGAAGAGTCCCTGCTTCACCACTCCTCACCCCGCCCCCGCCCCCAATAAACCAAAAACTAAAAAACCTCAGCTGGTCGAAGCTTAAGTTCATTCCTCTGTAAATGGTCCTACAAACAGATCACGCCACCTGATCTGCATGGTATCTTCGCAGCATCCAGCAATTGTCTAAATCTTTAAAAGGCATTGCATGCAACTAAGTGTATTGGCCAAACGAAAACTTTCCAGAGATCAGAACAGCTCATTGTTTTTATTAATCTAGATTCTTGAACGCTATTTCTTGGATCAATCTACCCATCAAATACTTTGTGGTAATGCTGAACTAGATCCCTAGCTATAAACTCAACCTCCTCTGGAAACTTTTACTGAGACGTTTGTATTTCTGGAACAACTGAAATTTTACCCTACAGTGACAATACATGAGCCACAGGGTCTTTGACCCTAACCCCAAACATTTACTTTTGTCACCATGCCCCAAACAGAGGAGTCACAGGGAAATTCAGATGCTTTCTGCTGGTTAGAAGAGAGCAATCGAGTACTGCTCTTGGCAAGGTTGTGACTGCCTGCTTATTAAGCAGTATTTCTCAAAGAGGCCACACTGGTTCTGTGCTCCATGTGGGTCACCAGAAGCCAAATTAAGTGAGTGAAGTTTTAAGGTGTTGTGTTTTGACCCTGAAAGCCTATATGGTTTGCACTGTGGTTACTGGAGGGACTGCTTTACCCACTCCAGTTATTGGAGATACCTAAGGTAGCAGACCTCTGTTTTAAATGGGAGAAGATTCTCACTGAAGGATCCTCAAGTTATGGAAGTCTCACAAACCCTCATCTGTCAAGAGCCCTGATTTTATACTGCAGGACACTGTGCAGAACATCTACGTTTCCAGTCATCAGAGATGGTACAGGAGCAGAGAGAGGGATGACTGCGTTATATGGAGTGGGAGAAAGGAAGGGGCGAAATGGAAAAGAATAGGATTGAGTCCATTCCACAGTTGGGCAAGTCAACTTGTCTTTTTGACATGTTTGATAATTGTTTGCAATTTGGAAGTCTGTATGCATCTAAAAATTAATGCTACATTCAATGTATAAATCTAAGAACTTTTAAATCCTCTTTCCATTCCATTAAGAATTTAAAAAAGTTAAACAATTATAAAGACTACTGTTTCAAGATGAACAAGACTGGCTATTCTGGAGACTTGCAAGAAGGAAGCATAAGAAACAGTATCTTTCCAATAGATATCAAGAACACCCCCAATTTGTTCTATGCAACTTCATGGGCAGAAAGAAGCTAAGCCATTTCTGAATCAGTAAGGTTGCAACTTGCATTTCTCTGACCTCTTTCACTGGACATTACAAGTGAATGTCTGTTTTTGCATGCTGGGCTCTGGAAGCTACTGTGTTTATCTAAAACTTTATTTTTGATGTCTATTTTTATACCATTGCTTTCAACTTAAAATTGGCTGACATTTATATTGCATTGTACATTTTACAGTGCTGTATAAATATATAATAAGTAATGTTTCCCTGCCCTAAAGAACCACAGTCTAAGATAGATATAAGCGGATATTTAAACAGTACCAAAAATGTGTGTGGTGCGTAAAAGACATTCCTAGCCATCAAGAGTTCACATTCTAAAAGAAGTCAACTTGGTATCTCATGATTACAAAAACCAGGGCAAAGGGAGCACACAGATAAGAGCAGTGCAACTGTGTGGTTGTTTTAGTTGGTAATACAAGAATTGGAGAATGAGAATTATTTTTTCCAAAGTGTTCATGCCATTTATTGGAAGAGAGGAACAGGTTTTCTAAGCTTCACTTCTGTTCAGACAAAGAAGAGTCTGCAAAGATTAATGGAGGAGAGCATGGGAAGCATTCTTGCAAGCAATAGGATTGGTGGATTGGGTGACCATTAGCAGGACCCATCCCTTTCTTTTTGATAAACATTTTAGTTTTACTTTTAGAAACATTGTTTGCATTATGCTGATGCCATCTAGCCTTCTATATTAAATTCTAAGTTTAAAAAAATCAGCAAAGCTGCCTCTGAGTAGTCCTGAGTGATTGGCCTCCTTAATAGCAATTGGTGGACATTTTTAAGTTGTAAAAATGTACAGGCTGAAAAAGATAGCTATATTTGCACATCACAAAAACTGTGTACAAACAAATTCAATCTCATTTATTTTATTTGTATTACAGTAGCACCTAGAGGTCTCATCCCAGACTGAACACCAATACAGACACAGTGAGAAACAGTCCCTGCCCTGACCAGTTTACAATCTAAACAGAAGAGACAGACAAAGACAAATAAATTAAATGGTTTTTGTAGTCACAGAGCAAGTCAGAGGCAGAAATGGGAACAGAATCCAAGTCTCCTGATTCCCAGTCCAGTGCCCTATCCACTAGAACACATTGCCTCCCCTAGAGAAACCCGCAATAGCTTTCGGGTGTTCTCACAAACTATTCAATGCTCCCCTATGCAGCAATAATGCATACAAGGGAGTGGAAACTCATGATGGGATCTTCCCCCTTCAGAATAGGAAGCAGTGCAAGTTTCTGCAGTTTACTACAAATTGCAGTGCTGGCTTTTCTGTAAGTTTGGAGAATATAGTAGAAATCTGCACAGCTGACCCCATCCCTCACAACCAGTTTCACAGAGCCAGAACCAAAGTAGTGCTGGAATCAAAGGGCAGTACAGTGTAGACACAGTACTGCCCTCTTTGGCACTCTTGATCCTGTGCAAGATCTCTGAAAGTAGGTTCACCTTCATTTGTGGGAACAGAGGGAAGCTTGGGGTCCTGAGCTGCATAGGACCAGACAAACTGGTTTTCCTGAATAAAGTATGAAATATTCTGATGGTGCCATTTTGTAAAAAAATGAAATAAAATTATTCCCAGTCTCCAGTAAACATGTCGGTTTATTTCTAGACTGAATCTTCTTGTTGCTTGCTTTCCAGGATCCCATTTCACCAACAGATTTGCCCAAGCAAATTTTCAGGTGATGCTGTTCCTTTCATTGTAAGAACTTTTGAGCAAGGCCAAATCTTTGTGCCATTCTTGCAATGCTAGACTTGGCTCAAGTCCAAGAAAAAAAAAAAATCAAAAATTACTTCCTTCAGAGTCAGCGTTTTGGAATCTGTGTGTGTTTGCAGTTGATGAGCATCACTGATTGTATTAAGAACAAATATTAAAATATGACAAAGTTGTGCTGGGAAGCACAGCTAAGACCACTCCCTTCTTTCCCCCAAACTAGGTCAAGTAACAGCCAAAGTAAAACCAATTGTACAGTCAGCCAATCGAAAGGAAAAGTTGTTTCACAGCAATTAAAAAGGAGACCAATCAGAATTTATTTTAAACAAACCTTGCCAACAGGAACATTCTTAACATCTTCTACAAACACGACTTCCCTAAGGGACCACTGTTCTTCATTCACTTTCTCCTCTTCTTTTGGAGCAGGAGTAGACCGTCGTCGTTCTTAGACAATAACAAAATAATAAGTACCAAAAAAAATCTGAAACATTTCATCTAAATATAATCAGATCTTACTTTATGCCTAGCACAAATTCTCTTTGAAAAAAAGTGTACCAATACTCAAATCAAAATTTAAATCAGAGGCAAACTTCAATTTGATTCCAATACTGTCTGAAGTCAGAGTAGCATGACAGAATTTTACAATACCACTTCAATATTTTACTAATAAATCTGTACCAAATAGTAAACTTGTTCATATAAGTAAGATAAAGAACCTAAAAAGTTGAAGTTGGTAGAGGATCCTTAATTTAGGCATATTAAATCTGCTGCATGATTTGTGATAACCTTGCAGAATTCTGCCAACCAGCCAGAACAATATTTGATAGGAGAATAAAATAGTATTACCATGGTAAATGTGATAGAACACACATTTTATAGCTGGACTGCAATGTATTCATGGCAGTGTCATAAAGTTTGTTTTAAAGATCAACATTAGAAGAGTAAGTGGTAAGATGCACATTTGTGTTATTGTTAATAGTCTAACATGTCTGAGTTAACATTAGTATGAGACCCTTAGCTTCCTTACCTGTACGAGTTCATATTCACTAACACTATTTGAACATTTGATTTTGTATTTTTTTTAAATAAATAGGAAAAAGGTTTATAAGCTCTGCACTTAGAGCTTTAAATTCCACACAAATGTGTAGGTACGGGGCTAATAACATGGGGTCTCATAATAGCCAGAAGACCTGCAACATAACTAAGTCAACAGTGAAGGATTTTAGTGCTTAAACTTTACTATAAAGAAAAATTAAACAGACAACTGTGGTCTGAAGTTTTTAAAGTCAAAAGAAACAAACAGTTACTGAATTCAAAACTGATCTCTGAGTTTTCTATTTTGAAAGCTTTCTATATTTAGATTTGGCTATAACAACAAAATTAGTATTGTAGCTGTGAACCTCAAGTTCTCTAATCTAGGTAGTTACAGGCCCTTCAGTACTCTCTGGTATGTGTACAACTAGAGGTACAGGGGCAAAAATGAGGAAGTTGTTTTAAATTACAATATCAAAATAAGAATCCATTACATCTATCCTGACTTGCAAGTGGAACAAGTACATCCGAGTTTTTAATATAGTACATTAGGTATTCTGAGAACTGTTGATGCAAACAGTTTCACAGCACATCCGCAATAATGAACTTTTAAATTTTTTAAACTGTTACTTTGTGCATGTGCACGTAAGAGTGGAAGAAGGTCCTCGGTGGAAGACTATCCAATTGAAAGCTTACCCTAGTTAGAGTTTGTCTACACCGGCGCTTATGCTGGCAAAACTTTTGTTGCTCGGGGTATGAAAAAACACCCCATTGAGTGACATAAGTTTTGCCAGCATAAGCGGTATTGTAGCCATGTTATGTCGGTGGGAGCGAGTTCCCCTGCTAACATAATAAAACCACCTAAGCAAGGGGCAGTAGCAATATCAGCGGGAGAGCTCTCCTACCGACACAGCACTGTCTACGCTAGCACTTATGCCAGCAAAATTTATGTTGCTCAGCAGGGTATTTTTTCTACACCCTGAGCAGCAAAAGTTTTGCCAGTATAAGCGTCAGTGTCGTCAGTGTACACAATCCTTTACAGTTCAGCTACCTGAGCAAAACAGAAAAAATATCTTGAAATAATTTGGAAGTGCCTAAGGTATACTTCTGCTACCCTTGCACATTTCAAAAACTGAAGAATGGATTTTACTCAATTTTTCAATACCAGTTCTCATCTAGGTTGAAATCAAGCATGAAAAAAATTTAATTCCAGGAAGTTCTAAACATATGAAAATAGGGTAATAATTGAACTCTCTGTATAACCAACTACAGAGTTTCTACCAAATGGGCATCATATAGTTATTGAAGTGCCATGACTGAAATTTACTAAATTTACTTTGAGATATCCAGAACTAAGCTACCACTGTTTATGCTAATAAATTCTACATTAGTATAAAACTGGTGAATCTGAACTTTCAGCATCAGTGGATTAAAGACCATTGTGAAAACGTTTTTTAAATGAACTGCAGGTAGGATGGAAGAACCAGAATGAATTTTGCCAGTCAGAAATTTACATTTTCAAAGATTTCTGTTAACTATACCATTCATAAGACATCTGCCATTCACTAGTTTTAAATTATTTGCCAAGAGCACTCTTCAGTGCTAGATTTAAATAAAATCAAATATACAGAGTGATAGGCTTACTGTAGCTGTGATATATAACAAAGTTATACAGACAGTGCACTATTATTTAAAGTATAACTTACTATATGGCATTGACGCGCTGCTTGCAATTGAAGATGCATCACTACAAGTAGAAGCTGGGGATGGTGGTGGACCCATTTCAGTTTTCACTGGTTCCTGTTTGCTTTCAGGCCTAGCATTTCAGAATTTAATTATATTTATGAAAAAACATTAACAAAACATGAAGCCTATAGCAAGGTTTGGACAAACAGTTTCTTGGGCTTGTTCTGCTGAACAAAAAGCTAGTCTAGTGAAGCATTTCATATTGTAATTCGTGTAAGAGCTAAAAATACTTTTCTTTTTGAAAACACTAATTTAGAACTAAATAATAAAAATCCTAACTAACTTAAATCTATATTTCAATGCTTTTAACATATCCCATAACAGTGCTCCTAGGAAAAAGTGGTAATGCTAGATGATGCTATGCTCCTCACTCAGGATCTGGCTGTATAATTTTGTTGCTCAGAGGTGTGAAAAAGCCACCCCGCTGAGCAACGTAAGTTTTGCGGGCATAAGCACTAGTGTAACCCTGTTATGCCGGTGAGAGAGAGTGCTCCCACTGACATAATAAAACCATCTAAGCAAGGGGCACTAGCTATATCTGCGGGAGAATTCTCCTTCCAACATTGCACTGTCTACACTAGTGCTCACTGGAGAGTTTAAATCAGACATTTCAGAATGTTAAAACATCCCCAAATGTGAACTAACTTGGGAAGATGAGGTGAGAAGGAAAGAAAGGTGTTTATTTTCTGAAGTGCCCTATAACTCAAAATAGTTTGACAGTTTTCTTACAACTTCAGAGAAACCATTTGCTTTTAGGAATAAGTGAGAATTTTGATGCAAACCAATTTTTTCAAATCAGAGCAAACAACAGGTCGACAGGACTATATAACGGAAGCTGGCTGCAACGCTAACTTTGGAGAGACTACCCAATACAGCTTTTCACAATATAATTAGTACCAAGACTGTAGCAATTTCCAGCTTACTAAAATAAAAAATAATTGTTCAAGTAAAACTTACTACTACTATGAAAACAACACAGTAAACAGAAGAGTCTCTCAGTCTTCACAAGACACTCCTTAAGTGTCCATAGTTTCAAACATTTGCTGTGACATCTCAACTGCAATTAAAATGTATGTACATCTAGGCAATTTGAAAATGCAAACATTACCAGCAAATCCGAGCCTCATTCAGAGATAGAATAAAAACAAACAGTGAAGATTTTGCTCAACCCCATATTCCAGAGCTAAAATATGCTAAAATAAAACTTGCAAGTTTTTATTTTATATTTTGGCATCACCAGCTCAAAGCTCTCTCAAATAAAATATTCAACAATGTATCTACTTGAATAAAGTAACTGAGTCACTCTTTTTGGAGTGTGTTTTCCTTCTCCCACCATTGTGGGATAACGTCAAGTTATAAGAAGATGTTATAAACTAGTGAGCATGCTCTGTTAAAAATATCAATAGTTTGCCTAATTACAAATCTCCTGCTATAATATATAATACATAAGAGAATCATTTATTGCTCTATCCAAGTAATATCACCAACTGGAAATGATATTCAGCCAAAAGCAAATAAAAGCTAAAGCAATAAATATGGTCACATGTATTAACCAAGTAAATAAAATACATCAATAATTCAGTAACAGAAACTAAAAGCAATAGACAAGTCAGCCACCACCTCTCAAAACAGGGCATCAACTAGACATTTTTCTTTAAAATGCTGCTAACTTGCTATTTGCTATCCAAAATTATAGAAAAAGTACTGTAAATCTTTGTACTTTTAATTTTAATAGATGAGCTGCAATTTCAGTTCCTCACCAGTCATAATTAAAAGTTATTATTCCTATTTGGGAAAGCAAATACATTTTAAAAAAAAGACAAAAGTTTGTATTTAAAGAAAATAGTGGATTAATGCCCTCTGAAAACTATGAAGACCATACCTTGAATGCTCTTGCTTATTTTACTGCAGTGGTCATCAACTTTTGTTTCCTTTGCAGACCCCTAAAAAATTTCAAATGGAGGTGCAGACCCCTTTGGAAATCTTATGCATAGTCTGCGGACCCCCAGGGATACACAGGCTGAAATCCATTATTTTAATTAATTTCCCTTCACTCTTTACATCTGAGTATACCAGAGTTCACTCTGAGGAAGAAACAACAGTAAAAGCAGGAGGAGGATATGGGAAAGAGGAATGAGAGTGGGAACATCTGCCCTGAACTGCATTAGAAGAAAGGAAAAAAGTAGTGGCCAGTGTTGTGAGGCATGACTAGGACAGCAGTGCCATCTGGCAGGTTATCATTTGATCAATCTAGGAGGAAGTAATAGCTGAGCTGGCCATAGGTAGGGAGAAAGATGGCACCACTAATCCAGTGGCCTTAAATTTTTATTGGAAAAAAGTTATTCAAACAAAGCTGGATTTCTGATTTTAATGGATATTAGGCTAAATATCTAACAGATCCAACAGATGCCAACTTTCCAGAAAAGGGTCCTAATAAGAACTGATGAAAAACCCAAACAACTTAGCAATTACAAACTTCTACAGAGAATGCACTAAGGCAAGCCTAAAACCTTACCAGAATGGCAAGTCCCTTAATTTTTTACATTTTCAAATAAGTACTGTACAGTTTAAAAATGTATTAACGTATGGACTTTGAAAATGTGAACAGGGTAAAGAGAAGAAACAAGCACAGTCAAGTGACACAATAGGTAAGTAGAACGCTCTCTTCTACTCACTGATTCCAGAGAAAAATTTACGGGCTGCACTAGACTGAAGCATAAATATGGTGTTCAGTAATCCTGTGGTCTTTTAGTCAGACAGCCTGATATGAACAACAACTCAATAGTCTGTTTTCCCCTTTCATGTCAAACAGTTCTGCTGGTACCAGAGAAGACTGGGATCTACAATCTTTCCCTATGAAAATCTCTTTCAGTGACCTAGAGAGTTTTTTAATAGTTTAGTAGTTTCAAGAAATGGCAATGTCACTCCTCTCTTTGTTGCCTGCCTATCCTGAGCCCCATTATTGAAACTTCTTTAGATTCAGTTATCCAGAGATCCTTCACAAGAAAGTCTACTTTTTATATGCTGCTCTGTTGCTATACCCCATCAATTTAATGCTAAACAATGTAACTGGTTAACGTCATTCACTTATTATCCCTAAAATAATTAAATTTTATTGAATAGTTTTTTGCCAGATAATCTCCATCAGTGATGTCAGGAAAGAGCTCACAGAGGCACCCTGCAGAATTTGAAGCGATTTAATTAGAGTCTATCAGGTACTTCATGAAAGCCCAATGCAAACTCCTGATTAATGCTAGTATCAATGAAATCAGTACTTCAGTTAATATCACTCCATACTTTGCCAAACTAGTAAATTTTCACCCCAAAAATATATATCAAGATTCTTTTTAGTGCACTTACTTTGCCTCAGTAGTTTTGCTAGCTTTCTCCATATTTTTCAAGCTCTCTGGTGATCGAAGCTGGAACCTACAGCTATCATTCATATTCCAAACAGATTCCATTAAGACACCCACTTTAGGAATTCCAGCGCTAATGGAAAAAGCCACTGCTCCAGCATGATAAAGGGGATTATTTCTCAAGCACACCTGTAGACAAGTTAGAAATAACTAAATATCTCTATGTAAGATCAGACAAAGAATGATATTGAGTCAAGTAAGGGTACAAGCAAACATTTAACCTACATACATCTCTGTGAAAGTGTCTCATTTTCTCAGCAATTTAGAAAGGGAAAACTTGAGGGGAAGGAGGGGACATAAACACAACAGATACAGATATAGCTAGCAGCTGCCAGTTGCAAAATGGCCATTTAAAGTATGACTTTACCAAGCAGCTACAACCCTAAAGAGCTAGCCTCAGAAAAGAATGATAGGAAAAAAATGTTCCTAGAGAAGTGTCATCCTGTCCTGGGGAGTCAAAAAGGACAAAAGGTTTCTCCTTGGAAAGGGGCTGTTATGGCGTTGTAACTAGCACCATTATTGTAATCACAGAGCATGCAATGCTGAGAGTCTTAGGTTCTTTAAAGTCTTTTCACTAATTTTAGGCCCTAAGCTGGCCAATGCTTATGTAAGTAAACTAAAGCACACATAAGTGTTTGCCAGATCACAGCACAAATGTTGAATGACTTATAAAGCAGTATGCTCAATACAGTACATCAAGTGTTTAGTCCTACAGCCCATAATACATGCTTTACTACTTTTTAAAGCAATTCATATTGAATTATGGACACATCTTGGGCAAAGTGAGATAAAACAGAGAGATAAAACAGTTGGAGATTAAGCTACCTCATCTGTAGCCTGTTTTATACTCCTAATGCATTTGTAGAGTGTGATTAGTTAAAATCATTCAAAACACAAAACTGGTATTCAGAGCTGGGCAACAACAACTACAAATACACTATTTCAGAGTTGTACACAGCTGTTAACAAATGAAGGTGATCCCAACACCGAGCTGCTCGCGTTTCAGAGAAAAGTGTAAAGGGATCCTAGGCCTGATCCACAAGAGTTTTTGTACTGATTTAATTTTTTTTTTTTTTTAAACGAAATCAGATTCCAAGGCTGGAAGAGATCACTGTGATCATCTAGTCTGACCTCCTATATGACAAAGAGGATAGAATAATTCTTTTTGAAATACAGCACTGGATTTTTTTAAAAAACCCAATCTAGATTTAAGAATTGCCAGTGATCGAAGATTCCACCATGACATTTAGTAAATTGTTTCGGTGGTTAATTACCCTCACTGTTAAATATGTATGACTTATTTCCAATCTGAAATTATCGGCTTCAACGTCTAGTCATCGTAATACCTTTGCCTGGTAGATAAAAGAGTCCATTATTAAATGTTTGTTCCCCAGGTAGGTATTTATAGGCTGTGATCAAGTAACCTCTCAGCCTTCCCTTTGCTAAGGCAAATAGATTGAGTTCCTTTAGTCTATCACTATAAGGCATGTTCTCTCATCTTTTAATCATTCACGTGGCTCTTCTCTGAACCCTCTCCAATTTATCAACAGCCTCCTTGAATTGTGGACACCGGAACTGGACACTGTGTTCTAGCAATGGCAGCACCAGTACCAATACAGAGGCATAATAACCTCTCTAATCCCTACTTAAGAATCCCCAGTTTACATATCCAAGGACCATATTTTCACTTGAGGCCACCGCATTGCCCTGTAAGCTCATGTTGAGGGTGATTATTCACCATGACCCACAAATCTTTTTCAGAGCCACTGTTTCCCAAGATAGAATTCTGTAAGTATGGCCTACATCCTTTGTTCCTAGATGTACACATTTAGATGTAGCCGTATTAAAACGTATTACTTGCACCCTGCTTACCAAACAATCCAAGTCTCTCTGTACCAGTGACCTGCCTACTCCCCCAATTTGTGTGTCATCTGCAAACTGTCAATGATGATTTTACATTTTCTTCCAGATCACTGATAAAAATGTTAAATAGGGCCAAGAACTGATCCCTGCAGCAGCCCTCCTAGGAAACAGACATTCAGTGAGGATTCCCTGTTTACAATTACATTCTGAGACCCCTCCGTGAGCCAGTTTTAAATCTATTCAATATGTGCACGCCATGTTAATTTTGTACCATTTTACTTTTTTAATCCACCTTCCTAAATAAGGTAGTAAAATCTATACAACCCCTTAATGCGGATGTAGTTATACCAGTATAAAAAGATACTTTGAACTTGGAAACCTTATCTGACAGATGTGATGCTTTGGAAACACAGCCTATTGCATTCAGTTGTGACAGATGTTATGGGCACATGGAATATTCAAAAACAAATTTTAAATTTTATTTGTTTTCCTGGCTCAACGGATGAGCTAAAGTGTTTTCTGCAAAAAATTATAGTCATTGAAGGATAATTAATGCTAATCCTAACTGATGAAACAAGGCAAATAAGTCTGTGAAAGCTTCACCCTACCTCTCCCCTCATGGGAAACAGCATATTCTGGTTTGACCTGGTAAGAGGCCTGGCAGACAGAGAACTGGATACTGTATAAAATATCAGCAATAAACTGAGAAGCCACTCACATTCAAACTAAGAATAAATATGAGACTGAACAAGAGAGGCAGGCCCTGCAGGAAAGGCCCAAAGCACTTTAGTCCTATTAGTAGGGCCCTACCAATTTCATGCCCATGAAAAAACACATCATGGACTGTGAAATATGATCTCCCCTATGAAATCTGGCACCCCGTTGTAGGCTACTACTCTGCACAGGGCTCCAGCTGCTAGTCCCGGCCATGGATAGGGAGGAAAGAGACTTCCACTTCCAAGCAGGGGCTGCACACAGGGCAGGTCAGAGCCACCTCTAAGATTTTCCCCAGGTGCAGGAAGCTCGGTGGCTCCCGCTGTAACCCCCCACCTCCCACCTTTCACACTTTTGTGGTGGCGCTGGCTTTAAAGCTGGGCGCCCAGCCAGCAGCATTCCTCTCTAGCTGCCCAGTTCTGAAAGCAGTGCACCAGCCAGTAACAGGGCAATCACATGACTCCCCCCACAATAGCCTTGCGAACCTCCCCCCAGAATGCCTTTTGGATCGGGAGCCCCACGGTTACAACACTGAAATTTCAGCTGTAAACATATGAAAATGTGAAACTGAAAAATTTTAAAAACCTCTGACCGTGAAATTGACCGAAATGGATGGTGAACTTGGTAGGACCCTACCTATTAGGGTTCCTATGTGGGAGACTGGTGATTGCCTGCTCACTTAGACATGCACAGAAGATATTATTTAAGATGTTTTCTTTGTAATGTTTTAATTCTGAATAAACAGTAATTAGCTTTATGAGAGCTGTCTGATCACTGGCTAACCTTATCATTGTCCCTGAAACATTACTGCAAGTGCTGAATTAAAGTCAGACCTGCTGAGATAATCACAATAAATTGCAGAAACTTGCAGCCTAAGTCCCCAGTCTGGAAGGAAAGGATAATAGGATCCTATCCTGAGACAGGTCTCAGGCCTCTGTCTGTCATCTAAGTGGAGTGCTCTCATGGATACAAGAGGCGGTCAGAGGTGCAGTTAACTCTAAATCTGTGACAGCTAAGTCCCCTAAATTTACAGGAATAAGCCATACTAATACAATTGCATCTACACCTTGAGGGTTGCAGCACTTTAATTATACCGGTATAGTTAAAGTGGTACAACTTTTGTGCACAGACAAGGCATTAGTGTAAATGTGAATCAGGCCTGATATGTTTTTGACAACCTGTATTCCCCTCCCAAAACACTAGGACAGCTCACAATACAGTGGTTACACTTACTTGGGTGCCAACTGTGATATTTGGCATTGAAGAGATGCCAGCACTAGACTTGGGCTTTTTATTTTTTGCTCTCGCCTTTTCTAGCATCTTCTTCCTTTGGCTAAAAGGAACTACTCCCCTAGAGAAAGAACAAAAATTATTAAACCAAGAGCTGCAAAAGAAGTGTCTGTTGATAGTCTTGAACCTCTCAAATCTACAACTTAAACAGCAGACATGGTAAAAACACATCTCTGCCAAAAGCCCACATTAAAAGTGACATCTTGCTGTTCCATATGCAAGCCACCTCAATCTCAAAAGGTGTTTATATCAAAATGCTCACTTTACAAGTCTTTAAAAATAAATAGATAAAAAGCTTACTGTACTGAAATCTCAACATATTTGAAAAAAATGAAAAAAATTCTCCTCCTTTCTATACCACAATAGAGAATCTATAATCAAACTCACTTTGCAATTCTGCTAAAGAAACAAGGAAAAAACACCACTTGCTCTTCCGCAGTGTGTGCAATGTTAAATGGAGATATTATAGAGAGATATGTTCAGGAAAATGGGACCAATTTCAAGTCATCTGATCATAATGGAATTTTGGATCTAGCTCAACAAAAGAACAAGGTGAAGCTATTTAAATATGGTTTTAATACACTACACTGTCACCAGCCTGGCAACACAGTTGAAGTTGTGCTGTCATTCAAGAGATTGAGTTGAGAAGCAATTACAATATACTCCCTGCCATGCCCACTGGAACGCTATGTAACCTTCTCTTTTGTAATCACAATGTGCAATAATACAAATACTTCCCTCAAGGATAGCATAAGCCATAAAAGCAGTTACAGAACTTCATCACTAGAACTATAACATGAAGTTTCCTTGCAATGAGCCTCATTATAAAGGGTTTGCAGATACGTTTGGACTAATATATTCAATACCATACACACTTACCACCAATACAAGTTGTTCTCTAGCTGAGCACAGGTATAAAGAGCACAACAATGTAATGAAACTATCCGTTCTCCCTGCAGCTCTGAGTAAGTCTGTGCTGTGTGTTCCAATTTAGAAGCTACAGAGCTTAACGTTTCATCCACCCAGGTAGCAACCTAAGGAAGAAAAGGAGAAAAAACCCAAACATTGTATCTTAAATAAACTATTTACATATTTCAGGATGAATCAGTTTGAGAAAAGTATCACCACCTCAACCTTCACTCCAGTTTTAGAACTGAACCTTAAAAATTTTGATTTATTTGGATAATTTTCCCTTTCAGGTCTGGTCTCAGCCAGAAAATGAAAGTATCAAAATACTGAAGGGGTATTGTTGTCAAAGCATTTCAACAAATTTGAATCCTTATCCAAACCAGACCTGAATAAGTGAACCTCCAAGGTTTGGCGTTATCAGTGAAAACGAACTTACTACTTGTGTAATCTGTTTTACTGTAATTGCAGCTCAAAAATCTTTAAATCTTAATTTTTTTTGCTACAACTCCATTCCAGAATTTGGCCTCTCTGATATCAGATTGCAGAGAAGCAGTAAAAATTGAACAATTTTTATCTTTTAATCTTTGCTTGCTGACAGACTTCAGAACTGCTTTTGATTTAAAATGCATATAGTACAAAAAGATGACAATTATGAAAGCTGAACCCAGGAACAAAGATTATTAAATATGATCTTTATAATGAAATTAATCTCTACTACTGACTTATAGCTGCAGAGACTTTGGTTTACTTAATTATTCCTAGAGCAAAACAATGGCTGAAAAATATACGAAGAGTTTAATCGTGAACTCAGCAACAATGAAAGGAGCCTCATACCTTGTTATTTTCTGTGGCTACAGTTGCTCTGATACTATTTGCAGAAAGAAGGACTATCTTTTCATTGGTTAATCCCAAAAACATTGCTCGTGGATGATGTAACGAAGGATTCTTTGAAAGCACAAAAGAGGTTGTTATTATTTTATAAATTCATACATTCAGAATTATTTTTAAGATAGATTTAAGGATGTACAGTACCTGTGCATTTCTATAAGGCTCTGATTCACTCCACTTCCACTGATAAAGTTCCCCTTTACTGCTAACTGCCACAAGCTCAGAATATAGAGCTCCAATAGAAATAAACTTTGTTCCATCCTACAAATTAAAAAAGATGAAGTCTAAAATGGTAGTGTTATAAACTAAAACATTGAGGAATAGCAAATTTTAACAAACATTATAAAAATGTCAAGTGTGCAAAGAACAAGTTATAATGGTTACTGAAATTTTAATCAATTCATTTGTACTATCAGAGTTCTACTGAATTAAAAATTCATTAACAACTTATTTTTTGTCTAATGTGCCTGCTTGTCTGAAGGTGATCATGCTTTCAAAAGCAAATAACGCAGTATTCAAGATCTTTTATTCAGGAAGTTATTTTCCTTCAGTTTAGTAATATCACAATTTGCCAACCACATTCAAAAAAATTCAATTCACAGCCACAAAACTTTTATGACAGTGGGTTTTTTTTGCTTAAACGAATGGCAGGATATTTAAATGTTACAGATAAATGTCCTATTAGGGACAGAATTTTATCAGTTTAGAAAGTTCCATTTCCATATGGAAATATTTGTACCCATTACTATCATCAGTGACTGCTAAAATACCATAACCACAAAATTCGAGAAAAATACATTTGAAGTCTCTTTTACATTATATATTGGACAGCATCTTTGCATATGGTCAGTTACACTTTTTGGTGATGGAGAGTGCCTTTCTTCAGACCCTGCTGGAGAATGGTGATAAGTAACAGGAAGAGAGCTGAAGACAAGTAGCAGGCAGATGTGTACACAAAGAAAAGGGGAGATGGAAGCAAAGCTGAATGTCAGTAATTTGGGTATTGCTCTCATTGCCTCTGAGCCTTTCACTATTCTACACACAAATACAGATGCAGAAAAACCATTTTAAAATTTTAAATACACCATTTAAAGGGTGCTCAAGAATTTTTTTTGAGTTAACCAATTAAAAAACTCAAGTTGTCAGCAGTCCCTTAATTTTAAATTCTGTTAATGTCTCAGAACTGCAACCCAGTGTGTGCCTGCTTACATGCTATTAGTTAAGGTTGTACTCTTTTCCAGCCCCATTTTTTTCAGTTTATCAAGGCTCCCTTTTTGGGGACTGAAATTTTCATGTTCTTTCTCATCCCTGAGAATTTTTATGTTTATTTTAAGTATAAGCAAAATCTGTTTGGCTATTTTTAAATTATATAAGCATAGCTGGAGGTGGGGGAGAAGGGGAAGATAAAATATATCAATTTTGTGTAACAAGTCAAAATATTTTAAGCAAGAAAACATCACACTTGACTTTTACATAGTTCAAGGCAGAAGGTTCAAAACATTAGAACAAAGATATTCAGCAGTTTTAAAACAACAGACATTTTAGAACTTGGATCCGACAGTCAAAGCCACATGGGTGGATTTCTCTGTCCACATGGAGCCCCACTGTCTTGAAAGGGAACTCCACGCAGGTAAAGAAGGTCTGCCTATGCAGATCTGACTGCAGAATAAAGCCTTTCATTTGTCAATTTCATGCACAGTGTGGTAGAACTTTTTAAAAGATGGTATTTAAAGCCTTCTTAGGTGATAACAGTTTTCCATCTTTAAAATTAAGATTAATTTTCTTGGAATTTAGCTTGTTTTGCAAAACTAAGGTTTTCAAGTTCAAACAAGGTTTTGGTTCAGTTTGGTATTTTTTTTGGAGGTGGCATTTTGGGGAGAGATTAATTTTGTTTTTAAATCTTCAAAAATAATTTAGAATTACAAAAGTTTAAAATCAGTTCCTCAACTGGGAAACCATTTAAAAAAAAAAAGTTCATGATATGCCCAGTTAAGAGATGGGCCCCTTTTAGCAGGCACACTGAGTAGCTCAGATTGCGCTTTCCTTCTCTCAAAAAAAGAGCAAATACAACAATAAGGATGAGGTTAAGGCTGGACATTAAAGCCTTTACACTTCCCCTTTTTGCATAGGCTTTAAAAGTTATATATAATACTATAAAGATACATTTATGAATACATACATATAAACAAACAAGTATCTCACATAATATATACAATATGTATAGTAATATATTATTATGTAACACAGATTTGCATATAATCTGATCGGTTTGTTTTCTGTTCTATGAAAAACAGAAAAATCCGCCAAAAGGTCAGGTTGTTTCTTTCATAGGACACTGATTGCAAATCAACTGCCATGGTGTGATTTGTGACATCCATTTAGGTTATAGTAGTTTTAAAAGACTAGTTCTTATTTGCCCCCAGAGCCCTCAAACATATTAAAGTGCCACAGAAAGTGTTTATAAACATACACATGTATAAAATGGGCACTGATCAACTATGCCACTCTTATTTTCATAACTCATCCCTAATTTTGTGCATTGTTCTTCAGATTTATATTTTAAAATGTTTAGGCAAGAAATGTCTAAAAATGTTTTGTGATGTGCCCTACAAATAGAGGGCACCATAAGTAACATGGTATAATGTCGTCACTCACAAAATGTAGGTAAAACTTTTATAAATGTTTCAAGTTTAAATGAGAGAGCGAGAGAGAGAGAGAGAGTGTGAGTGTGAGTGTAATGTATATACATATATGTATGTTTTGGATTTATGTATTCAGACTGTGGCTAGAGGGGCCATCATACTATGTAAGTTAGACCCAGAACCAGACAAGGACAAAACTTTTAAACATACTGATATTGTTGGCAGTATACATTTTTTAATGTAGGCTTTCTGAAATGTTTGTGGATAGTCTTCATTCATGTGAAACAAAGCTGTAAGAGCTATTTGTCTGATATCATTACAACAATTTTTTTTTAATTAATATAGATTGCCATTTGAGAGATACATTTATAAACAGGGGCTCAAATATCCACTCCAAGATGGCTCTGGATAAATGAAATATTACATGCTATGTTGATGAAGGTCAGCTTCCTCAAAAATTGTAAATAAGCTTCAGGTTTGTGATAACTATTGTAAATGTCTTGTTTTTTTAATATAGTTACGTGTAAAACATTTAATGCTCACACTTCATATGCATATTTGAGCAAATGTTTATTACTAGTTAAATGTCCGTTTTCCAAATTCATCTACTGTAGTAATACCAAAATACAATAAAGTATTATTCAGTAACAAATTTAACTAAGAAGTATACACATACAGAATTGTATGAGAGGATATAACGTGAATTATTCTTCACAAAGAAAACTGCAGCCCAAGAACAAACAGCTAGATAGATGGAGAATTGCCATCACTGCTACTGTATGGCTACCAGAGTGCTGCAGAGAAAGATAATTCCATTTAATGGAGGATCTGGGTATTCTGAAAGTTGGTTTCACTCTGATTTGGAATGAAAACCAAAAATTTTGTAATTCTCTGCAAAAGAGAAAGCCCTGGGGTCCCCAGCCCAAGGACAGTCTGCTCAGCTGGCTGCCCAGGAGCTATGGAAAGTTTGGAATGCCAAGGAGCCATACCTCCCAGGCTTCCAGTCAGCCCAACTGTAAGCTGCAGAAGAGCAAGAAGCCTGGAAGCCTTGCTTCATGGCAACCCACAGGTCAGATGTGAAGGAGACAGTGCTCTGGCTCCTCATCAGGCAGACTGCTGAGGAGCCAGGTAGGCAAACTGGCAGGAAAACAGATACAATTCTATTGGACTCCTGCTTTGATTGTTGTTGGACCTTTGTCAAAAATGAAGTCTCTGATTTAGGTGAATTAGCACTCTCTGATGGAAACACATTCCATTGGCAAATTTCCGACCACCTCTGACATCTGACACCTTACGTTTATTACTGTCACCTTCACTTGCTATACCCCAGCCTGCTTCTTTGTCTCATCCATCTGCCATGTCTTGTATACTGTAAGCTCGCTGAAGGAGGGACTCTATTAAAAGCTTGAACAGAGCTGAACAGAATGGAATGCCAACCAACTGGGGCCTTCAGGTGTTAAAGCAATCTAAATGTATAGTAATAAAATAATAAATATAAAGATTGTACAGAATCCTAGTGATTTTATATTTGATAAATATATTATTCGAAGTGAACATAACTGAGAATTTCGAAGCAGAGCAGGGGATTTAGCCATACCTTTTAATGGAAGATGTGGCTGAATCCCCTTCACTACTTTGAAAAAAGTCTTTTTGTTTTAAGGCATATAAAAAGTACGGACAGAGTTAATGTTCAATATTAACTTTTCAGTGCCTGATTTCTCAGCACTATTTTAATGCTTTTTTTATGCTGACTATTATTTTATACATACACATACTCTACATACACACTGTACGGTTACATTATTACAATTTTGAGGCATCAACACGCTCTCCTTTCACAAAATGAGTTTAAAATTTTAAAATTTTCTGACTTTTGATGTTTGTCACTTCAAGTGTAATACGGGCATGTGAAAGTTTCCCTCTAAATATCTACTTTTTTTAAAGGAACACACACCATGGAAGCATACAAATCTAGGGAATGCTTATAATGCAGTGATCCAGAAATAATTCAGGAGATCAAGTTGAATCCAGTGTTGTATCAATTAGAATAATTTTACCTCTTCCACTACTGAAGTCAATGATTTCAGTGTGAGCAAGATCGAGCTCTAAAATCAGTGTACAAGATCTCATTACAATGCGCTTTTATGACACTGCATGCCAGATGAAGCTTTGGTTCTTAATGTACAGTAGTAGTTTTTAATCAAGCTTACCAATATCATTTTACTATTAATCCTGTAACTAATGATGTGGTGCTTAACCATTTCACAGAGACAATATTTAGTTAGATATCTTGTTGTGTAGACCACCTTTCTTTCCAGTCTTGATTCTACACCTACCCTGCAGCGATTATGACACTGTGTGCAACTGTTTAGTTGCAGCTCCACTTTCTGAGATACTTCCTTTTCTTCCCAAATATTGAAAATCAGCTCTCAAACTGAAAATCTTTGAACCACAAGAGTTCCATGGAACACTTGCTTCTGGTTAGTGGAAAGCTGTCAAATCAAAATGTTAGCTGCTGCTCCTCTGTAGCGCTCCTACAGACATACAGACTCTTCATTACCAAGAGAAGCAGCCGAAAACAAGGAGGAATGAAAAAGTTCCCTCTTTTAGAAGACTACTGCTACATAAGAGGAAGAGGAGAAAAACAAGCCAACCTCAACTATCATTATGTAACATGTAAATCATTCTGGTTATCTTCTATACCTACAAAACCTACGTAATTTCCTCCTGCCCCCCATCTTTTGAAAAGTGATGCAATCTATTTTCTTTAACTGGGACTCAGAACACTCCTGGGCTAACATCAAACATATTTATCAAGTAGTCCTTGGACACGGATAAAGGTATTAATTGCGGTGATAAGATGTCTGCCTGTTATGTTCAGTGATCTGGCTATATCAAGATAGACTGCACATGGGTGGATGTCAGCCAATAAATTTCAGTGCATTTTTAATGCCCTCTGGTGATTAATTGACTTTCCTTTCAGTTTCAGAAGTTTTCAATCAGAAGCAGGAGGTACAATATTTAGAAGTACATGTAACCCAATTTTGACTTGTGCGTACATCTCGACTTGCACCTACACAAGGACACACATACACTTTTGAAAAATTGGGATTCAGTAAGCCCATTACTAATAACTCAAAATTATTTCCCAACTAAGTTTGGGAGAAAATAGCATTTAAACTGAGGAAGAAAAAAAAAAGTCAACAGTTTTCTATTTTCATTGTCTGTACTAGCATAACAGGTTCATAAAATAGTAGATAAATTGTTTTGGTGTGATCTGTGTAGACTGAAGCGTAGACTACGTCAGTGTAGACTATATCAGTGTAGACTGCAGCAGCAGCATTGCTGTAAGTTAGACACTAATGTTCACAACTGCCGGTAAACGTGGTATTTGGTTACTGGAGGCTGAGACCCAAACTAAGCTTGCAATGTTCTATAAAAGCAGTTCTAAGAAGCTGCCTTATACAATTCAGCCACCAAGATTTCTCTTTTCTCCACTTGACCAGGGGGACCATAACCTCCAGGGGTGATCCAGCATAACAAAACACCTGAAAGCTAAAATATTAAAGGTGGGCAATATGTTTCAATTCTCCTGCTTCTATCTTTTTAAAAAATTAATATTTATTGTGATCTAAAGCCAAACACTGAGCCCCCTGCTCAACAAATAGGGCAGTCCAGAGAACGGTTAAACCCACAAAAGGTACCTGAGTTAAAAGAGAATCCTAGATGACAAAACAGTCTCAGGGACTCAATTACTAGTTTTCACACTTCAGACAGAAGGAATCACACACTTGAAGATTCAGACCTCAGACTGAAGGTATTAGCTGTAGTGAAGCTTTTATGTCTCCTTAGCTGAATAAAATCAACACACTTAAAAGGGTACAGTAAATTAACTTGAGAAACTTCTATTTGCAACAAATGGCATCCTGGGAAGGGAAATGGCTATACCACTGTGCAGAGCGCAGAAGTGGCTTTGGTGCATATGGCAAATATTTGCTATTGATAAGTTCTGTGATTGGATAATACTGCAGTTGATGCTAATATAAGCCTTCAGGAAGGGAATTCAAAGCCAAGAACTGATACAAAAGGTCATTTTACTGTTTAGTGAACAAGAATCTATCAACATTCATGCAACTTATCAAAGTGGTGTGAAGTCCCAGGTTCTAGCTGGGCTCTTCCCTAACCTGGGTAAGCAGGCTGTGTTGGGAAATGCCTTCAGGTTTGCTAGATCTCCTTCATTTCTCTTAGACTAGAGATCTAACCACTGTAATCCACATGTTCACCACTCTCACTGTGGATTAGTGCAATTCTGTTTCTGGGACTGAAGATGGAAACAATGGAGATTTTAGCTTCTCATCTTGTCAGTGGGATGTACCAATGTGGGATCATCCCTTCAGCTGTGTACCCTCCACTGGCTTCCAGACTTCTTTCATTATCAACTCAAGGCTTTGTTTATGATTTAAGGTCATCAGTGGGTTAGGACCCACTGATAATCAGCTAGATTATCTCCACTCATGATCCCCAAGACAGCAGCATTCCTCTTGAACAATACAGCTAACAAAAGGATGAAGTAATGGAGAATGACAGAAGAAAAGGCACTCTCAGTAAAGAGGGTTCAGTTATGGAATGAGCTAAGAAGAGTAACCCAAAATCTGGTCACCTTTTAGAACATGATGCCAGGCCTATTTTGATTAAGCTTTCCTGCCTTACCTGGGTGTTAGGGCATGTGTGTATTCATGGGTGGGAGTTCAAACATAACATGCAAAAATGTATTTACAAATTTAAAAAATACAAAAAGACATGAGCCATAGAGAGGCCTCCTAGAACCTGAAAAGAGCAGAACACTAATCCACTTTTGGTCATGTTATGCAGATCTATTTTAATTGGAAGTGCTTAAATACAGTGGCAATGAACTTATACAAAAAACAAAAACCCGAAGATAAATGTTCCAGGAAGTTACACTAAAGCAAGAATGGCTGAATCAGCAAGAAATCCAGCCCACAAATAGTGTCTAAAGAAAGTATTAGAACAAAATAAGAGGAGAGGCACTTTAGAGGTAGACCTCTTCACCCCCAAGAAAAAGCATGGATACTACAACATGAAGCAGAAATCTGGAGGATAGTTCAGGACTAGGGCTACTAGACTAAATCTGTCACATTCTAACACTACTTAAAATAGTCTATTTTGTCTATATGACTTTCTTCATTCTACTGTTAAAGACAAGTCAGAAGGCCAAAAGCATAGACTTAACAGTTCAGAATTACCTGGTCAGTTGTCCTTTAGAGTCCCAGGCATGAGTTGAAATGCACTTATTCAAGTATGAACAGTTTTTCCAAGTATACACACTGCTCAGCCTGAGTACTAGGAAGGAGGAAGTGGTGGTCAAGGTCAGCAGATGGAAATGGAATGAGACAACCTTCTGCAAGCTCTTTAGCCCTTAGCCACACAAGAGGGCAAATAAATCAGAGAAGTGGGAAGCCCAAACATAGAACAACAAAAGAATTGCTGAACAATGAATATAGGAGAGAAGGGGAAAAGAAGGAGAGAGAGACAATGCCTCCACAAGAAAGATCTGTCCCAGTGAGAGTTCAGGACAATAAAGTCTCTCACTCCTGATCCTGGGCCATTTCTTCCTTCTTGGTTCCCCATGCATCAACAGAGATCCTCACAGAGAAAAAGATCATTGGGGCATGGAAGGCTTTAGAGGGTTAAACGTTACGCTGCGAACACCACAATGAAACAGAACCACAGTTGTAGTAAGTAACTTCAAAATGCGATGCAGACATGTGTTCCATTTAGGTGTGCGTGAGCCCAGTGCACTGGACCCAGAGACTTTTGCCTGGCAGTACCTGCAGAAGGACAGCCCCCTAGCCTCGTGACTGTGGGCCCTCCTCTAGCTATATTAGGTGGCACCACCCTAACCCCCTTCAGTTCCTTCGCACTGAAAGCCCATGAGAGAAGACATCAATGCAGAGGAGACAGAGGGTGGGTCGTGGAATACATGTCTGCATCACATCTCAAAAAACACACAATTACAGTAAGTAACATTTCTTCTTCTTCCAATCGTGTATACAGACATGTATTCCACTTAGGTTACTTGTGAGTACTACCCCAATCCAGAAACTCTGCTCAGAGTCTACTTCAATAGGGACCATAGGACCACCCTTCCAAGGCCTGCAGCCACTCTGGAAGATGCATTAATTGCATAATGGTCCATAAATGTATGTATGGACAAACCTGCAAATGTCCAGTACGGAAATGTCACCGAGATATGCTATCAAAGTCACCTGCACTCTCGTGGAGTGAGCCAGTATTTGCTGAAACGGGGTATCCAAAGATATTTCATATGCAACTCTGATATAGGATATTATCCCTCTAGAGATGGGCTGTGCAGAGACAGCTTGCTCCTTCATGCGATCTGCATATGACACAAATAGGTGAGGTGAAACATGAAACTATTTAGTCCGAGCCAGATAGGATGGTGCAGCCATAGGTCTGAGCAAACAGGTTGGGATGGAAGGGAAGTGATATCGGCGGTTGAATTGACAGAGCAAGGAGATCTGAGAACCAGAACTGTTTGACATGCTGCCACTGCGCAAATGAGCTTGGCCTAATCCACTGTAACCTTGAGGATGACCTGAGGAGTGACCGGGATCTGTGGAAAGGCATACAGAAGAGTCGACCACCAGCTGCAGTGGAAGACATCTGAGGGAACCTGGGCTAAGGCCCCCTTGAGGAGACAATTCCTGTTTTCCCTCATCACGGAGTTACCACGTTTTGCGAGATGAACCAGAGAACATTCTTCTTCAGGAACCATTTGTGGCTGAGGGAAAAAACCCTGCTGGGATGATCCATGAAATGATTTTGCATCCTCCCTGGCAAACAAACTGCTACAGAAGTGATAACTTCTATGCAAAATTGCCACCGGTGATTGCCTCCAGGCAGAGTAACCTGGAATGCAGCCCTCCTTGTTTGTTCACATAGTACATCGCAATGATATTGTTGGTGAGTATGTGAACCGTTGAGTGTCTAATGCAGTCTCAGAAGGCAAGACATGCATTGTGGATGGTCCAAAGTTCCAACTCATTGATACAGAGTGAGGCTTCTTGTTCCAACCACAGGCCCTGCAATTTCAAGTCTCGAGGCATACCCTAACCCAAAAGGGAAGTGTTGGTAACCACTGACTTGGTTGGAGAGGGCTGAGCAAAAAGGACCCCTTGGCCCACATTGTGTGGCAACTCCCACCAGTGCAAGGAATCTAGAACTGGTGGAAGAAGGTGAACCAACCTGTCAAGAAGATATAGGGCATGGTGGGGTAAACTGGTATGAGCCACATCTGAAGAGGAGAAAGGCACAACCTGGCAAACTTAACCACCTGATTGCACATGGACATGTGGTCCGACAGGCTCAGACACACACGAACTGTCATGGATGACTGAGATTGCAGAAAAAGGCAGAGCTGTTGAATCTTCTGGAAGTGGTCAGTCGGCAGGAACACTCTCAACCTTGCGGAATCTAACAGGGCACTAATGAATTAGATTTTTTTAATGGGAGCCAAAGTTAACTTTGTGATGTTTAAAATGGGTCCCAGACGGTCGAGCAAGTGCGACATGATGTCAACGTGGGCAAGAAGCTCCACTCTGGAGCCATCCTTCAGCAACTGGCTGTCGAGGTTTGGGAAGAGACAATTCCCTTCCTCCTGAGATACGTCATGACCACCACCATGCATCTGGTGAAGACTCAGGTGAGGGGGACACAGAAAAGAGACCAAATGAGACACCTGTGTACTGAAAGTGGAATTCTCCTACCACAAAATGAAGAAACTATCTGTGGCTCAGCAGAATTGCCACACGAAAGCAAGCATCCTGAAGGTCCAGAGCAGTGAACCAGTCATTCTGAGACAGCATGGGGAAGATACCCAACAGAATGATCATCGAGAACCTCATCTACCTGATGAATTTGTTGAGGCCATGAAGGTCCAGAATGGGTTGGTCTCATCCCACCCTTAGATCTTGGTATCAGGAAGTACCGGGAGTAAAAGCTATGGCTCTGGTGTCCCAGCAGAACTTCCTCCACAGCTCCCAACTTCAACAGAGAGCTGACCTACTCAATAAGTAGTGTCTCAAAAGGGATTACTAAAGAGTGATAGGGAAGAGGGTTAGGAAGGGAGCATGGAAAAGAATTGGACTGCATAGCCCAATCTGACAGTATTGGACCTAGCTGTCAGAGGTAAATGAGTCCCAAAAATTGTAAAAGAGGGCTAGCATATACCAAAAAGGACAGAGAGGGTGGAGTAACAATTGGACCACTGCGCTGGACAAAGGAGTCAAAATAGGTGCTTTGTCTGTGCCGAGGAGGACATGAGAACTGTCTGAAGTTGAAGCCTGACTGCTTCCTCTTGTTGGATCTATCCCTCTTTCTAAGGTAGTCCTGGTGTTTTTTTGGGGGGGAGGACTGTGCAACGGAGTGCTGCAAACAATATTGTTGCTGCTGCTGTGCCCCATAGGGGCATCTTTGCAGCTGTTATGAAACTCCCAAGGATATTAAGGAAGCTCTGGAAGCTATGAAGGAGTGCAAAGCGTTATCAGTCTTGTTCAAGAACAAGACTTAGCTGACAATGGGCAAGTCTTTGATGGCTTGCTGGACATCCAGGGCGATTCCACAATTCTGCAACCAGGAAGCCCTCCTCATAGCTAACACCAAGGCCATGACCCTGGCCAAGGTGTCTGCAACTTGAAGGCTGGACTACAGGGAAATTTTGGCCATCAACAACATCAACATCAACAGACAACTGATCCTTGAATTTAGTAATGGCTGACCAATTGAGGAAATCATACTTAGCATGCAAAGCCTGTTGATATGCAGTACTTATCTGTAGGGACGATGAGGTACAGATCTTCCTGCCCAGAAGATCCAGTCACTTTGAGTCTCTGTCCTTGGGAGCAGACTGGAAGCTACTCGGTCAGTGTAGGCATTTACTGTTTACCAGTGGCTTTTACCAAAGTTACAGCCCAGGAATTCGAGGCCAGATGGGAATAAAACCCTTCAAATCATTGCATGGGAACATGGAAGTGCTTTTCCATGTGTTTCAACACTGGCACTACTGAGGCCAGCTCAAGGAACGTATCGTTGATTGGGATGGCCACTCTTCCGGCTCTCCCAGGGATGGCAGACAGTGAAATGTCCATCAATTTGTGTGCATTCTCTTAGAGGAACTCCACAGCATAAAAGATCCTTGTATGCCTTAAAGTCCTCCAGGATAGAAGAGGACAACGAACCAGACAGCACAGCACTGCGCAGTGATGCAGATGAAAGTCTCAGCTGAGCCCAAACCAGCTTTTGCTCCCAGGGAAACATATCCAGAATGGAGGACTCCACTGGCTCCACAAGGAGAAAGAACACTGATGCCAGGATCTGTGGTTGATCCAAATTCTCCACTGTCAACTTGGCATATGATTTCGGATTCAAACAGAATGAAAAGCAGGATCTTCGCAAACAAGGAGCATGCCACTAAGTTCAAGGCCATTGATATACGTAGGGCATTGGTGGCCAGTAGGGGCTGGGCCAGAGACCTCCATCCCAGTCACGGGGCACACACCAGCCCTTGGAGCCATACTAATCTACTGGAATCCCCTAGAATTCATTGAGTGATGTGAAGCAGGACGACAACTCCTCCAACTTGAAGTAGCCCTGGGATCTTGACAAAATGGGCAGAGAAACCTTGAGGGCTCCAATAGGCAGTTAGATTATTTTGTCATAGAATTATAGACAATTAGGATTGGAAGGAGGTCATCTAGTACAACCCCCTGCTCAAAGCAGGACCAACCTCAAATAAATCATCCCAGCCAGGGCTTTCTCAAGGTGGGCCTTAAAAATCCTTAAGGATGGAGATTGCACATCACTAGGTAACTCATTCCAGAGTTTCACCACCCTCCTAGTGAAAACGTTTTTCCTAATACACAACCTAGACCACCCCCACTGCAACTTCAGATCATTGCTCCTTGTTCTGTCATCTGCCACCACTGAGAACAGCCTAGCTCCATCCTCTTTGGAACCATCCTTCAGGTAGTTAAAGGCTGCTATCAAATCCCCCCTCACTCTTCTCTTCTGCAGACTAAACAAGCTCAGTTCCATCAGCCTCTCCTCCTAAGTTATGTGCCCCTACCCCCTAATCATTTTTGTTGCCCTCTGCTGGACTCTCTCCAATTTGTCCACATCCTTTCTATAGTGAGGGGCCCAAAACTGGACAACACTCCAGACGTGGCCTCATCAGTGCTGAATAGAGGGGAATAATCACTTCCCTCGATCTCCTGGCAATGCTCCTACTAATGCAGACCGATATACTGTTAGCCTTCTTGGTAATAATGGCACACTGATTCATATCTTGTCCACTGAATCCCCCAGTTTCTTTATTTCAGAACTGCAGCTTAGCCAGTTGGTCCCCAGTCTGTAGCAGTGCATGGGATTCTTCCATCCTAATTGCAGGAATCCACAATTGTCCTTGTTGAGCCTCATCAGATTTCTTTTGACCCAATCCTCCAATTTGTCAAGATCACTCTGTATCCCATCCCTATCCTCCAGCATATCTCCCACTGACCCCAGCTTAGTGTCATCTGCAAACTTGCTGAGAGTGTAATCCACCTCCGCTTTCAGATCATTGAAGAAGATGCTGAACAAACCAGACACAGAAGCTAACCCCTCGGGTACTCCACTTGATACTGGCTGCTGACATTGAGACATTGAGCTACTGATCACTACTTGTTGAGCCCGATGATCTAGCCAGTTTTCTATCTGGTTTATAGTCCATTCATCCAACCCATACTTCCTTAACTTGCTGCCAAGAATACTATGGAAGACAGTATCAAACGCTTTGCTAAAGTCAAGGTATATCATGTCCACCACTTTCCCCACATCCACAGAACCAGTCACCTCTTCAGAGAAGACAATCAGGTTGGTCAGGCATGACTTGCCATTGATGAATCCATGCTGACTGTTCCTGATCACCTTCCTCTCCTCCAACTGCTTCAAAATGGATTCCTTGAGAATCTGCTCCATGATTTTTCCGGGGACTGAGGTGAGGCTGGCTTGTCTGTAGTTCCTGGATCCTCCTCCTTCCCTTTTTTAAAGATGGACACTATATTTGCCTTTTCCAGCCGTCCTGGATCTCTCCCCATCACCATGAGTTTTCAAAGATAAAGGCCAACGGCTTTGCAATCACATCAGCCAACTCCCTCAGCACCTTTGGATGCACTGCATCCGGCCCACGGACTTGTACATGTCCAGCTTTTCTAAGTAGTCCTGAACCTGTTTTTTCACCACTGAGAGCTGCTCACCTCCTCCCCATACTGTGCTGCCCAGGGCAATAGTCTGGGAGCTGACCTGGTCTTTGAAAATAGAGACAAAAAAAGCATTGACTACAAGTACATCACCCAGAACGAGGCAGGAATCAGCATCCCTGATGAAGGCAGTATCATCAGTACAGAGCATGCAGGAGCCACTGACAGTTTCGGTCCGAGCACAAACAGTATCGGTGCACTTGAATACGTTGCTGTCAAAGGTGGTGACAGCTGCCATGGGAACACTTGTGGCGTTAAATGCAGCGGGACTGAAAAGGGTCCTAATGCTGAGGTCCCCCATATGATTCCAGTAACAGCATCTGGATGCAGTGTTGACCAACATAAAAGTTCAGTGGCTTACCCCATCAGAACCCATGGGTGGTGCAACCCTGGGAGAGTCCTGGACCAACAGTGGGGCTGGAACTAAAAGGCAAAGGAGGTCTGGGGCTGCCCCATACATTTACAATATTGACATAGTCAGTTCTGGCATCTTCCTTGTTGGTACTGGGCTCAATAGATACATGGAGGCTAGAACTGGCGTCAACAGTATGGGTTTTCTGCTGTCTCACTCAGTAGTGGGGAAGTGTCAGAAGTACCTGCACCATCCTGGCACCGGAAACACCACCATGCTGGTCCACACTTTTCCTGGGGAAGGCAGAGGAGTCACCCCATGACTTGGAGTGGTCCCAATTGGTTTTATGAGACCTCTTACTTGGTGCCGGCAACAGAGAACAGCTCCTCTGCCTCTGTGGCAAGGCGCCTATCCTAGCACAAGAAGCGACAGTGCTCTCTGAACCAGAGGGTGATGTTTGGCCTGAGGACAGCCTGCGTATCAAATCAGGACACATGGCCTGCTCAAGCAGGAATTGCTAGATGCAACGGTCCTGTGCCACGAGTCCTCTTTTTAAATGATTTACAAATCTAACCACTCTTCCGGGGAGGCGGGAGGGGGGACAGGCACCTCACCAAGACAAAGCAAGGGGTCACTGTGGAGATCGCACCTCCACATGAAGGACAGTACTTAAATACCGATGAGGGCTTCACTGGGGACACTAACTACTGATTAATGACTAACACTAAGTTATTATATACAATAAGCTAGCCTAAGACTAAATATGAGTTTACATAACTACAACCACACACAGCTCTGACTCCCACCATAGGCTGTGAGAAGGACCTGAAAGGGGTCTGGGTAGCAGCGCTTCATATGGCCTGGGGAAGGGCTACAGTCACGAGGCGGAAGCACCACCCCTCTATGGGTATCGTTAGGCCAGGGGCTCCAGCTCCACACACGTAGGTAGAATACACATCTTCATGAACTTGAACACCTATAATTTTAACCTGGGCTCTCATGGAGATGGAATATGGGCTGCAAATGCATTCAGCTATCAAAGCCAGACAGATACTTAATTACTATTTGTGCAGCTCCTGATCTTCACTTAAATTATACCTATTCTATTTTGTTTTGCTTGGTAAACAAAACTGAAAAAATTGGACTAATCAAAATACAAGCCTCTTTGAAAGGAGAGGGACATGAATACGACCATTTTGTCCTTGGCACAAGTGCAACTGAACAGGAAACAGGAAATTATTTCATGGGGGAGAGGGCTTAAGTTCTTTGAGATTTCTCTGGTTGATGCCCACATGAGTGGCAGTCACAGAGATAAAACAGGTCAGAATAGAAGTGGCAAATGAACCTCAGTTATAAGGGCATGAATGGCAACACTATTAATAGAACTAAACAAACACAAAGAATTATTTTACTTCAACATGACACTTACAAAAAAAATCAAGATTTCTCCAGGGAAATCAGAAGTACAAACATTTCTGTGGAAAAGTAAGATCAGTTGCATGCAATATACTAAGCACATAAAAGAGCCCAAAAAGTTTTCAGTACCTTATCTGGCCACCACTGCAAGTCTTCTCCTAACGAGACAGGGCTTTGAACAGGTGTATTCTTCTTATCCAGGTTTGGTTCCCCTTCCTTACTTGTAGAGCCCCTTTCATTATCAAATGAGGCTCCATCAAGCCACCTTCGTTCACGCAAACGTAAAACGGACTCACGTTCACGCAACAGTTCAGAGTCTCTCTCTAAGGGAAGAAGGAGAACTGGTATGCAATTGGGTCACACCAGTGGGATAAAAGTAAGCCACTCTCTAGTAAAGACCCTTCAGGATGCAACTAACAGCAGTTAAATCTATTCACAAAATTTTAAAATATTGATATATCAAAAATCCTGACATGCAACATTCAATATATTAACCCTTTCAAGCATATGTACTTATTACTACAATATAAAACATATGAATGATAAACTAGAAATAAAGTTTAGAAATAAGAAAATTATATAATTTGTCCACTACTGAAAACATAATGCTTCATTTTTTACTCAGAATAGTAAAAACCAAAATGTGTTTAACATGGTAATTTAAGGTTTTATATTATGATATGCCCTGAAGTTTTACCGTATGATGGTTTAGCTAATAGAAAAATATAATCTGTAACGTCTGTTAGATACATTTAAGCACGCCAAAAAAGAGTATTTATTAGAGAGTCTCATAACAAGTTTCCCATAAATTATATCTTGAAAAGGTTAAAGACAAAACAATCTTTAAAAAAAGCTCTTGTAAAAATTTGATAATCCAACCCCTTTTGTTTAAAGCAACGTTTTACATGACTGGATTTAATAGAGTAAAGCATATCTGGTGTGGGGTTTTTTGTTTTGTTTTTTTGTTTTTTTTCCTAAGTATTTCAAATGAAAACTTTTCATGAGTCAGACAAGTTTTAAAAAGGATCCTTGTAGGAAAATGTTCCTTACCAAAATGCTTCCCCTCCAATTGGCCTACAAACTGTCTAAAGCCAGTACTCTGCAGTTCGCTCATGCAGATAAATTTTTTAAATCAGGTAATCAAACTAACTTTCCAAGAGTCAACTATGCATGGAAAATAAGGATTATAAAATTCGTGGTAACGTCTTACATAGAATAACCTTAGGAAAGGAAAAAAAGGAGGGATTTAGAAGGAGTTATGTCAAATGTTGAATATTTGTACAAGCACATAATGCATTTAACCCATTAAGTACCATCTGTGTTAATAAAATTCAATTGGAATTACATGTATGAAATGGTCACTACTGTATCATACTTTCAATAAATTCCTCATAGTCCAGGGTCTTTTACTACACTAGACAAATGGGAGCAAGTTTTTACATAATCCATAATCCTTGCCCTATATATAAAAGTTCCCATAAAGTTCCTGCTAACAAGGAAACATATTGACCCTTGACTGATAATTTATATCAAGCGGTTATATGTTCAGCAATTAACATACTAATGAAGAAAACAGAAGTATGAAATAGGTTAAACTGCACTAGATGAACAATCATGGCAGAGGTTGGATTAACAGTTTGTAAAACGCTCTGGACATCTACAGAGTAGAATTATTTTGGAAAAAGCTACAGATTCTGTGCTGGAAATCTTAAGATTTAATATACTTTTCAAAGCATTTGTAATGATTTTTACTATTGCAAGTGTTTGTTAACCTCAGATAATGACTAGCCCATTTCTAAAAATGCTTCCAGAAGAGCAGGTTAGCTCCCATTTCCCTCCCCTGCATTTAAAATGGCCTTCACTCATTTATTTTTTTGTCATGGAATAAGTTAACTAGTTAAGAAAGTTAGAAGAGCACTGCATACTGAGCAACCTAAACCAAAGAAACTAGCTTTCAGAAGGCTGCATGCCATATCGAATTTGAGTATTACTTTTAGATCAGAATTAACATTCTCAATTAGATACATGAAGATAATTAGTAGGCACTTGTAATTTAAAAAATTAGCAGATTTGTGATTTTAAAAATGTCTACACTTTGAATGTAACAGTCTCAGACAAACTTCAAAAAAATTACTATTGTGATTTTTACAAAAAAAAACTTACCTGTTCATATTAAAAAATCTTTTACTATTGATTTTATCAAAACTATTATAGACAATGTTTAACAATCAATGTGGGCACACAAATCAAAGACTAAACAACCAGTGTGTACTATCACTAGCCTTCTGCACAGCAAACTACTTATTACAAAGAAAAAAGGTGCAAAATTACCTCGGGATGAGCCTAGCCTGGAAAGTGATGAGCGCCGAAAGGATGGATAACCAAAGTAACTAATATCTTCTGAAAACATAGCATCAGCATCAATAATGACACTTGGATGAGCAGAATGTATGTCAGCATCCAGAAGAGACATAAGATCCTCTATAAGAGGAGACAAGGGTCTTAAGTGAATAATCAGCTACTTAAAACATCAACTAGAGAGACCATCACCAAATAAACATCAAAACAAAAATGTCCTACCTATAAGTTGAATTTCTGCTCTTCAGATTCACCAGGGCAAATTGATGTGCCTCCTAAGCACCCACATTTACAATCAAGCACAGCGGACTAATGTATGCAGCCAATTTTCCCTATAGGAACTGCTCTGTCACTAGTCTAGCCAAGTTTTCCAGTCAAAACAAAAAAAAAAAACCACAAATCCCAAAACAAAAATATTTCCACACCCCAGAAATTCAAACATTAGTCACGCACTTGGGAAGAGCAAAACATCAATTAAAAACAGCCAAACTCCATAAATTAGCTACCTAGAATTAGAAAAAAGACTAGAACCACTAGTTGGTAAAAGCTGTCCCCTCCAAAGATCCTGCAGCCTCTCCCCTCTGGTGCCAGACAAAAACACTATACACATTTCCATGTGGCTGTCCAGCAAGTTTGCTTTAGAAAATAAGAAATTTCTTCAGTCCAGGAAATAGTCGCTGTGCCTTCAGAGAATGTAAGCTTTGAGGTCAGGCATAAGGTTCACTATCTATATTAAAGTGAATGAAGTGATGCCTACAAGAAATGGTCACTATTTCAGATATATACAATAAAATTTAAGAGCTAATTTGAAATACCATGAGCCTAATCCCAACCACTAGTCGAAGAATCTTAAGACCCTAAATACAGACATTTACAGTTTCCTCTACAGGCCCGTATTATCAAAAGAGTTTAACATAAGGTAGGAACACCAAATTGCATAATAAAAAAAAAAAATACAGCTCTAACAGCAAACTTAAATCACCATCTAATTCAATACACCCAGCTTCTTCAGCCACGATGTCTCCTATTATGGAATTTGTAAAGCCTCTAAATCATCATCCACCAAATAAATAAATAAATAAAAATGCAGCAGCAACAGTCTAGATTTAGTGGAATTAATTTGAGAGTTAAATAATCAAAGCTCTGAACCTTGGCCACCAGATAGTAATGTCTAGTTGGATTTTTGGAATTAAGAAGGGGAAACCGAGGTGAGATGGCATCCAGAAACTGAAAAGAAGCAGACACCTCATGCTGTAACTTCTAGGCATCTGTCCACTGCAACTGTTTCATTTCATTTCATGACAGTGAAAAGGTCAGTGAACCTCAGTCCCTAAAGACCAGAAAGACAACAATAACATTTTCGGAAGCCAGATAAAGTCCTCCAACAGGGATTTGCTTTCTTAGCAGTAAGGCATTTCACATAAATGGACATTCACTGATGACAGTCTTAAGAACATAAGAATGGTCACACTGGATCAGACCATCCTGCCCAGTATGCAGTCTTTTGACAGTGGCCAGTGCCACATATTTCAGAGGGAATGAGTGGAACGGTGCAATTATCAAGTGATCCATCCCTGTCATTCAGCCCCAGCTTGTGGCAGTCAGAGGGTTAGGTACACCTGGATCATGGATTTGCATCTCTGACCATCTTGGCTAATAGCCATTGAAGGATTTATCCTCCAGGAATTTATCAATTCTTTTTTGAACCCACTGATCAATTTTGATTTTCACAACATCCCCTGGCAATGAGTTCCACAGGTTGACTGTGCATTGTGTGAAGAAGTACTTCCTTACTGTTTGTTTGAAACCTTCTGTCTATTAATTTAATTGGGTGATCCCAGATTCTTGTGTTATGGGAAGGGATAAATAACACTTCCCTACTGATTTTCTCCACACCATCCATGATTTTATAGACCTCATTTATATCCCCCTTAATTGTCTCTTTTCTGAGATAAACAGTCAGTCTTCTTAATTTCTCCTAATATAGAAGCTGTTCCATATCCCTAGTTATTTGTGTTGCCCTTCTCTGAACTTTCCGATTCTAATGTGTCTTTTTTGAGATAAGGCAACCAGAACTGCATGCAGTATTCAAGGTGTGGGCATACCAGGTACTTAGACAGTGGCATTATGATATTTTCTGTCTCATTTTTATCCCTTTCCTAATGGTTCCTAACACTGTTAGTTTTGACTACCACTGCACATTCAGTAGATGTTTTCAGAGAACTATTCAAGACAACTCCAAGATGTCTTTACTGAATGGTAACAGCTAATGTAGACCCCATCATTTTGTATGTATATTTTGGATTATGATATTCCAACGTACATTATTTCGCACTTACCATTGAATTTCATCTGCCATTTTGTTGCCCAGTCAACCAGTTTAATCAGATCCCTTTGTAACTCTCCACAGTCAGCTTTGGACTTAACTATTTGTATCATCTTCAAATTTTGCCCCCTTACCCTTTTTTTCAGATCATATATAAATATGTTGAACAGAACACAACCCAGTATAGATCCTTGGGGGACATCACTATTTACCTCTCTCTATTCTGAAAACTGACCATTTATTCATACCCATTGATCCATGAAAGAACCTTCCCTCTTATCCCATGACCACTTACTTTGCTTAAGAATCTTTGGTAAGGGACTTTGTCAAAGGCTTTCTGAAAGTCCAAGTATACTAGATCATCTCTGTCCCTGTTTGCTGACCCACTCAAAGAATTCTAATAAATTGGTGAGACATGATTTCCCTTTACAAAAGCTGTGTTAACTCTTCCCCAACACTATGTTTTAATATGCATGTTAGACAATTCTGTTCTCTATTATGATTTCAACCAATTTCCCTGGTACTGAAGTTAGACTTCCTGACCCGTAATTGCAGAAATTACCTCGGGAGCCTTTAAAAAAAAAATCAATCTAGCTATCCTTCAGTCAAGTGGTACAGAAACTGAGAGTATGTCTACACTTACAGTGGCAAAGTCACCGCTATCAGATTGACCTTTCTGGATCAATTGAGATGTCAGTGAAGACCTGCTCAATCGATCCAGAAGTCAACACTGTAAAACCACCCCTCAAGCAGCATAGTGCTGCGTCGATGGGAACACGGTTCTCGTCAGTGCAGTGCAGTGAAGACGCCAGACAGAAGGGAAGCATAGTAGTCGACAGGAGTAACTCAAGCTATGCAGAGTAGCCGGCATAACTCCTGTTGACTGCCACTGAATTGCCAGGTAAGTGTAAGCCACGGCTGATTTAAGTGATAGATATGAAATTGATGAACTGCTATGAAACCTGAGTTCCTTCAGAACTCTTGGGTGAATACCATCTGATCCTGGTGACTTATTACTGTTTGATTTATCAATGTATTCCAAAACCACCACTCGACACCTCAATCTGAGACAGTTCCTCAGATTTGTCATCTAAAAATATTAGCTCAAGTGTGGGAATTTCCCTCACATCCTCTGCATTGAAGACCTATGCAAAACATTCATTTAGCTTCTACACGATGGCCTTGTCTTCCCTGAGTGCTCCTTTAGTACCTTGATCATCCAGTGGCCCCACTGATTGTTTGGCAGGCTTCCTGCTTCTGGTGTACTTAAAAAAAAAAAAATCCTTACTTTGTAAGGATTACTGCAGCACTACAGGCATATTTTGAGAGTTAGTGCTCTCCACAACAGAACTCACAGCGAGGAAGCTTCCCCTCACAAACTGCTGGGAATTCCAAATTATCTGTTTTCAGCCACTGGAATTTGTTGATCTTTCTTTTAGGAAAGATCAGGAGGTCTTGTGTGCTGAATGCATTTCTACCCACTCCCTTTGACTGTGCTTTAGATTGCCTAGCCCAGCCTGTCAGCTTACCACACTTTCCACTGGCTTTCCTCAGCAATGCAGCAGCACAGACCAGCCTAGATTGTCAGACCATTCAAGTACATGTAACTGTGCAGGAAAAAAACAAAGGATCCTGCTGTCCAAATTTCTACCAGATCCTTCCATACACATACCAGAGCAGCTTAATCTCATTGTACCTACAGGCAGCTCTCCGAAAAGCAACAGGGTGATCGAAATCCACCACCAGTCTGCCATGTCCATCCATACAGCCACAGAGCACACCATTCCGGCTCTTTTCAATACAATTAAGCTATAGAGAGCATCTCTTGGAGAATGCTCTCAAGCATTTATCAAAGTAAAATAGCCTACTTCCTCAGCTCAGCTCTTCTATCAGGTATGGAAGTGTCCTATGCAGGACACCTAGAACTTAACAGGCATCCCTCCAGCCCTCTTCATCTGAAGTTATGAAATATTTTTCTCTAGGTAAGTCAGCACAACTCCTTAATAAATATGAATAAATCCTTTAACAACTCAAATGATACATGTTTTTGAAAAACAGGAGGAAGAGGGGTCAAATATCAAACATTTCTCTTTTCTCCCATAGGACCAGTTCCACTTCAAGAGATAAAACGTCACATGATGACATTTTGAACTTAAGGGAGTCCCCTTTTCCTTCCATTCTCTACACCAGCAAATTACATAAAATTCTGGACTTAGAATTCAAATCTAGTATCCTTCGGGTATTTTTTTTTTTTGATTCTGTGGAGATACAAATAGATTTAGTCAGGCTAAAAAACTTAGCCTAAGCAGCTTGGGTAAAACACAAAAATATTCCATTATTCAAGAAATGCCTCCACTTGACTTTATGCTCCACTGTTCTCAAAACTCCCATCAGATTTGATCACTCACGTTTCCAGCAGTGTTAACCTGTGATCATATGTGTCTCACTGGTGTGCAAGATATTATGATCCTGACAGCTTTGTCCAGGTAAGAAGGGATTTACACCTACTTCATCTGAATGAACTACCAGTGAAAACTACTCTCTAGTATCTAACTTCTCTTAGCAACTACTTAACTAAAACTAACTTAGAATATCAAATAAGTCCGAACAAGGGGAATAGTACTTGCTGAGTGCAACGCTAGTTCCAGCAACCATCATGGACGGAAAGAAGGAATCAAGGGGGCGTAAGGCCTGCAGTGCCTCATATACTGCGGCATGTGTGCGGGGCTCCAGGGGGTGACAGAGTTGGCCCTACAAAATCTGCTAAGGGGAAAAAAGTTCCAGGTAACCCTTCACGGAGGCGTGCACACACCTACAGTAGAATGAACATGGGCAAGCACTCTAAGAAGAGCTAAACTATTTTTGACCAGTTCCAAATACTTCAGAAAGTACATCAACAGCAATCCATAACTTTAGCAAACAACTGGTCATCACACACATTTATTAGTATTGTGTCAGGATCTTCTCCACCTTGGGGATCATTTTAAGAAAACAACTGGTTATTTTCCAAATAGGGAAATTTCTAGAGACCCAACTTTTAATCTTTTCCCTGTATTCTGCTCAGGTAGTTATCTCCCAACATCACTGGTTCATACTCATTATGGTGTAATACAAATTTAATTAACTAGCCTACCAGAATCTTAAGTTCTGGAGAATCATAGCAATTCATCAGAGCCACATAAAGTCAAGGCAAGACTCCAGCCAGCTGGCTCACTTGTCATGAGTTGGCAACTAAAAGCTGAAGCAGACACCTGATCATGCCTCTAGACTCAGACTTTAAAGATCAGAAGGGACCAATATGATCATCTAGTGTGACCTCCTGCACAACGCAGGCCACAGAACTTCACCCACCCACTCCAGTAATAGATCCCTAACTATAACTGAGTTACTTATGTCCTCAAATCATGGTTTAAAGACCTCAAACTACAGAGACTCCACCAGCAAGAGACCCAGGCCCCATGTTGCAGAGAAAGGTAAAAAACCCCAGGGCCTCTGCTAATCTGCCCTGGGGGAAAATTCCTTCCTAACCCCAAATATGATGATCAGCTAAGCCCTGAGCATGTGGACGAGACTCACCAGCCAGATACCAACAAAGAATTCTCTGTAGTAACTCAGAACCCACCCCATCTAACACCCCATTACAGGCCACTGGGGATATGTACCGCTAGTAGCCAGATAACCTAATTTGGCAATTAAGTGATCCCATCATACCATCCCCTCCATAAACTTATCAAGCTCAGTTGAAGCCAGCTATGTTTTCTGCCCCCACTGCTCCCCTTGGAAGGCTGTTCCAAAATTCACTCTACTGAATTAATCTCTTTTCTATAGTCTCATTTACTTTGCTTTATTTTACTTAATAGTAATGTATTCAATGGAGTCTCCTTATTTTGACACCAACAAACAAGACAAGACTAGATTTTTTTTTTAATCTAGGTCATGAAAACAAGCATCCATAAGAAGTGCAAAAGTATTCATTAAAGGTGACCTGAAAAGGAAAAACTATGTCCCTTTTTTTGCTTTTTTATGCTGTTTAAAAAAATGTCCAAAAGTACTGAAGTGTTTTCTGCTCACCTTTTTTTAACGTTAGAAATTCAAGTCAAGTCTTATGTAACCTAGAAGACTATGGCAATTGACATACTAGTGAAATTATGACAGCATAATAGACATAATAGAAGCTGTAAATTGCAGAAGTGAGGGGGAAGACATTTTCTACTCAGATTTTAAAAAACTGTTTTTTTAAACACTTATTTCATTTTAATGAAGACTTGAAAAAAAACCAATTCCATGCTTGGCAGATGTGGAGGAATAACCAACTACAGTGGATCATGGAGCATCAGGTAAACATGAGGGAGAAAGGAACAGAGTATGGAAGTTTCACTACCATATCCTTCTAATTTAGGGGCCAGAATTTAAAATAAACAGTCCTGAAGAGTTCAAGAAGCCCTCCACCAAAGCCAGCCTTGACATTCCTGCTTTTCTAAGGTTTAAAAACAAGCAGAAACAACTTTCAAGCATTCATTCTACATCAAACACTAAGAGGCAAACCCCGCTTTTGAAAAACAATAATTCAAGATCACCTTAAAATGTTACTTGCAGTTATTACATGAGATTCTGGATAGTAAATGTTGATCTTCTGTAATTTTCTTCCTCTTCAAGCCTACAGCATTGTAAGTTCAAAAGAATATCCAGAGGCAGGAACAGAGGAAAATTTTTCAGAAAATAAAGAAGATTCAGAGGACTTAAGTCAAAGTTCTGCGTGGATGAGAAATTAAGACAATCAAAAATTCTATTTGTATCTGTTATGGAATCTTCTGAAGGAGAGCGTCACTATTTTTAACAAGAGATGCAGGGAAGGTATTCTGGTCCACCATTTTTCCTGGAGTCTAAAGTGTATCCTAATCCTAACAATTAACTTGACTATAAAGAGCTGGAATAACTGCTAAATTTATAGGCAAAAGTCAGTGTACAAAAGGACAAAGTCACAGGCATACAGCCACAATATTGTTAAATTGGCCTTCTGCCATATCCAGATCTTGACTATATAATTCTCTTTGGGGGAATGACAATTCTTAATTATCAACTTTAGTTCATTTACAAAAAAAAAATGCACCAACAGAAAGCATATTCTGAGAATTGGGAATTATAGATGAACATCATCCAGACCGGAGCTGAAGGGTGTCAAGAGTGCCATTTCTGTTGCCATTCCCAATTGCTTTCCCCCACAAAAACTTAATAAATCCATTTCTCAGTGGAGATGGCAAGAGATTTCATAGCAGGAAGTTGCAGTCTTACCTGGAAAGGTTTGGTCTTTCTAAAGGGAGGCTCTTAAAGTCAATTAAGGAAGAAAAAAGATTTCTAGGCATCTACTGAATGCTTAGGCATTATGCTCATGATTAATTATCTTGAATTGATTCAAGACAGGCTAGAATCATCAAATGAAGTAACAGCACTCAAACAGATGTGTTACAAGTCACAGGTTGTCAGATGGTCCCCACAATTTTGCTCCTGTAGTCTGAATTAGTACTAATCAAGAGAATCATTAACTCAGCGTACAATTGGGTTGGAAAGAAACTCTGGTCTAAACAGTCACCGACTGTGCTTACCTACAAAGCTGAAGGCAATTTCAGGATTGATGCATCCTTGTTTTCTCAGGAGTAAGAATACTTGCTTTGAATAAGTTTGGGAAGACAGAGTAAACTGAACTTGCTTCCTCAACTACATTTCTGGCAGAGAGATCATGCAACCAATTGCTGAAGAGTAAGGTGCAAATTAAGGCACTTTGTTCCTTTCTCTGTGCCTACAGGTTCAATCAATCAAAGGACCCCTGATTCTAAAGCAAAATAATGAAGTTTGTCAGATGCAAGTGAAAACAGAGAGGCAAAAGGGATTACAAAGCCTTTGCTGCAGAAAAGCACTTAGTCCAATCACATGATAGACAAGATAAAGATGAAGGAAGCCCATGAGCTTCTTGGTGAACCAGATGAGCAGAAAAACCCATTTATTAGAAAAATATACTAAAATGTCATTCTATTTACAAAAAGAAAAACTACTATTCACTCAGTTTAGACAACATTAGACTTGGCTACTACATAATTTCAAGCATGTTAACTCAGTAAGGAAAGACATATTATATAAATATTAGTCAATGCAAGAAAAGGCTCGAGGGACTTTAAAAGCAATTACATGGGAAACTATTCCAAAAACGGCTTGACTTACACTAGAGCAACACTCCTGCATTGCTATAATATTTAGAAATGAGGATATTTTGTGGCTAAAGAATAGAATTTCTCATTAAAACTGACAAAGCACATTAAGCTAGATCCTATTTGGCCTTTACACAAAACAATATCTTAATAAAAAGCTGTACACATTTCACTCTAAATAATACATCGTAAAAGTTCATAATGTCATCACAAAGAGATTAAAAAATTTAAAGAATTGATTTCTTCATTAGAATTAGCATCTATTGCAAACTGCATGGCAGTCATCTCACTGAACAGTAGCATAATTTGTAATGCTGATATGACGCCTGGCATCCTGAAGACTCACTTACATATTACCACAAAGTAGAGACACGATAGTTAATTTTTTAAAAACTTTAGAGCTATTCCCTTCTCCATGCAGCCTGTTATCCATATCTTACACTGAAATCTCCTGGATGCAAGGACTGTCTTCATTGTGTACTTTGCACAGTATAGAGCACATTGTTGATGTTCAAATAGAGACAGCTGAGAACTTGTTTGCATTTTCAGATGGCCCTTTTGGGACAGCAGATCTCAACAGTATTTTGATGATGGAAAAAAGGAAGCATCACAATATACAAACCTCCAGGTAGATATGATTCACTTGCTGTGTCATCTCCATCATCTCCATCTTCATCATCACGGCTCAGCAAATTATTTACAGCAAGATTTACATCAAGATTTGTCCGCTGGAGTTCTCGTATAATGACACTTCTAGACTTTCCTTGTAAAACAACTTGTGCCTGTAAAATACAGAACACGGTTTGTTATTCATCATTTCCATTCACCAACCATCACTCCCAAGGGTGATTGCTCTCTAAAAGAGCAAAACTTCCTGAAGTAACGAAAAGTTGGAACACTACTGCTGATTCCTCAAAAGGCAAGCATAGTGTATAAAAGGACAATGGTCACACATTTTGTTTCACCAGTACATGGAAATCAAGTCTCTAAAATGAAAAGCATTTGGAGATATGGGTTTTGTTAAGTCCTCAAGAGCCACATGTGAATTTGCATACAGTAGAGAAGAATGCCAAGGTGAAGAAGCTAATGTAATGCAGCTGAAAGATAACTTGTTATGACAGCCAATACTGCATTTCCATTCTTTTGCCCCACATACTTTCCCCAATACTACAAGATCTTCCAATTTCCTTTTAAAAAGAGCTGCCTTTCCACCTCTCATAATATCACCTTCTGAAGATACACTATTGCATACATATGTTTAGCATCATTAATGCTTGATTGCAATGTGGCCTTCACCAATAGTTGTTTCTACATTCCCAGATAAAAAACCACATTAAAATGGAGTTCAGGTTGAAAGTACACATCAGTAATTTAAAGTAAAACATGATACAGGGATATAGTAATTATCTCATAACCAAAAAAGCCAAACCAAGGATATTCTGAACTTAACTTTAAAAAGTCCAAATGTATTAAGGTACACAACTGTGCAGTTGGGATACAGAAACAACCTTAACTCTACCCCATAAGAACACCATGAAATAATAACAGAATTATGATTAAAACATTTGAATACTTGTGCTTGATTGGATTCAACCAATCATTTAAAAAAAAAAAAAAAAAAAAGATTCCCCCTCTCTCCCATATCCCATTTCTTCCCATCAGTATGCAAGAGGGGCAGCATTAAGGTTGAATGCATAATTAGGGTGCCCAGGCATGTATAAGAACAAAAGAACAGCCATACTGAGTCAGACCAATGGTACATCTAGCCCAGTATCCTGTCTCTGGACAGTGGCCAATGCCAGGTGCTTCAGACGGAATTAATAGAACAGGCAGTCATTGAGTGACCTATCCAGTCAGCCATTCCCAGATTTGGGAAAACAGTAATCCATGCCTACTCCATCTTATAGCCCTTGACGGACCTGTCCTCCATGAACTGATCTAGTTCTTTTTTAAAACCTGTTGTAATCGTCACCTTCACAACATCTTTTGGCAAGGAGTTCGACAGGTTGACTGTGCGTTGTGTGAAGAAATTCTTCCTTTTGCTCATTTTAAACCTGCTGTCTATTAATTTAATTTGATGATTCCTAGTTCTCGTGTTAGGAGTAACCACCACTCTTTTTTACTTTCTCCACACCAGTCATGATTTTATAGACGTCTATCATATGCCTCCTTAAACATCCCTTGTCCACATGCTGTTGATCCCCTCAAAGAATTCTAGTAGATTGGTGAGGCATGATTTCTCTTTACAGAAACCATGTTGACTCTTCCCCAACAAATCATATTAATCTGTGTGTGTGATAATTCTGTTCTTTACCATAGTTTCAACCAATTTGCTTGGTGCTGAAGTTAGGCTTACCGGCCTGTAATTATAGGGATCGCCTCTGGAGCCTTTTTTAAAAAATTGCTGTCATATTAGCTATCCTCCAGTCATCTGGTAAAGAAGCTGACTTAAATGATAGGTTCCAGAGCAGTTAGCAGTTCTGCAATTTCACATCTGAGTTCCTTCAGAACTCTTCAGGGAATACCATCTGGTGCTGGTGATTTAATACCGTTTAATTTATCGATTTGCTCCAAAACCTCTCTAACGACACCACAGTCTGGAACAGTTCCTCAGATTTGTCACCTAAAAAGAATGGTTCAGGTTTAAGAATCTCCCTCACATCCTCAGTCATGAAGACCAACACAAAGAATAAATTTAATTTCTCTGCAGTAGCCTTATCTTCCCTGAATGCTCCTTTAGCAGCTTGATCATCCAGTGGGCCCACTGGTTGTTTAACCTTCCTGCTTCTGATGTATTTAAAATGTTTTTTGTTGTTACTTTTTGAGCCTTTGGCTAGCTGTTCTTCAAATTCTTTTCTGCCCTTCCTATTTATATTTTTACATTTCACTTGCCAGAAATTATGCCCCTTTCTATTTTCCTCAAAAGAATTTAACTGCTACTTTTTAAAGGATGGCTTTTCGTCTCTAACTGCTTCTTTTACTCTGTTGCTTAGTCACAGTGGCCCTTTTTTGGTCTTCTTACTGTCTTTTAATTTGGGGTATACATTTAAATTGAGCCTCTATTATGGTATCTTTAAAAAGTTTCCATGCAGCTTGCAGGAATTTCACTTTTGGTTCTGTACCTTTTAATTTCATTTTAACTAAGTTCCTCATTTTTGTGTAGTCTTCTTTCTGAAATTAAACGCTACCCTGGTGGGTTGCTTTGGTGTGCCTCCCTTTCCACCCGATAAGTATGTTAAATTTTATTATGTTATGGTCACTATTACCAAGCAGTTCAGATCCTGTGCTCCACTTAGGACTAAAATCAAGAACTGTCTCTCTTCTTATGGGTTCCAGGACTAGCTGCTCCAAGAAGCAGCCATTTGAGGTGTCAAGAAAATTTAACTCTGCATCCCATCCTGAGGTGACATGTATCCAGTCAATATGGGGAGAGCTGAAATCCCCTATTATTATTAAGTTTATTTTATAGCCTCCCTCATCTCTCTGGGCATTTCACAGTCACTCCCACCATCCTGGTTAAGTCATCAGTAGTATATCCCTACTGCTATATTCTTATTATTGAAACATGGAGTTACTATCTATAGAGATTCTATGGCACATTTTGATTCATTTAAGATTTTATTTCATCTGACCCTGTGCTTTCTTTTACATATAGTGCCACTCCCCCACTAGTACGACCTATACTGTCCTTCCAATATATTTTGTATCCTGGTATTACTATGTTCCATTTATTATCCTCATTCCACCAAGTTTCTGCGGTGCTTACTATATCAATACCCTCATTTAATACGAGACACTCAAGTTCACCCATCTTAGTATTTAGACTTATAGCATTTGTATATAAGCAATTTTTTTTAAAATGGTCACTTTTTAGTTGTCTGCCATTACATGATGTAATTGAATGGGATTCTTTCATTTGACTATTTCTCATCAGATCCTAGCCATATTTTATCCTCTTACATCCTCTCCTCCGTACTAGGATAGAGGATCTCCATTAATCGGTCCTCCCGTAAGGGATGTCTCTGTCCAAATCCCGTGTTCCTCTGTACCTGTCGGCTTTCCCCCCTTGATTTAACAACTGCTCTATGACCTTTTTAATTTTTCGTGCCAGCAACCTAGTTCCATTTTGGTTTAGGGGGATCTCATCCTTCCTGTACAGGCCTTCCCTCTCCTAAAAAGTTCCCCAGTTCCTAATAGGTCTAAATTGCCCCGCTCTACACTATTGTCTCATCCACTCATTGAGACCCTGAAGTTCTGCTTTTCTAACTGGCCCTGCACATGGAACTAGAAGCATTTCAGAGAATTCTACCCCGGAGATTCTGGACTTCAGTGCTTACTTAGCAGCTTCCAGGACCTCTCCTATCTTTCCGTATGGCACTGGTACTTCTACTAACTACACGAGTCTGTTTGGATTTCTCGAGAGATCCACAACTCTCACACCCAGCAGGCAAGTCACCATGCGGTTCTCCTGATCATCACAAACCCAGCTATATGTGTTTCTAATGATCGAGTCTCCCATTCCGTATTTTCTTTACATAAAGATGTTTAATCCCAGCTGCAAGTGAAAATCTCAGCCTCTACTACAAAACTGCAACTGGTTCCATAACCTTGTTAATCCCTTCCTCTCTGCCAGCAGTGGCTCACTCTCTCTCTCCTGCCTGAGCTGCCATGCCCTCCTTTTTTTAAGGATGAATTCTCAATTTGCTGCTTGATTTGGGGTTGGTTGTTTTTTGTTTGTTTTTAAAGTCTACCCTCCTCTGCTTATGCATCTTTTCCTTTTTTCTTTGCTGAACCATGTCTTGTAAAACTCCCTCAAACACTGATGACAAACAAAAACTTTCCCAGGAAGTACTCTCAGCTTCTTCAGCATTTAAGCATTTATTTAAAAAATTCTAATTCAAAGAAAGCTTTCCAAATGTGAAATGAGTGGAAGGGGATGAAATGTTGTCTTAAGTCCGTGGGTAGCAATAAAACTTACAAGAATCAGGTCAATTTCAATCTGTTGCCTACTGCTTTGATCCTTGAGGAAAGCAAAAAGTATGGTCAGGATAGTCTCTGTCTACAGGAGTCTGATGAGCTACTGTCAATACAGTCTTACTATATACCCAATTGCTTCCAGAGTCCCAGTTGGGTAAGAAGGCCACAAACTGACTTCATGTACAATACAAATGGAACTGTGACTATTACGGTTTCTCTCTAATGTGGACCTGAACAGTTACCCATAGCTTGGTGATCCCCAGACTGTGATCCAAGAAGTGTTTCTATTGGACAAAAAGCAATCCCAAATCAATTCCATCTCCTCAACCCTCCTTAAGAGACACTCATTGCCTCTACTATCAATAACCTTGACATGCATTCTCCAACATCCCCTATACCTGCAGATTACCAACTCCATAACATTTCATATGTATGCCATGCCTCATCTCCACCTCTCCAGTTTTGGTCCTTGTCTTCAACTCCCTCATGTGTAGACTCCCAGATCCAAAGTCATGAGATCCCCATATCTACCATTGCCATCACTCATTCCATTATGAGAAAACAGGTACTACTGCGTCCTTAAATATCAATTTGATAAATCTAAAAATAAAAACTTCAGCTAGACGAGGTAAGTTTTTTCAGACGTAAGAGAAAATTACAAGGCAAAGATAACACACAATACCAAATAGTACCCCACCAACTATCCATCTACAAACAGTTTCCAAAGGTTTATCAATAGAGGCAACAAAGTTTTGTCAGCTCACCCACCTGTGAAATGAGTTCTTCTGGAATTACTGATGCTGGAATCACTGGCTGTGGCTGACTACCCAACAGTCCAGATCCTCTATCACGTCCAGTGCGAATAACTCTTGTCTGCCTTCTGGAATCTCGAGCTCCAGCTGACGATCTACCAGAGGATCCTCCTCCACTTCCACCAACCCCTGAACTCCAGCGGCTTCTGAGGGATTTACATTTTTTTATTATTATTATGTTTTAAACACATCTGTACATTTTCTGAGCTATTTTAAAAGGGTAAAAGGTATTTAATTTTAGTCACAGGAAACTTCACATCAGAAAATTATGGGATATATTTCATTTCTGGCAGGCTGAAACAGCACAACTGAAGCTGAGCTGTGTTACCCCCACGTAACAGAGAGAGGACTCTGTCAACCTGAACCCTCAGTTGATTTCTCCAGAGCAGTAGTCTCTAAATTAATAAAGCATAAACAGCAGTAACACTAGCCAATTCAGAAGAACTGAAAGTATAAGCTTGGGCTATACAGAAAAAATTTTAAGGTAAGAAATTTTACTGTTCATTCTTCTATACCAGGGGTCGGCAACCCGCAGCACCAGAGCCGCATGCGGCTCTTCAGCTGCGGTAGGTTGCCAACCCCTGTTCTATACCAGTCATGAATGTTCAAGTTTCTCAAAGCAACAGTAACATCAACAAGAATTTGCATAGGATTGTACTGAGAAGTAAACATCAGAGGAGACTGTCACATTCAGCCAATAGAGCTTCTAAGATGGTCACCGCATTCAGCTTGCTGCCATACAAATATTTAACAGCTCTTTTGATGTCTGTGTCTAGAAGAGGCCACTACTCAAGAGAATCGTGCCTTGAAGCATTCAGTCATTTGCCTGATGCTAAGACAAGCTTCTCAAATTGCTTATTTAGTCTATCTGCAAGGGGCAGATTCTACCCTGTCTGAACCTATTCCATTTACTATAATTACTAAAGTTTAGGAGTTACTGTATGTCACTTCGCATGGGTGCACACACATTACCATTTTACAGATAGGTAACTAGTTTAAAGCAGGCACAGAATTCCTTCAGATGGGTCTATCCTGGAATAAACCTAGGTAACTCACAGCATACTAAGAATCTGAAAGTCTCCCTAGTTTATCATTAGATAAAACCAGGCTTTGGAAGATGAATTAACCATCCATTCCTTCAGAAAGAGCTTTTCTGATCAATGTAGATGCTGTCATATTGCAAACTGCAGGCTTAAGGACGTCAGATATAGTATCATTGACAATTTAATCGACAGTATGAACAGAACTAGTTAGAAAGGATCAGCCTCATCTTTACTATAGTTTCAAGAAGAGAAAATAAACATGACCAAATTTCTGATCAGTAAGAGGAAATATATATACGCTGTCTGAAGTAGTACCTGCTAAAAGTTTCCTGGGAAAGCAGTTCAGACAACACAAATACAGTTGCTGGATTTAAAAAAAGAAAGGACTGGATGTCCACACTACTGTTTTGCAGCCCAACAGCACAAGATCCACAAGCCTAGAGTCAACTAACAGTCAACCGTGAGAATTTTCTTGAGTGTAGACATAACTATATCTTGTTTTTCACCTTAATTTGTGAAGTCCTCTACTTCAGGATACAAGCAACTAGTATGAATTATAATAGGCAAACACTGTCTACAGGGTTCAAATAATCACGTTATTTCTATGAATGCACTAAGATAGCAGTTCTCGAACTGTACACAGTGGACTGCTGATAATCTAAAGATGGTCTGTCACAACAAAGAAAAAATACACAATTGAAACACATCATCCAAGAAAACAGGAAGCCTGTTAACAAGGCTCTTTTGGGTATTCTTTTTGTATAAACATGAAGAAGGATAACTTCTCAATGGCAGCAAAATTGGAGATACAGCAAAAACATAAGTGAACAGAAACAACCATGAAATAACTTGGACAAAGAACAACAGGCTTCAATCACTGAGGAGAAATTTGGTACCAACACATGTAAAGTTGTACATCCCACAAGATTTAAAAAGTGCAATATTTGGGAGGAAACGGAAATGGATGAAATCTAGTATCAAAATAGATGAAGTTTATCTTCATGTCATTTCTAGAGATCCTGTCTACTCCGCACTTTCCCCTTGCTAAGAAACCAAGTTTAAACAATTGCACAAAACAGTTTCTGCAAACACAGTTATTCTGGATAATGTTTTATAACTTGGTTAAACCCCGTTTATAACTTTGTTAGCCCCAGTTTAAACAGATACGGGATGTGGACCATGACAGAATTTCTAGTTTAAGTATTCCATAATTTCAAAAAATTTGAGAACCAGTGTAGTGATGTGAATAATCCCTTTCATTACAGCAGTTAATTACTGTTGGATTGCTGGTTTGGCATCCTTTAGTTATCCACTTCCAAATTGTGCCATGGAAGGTCAAAAACTCCTTGGGGTTGCTGACCTGTTCATTCAGTGTCAAGCACACTGATTGTGCTCAATTAAGGATATAAAAATTCAGTTTAGTGCTCTCTAGATCCCAGATAGACACTAACCTCCTTAAACTAGAAAAGAATTGTTCCAACACAATTTTCTTCTACACATTTACAGACTCAGACATTTTTTAGCTCATTTTAAAAACAAATTTGGAACAAAAGGCTCAGACTATGTAAATTTCACAGGGTTGCAGTTCTTTCACTTTAATTATATGAAGCACTAACTTAAATTAGTTTATTCTTTGACATAAGAAAGAGACAAATTCCACTTTGGTCAAAAAACTTGCCTCCCCCTCTGTTTAACCATGCTGCAAATTTGCCACGTATTCAGGGACTATGATTACAGAATTTCATAATATCCACAGAAATATTCACTAACAAGATGCGGCAAAAAGTATAAAATGCAAAAATCTATTGTGATTAAATAGTGAAGACTAATTTACATGGATATATATACACACACACACACACTTAACTTAAATGGAACACCGTTCATTTGAAAAATAGTCAATTTGAAATAATTAAAACTAATGTAGTACTCCTCCAAATTCTGTTTTCAATTTTGTGGTTTTGCCATCATTTTTCTTTAAAAAGGAGTTTGTCTCCTGTTACTGTGCAAAAGCCCGACACAAACAGGGGAAACCAACCGAATTACACAGGAGGACAAACAATAAAACTGACTTAAAACAGAACGTTGTCAAATACACAAAATAAATCATAATTTCCCCCCCTCTGTAATCCCTTCATTTAAAAATTTTAAATGTTACTTTAATACTAGCTGTCTAAAAGATTTCCAGCTGAACTGTGGTGTTTAAATTGACAGTGTCCCTCTAAAAATTAATCACAATTAATCCCAAAATTCAAAATACTAATACTTTTTAAAGGACAATTCAACCAACAACATGAGTTTAGTATTGGTTGTATGTATTCTGGACTGGTTACTTCCTGAATACAGGATATCGTCAAATTTTACGTGTCAAGCAGTCAGTTGGCCAAGTGGTCAGTTGTGAATGCATTGTTTTAACAATCAGGGATTTTTGTTGTGCCCTAGCTAAACAACTGCTGCATTTAAACCTCCTTCATACAAATTGTAAACAATTTATATGTGTATACACACATACCCAAATATGGTACAAAAAGATTGCAGCCTCAATCCTACCAAAACTTACCCAAGGGTGTTGCCTGCCAGTCTGCCCAGAGTTTCAGAACCAGACAGAAACCATGGGGAGTCACTAGTCCTGCCTGGCCTGGATGTCCTTCCTGCCCCTGAGCCACTGCTCAACTTTGAACTGAAAGTAAAAGATGGTAAATCAGTCACAAAACAATCCCAAATGGGTTAAGAACAAAACCTGGAACCCCAGGTCTAACGTCTCAGGGACTTAGTCTGGTAACATACCAGCTTAAGCAACACCCTTGGGAATATTCCAAACTAACCTAACTGCAAAATAGTAACGGGTCTACTGATAAATGGACAGCATGCCTAAAAGATATTCATGTCAGCAATTAGATGTTTTCTTCTTACAAAAAAAAACTGTTCAACAGAATAACCAACACCACATATTATTCTAATACTTTTAATTGGGGTAACCTCTGAACTTAATGTTTAATTTATAGTATATGTACAGATTGCAATTGTCAAATGTTATTTCTGTAAATCAGAGGCAACAGCTTGCTATTTTAGCATTAAAAAGATTGCTTTAAACCCAATCTAAGTTATTTTGATAGGAGTCCTATCAAAAGGATTTACCTGGGTTAAAGTTATTGAAAGTCCTTCCATTTGGGCCCACTGTCAAAGTAGGTTCGAGATGGGGCTTAAATACTTAAGTCTGTTCCTTTCAGAAAGTTATTCTGAATACATTAAAGAGATCCTGTATGACTTATTTTAGTACTAGGTATGACATTTCTTTCAAACACAAAAATATAAAACTATCAAGCTAGAACTGAATTGTTTGGCTACATCATCATAACCACTGTAGAATACCCAACGATTTCCTACATGGTATTATCATTCATTTTAAATTTTGAGGATAGATTTCACATACATACGTAAAAAAGCCCAGATTTATCCAGTTCAGATATTTGCTGTGTCCAAAAAATAAGTATTTCTTACCCATCATTACTATCAGGTTTACCCAGTTCCAGTCTGTCTGGCTGAACTGAAAAGCCAATCCTGCAGACTCTACCATCCTACATTTAAAACAAGGAAAAACAAGCGTCCAAAATTGAAGTGCAAGTCAGAATTAGAGAAAAATCAAGTTTTTAGTTGCTCATTAATGCTGATTAATTTGATGTTAAAAGACTATGTTTAATTGTATGGTTTCAAATTTGTTATGAGAACAGATTTGAGTAACTTACCTCAAGAAGAAATGCAGCATGATTTGGTCCCACCACACACTGTTTAATAGTAGCCTGTTCCAATACATTCAAAGGGGGGTGGCTGAAAACAAAAAGTGAGCATGTATAATATTTTTTTTAAACTTTTGAACTCTGAACAAAAATTAAAAAGTGGCATATGGAAGGAGCATTGTGCAATGATGGTCACAGATACAAAACGTTTAAAAAAATGACTAAAAATGTACATTAGTTGAACCAACTATGATGTATTTTCAGTCAAATACAGAAAATGCAAAACAAAACCTTAAAAAGGTGATAGGGGAATATATTTTATTTCAAACAACAAAAAGTGGATCCTATACTCAAAATTAAAGTCATTTTATGAGGTGGGTGCTTAGTAGACAATGATCAACAGCTAACATTTCCTGCCTAGACATAAGTTAACATTAGTAGTAAATGTACCTACAATGTAAACTTTTGCTTTGTTAGTCCGAAAATTTGTTTTTCTGCATGGCTTTACAGTATTGTCTAATATATCTTACCTATTTAAATTGTATTTGTTCAGCTTCTCTGAAACTTCCCTTAACCTGCAAAAAAGGAAAAGAAAAAAAATGCATGCTATATGAAAAATATCCTCTATTATATGCAAAATTAACTTAAGCAACATATTTGTTTTGTGACATGATTTATTCTGGTCAACCACTTACCATCATGTTGTTTCTCCAATATATCACACAACTTGAAAACATCACAGCAACTTAACTCTACTTTGAAGACCCGGACAGCCACTTAAATAATCAAATTACATTTCAGAGCACAAGTCGTCAACAATTAATTGCACAATTTCTCTGGACACTACATCAGTAGGCAACAAAGTTGCATTATAGCAACCATTCACTACTACATAGTGATGAAACCCGGTATAAACAATACAATTTTCTTCTGGGGGGGTCAGCCTCAATTCAACAATCTATTTTAGGATTTTTTGCTGCCATCCGTTACTATAGTATCCAAATACAATATATTTTTGCTCCCATTTCTCACTTTTTTTTGGTTGCTGGAAAGGAAAGAGCATTCATTACTGTCTCATCACCACACATTTCCTAGCCAATCATTTGAAACAACACAGGAGAACAATGAGCAAACGTCAGGTGGAACAAGTACTTATCTAAGACTAAACTGTATCCAACCCCATTTACCAGAAGGGAGAGTTGCCATTTTCCAGGGCATTTAAGGCTGTAGAATCTTGGAAGACTTAAAACAACCATGATTCTCAAATAAGAGGAAGTGAGGGACAGGAAAAAAGCTCAAAATCAAGAAGAGTCAAATAGAGACAAACGATAAATGCAACTTGGTGATGGGGAAAATAGACAAAGGAGAGAAACCAGAAATATTTATTATTCAATAGTGCTTCAGATATGGTTCCAGCTCCAGAAAGCTGTAAGTCTAACATTTACACAAGCACCTCTGAGACGCTGTTTATGACACGCATTGATTGAAAGATCTGAGCTTGATCAGAACCCACAAAAGCATGTATCCATTGGACAGAGCCCCATTACAAGAGTGGTGTATCCAGAGATGGGACAGAGTCCTCAGGGAACATGTAGTAACTTCCATTCCCACCCCTCACCCTGAAAAAAATTTGTCTCCAGACAGTGAAGAACCCTCAGATTAAACATGCTTACAGTGCCATTTAGCCAACAGATAAGTGGGAGTTCAGGGACTGATTGCACCTATTCTCTCTCCTTAATGATCTGGACAAGATGCCTGAAGCCTCAGAGTAAGAGGATTCAAGACTTAGGATCGACACACTTTGATTCCAACTGTCTTCCAGATTTAAAGGTAGTATTATAATTTGGTTGGGAGCCAAAGCCAGGGGGACTCTTACCCTATAAATACAGTACAACTGTTTCCTGGATAAGGAAAAATTAAATGCATAAAACAGTTTTAATGGAGCAAAGGGGTAAGTCTCGTACAGACAGCGCATCTTCTCTGTAAATAACATTCTCCTAAGCATTGCAGAGAGCAGGAACCTTGTACAGCTACACTGCAGTTGGTAGTGAGGGCCACAGAGCTTGCTGCAGGCCACTTGTTATGTCAACACGTGCTGCACTCATACTTCCCAATAGGCACCTCAGATCCATGACCCCCATTTCCAACACCAGGTCTTATGTCAGGACTCACAGAAGGCAGCATTATGGCCATCCTTTCCCAGCTGGATATAGGATATTTAAAGGTCTCTTCACACCACACTCCAGAACTTTTACGCAGCATAAAGGAAACGAAGCAGGGGTGAAGCTCTCTCCCTCAATGTTTAATTACAATCCATAGACGGGATGGGGTATAAACCAGGACTATATACTCCCCACAATCCTATTGATACCAGTGGGCACGTCAGTGAGGATTAGCACAAAGATCAAGGGTACAATATTACCTTTATGTAGTTAAACATTTAGCTATTACAGGAGAGCTGGTAGCACCCCCTACAGTAAGTTTGCTTAAACTCTGTACGACCCTATTTTCATTTGCTTTCATTTGCCAAACTTAAAATGTTCAAGCTGAAATTCTCCATGATAGGTATTTGCCTTTAAAAAATTTTTTTTTTAAAAAAATCAAATTTTTATTTATTTATTATTTTTAAAAAGTTTCAACTTGAACTGTTCAGATGTTCCCAAACAACAAGATGGGGGGGGGAGAATACATTTAGCCCATGTGAAAACAATTCTTGAAATTCTTTTGTGGAGAAGCTCTAGGATATACATGCTTTGGAGACAATGGCGGAAGGGGGAGGGGGAGACGATCCTTCTCTGGTGTGAAGGATTTGCCTGTTGCCACCCCTATTAAAATTCATTGAAATTTGGCCAAGTTATGAGCCTCCGACAAATGACAATTCACACATGCTCGGCAAACCTGTTAAAGTTTGGCAGGGGTATACAATCACCAACCACCGATCAGGATGGTGATTGTGAAATGCTCCAAGAGATTAGAGGGGCTATAAAAATAGAAACCTCAATAAAAATGGGGGATTTCAACTACCCCCATATCTCCACCTAACAGGATGCAGAAATAAAGTTTCTTGACATCATAAATGACTGGTTTCTTGGAGCAGCTAGTCCTGGAACCCACAAGAGGAGAGGCAATTCTTGATTTTGTGCTAACTGAAGCACAGGATCTGGTTCAAGAGGTAAATATAGCTTAACATCTGGGTAATAGTGATCATAACACAATTAAATGTAACATCCTCATTGGGGGAAAAATATCAAAGAAGCCCACCACAGTAGCATTTAATTTCAGAAAGGGGAGCCACACAAAAATGAGGAAACTAATTAAACAGAAATTAAAAAGTAGTCACAAAAGAGTGAAATGCCTTCAAGCGGCATGGAAACTTTTTAAAAACACCATAAGAGGCTTGAATTAAATGTATACCCCAAATTAAAAAATGTAGTTAGAGGACCAAAAAAGTGCTAACCATAGCTAAACAAAGTAAAAATTGGTTAGAGACAAAAAAGCCATCCTTTAAAAATTGGAAGCTAAATCCTACAAAGGAAAACAGAGAGGAGCATAAAACCTGGCAAGACAAGTGTAAAAGTATAATTAGGCATGCCAAAAGGAATTTGAAGAGCAACTAGCCAAAGACTCAAAACCTAAGAGCAAAAAACATTTTAAGTACAACAGAAGCAGGAACCCTGCAAAACAATCAGTTGGGTCACTGGAAGATTGAGGTGCTTAAAGGAGCACTCAAGGAAGATAAAGCCATTGTGGAGAAGCTGAGTTCTTTGCATAGGTCTTTATTGCAGAGGATTGAGGGAGATTTCCCATACCTGAGCCATTCTTTTAGGTGACAATCTGTGGAACTGTTCCAGATTTAGGCATCAGTAGCAGAGGTGTAGGAACAAATTAATAAATCAAATAGTAATAAATCACCAAGACCAACTGGTATTCATCCAAGAGTTCTGAATCAACTCAGATATGAAACTTCAGAACTACTAACTGTGTAACCTACCACTTAAATGAGATTCTGTACCAGATGACTGGAGGATAGCTAAGGTGACACCAGTTTTTTAAAAAAGGCTCCAGGGGCGATCCAGACAATTACAGGTCGGGAAGCTGAACCTCAGTACCAGGCAAATTGGTTGAAACTATAGTGAAGATCAGAATTAACAGATCCCCAGTGTATCATGTTCATCTGTGTAAGGCTCAACACTGCCTTTGTAAAGGGAAATTATGCCTGACCAATGTATTAAAATTCTTTGAGGGAGATAAACATGTGGACAAGTCTGATCCAGTGGATATACTGTACTTGGACTTTCAGAAAACCTCTGGTATGTTCCCTCACCAAAGGCTCTTAAGCAAACTAAGCAGTCATGGGATAAGAGGGAAGGTCCTCTCCTGAATTAGTAACTGGTTAAAAGCTAGAAAACATAAAGGTAGGAATAAGTGGTCAGTTTTCAGAATGGAGAGAACTAAATAGTGGTGTGTCCCCCAAGGATTGGTACTGGGACCAGTGCAGTTCAGCATATTCATAAATGATCTGGAAAGAGGGGTAAACAGGTGGCAAAAACTGCAGATGATATAAAATTACTCAAATAGTTAAGACCAAAGCAGATTATGAAGAGTTACAAAGGGAACACACAAAACTGGATGAACTAGCCAAGAAAATGGCAGATGAAACAATGTTGATAAAGGCAAAATAATGCACATCAGAAAACATAACCCCAGCTATACACACACAATGATGGGATCTAACTTAGTTGTTAGTACCACTCCACAAAGATCTTGGAGTCAATGTGCAGCAGCAGTCAAAGAAGCTAACAGAAAGCTAGGACCAT
>ML675601.1:98733926-98853504 GCA_007922155.1 Mesoclemmys tuberculata
TCAATGTGCAGCAGCAGTCAAAGAAGCTAACAGAAAGCTAGGACCATCAATGTGCAGCAGCAGTCAAAGAAGCTAACAGAAAGCTAGGACCCATTAGGTAAAAGGATAAATTAAAGACCAAAATATTATAATGCCGCTATATGTCCACATCTTGACTACTGTATGCGATCCTGGTCACCCCATCCCAACAATGCATTAGAACTAGAAAAGGTACAGAGAGGAGGACAAAAATGGTTAGGTGTATGCAACTGTTTCTATATGAGAAGTTTTAAAAAAACTCAGACTTTTCAACTTGGAACAGAGACTACAAAGAGGGAATATGATTGAGGTCTATGAAATCGTGACTGGTGTGGAGAAAATGAATAAGTGTAATTTACTCATTCACATAACACAGGAACCAATGAAATTAATAGGCAACAGGTTTAAAACTAACAAAAGGAAGTATTTCTTCACGCAATGCAATCAACCTGTGGAACTCATTGCCTGGTGATGCTGTGAAGGCCAAAGGTATACCTAGGTTGAAAAAAGAATGAGAAAGTCCCAGAGCATAGGTCCATCAATGATTATTAGACAAGATGGTCAGGGATGCAACCCCACACTTTGGCTGTCCTTAGGCTCTGGTTGCTAGAAGCTGAGAGTGGATGATGGGATAGATTACTCAACGATTGACTTTTCTGTTCACTCCCTCTGAAGCAACTGGCATTGGCCACTCTCAGAAGACAGGATACTGAGCTATGGATCATGGCCAGGCTTATGTTCTTATGTAAATTCAAAGGATTCCATCTGCACTGAGGGTGCTCCAAGACAGGAGAGCTGCAGGAATCAAGCAGGACATATCAGTACCTGGAAAGATAATGTAGCAAATAACTAAACAATCAATTTGCAAACACCTAGAAGATAATAAGATGTTAAGTAACAGTACTTGGATTTGTCAAGAACAAATCATGTCAAACCAAGCTTTCTCTGACTGGTTAACAAGCCTTGAGATGGGAGGAAGTGGTAGATGTGGTATATCTTGATTTTAGTAAGCCTTTTGATACTGTCTCACATGACCTTATCCTAAACAAACTAGGAAAATACAATCTAGACGGAGCTACTGTAAAGGTGGGTGCATAACTGCTTGGAAAACCATTCCCAGAGAGCAGTTATCAATGGTTCACAGTGAAGATGGAAGGGCATATCAAGTGGTGTCCTGCAGAGATCAGTTCTGTTCAATATCTTCAGTGATTTAGATAAGGGGAAAGTGAGTACACTTATAAAGTTTGTGGATGATACCAAGATGGGAGGGGTTGCAAGTGCTTTGGAAGATAGAATTAAAATTCAAAATAAACTGGACAAACTGAAGAAATGGTCTGAAGTAAACAGGATGAAATTAAATACAGATAAATGCCAAGTACTCCACTTAGGAAGAAATAATCAGTTCCACACATACAAAATGGGAAATGACTCCCTAGGAAAGAGTACTGCAGAAAGAGATCTGGGGGCTATAGCAGATCACAAGCTAAATATGATTCAAAAGTGTGACCATGTTGCAAAAAAACCAAAACATCTTTCTGAGATGTGTCTTGCTTACAACACTACTGCTAATACAATAATTAATTCTTCCGCTCTAGTCCATGTTGATTAGGCCTCAACTGAAGTACAGTGTACAATTCCAGGCACCACATTTCAGAAAAAAAGTGGACAAATGAAGAATGATTGAAAAAATTGGGTTTGTTTAGTCTGGAGAAGGGAAGACAGAGGGGACATGACAACGATGAGTACATAAAAGATTGTTACAAGGAAGAGGGAGAAAAAAAATGTTCTCCTTAACCTCTGAGGATAGGTCAAGAAGCAATGGGTTTAAACTGCAGCAAGGGACGTTTAGGTTGGACATTAGGAAAAACTTCCTGTCAGGGTAGTTAAGCACTGGAATAAACTGCCTCGGGAGGTTGTGGAATCTGCATCATTGGAGATTTTAACAGCAGGTTAGTCTGAACACCTGTCAGGGATTGTCTACATAATACTTAGTCCTGCTATAAGTGCAGGGGACTGGACTAGATGACCTCATAAGGTCACTTCCAGTCCTACAATTCTGTGATTCCCTACAATTTCTGCTCCACACTGCAAGAGACTGCTGTGGTGCCATACACTGGACTTGAGAGCAGAGAGACTATTTCTCTTGTACTCCCATTAGTAGCATCTAGGCAGTGTGGAAGAAAAGGAGGAACAGTCTCACTGGAATGCAGATAAGTGAGGGATTTGGAGAGTGGTGAGATGAGAGTTGCTTGAATTATGGGTGTAGAAGAGCAGAAGGGAAAAGGAGGCTGGTAAGGAGGTTGTACAGCTACAAAGGGGAGGGCACTGGGACACACAGGTGCTGAGGCAAAAAGGGATGGGGATAGGAGCAAAGGACAGGACTGATCTGTTGGACAGAAGCAGGGGAATAGGCAAGAGCTAGATAGGTTGCATAGAAGATGAGAAGAGGCAAATAGGCTGAGGGCACATGGGTCTACAATTACTACAGAACACTCCCCTCCAGAATCTGGAATTGAATCCATTCTTACCAAGTCTCAACATTCTTCTGATGTCAGCAAATAGCTGTGACACTCACTGGCAAAGTACGTATCTCCATCCCCCTCTAGCAGAAGGTCCACATAGAAGACAACACCTCTACAACTACCACTTACACCATTTGTTCAAAAAGAGACAGAGGACTGTGCTGGGGATCTTAAGATCCCAACCTTGCTCATAATCCAAGTGGGGAAGATCACTATTGTTACACATGATGGGTTGGTGTTTTGTTTTTTTTTTAATTATATATAAATGCTAGGAAGTTATATTAAAAAAAACTAACATTCTTGTAATGTTAAGATTGCTAAGCCAAGCATTGGAAAGTTCGGGAATTCCAAAATTAAAAGTTGACTGTGTAACCTTAATTCAAACTCTGTGCGTAGGAATTATGATGTAGTCTTTAAGCACATGATCACATACTAATTTTCTCCAGGGCCCTGCCTTATTCGGTGCACAGGATGAACAACTTTGGGAACGAATCAGAGTTGTATAGGAAATGACTGTTTCCAAAGGACCCCTGCTCACTTGTTGCAAAAACTGGATGGTGTGTAGTGAATGAGGCAAGAGACTGCAAGAAGAGAAGGACTGTCTCACTGTTAAGGAATCTGAATGTCACACTGGCAAACTGGATTCGAACCCTGCTTCTGCTACAGAGTTCCTATGTGACTGTGGGCAAGTCACTCACATTTAAACTGAACTTTTCATAGAAAGTCACTGTATGTTCCTCATTTTCTACATGCCCAACATGAGACATCTGCAGCCTGATTCGCAAAAATGCTGAGCACTAACAGTTGCAATTTAGGTCAATGGGAGCTGTGCTTTGAACATATAAAATACTGAGTACTCTTTTAAAAAAAAAAAAAAAGTCAGGCCCTACGCTTCTCAGAGTGGGAACCCAGATTAGTGGACATTTCATTTAGTCTTTTCTCTCTTTTTGCTTCAGTTCCCAGCTGTAAATTGATAATTCTACCTAAACTCAGAAGGGTGATGTGAAGATAAATTAATTAAATGTTCATGAAGCACTCAGATACCATGGCGAGAATACCACAGAAAGCCAGATGAGGACATTAATAATTTTGTATTCAGTGGATGGTGTGTGTTAAATAAGGTCTGGGGCCACACAGTGAATGAGGAAAATAAAAAGGAATATTGAATATCTACACATTTGTAGAATGAGGAGCCTATGGAAAAAAATAATATGATTGTGCAAATAATTAAAGACTAACAAGGCATATGAACAAGCAACCTTTATTTCTGTCATTTCCAATCTTTTGACTAGGCAACTTTAATAATCCTTTTTAGCATAGCTTTTAATGTAAATTTCTTTAGTCGTCTTAATTGCATACATTACTTATGGAGAAACATGATTCCCTTTACAACCACCATTTCTATGCTTTGTTTCTCTTCCTTCTCTATCCTCTTTTGTCTGTTTCGCTCCTGCTTCCATATCTTTACTAGTCTTCTGTAATTTTCTCCTTGTTTCCTTCCCTCAAGAAACTCCCAATTTCCAACAAGTGTCCGCCTCCTTTCCACTTTACTATTGCCTATTCCATTCCATCCACTAAAATGATCAGTGATCAGATGGTTAAAGTTAAAACTGAAGTACCATTACTAAGTTTTAATCTGAATGGAATATCAACTTGGACAGGGGAAGAGGGAGCAGCTCACACCTTCAAGTCATCATTTCAAACTGTCTGCAGACTTAAGCCAACATCACTGCATCAGTTATCCTTCCAAATGTGAACTAAGTATCTCTGTAGATATTAGGGCTAGACATTTTTTTTTAAATGAAAGCTAAGATTCTAAAGAATATAGATATGTTATGTAGGCCAATATATACAGTATGTGGGTTGTACGTTTGATACCCCTGCTCTAAGAGAACACTCAAAGAGAATTTATAAAAGTAGGTGACAACACCTTAAACTAAATTAACCATTGATGCAATCGCACTGAAGTCAAAAACACAAGGCATAATTTTGGTCCCTGAACTACTGGCATAACAGAGCCATTTAGAACTGCATTGATACTTATATGGTATATTTGACAGACTGACTCCACCTTTACTTTAGAACACAGGACAGAAATTATTTCACAAAAAGGGAAAGCAGATAAAATTATCACTTAGTGTAATGTATACGGATTTTGATCTAACTAAACAATCTTCTTTATACATCTATAGTCAATATAAAAACTTTATTCCATCAGATGGAATCCTTTCCTTCACAGAAATCAGTGAGCCATAGTCGCAGAGTGCAGTTAGTAACAACGCAATGGCAACTGGTTTAGGGCAAAGCAGGCTTTTCAAGATTCTCCTCCAGTCCACACATGCAGTCTTCAGTCATGAGACTGTTACAGTGTCATAGGGAAACAAGATACTGGTCCAGGGAAAGACCAGATTTTCAAGTCTCCTTTCTGGAGGTGACATGATGCAAGGAATTGAATAAGCTATTGAGGACTATAGCTACCACTGCAGTCTTAACATCAAATAGTGTACTTGTGACATATACAGTCTAATGGGCTGGGATAATGCTGTGTGGAGAACCTCAGAAGCCATGATCCATCCTCAACTACATAATTTCCTACTAGTGGATCCTCAGAGTGCAGCATATCCAATTTCTTCACATCCACACCCAAATCTTTTGTAGGAGAGGGCATGTTTATGGATTATTTTAACATAATTTAAAAAAATGTATTAAGACCCATACCCATTGAAACTTACAAACTATTTTAGGACATGATACAATAAAGAGGGTCACAAGACACCTTAATGAAAAGTATGAGGAACAACAGACAAAGGCAACATGGATACTCAGGCTGGGTCTACACTGATGGCGGCAAATTTGTCGCCATCAGATCGATTGCTCTGGATCGACTGAGCGGTCTGTATAGACTCGCTCAGTCGATCCAGCAAGCGACGCAGGAAAACCACCTCGGTAGTGCTGCGTCGAAGGGAACAGACACAGCGCAGTGTGGACGGCGCGCAGAGGAGACGCTGCAAAGTCGACAGAAGATATGCAAGTGATTCACGTCACTTGCGTATCTCCCGTCAACTGCCGCCGAATCGCAAAGGTAAGTGTGGACCGGGCCTCAGTGAAGCCTCCTGCATGGCATACAGTGTATGCAAGTGGAGAGGTTCCCTCCCCTTTAAAGGAAAGATAAATGAGCAAATCATTTATTCAGCTACTTTCCTCTAGCAGCTAGCCATTAGAACATAAGTGGGTTTTTAAACAGGCAGAATGCAGTGGATTTGCAGACCACATTCTGCAAGCTAGATGATCTTGAGAGAACTTGCCCCGCAAGCACAGTGGTCTTGATGCATTTTTACAGGCACTCTAAAACAAAGTGGTCTGCCCTTTAAGGGATGCAGGGCCTGAGGCAAGCCAGTGCAGTTCTGAGACAGAATTCTTTTAGAATAAATAGGTGATTGGGCCTGGCAGAGGGGGATCACCAGACCAAGCTAGGAAAGGGGCAGGTGATTGCCTGATGAGCATCTGATTCCCACAAAGGCTGAAAGAGCTCTTTCTGAAAAGGGAGAACTATAGAAAGCAGACTGGCTCCAGTGGCAGGCCCTGGAGAAAGGGGACTGGCTACCAGATAGACGGTCCATAGGATGACCTGGGAAGTGCTGCCAGGAGCAGAAAGTCTCTGGAAAGAAAGCCCCTGTGTCAGGGGAAATAAAGCTGTTGGATTTATGCTGAACTGTTTTACTTTGGGATTTGCCGAAGACTGTTGGTGCAAACAATAAGTGGAGCCTATAAAAAGGGCCTGAACAGACCTTGGGCATGGCATTTAATCCTTCCAGGACTGTGGAGACAGGCCAGCAGCCTACACACTTAATCATGAAACGTGAGACATCACATCCTCTTCCGGATCAGATATACTGGTCAATGCACAACCATGATCCAGTCCAACAATATTATCTTAAAGGCACATTCGGAAATAGATTGGGGTCAAAAGTCAGTCCTACTTTTATGATGAACAAAATCCTCCAAGTCCAAAATTAACCACCTCAACTCTACTTTCTCAGTACCAAAAGCAGGTGCAAAAACCTCCAGTCTTCCTAACTTACAAATACAATCATGCAATTGTCAATACAAAATACAGCAGCACACAAATGATAAATATACGAACATTCCAAAGTTAAATTTATCAAATTAAACCTAAAGGAACATTGCTCTAACTGCATTATTACATTGAAAATAAATTCAATAAATCTCAGATTTTTTAATTTGCTTTCAAATGCAGCCAGAATACAACAGTCAGTATTTTGTTATGCTGCAGAAATTAGGGAGACTGGCTGAAGAATGTGTGTTCAGAAAGCGACAGGCTACACAGTGCCTCACTTGTATTACTAAAATCTCTTCTGACTACTAAAGATAAAACTTAATCTAATAATAGATTTTTTAAAGAACAAGGAAATAATTTTCAGTTTTATCTATCATCAGATCCTGCAACCTTGTTCTAGGGCAGGGGTGTCAAACTCAATTTCTATGGCAGGCCACATTTAAATTAAATTAAGTTCAAGGGGGCCACGCATACCATAAACACCTGAAACAGATACACTAAAACACCTCATGCACTTCACATACTCTACTCGCTGCCGGGAAATCTCCCCACAGGGTGAAATTTGGCGGCAGAGTAGGAGAGTGGGACTCACAGCAGGGACTCATCGGTGGTCGCAGACTCCACTCTCCGCCGTGAAATCTCCCTGCAGGGTGAAATTCGGCGGCAGAGTAGGAGACTCCGACGGCCTTTTCCTTTTTGAGACGAGATCTCGCGGTAGCATGTGCTAATGCAAGATCTCACATGCTTTTACTGAGCTCGGCTCAAAAAAAACTGCCGGCCAGGATAACACAAGCCGGCGGGCCGGATTCGGCCCACGGGCCTTGTGTTTGACACCTGCGTTCTAGGGGGAACAGAGAGATAACTTGTCTAAGAGACAGTGCTGGACGAGAAAAACAAGCAGCCATACCTATGTCAGAAGTGGGACATCAGGTTGAGTAACTCAAAAGAAAACTGAACAGCTAGTCAGCCTGTGAGGTGAGGAGGTTACCATACCACTTTGCCTGCATTTCTCAAAAACTGATTCCCCCCCCCAATCTACCAATACAGCAGCCACAGAATTTCCAGCTGCTTCCCACACAGTCTAATAAGCCTTTTGGTTTTATGCTGAGAAATTCATTAAGCAACACACTATATAGCTCTTGCTTCATATTGTGCCTGCAGCCATACCATTTAGGGTAGCAATCTTGTCAGATATAAGCTGCCTAACCCTGCTTTGACTGAACCGCTGGCCCCGCACAGCAGTGCAGTCTTTCAGCAGATATTAAAAACTGAGATACTGGTCACTCCTGAGAACGATATCTTTTTGTAGGAGTAGGACTGTTCTGATCACATTACATTCTGCCTGTCTTATTTTCCCCCTGTAATATCAACATGCAATATTGAATACCTTAAAATGGTTTGCACATCGCTATGTACTGTTAAATAGTTACAGAGTTCCACCCTACAGATGGGCACTTTTCAGAAGAGGGTGAAATGATCCTGACAGTAAAGCCTGTGAAGTACTATATATTTTCACCAAGGGGGAAAAAAGTATACTAATAATTTGGACCACTGTGTATCAAGGAATGAAGGAAGAAGAGGGAACCTCTAGAAAAAACCTCCGCCATTATACCACAGCATTTTTAAAAAGTACTTTTTAAAAGGCAACCAGGAAAGGAGGGTGGAGGAAAGAAATGGCTCCCAATTATTTTGATTCTTTATGCTGTATAAAGGAAGCCTGAAATTTTTGTGAGGGCGTAATGTTTTTTTCCTTTAGAAATTCAGATTTTGTCTATCCTGTTTAAACCTGGAAGACACTATAGGCAATTTGTCGGAGTAAGAAATCAGAGACAATATAAACGAAACATAAGAGAGGAAGCTATTTTTATTTGAAATGTTTAAACCATGTTGTGTTTTAATAAGTTAGGAAATACTAGAGAAAAGTGTCAAAGATTTGACATCTTCAACCCCTTAACATTAAAAGATGAGAAAGCGCAATATCCATATTTCAAACCTTTGAGTCCAGCAAACTCAGGGAAGCAGACTTGACATTTTTGGTATTTCTAAAAAAAAGAACAAGCAGGTTTAGGGATCTTTTTGGAGAGGGGGGGTTAAGTTTTCAGGCTCTTTATACAAAACATGGAAGCTAATTTTTCCCCCTTTTACATGTCAGCTATGAAGAGTGATTTAATATTTAATCTAGTTGTAAAAAAATTAACAATAAAAAGAAAATGTACTTCAAGTGAAAGTCAAAGAAATAGGAAATCAAGGTTTTTAGCAAGTCTTCATTCTACCTCTCTGTTATGTGGCCAGATCTTTCTCTTACCTAAATAAATAGCAAAATTCATTGACTTCAATGGTGGCAGAACCAGACCAATAGCTTATGACTAAGGAAGCACCACTCAGGTAAATGCAGTAAGGGAGTTAAGCATTTTGATTATAAAATTTAGTGCAGCACAGATACTTATTTGTACATATTAAGTAAGGTCAAACTGCAAAGGGGAAATTTAATATTAAACATGTGGTAAATTATTTGTTTAGTCTGTGGTCACCCCCAACCAGGATGGGGGCCTCATTGCACTAAGTTTGTAGAAACATACAGAAAAACAACTTCTGTCTCAAACAACTTATAATCTAAAAAGGCAAAAACGTATGAAAGATGGGTGAAAGGGATATAGCATGTAAGTAAAATAGTCAGTGCAACGACAGACAGTCTTGTAAGCTTTTATATATATATATATAATTAAACAAAGCCTTGGATCTTCTATCATTCTGATTATTTTATTTATATGCTGGTTCATATAAACCACCTATTTTTACAACAATAACTTCATTTTAGGTTTAAGGATATTCAGGGAGGATTCCACTCCAGGTGGATAGGAAAAATATATTCCATTCCAGGAAGTAGTGGGAGGATAGGAAAGAACTGTTGAAGCAGGAGTGGATAAAGTGCAAGAGAACCTTATGAGTAGGAGAAAAGATGACAAGCAGAATAACAAGCAGGGAGAATTAGATTAGGCAGATGAAGAGATGCTGCAGCAGGAGAGGTTCAAGAAGGGGCCAACAACTACTGGCAATAAAGCATACGAAAAAAGAAATCCAGAATCTAAGTTTGAACTGAGTGAATGATGTCAAGAGGCAATGAAGGATCCTCCTGGCTATTACGGCTCATTCCCATTTGGAGGAGAGGCTGCTGAGGTTGGTGTCCTAGGAAGTGAAGATGCATGTGATGCATTAAAGCACTACTGAAATACCATAATAATGACACTAAGTTACCCACATCTTTGGCTGTGGCTGGTACTAGTTGCTTTGAGTAAAGGACAGCAAGCAACGTGCGCATGTATGTTTTTCTACACAATATTTTATATTAGAGATAAACCTGACAAAACTATGAAAGTCTTCAGATTTCATGCTTTCAACTGCTAAGTTACACTTCTACTGTCTCAGACTAAATCAGCAAAACTGAACTTCATGTTAGTAGCAGCAGTAGTAAAACAGTCGTGATTGTGATTCCTTCTGTTGACTCAGCGAAGAGGTATTAAACAGCAAAACATTTTAAAAACTCCCTTGCTCATTGGTATTCTTTAGTAAAACCATTTTTGCTATATATGTATTACAACAAATTCACTGCAGTTGTCTTTTAAAATTGGCAGTTGCAGGTCCTCACTGAACTCCTCCTACAGTTTGACTAGTTTCTTTTTTTTTTTGGTTAAATAAATAAATAAATAAAATAAAAAATAAAATAAAATAAAATAAAATAAAATAAAATAAAATAAAATAAAATAAAATAAAAGGCATTTGGGAGCATTAAGCCATTTGCAATTTAAATTGTGTAAAATACAAAATGAAATGAGAAAATCAATTGGAGGAGGAAGGGTAGAAGACACTTTGGAAAGATCATTTCTGATAGGAGACGGGATCTGGAGCAATAGGGCGGAGTCAGAACCAAAACAAAGAAACAAGTAATTAATTGCCTCCATTTATTTTTAAAATTTCGAAATCTAGAAAGAAATCCCTAAGAGCCCTTTCACAACATAATTCTGGTGGTTTTTTGGGTAACAATCTTGTCCCAATCCATATCTATCAAATTAATAAGTACACAGAAAGACAATACATGCAAAACATAGCACAATCTTAATTAATGGCCCATTTTGTAAAAGCAATAAGATGAACTGTGTAGTAGTGCTGATAACTGCACAAACTGCATTTGAAGCATTTCTCCTCAAGCCCCAACACACCTAAGACATACAGCCTGTCATGTTTTAAGATTTTAATTATCAAGGTTTGCTGGGAGGAGTGGGAGGGGGAGCACCCTCTCATTCATCAATAAGAAAGTTCCCTTGGCAAATGGGGACCAGCAGCGACAGAATGAAATGCAGAATTGTGACAGTTCTGCTTTGCTAGAAGATTTATGTTTCTCAGAAGGCAAGGTAAAGGCAAGCTCCATATTTAAGCCCCGATCAGCAATTAGATTCACACGCAGGCAGTTTTTTGAACTTATGTAAATCCAATTGCAGCATTAGGGCCTTAGTAAACACTAGCTATCAATGTATAATACAAAAGATGGGGCTGGTCAGCAGGATTCAGGAACTGCATCTTGATGATAAGCCTCACACACTTCCCCAACAAGCTCTATGTTTGAATCTCAGATGGGGAGGAGGTGCATTTCTAGTACTGACTTTGCTCTTCAGCAATATTTTTCAAAGTGTTACAAATCTTTAGTGTCACTTCTGGAGTAAATGTCATATCCTATGTGGTTTAGGTGCCTACAACCTGTGGTTTTCACATATATGCCACTTAAAAAAGCAAAAGCAAGAAATAATTGTTCAAGAAGATTAAATGAACAATCCTACAGATCCTGATTTTGTTTTGGAATTGCGAATCACCATCCTGACCACTCTGCTTGTATATTTGCATCTCCTTCCCCACTTTCTTATTCTGTCTTTATAGATCAGCACTTCAAACATGTAACAGACATCATCCTGCCATGAACAGCACTACTCAAAAAACACACAAACTACACATTTATTTATCTGTGCTCTTGAATAAGTTTACAAATGACCAGTTTAAAACAATGGTTATGAATGAAGGCACTTCTCACATGTTCGTAGCTTTCAGAAATTTTCTATGTTTTGTCTCAGAAAGTAATTTTTGTGTGTGTGAAAGTTTGGACAAAATCCTGTTATCTGTCTTTTGAATCAGTGGGATAGTGGAAGTAAAATACTTCTGCTTAAAAGTTTCTGCAAAAAATATAAATTGTTTTTAAAGTTTGAAAGCAGATACTTGGTATACAAGTGAGCCATTGCTTTAATAAGTTATTTTAAAAATTGCTTAGTGATCAAACACAGACCCTTCATTTGAGAGGTTGGATGCAACACAAATACTTGCATAATTTGAACTGCACATTTCCCAAACTTGTTAAAGTAAGTCAGTCTTTGCCTAAGTTGTTTGTTGCTTCTTAATTTGCATCTTCTTGTCCCTAGCCAGTCCCCCAGTCTATTCGTTCTAGCTATCTACTTAACTTTTATACTACTGCCCACCACTGTAGCATCTTGAGGCCCAGATCCTAACTTCCACTGAAGTCCCTTTGAGGATCTGGGCTTGAGTGTCTACCATGTAAAGTCGCTAGCAGTAGAGACTTCGTGGAGTCTCTAGCACAGTTTAAAAAAAAAAAAAAAAAAAAGTGTGTGCATTTTAGACAAGCAAGGAGACTGCAGAGCTGATATGTGGTGGGAAGGATAGAAATAGGCTATATGATGGATGTTTGCAAACTTAACTATGAAGGATGCTAAAAGTGCAGCCACTATAAAAACAAGCATTCTGTCAGTTACCCTGAACCCCCATCTCTCATTATATATATTAAGGCTGTCAATTGCAATCAATGCCTGCAAATAACTGAAAAGAAAATTAACGCATTTGTTTTTTTAACAGCGCTAATCGCATATCTCTGGGCGGGGAAGGGAGGCATCAGCTTCGAAGGACCCTGACACTGTCTGCTCAGGCACAGTAACTGAATCCAGCCTCCAGAAGGCAGGAAAAGAGAAGAGAAGAAAGCGGCTCCCATCTGGGTTCTGGCATAGAGGGAGGGATCCTTACTCCACTATGCCCCATGTTGGCCCTTCATTCTGGGAACTGACTAACTGCCCAACTGTGCCGTGCACCTCTGCCCCTACTTGGCCTCTCTCTGGGGTCGGGTGCGTGGTCCCCAGAGACACCACAGTGCACTGCCCCCACGCCATGCCCCATTGCCTCTGGCCAGGCCCTCGCTCTGGGGACTACCCACCCAACACCCCATGCCATGCCCCAATGCCCGGTCAGCCCCTTGCTCTGGGGCCACCCACCCGATCCCTTGCACCATGCCCCACTGCCCCCATGCCATGCCCCTTGCTCTGGGACCTGACATGCCCCCCATGCCGTACCCAACGGTTCCTGGGCCCAGACACTCGTTCCAGGGTGTAACCCCCAGAGAACAAGGGACTGGCAAGCTCAGACTTCCTCCGTCAGCCTCTCCTCCCCTGCTGCATGCCCTGAGATAAAATCCAGTCTCCCTTGCAAACAAGGGCTCGCTTAACTGAAAGCCCACCTAGCTCAGTAAAAGGAGGCAAGGCAAGCCCAGCATAACCACCCTTCCAGAAGCAGCAGAAAGATAGCTCCCTCACCCTCCTCTGGTATAAGTCGTTGCAATATTTAACTAAATGGTGTTCTGTTAGTGTTTAACAGTGCAACTAAAACTGTGATTAATTGTGATTAATTCTTTTTATCTCGCAATTAATTACAAATAATTTTAAATTGTTTGATAGACCTAATATATACCCTTATATAATAAATAAGACCCTTACTGCAGGGTATGTGTAAGGAAATATAATTATTACATCATAACTGTAAAAGTGAGTATAGCTGCAACATACTGTAAAACTAGTACTTAGGTATACCATTTGGGTGAGGCAACCGAAGGCTATTATGTGCATTTATGTGAAAATGTTTGTATCCATTATACCCCTCACAGTCTTTCTAGATATTAAGAACACATGATCACATACAAAATCTGTTTTAAACCTAACTTTGAATTTATGGCACCAAATGTATCTTGTTACAAATTCATTCAGCATGGCAACTAAAGCAACTGTCATCAGGAATTATTTTGATATATGAATACATACTTAGTATGTTGAAGCCAATCACATTAGTACTGCACTCTGGGTTGGTTATAGGTTTTAAGTTTTACAATAAATTAACACATTACACAAATATCAATACTAATCATGAAAATCCTACTTTTGTGTGTGGTCAAAAAGTGAGTGTTTTCCTGATTTACATATCCATCCTCAGGATATAGCCAGTATGATTTCATTCCACTGGGCTAATCTAGCAAGACTAACAAACACAAAGTTTGATCCCAAAGGCAACTAAAGCTAGAGAGTTGAGGGGAGGGAGGAAGAGGAATTGGAGAATTTACATGACCAGCTTGCTACCCTGCTAAATTCTTCTTCTGGCTCTGCTCAGCCAGTTACACCTCAGACCACACATTAGGAAGAGTATGAATGGTCAGTTATGTATGTGCTGTCTTTGAAGTCAATTCTGAGGTGCAGTAGCTGAGCAGAGCCTATTACTTCTGGCTTTTAAGAAGAGACTCTGCATTGACCCCCCATTTTCAATCTCAGGTTTGAAGTGCCACTCATAAAAAGAATTCAGAGTTTGCATATAAACATCAGATCAGAAGTTTGTCCTTGACGGGGGTACACAAAGTATGCATACAATGCAACTTCACTTTAAAAAACCTTTAACCATCAAAGTGCTAACATGACAACAGCAGAACAATTGCATCAACCATACTCATTTGACAACTGAACTAGAAAAATAAGTTGTCCATGGACAAATGTCAACTTTTACGATTTTTTTTCCCCGCAGTTTGGGCTTCCGTACAAGTCCCTTTACATAGTAAATTCTGTAACTACAGAAACTAAAGAAAGTGCAGACGGAGCTTTCTGAATGTTTTAGCTACAATGGATTCTCTCAAGAGAATACCCAATAGCAGCTAAAACTGAGAAGTTGGTGAACTTGCCACATGACTTACCCTTAAAATAAAAATCTGACATAACAATGAACATAAGCCCTAATGCATCGGTGTATGTCAATCACTAACACAGTGGTTTTTAACCTGGGGTCTGCAGACTATGTTTAAGATTCCCAAAGGATTTCCACATCTTCACTGGAAATTTTTTTAGGGGTCCACAAATTTTTACAAATGTTGAAAAGCACTGCACTAACAGCTTGGAGTTTGGACAAAAATTTCTCCTGTTGGCAGGCTATTTCATAGTTGTACACTATAGAAATTGTTATAATTTTCCTCTGGAGTACCTAGTACAGTCTGGCCACTGTCATAGACAAGACAATGTGCTATACAGATCAAAGGTCTGATCTGATATAGAAAAAGAGCTCTACAGGACAAAGGTTCTCATACGGCTGCCTGCAGACCTCTAGCAGTCTATGAAGAGCTGGTGGTCATGTGTCTTCTTGACTCCACCTCCTAAATTGCATTAGGGACAGCTACAAATATACTGAATATTTTATAAGTCATACAGTTGCCACAGGGATGTTGTGTAATCATGAATGGATGAGGAGATGATCGACAGAAATCTCTATTAAAACACAATAGACCCTATGAAAGAATTTGAGAACTCCTGCAGACCATTACAGTCTCATGAATCTTATCTCATATTCAAAATAATTACAAATAACTGAATAATAAAACAAAGTACTTAAACCTTTTGAGATAAAAATCGGTGGATTTTGGCAACAAGGACTGCTAAAGGAAAAAATTCTACAAGTATGCAAATACCTTTGTTTCCAGAAAGTGACAAGTATTAAACGAATCCTTATATATTCAATTACATACAAACCTGGGTCTATTACGGACAGGAGCTTAAAAGTTTTATGGCTTACTGCCTAGAAACATAAGCTACAATCAATGGGCAATTCCTAAAAATGTGTATGAAGCATTGTAAATAAGTTTGTTATCACACATCTTCACACTGAATTAGTTAGCTTTCACAACATATGGCAGTCAGTAAGACGACCAAGGATGTTGATGATAGCTGCATTATGATAAGTTGCAAACAAATTTATAGTTTTTCCCAAAAATTGATTGTTTCAAGACTAAGCTTTCCAGAGACACTACTGATACTTTCCTCAAGACAATAAATAGATATTTAAATGCTATGTCATTACTGATTACAGAAAGCAGACATATCGTTCAAATTAGAGCTTCTGGAAATTAAGTTTAAATCCCCTGTGCATTTAAGAGAATAAGTCCTTAAAACAAAATCCCAATACACTTGCTTGGACTAAGGCCTTGTCTACACAAGAAAGTTACAATAAGAAGAGGCTAATTAGAGGTTAAGGATCCATCAGATCCCTGACTCTCCCGGGATGCACTGATGCAGAGAGGGTAAGAGCCCCTGTGGAGCTATACTCCATGAGGTGTACACCGAATACATGGTCTCCAGCCCTGCACACATTAAAACCTTACTAAGCAAAGGAGCATAGTTTACCTAAGTATATTAATATCTTTAATGCCTATTGTCACTGTAGCTAGGCACTTCTCTTTTAAAAATTAAAGCCATAAACTACTTGTGTCACCTGTACTCTGCAAAAAGAAAAATTTCTAGCTCATCAACCTGCAGACTGCAGCTTGAATTTTTCCTATTTGGTCTGCAGAGCAGAAAAATTGTTTGGAAAAATCTCAAGTCACTTATTTTTCTAACAAATATGGAGAAGCTTCATTAGTTCAATTCATCCTAAACAAACGTGAGCATATCAGTTCACCATTTAAAAAAATGAATCCTAATAAAAGCCCCACATATTTCCTTCCTTGTAAACACCATCTTATACTTCATTTTCTCCAGAGTAAATAGCTTCTAGACATCTCGTGAATTCCCTGAACAGTTATTTTAATATTACTTCAAGTTCTATGAGTACTAAGGGACACAATCAAGGGAGAGTCTAGTTATTTTCAAAAAGAAAAGTTAAGAAGCAATTTCAGATACTACAACTGTAAAATAACCCCTCCTAATTTTTGTGGGTTTTACAATCTTTTTTTAAAGGCGTTTTCCTTTTCTGTTATTGGGTGAAATGCCTACTCAGAAAAAGGGGAGACTAATTATGTTGGGGGAAATTAATGAAAACTAGATACTAACTGCAGTCAAATTCACAAAGTAAAGTGAAAAGATTTTTCCTCAAATTTCAAGTGTTATTTGTATCAATAGGAGTTAAATATTTTCAGAGAACTGTGCTTTTTAAATTGACTTTGCCTCTTTCATACATTATATTTGCTACTCTAAATTTACACTGGTTAAATGCCTTATTTTAAGATATGAGACCATCCAGTATCTTGATTCGCAGGAAAGTTAAATGTGTCAATCCCAAATGTAAAATTTAAACAGTTGACACTCATCCATTTATCATTTCATGAGACAAACATAATTTAGTTGTTGGGTTCTTTTTGTACATAGTATTCAGTAGGCAGTCAAAATGGAATTCTACTCACAAAAATCATATTGAGAAGCAATTAGAAACTGCAGAGGGGATGGAGAAAAGTGACTTCGCCAATATTCGTGGTAGAAAGAATAAAGAAAAAAACTCTATAAAATGGAAAAAAGATGTGGGAAAACATCTTACATCAACAGGAATTTCTAAATGCGTATTTATGTGAAATCAAGCATAATGCTCTCTAGACCCCATTATAGACAGTCACATTATAGAGATAAGTAGTGTTGCTATAAACGAATGAGAACTGGCCTTTCCTGAGTAACAACTCCTCCCTCCCAAAAATCTCAAGTTGGAACTACTTCTTTGCTGTTTAGATCAGGAAGACACTTGATTCAACAGAACTCACTACTTATTAGCACTTTTACAGCTTTTTTCATATATTAATTACCACATTTTGTGAAGCTTCTTGTATCAAAAAAGTCTTAAGGGTTGCTGCAGTGGTAAAATAAAATTAGGAAGTACATAAGGACTGAAGGGACATATTCAGTACAGATAACTGGCCAGTTGGGGGGGAGGGGCCCCCCACACACTTTGCAATTCTTGTAGGCCAAGGTTATTGCATTTGCACATACCAGGCAGGGGGTGGGCAAACTACGGTCCATCTGAGCTTTTCATCAGGCGCTCCAGCTCAACCAGTGGTCCATGGAAAGGTTGCAGAACATGCTGTGTGGCATAGCGATGGCCACTCCCCCGCCCCGCCCCCCCCCCTCCCCCCCCCCCCTTCCACCATCTGGGCCCAGCAGTGCCCTGGCCAGAGCATAGCGGCTGTTCCCCCCTCCTGGCCTTGCTCCTTCACGTCTCGCATTAATGGCCCACCATACAATTTCTATACCCAGATGTGGCCCGCAGGGCAAAAGGTTCACCCACCCCTGTACCAAGGGCTTCTTGAAGTCCTTCATTGCACATCACAAACGCTCTGTGTGCCATTCTGCCATCCGTCTCTTTCAGCAGCTCCATGCAACTTCCCCCAACACCTCCCCTCACATTGGCATTCTGTGTACCCTTCTAGTCCAACTCCACAACACACCAGGGTCCCCCAACCTCCACCCTCCCAGAGGTCTGTGCGCCCCCCATTCACTCTCTTCCCATACTAGAGCTCCTCAATCTTCTCTCCATACCAGCAGTTCTATATGCCCCCCATTTCCCTCCCCCCATGCCAGGGGCTTTGTGTTCTCCCCATACCAGGGTATCCCAATCTTCCCACACCAGACGGTTCTGTGCACCCTCCACAGCACTCCTCCAATATTCCAGGATTCCCCATTATATCACCCATAGCAGAGGCTCTGTGCACACTTCCTTTCCCCATTCCTCCTCTCCTCCCATAGCAGGGTCCCCCTGATTCACCCCATAAGGAGCTGTGTCCCCTTTTCCCCCCTCCCATCCAGTGGTCTCCATTCTAACCCTTGATAATAGGGACTTTGTCTGCACCCCCATGCTCACCTTACCCACTATGCCAAGGGCTCTGGTAACCCCTTTGCCTCTCTCCCCCATACCAGGTGCCCAATTCTCCCCACCCCCAAGACTATGCGCACACTCCCATTCCCCACATTGTTATTTTACCCTGCCCAGGAGATAAGTTATTCAAGGTGTCAAGATGTTAAACTCTGATGAGAGAACATGCAGTGCTTTTCTAGATTAATCTAACTAATCCCCCATTTTTCCCCTTTTCCCTCAAATCAATAGACTTCTGGCCATGGATCCCAGCAGGATTTCCTGTTATTTTGGAATTGATCAGCTGTGGTGTTCAAAACTTACTGAATTACAGAGAAACAGAGAAATACAGATTAGCTGAATGTAAGGTCTTCACAAGATAAGGCTATAAACAAGACAAGTGATACATTAAAGAAAAACCTGAAGCATTCCTTCAATACACTTGGAGCAATGTGCGATAAACACAAGCTGAACAACAGCATTGTCATATGTTTTGTAAAAACACGCTGGCTCTTTCAAGATCAAAAATCTTCATAAGCCAAAAGTTCGGTAAAAAAAATGGAAATATCCCTGCACAGTATTAGTCTTCACCATTTTCCTTCTCCTGCAGGAAACAGCTGCATATCATACATTAAGGCATAACTATGGAGGAGGTCAATCTCCCAGCAGTAGTTAGGCCTCCTCCTCTGGGAAACACATGACAAACAGTGTCCTGTAAAATGTGTCACCAGATGACCCCCAAAAAGTTACACCCAACTGACAACCTTCATGTCACAGCCCACATTTCATCATTAAAAATCTCTCCTCTCTGTTTAAGGTCAAAGATGAAGCAGATTAAGTCATTATAAGGATCACATTTCAGTCACTTTATTCATTATAAACATTAAGCCCTTGAATCTCAGATGTGGTTTAATGGAGGCATATCAGACCTCTCTCTTTTTTTCCTACTCCAAATTACCCAGCGAGACACCATGATGGAAGCAGCCTAGACCTATTCTCAAACCTGGGAGGCAGCAAAGGCCGGAAGTCCATATCCAAAAGGCCCACATAACCTGATTAGAAAGGAGACTATTTGGGTTTCCACCCTATAACTAAATATAGGTCTTCTCTATTATTAACCACAAACAATGTGACAGGGAATTAATACAAGCTGAGAACATATCAATTCAGATCCTATTAAGATTTTATATTTTTTAAATTTACTAGTTGCAGAGAACTCCATTAATAAAGACTAGAGTAGAAGACATCAACAACAAAGAATTCTAAAACATACCACCTCTTGAGATTCAGATCAAAGGTTTCCTTCCTTCCTCAGACCTGTTTTAATTTCTTCATGGCTTGCATTTTCTCCCGAGTCTAAAATAGCATTGTAAGGTTTCCAACCACCACACTCCAAAGATGCAATGTGTTTCCAAGTCTCTCTCCTGTCTCTCTTCCCTGCCTGAGCCACCCAGGCGGCACTTGAAAGAGCACCCCTCTTCAAAATAAAAGCCTAAAACCTAACACAACGTTTATATTTTATCCCGCTTTATACCTCCCTCACCATCCCCCTGTATCTCCCATCATTTTCACCCCAGCCTCCCCTCTGCATCGTCTGTCAAGTCATCGTTAATTTACACAGACACATTCTTGCTCCTCCTCAGCCTCAGCCCAGGAGTACTTATAACCCTCCTCTCACATCGGGAGCCTGGTACAGCCCTGGCGGCCCCCTGACCAGGAAAGGCCGGGCGGAGAGAGACAGGCGGGGAAGGGAGTGACCCCACTCGCAGAGGTCACGATCTCCCAGCGCCTGCGGGGCCAGGGGACTATAAAGAAACGATCATGCGGTAAACGGTGTGGCCTAGAGGCATCCCCCGCACCCCACCTCACTGTCCCCGCGGAGGTGGCGGGGGCACCACCCACATCAGTTGGCTATAAGGGGTGACCCATCCCCCTCTGCCACATCACACCCCGGGGGTTAACTCTCACCTCCCCTATCGCTCCGGGCCCGCGGACACCTACACGGCGGGGCTGCCTGCCTACGCGAAGCCCGGCCTCCTCACGCCGCGCTCCTCGCCCCAGACACATGGGCCCGGGCCCGGCCCCTCCCCCCATCGGTAGCCGAGCCGGGCCGCGCCCCTCCCCCACACGGGCCTCCCCTCACCGGTCATTGAGCTGGTCCTCGGTGCCCGGCAGCGGGTGCACCACGAAGTGGATCGATGTCATGTTGCGCTCCTCCCCCCCGAAGCAGGCAGAGGCCGGGCACACAATGGCGGCGGGGGGAGGCCGGCGTCTCACCCGGGGCGGCGGGGGCGCTCGCACCCGCAAGCAGAGTCCTTCCCTCACCACGGCGAGGCGACGTGGAGCGGGGTGCGAGAGCCCGCAACAGCAGCGTCGGGAAAAGCCTCGCTCCGCGCCGCACTCACACACGCGCCGCCATCTTAACTTCCAGCGGCCCCTTCTCGCTCCCTCCTTGCGCCGCGCCGTGAAGGGGCGGGGCGCCGGCCGAGCGACCGGCCGTGATGTAAGGCGCGCGCTTACTGGCGGGCGGGAGGCCCATCGGCGGTGTGCCTGTAAGGAAGTGACGGATTGGGCCGGCAAAACCTGTGAAGCGCGACGACGTAGGACGTGCACTGCGTGGAGACCACGTGCAAGGGAGAGACGAGAGTGGGGGTGGGGCTGCGGCGCTGCCCCTGTCCTCCCGCGTCCTGGTCCGGCGGGGGGGGCTGCTCCGAGTCCCAGAGGCAGGCAGCGGCCAGCTACTGAGCCTGGCGGTGCGGCGGCTGCTGGCCTGGGCTCGCTATGACGGCAGGAGGCTGGGTCCGCTCCCCCTCCCCCTCCCCCGCTCGGCTCCCGGCGTCCGTTGGAGGCCTTTCTCCGGCCTCGTCTGGCGTGCCCGGGCCTGCTGGGCGTGTCCGGCCGGTCCCCAGGCCGGGCCGGCGGGGGGAGTGTCCCGGGCAGGTCGGAACTCGGGACCCCCGCTGCCTCCGCCCTGCATTTAACTCGGGGGCCGGGGCGGCCCGAGCCGGTAGCGGCTGGGAAGGGAGGCGTCGCCGAACGGCCGGGCTCCCGCCTCCGGCTCCCCTCGGGCCGCTGCCCTCAGGTGGGGGGTGGCGCCCCCTGCAGGCCGCGGCCGGGCTCGTCCCTGCGTTGGCGGGAGCGGGTAACCGCCGCAGGCTTTAGCTCGCGGCGGGCGGTGCGGCCGCTCCAGGGCTGGCGGGGGACCGGGCCACGGTCAGTCGCGTTTGCCGGCTAACCAGCAGCGGTTTATGCCCTGGCTTGGGGTGTGCCGAAGACTTCCAGCCGCCAGGGTAGCAGCCTGCGGACAGTTCGGTGTTCGTCGTGTTAGTTAGCGAGGGAGACTGAAACACGACTGAAGCCGTGTTAAAAGCCATTGGCAGCCACTACGGGGGGGGGTACTCAGTCTGGTTAGGGTGACACGACTGCCCATAGAGCCTCAGATGTTGCTTTTGCAAGTCAGTGTCTCCCTGTTGTACCCTTTTGTAGGGACAGATAACTGCAGTTTGCAAAGTGGGCAAGAGGGCTACTTTCACCACCGTTAAATTCAGTTAAATAAGACTTCCCCAGCCCAATATCACAGACTACACGGATTTTCAGGGCACTGTCTTGTCACAATTTACTGTTACAGTAAAAAGCATTTGTTTAAAACATTTAGGTTGTTAACGTGCAGGATTGCTAACGTGGAAATCTTAATTTAGTTGTTCACCAGTTATGCCGTTTAATGGAACAGATGGGAGGTCTGCTAGTCTGTTTTATGCAGCAGCCACAGCTGTATGCTTCAGAGATGGGTGTAAGAGCCCTGCAGTGGGCATATGGGAGGAGGTGGGGGGTGAAGGGTGTATGGAAGATTCCACATAACCTCATCTGGTTAGGAGTTGACTTAAAGTAGGAGGTTTAATATCCCTTCAAAAATTGTCATTAGTGATAACTGGATATTTATCTCTATGAATATCCAATTCTTCGTGCATATTAAAGCAACCTCCCTCTAGCATTTTATAAGAGGGAAACTATTTGAGGTGTTAGGTTTTATAAAGACATTTTTATAAGCTTGTCCAGCTCTCCTTAACATCTCATTGACACAATAATTATAAGCATCTCAGAGAATCCGGTTGAAAACTTGTCAAATTATGTATCAAATATAGTGATGCACTATCTTAAAATACTTTCTCTAGAGACTCAATAATGGTAGATAAGGTCAATTTGTTAATAGTATATTCACTTCCACAATATTTCAGATGCATAACCCAACTGCATTAAGTTGTAACAAGTGATTCTGAATCAGATGTCCGGAGAAAACAGTTAAAGATTCCCTGAAACTGAATGTTTTATAAACATAATTAAACAATCTTAATGAATCCTGTGGTACAGTTTTCTTCACTTTAAATGTCACTTTAAAATGTAACCAAGGCTGCTCTTTAGCTGAAAGTTCTTTTCCTTTTCTTCACCCTTTTTTGTTCTCAGTACAAAGGGGGCAGTGGCATTCCTTTTTCCCCTTTAAAGGGATCACCTGTATAGGAGTGGGAGGGAAGGTTGTAAATGAAAACCTATAAAAAGAGTACAGTGCACTTGCTCATTTTCTAGATCATTTCCTTCTACTAGTTAACTTGTTTCTTCAGTGGGAACACTGGTTCCCTTCCTCTGCTGATGGTTCATGAGGTAGGGGGGCAGACCAACTGGGATCAGAGAGAGAGAGAGAGAGAACATCTCTGCTTTGGGCATGAGTTGTCTTCTAGTAACATTACTGTGTTGCTCAAGGGAGCTTTTCCTATATGGAGTGTGGGTGCTGCACTGAAGCTGATTCCTCCCAGTGACAGGTTGGCTTAGCTCCCATACATCTCTCTTCATCAGCTGTTTGTGACATTAGCCTTCCACTGCCTATCGGTCTCCCTGAACTTGGTGTGAGGGGGAAAATTCAGCAGTGTACTAACTGCTATGTTATATATGGTACAAGATTGTGTACTGTATGGTATTGAGTATGTTATCACTGCTAAACAAATACCTGTTTTCAGGAATGAAGGCACAGGATAGTAGACCTAGTTTCTTTTCCTGGCTCGCCCAGAGACTTCCTTTGTAACCCAAGTTCTAGTAATAAAATTAATGTCCTCATTGTATGCGTGAACTCAGGAGTCTGTCAGATCAAAAGTTTGGGAAATCAGCTTGTTTGTGTAGCGTGCTTTTCAATAGCCCGTGTGAAGAATTTTCAGTTCTGGTATTGATCAGCCAGCAACATGGATTGCTGTTTAACAGATCTTGCCCAGTTTAGCAAATGAGCAAATCCTGCAGTCCTTACTCAGGCAAAAGTGAAGTAAATTGGAATGGCTGTTTTGTCCAGGTAAAAGATTTGAGGATTAGATGGCCATAATGAGAATTTAGAAATACAGTATATGATCAAACAGTTTTAAAGAGAGGGTATCTTTCGGAGTGGACCAGCTTCTAATAAAAGCAACCATCCCACTCCAATTTCTCTGTTGCGGAGAGAAAACAAAGTAATGAAACACCAGTACAAATTGTGGTTTATAATGGAGTTGACACCATAGTTAAAATTGTACCAAGCTTTGCTTTGATGGGACCTTAACATCTGTTTGTAACTCAGCCAGTTTCCTATGTTTTGTTTTCTAAAAATAGCAAACACTCAGGTTGAATTATTTTAAGATCTCTGGAACACTGACAAGTATACCAACAGTAAGATGGAAAAAGTCACACTTTTTGTAAAGTGTAAGGTTGGGAGTTACACCTCTGCATTTCTGCAGTTACAGAACCCAAATCCTTAGAAATCCCAAATTGCCCCCTCCTTCCTACCCCCACGCAGTGCTCCCATGTCATCAGATAGAGGTAAGATTCCTAAAAACTTTGCTAATTTGAAACTTCTTCCCTTTTTTCAGCACAGCTGCAATGTGCTATGTCAAGAAGGAGCCAGCATAGCTCACTGTTTTAGGATTTGGTGAGCCTATAATTTTCCAAATTCCATAATTTTTTTCATAATGAGTCACTGTAGTAAAGGGAGCAGCTTTTATCAAAACAGCTGAATATAGCACAATTTTGTTTGCATGTATTCCCAAGATGGTAGATGCACATCTTGCTAGTTTTGTTATTGTCCTCATATTTATTTCCAGACATAACTGCATTAAAATGGAGTTAGTTAAGAGTACAAATGAGTAATTTAGAGTAGAAAAACATTACAGCGATGTTGCAGTTATCCCAATACAAGTGTATGCAGGGGAATGGGCCTGCCGTTGTGGGGAACTTTCCTTGCTTATACACTACCCTGGTAGAGTTGGCTGGCCAAAGGATCTGAGAACTTGCTCTCTCTCTCTCTCTCTTTACCCAGAGGCCCACCTGACCTTGGGGGCTCCACTCCCACTCTCCTGTGTGGTGGGGTTCCTGTAACCCCAACAAGGCTGGGTCCAGGATTCCTGGTGCTCAATGCCCGATCTTGCCATGGCCCCTTAGGGCAGGGGCTAGGGTGTCCCCACTCCAGGGTACTGACTCTGCACAGGGAGCTTCCCTGACCCACTAATTATTGCGTACAGTGCAAAGCAATACAATTTATTACACAAACAGCAATCAAAAATCAAATAAAAATAAGAAAAGAGGAGAAAGGTTAAAGGAAAACACCCAACACTGCCCCCTGACACGGGGGCACCACAAACAGTGTCTCTGGGGTGTAAGGGGGGGGGGGTTCACAGTCTCTGTCACACATTGCAGGCCCACTGTCCAGGCCCTGGCTATGCTGCAGGGATGCAGAGAGTCAGATACTTGCTCTGGCAGTGGCCACATGCTCCCAGGGTCCCCCTCGCTCTCCCCAGCTGCTCACTGCACTGGGCTCGAGATGGCTCCAGCCACAGCTCCTGCTCTGTTCTGCTCAGTGCAGCTCTGCTCAGCTCAGCTCTCTGGACTGCCCCTCTGGCTCTGCTGCTGTGGGCCAGTTCAGCTCAGCTCCCTGGGCTCCTCCTATGGCCTCTGCACCCAGCTCCAGACGGCTCAAGCCCCAGCTCCTGCTCCTGCTCCGCTCCGCTTCAGTGCGACTGCACTCTCTTTGGTTTGGCTCTCTGGGATGCCCCCCTGGCTCTGCTGCTATGGGTCAGCTGAGCTCAGCTTTCTGTGTTTCTTTTCTGGCCTCCCAGCAGGTGGCTGCTTTGTCCTTAGCTCGGCCTGCCCTGCCCCGACATGCTCAGGCAGGCAACTCCTGGCTCCCTCATTGGCCTGCCTGCCCTGTCAATTAGGCTGACCTGAGTTGGTCTCTCTCCACTGGCCCTGGGGCTGTGTCTGTTTCTGGGTCCTGCTTCCTCTGGAGATGCCAATCAAAAAGACCCACTAAGTTTCAGTAAGGGGCTAGTAGACCCCTTACACAAGCATTATTGACCTAGCATATTCCATATTAAGGTTAAATGTAAAAGAAATCCTAACATTTTAGTGTGGAAATGCAGAATTAAGACACACAAATAATGAACTCTATAGTGATGTTATGCAATGATCATACATTTATGAATAAGAAATGTTTGTGTTTGTAGTCCCAGGTTAGATGGATTTATAAAGATAGTAGATTTTTTCCTTTTTTACACTCTTTCCTCCTGGTATCCCTAGAGGGCAGAGTTAAGATTGTTTGGATGCCTTAGGACTGATTTTCCTTATCAATCTTTATTATTTCTGCAAATATTCTCCAGATCAAGCTCCCGGCCAACCAGAATCTGTTATTTACATTAGCTAGTACAGCTGAATATTCTTTAAATCAGAATAACTGAAGTTGAGACTGCAAGATCTCTATTAATAATTCCCTCTTGATGCTATGTATCTCAGATTTCACTTATTTTATTTCAAATAATTCTCAAATACCTGTCTTCATGACAGACATATTCCTTTTCTCTATTACACTATGTTTGTGAGTAGAACATTGGCTCATGAGGAGTTCTGCCATGGATCTTGCTCCTTCTCTTAAGAAAGATATTAGCAGTGTGTTTAAATACAGGTATTTGGAGGTCTCTACACACTAGTTAGTTGGGGTCTCCTTGTTCTCTGAGTCATTCAAATTGGCAAATGCAAAGACTGATGCAGTGGAGCTCTCTTAGGTAGCAATCAGCTTGTCACCTGCTTCCTTCCTCTCTCTTACATGCACTATTAGAAATTTAGGAGTTTATAAAACCCATTAGATAAGACAGACAAGGAGAAAATGGTGAAAAAACATCTATGGGAACCTGCCTCTTCTGAGGGTCCAGAATTCCATATGGGCCGTTTCTGTAGCCTTCTTTACACTTGGAATTAGCTTAGATTTTAGCCATTGGTGTAACTGCATCAGTGTAAACCCCTGGTATAGACAAGGAAAGCAAGGATTTGCTCCAGTGGAATTTACCCCACTTGAAACCAGAATAAGCTCCCTAAGAATCTATGTCACTGCCTCCATCTAGCTGTCCAGTTGCCTATTCCCCCAGCAAGTTCCAGTAAGATTCACAACCCAGGAGAAGATTAGCATCTGCCATGTTGCATGTGGGGCTCAGTCCAGTGAGTGTGCTCAAAGGATACCTACCTATCTGCTCAGGTTCTATTCAAATACTGGCTGCCTCAGGAAGAGGTGGTGATGCCCAATTTATAACTTTGATCCCAGTGGTTAGAGCACTTGGTTCAATTCCCCCTGTCTCTGCTACAGGGAGAGAAAGGATTTGAACAGAGGTCTGCCACCTGTTAGGTGCGTGATGTAACCGCTTAGCTAGGGAGTACTTTGATGAGGGGCTTCCTCAGTCTCGTTGAAAGTGGTTGACTCAGGGGGACCGGACCCTGTGTCTCCCAGGTAGGTAACCACTGGACTACAGAGTCATTTTTGCTGTCTCTCCAGCCCAATAACTGTTTATCCACAGTGGAACAGCTGTGCCTCTTTCTATGAGAGGGGTGGGGCCTAGGACACACGATTCTCCTCAGCATCTTCCATTGGCTAATTTAGGCGTGGCGCCACCTAGCATGCTGGTTTTCGTGGATTGCATTCTAAGGCGCCCCTCCCCATTCAAAGTTTGTATAAGATGCGTAACTCAGCTTTGTGGATCCCACTCCCACTTTTCTAAGTGCCTAAAAAATAGGTGCTTTGATTCTCAATGTTGCAAGCCTGAAGTCACAATGTTGTTCATGTTTTTGTCGCACCATGCACATATTTCTCTGTAAAGAATGACATATGTAGATGGATGGCCGCATTCAAGAGTCTCTTCGCTCACTAGAAGTGAATCTTTCTGATATCAGAACAGCTTGTTCCCACAATGCTCACATTTTAAGGACATCAAAAAGACATGCTTAAGGAAAACTTGAATAATTTGAGAGACCCTAATCACTATATCTGATTACAAAATAAATGTTTTAAAAAGCAGTAAAACATGCATTTACTAACTCATGAAAAACTAAACCATGCCTTAAATATAATTTTCTTCAGAAATTAACAGATAATCACTGTGAACATAGGTTAGGCACAGGAAATACAGTTCATCATGTCACACTTCCGCTATCTGTAAATGGTGCTGCTAGGTACCTTAGGTTTAGTTTACACTAGAAAAGGTTTGCTGGTATAGCCATAGTGGCATAGCTATACCAGCAAACCCTCCTCGTAGAGACATGTTGTATATTAGACTGGCCCAAAAATGCTTTGATAGTTCCTCAAAAGCAGTAACCTATGCTGGGACTGGATAAAACCACAAAAGTAATTGCACATAAGCCATCAACCAACAACTTTTGGTCACTGCCAGCCAGGGATGGTTTTGAACCAGCTATCTGGAAATGAAAACTCTATAGTTGCATTGCCAATCTCCTGAACCATTCCGTTCCCTTTCAAGTGATGATTTTTGCTTCCAGGAGAGAGCCCACAGTTCAGCTGCTACCTTACACTTCTTTTTTTTTTTAAATCACTAGTGAAATTTTCATGAAAACAGAATCTTTGTTCTTTAAGCATTCATCTATTCTCTTGTGGTTTATTCCCAGCCTGAGGTCATAATCCTGCCAGGACAACACAGCTAGCTGCTGTGGAAATGATTAAATTGCCAAAAGTAGATTATGACCTCAAGTGGGAAAGAGACAGCACTAACAGATGAGCTCTTAAGTATAAAGGTCTTTTCATGGAAATGCAGCTCCAGGACTCAGAAAACATGGGAAGAAAACAGGGAGATAGCATACACAATCATATGTATTGCTTCTGAATTTCATGTTTTCTTTGAGACAAAGAAAAGTAAACGATCAAATAGATTTGGCTTTTTGGAGTGCTTTTATGCCGTTTGCCTCTTTTTAAAAACTTCACTAAAGCTCCAGTCCTGCAAAGACTTTTGCATGTGCTGATCTTTATGCACTGTGAGTAAGTCTTATTGAAGTCAGTGGGAATACTTACTGTGTGAGAGATTTACCACATGCACTTCTCTTTGTGGGATTGGGTCCTAAATTTGGTGGCATTTTGAGGCTTTCCACAATGGGAAACAGCCAGTAAGAGTGGGGTATTGTCCACTGGCACTTGTCCTCTCAAAGGCAGCAATTTCTTCCTAGATAGCAACTGCAGCAGGAATTTGACTGTAGAGCCAGCAGAACTGGAGCTGGAAATCCCTCCAGATTAGGGTTGAGCATTGGCAGGGCAGAGCCAGGAATCTTACCCTGCTGTTGCTCTTCATGCTGTCTCTGTTCTATGGGTACATAAGACTTTACTCTTCAGGACTTTCAAAATGACACTGCTGCCACCATTCCTAACTTCACTCCTATCCCTCTCCTCCCTCCCCCCACCTTCACCTCCTGTCTCTGGAACATCCACTCCTTCTTTAAGATTATAACCACCTACAACCTCTTCATATCTCATTCTATACTCCTCTTGGCTCTCCAAGATCTGTCCCCCTTCATCTGACACTGCCTCTACATCTGCTCTTTCTTATGGAGGCCTCTCCTTTCACACTTGGTACCTTGGATCAGATTGTGATGGGGTGTGGGGCTTCTTTCCTGTTCCTTCTGCTTCCAACACTCCTCCTTCCTCCCCTTTCTACTCTCCTTTTGAACAGCACTGCATCCGTTTTCTCCTCTCCACCTCCATGTTCCTGTCATTTACCATTCACCCAACTCTTCCCCTGCAATCTTCCACTCTGCTTTCAACTCCTGGCTCTCCCATTTTCTCTCCTCAAAATCCTCCATCCTCAGAGACTTCAGCTTCCAAGTTGATGAACCATCTGACCCCTTAGCTGTACATTTCTTCATCCTCACCTCTTCATTCAACTGCAGTCATGGTTCAACTCTCCTGTAAGGTCTGAGGCCTTGGGGGTTTTTTTGGCTAAGCTTAGGCCTTGTTCTTGGGTTAAGCGGTAGCAGCCATATTAGGAGAGACAGCAGTCAGAAGCTAAGTAGAATGTAGTCACATCTACACGTTCCTAAAATTACATCAAGACAATGTAATACTGAGCTGTTAATAAGGTGCTACTGTCCTAACAGTATCTACCACCACCAGATGAAGAAACAGATCTTAATTTGTTTTAAAGAAAACATTGTCTGACAGACTTTTTCTGGCAAGGAGTCATTTATCAACAGCTGTAGTTATAAAATGTACACTTCTTATTGTTTGTTTTGTCTTTATGATACACCCTTCTCAATTGTTTATCTGAATGATTTCTTTCTGGTTCTTTGATTGTTTTTGTTTGTTGCATAAGTTAGTGTGCACTATTTAAATCAATTAAGGTGGTGGGATATGATTGGTTAAAGAACTGTTTCGTAATGGGCTAGAATTGGTGTTTTGTAGTACTTAAATGATTGGTTAAAGTACAGCTGAGCAGGACCCAAGTTTTAACTATGTAAACTGAGGTCCAAAAGGAAGTTCTTTGGAACCTAACTCCAGGGGACAGCCCCAGATCAGAGCTGCCAGACCTCAAGACACTGCGAACCATACTGTGCAGGAGCTGGAGTCCCTGGATGATCTAATCTTGATTGGCCACCAGGAGAAGTTTGTCTGCATTATTGGGAGTGGTGATCATTGTACGAGTATAATTGGGTAAGAGTAGGTGCCTTTCCCCTGGAGCCCTACAGATTGGGAAAGGGTGGGGGTGCCTTAAGTAGGTTATTCCTTGAGCCCCATGGATTGGGGGTAAAGGTGGGGCACTCTAGTGTGTGGGTAACACTTCCACGTGCCAAAAGGGTCATTCCCATGAGTTGGTCTTCACCACATACTGCTCTCTGATCCCTCTGTTGCTGGGTTGCCCTTCTGACCATCAGCTGATGTTCTTCAGTATCACCCATCAGTCCCCTCTCTTACGCCCTTTTACTCAGCCTTTCTGTGACTTCTTGTCTACACTCAACTCTCTCCTCCCCAGTCTCATGTCCCTTTCTTCCATTGATATGGTTGTGTACTCTCTCCATGCCTCACTTTCCTCCACCCTTAACTCTTTCCCCCTCTCTCCCATTGTAAAATCAACCTTCCATCCCTAACCCCTGTCCCATCCCAATATCTGCACTCATGTTGCAGAGTATCTCTGGCAAAAATCCTGCACTACAAATTTGTTCTCTCCTCCTTCAGTTCTACCTTCTTCCTAGCTAAACAACTCTACTCCAGTTTAATTTAATCCCATGTCTTCAATCTCAGCTGCCTTTTCCTCAAAACTTCCCCTTCTCCTACCTCCACTTCACTTTCTGCACAAGATCTCACCAATATCTTCCAAGAGAAAATTGACAAAATACAGTGTGACTTTGCCCCTCTCCTTCAGCTTGTCTTCTCTTGCGCTCCTACAACTCTCTCCTCCTCAATCACAGATACAGAAGTTTTCTTTTCTGCTGTCTTCCTGTAACCCCTCCACTTGCCTCAGTAACTCCTGGTCTCCTTCGCACCCACTCTCATCCCCTCATTCTCTCCCTAACCTTTCACTCCCTTTGGCTCTTTCCCCTCACAATACAAACATGCTTTAGTCTCTTCCATCTTAAAAAGTCCACAATTGACCCAACTTGCCTCTCCAACTACTGCCCCCCTCCCTTCTTTCATCTCTTAGCTCATGAATTGTGTACAGTTGCTGTCTGGAGTTCCTCTCCTCCAATTCCATGCCAGATTCTCTCTAGTCTGATTTCTGCCCCTTCTACACCACTGAAATCCTTCTTATCAAAGTCTCTAATGACTTCTTCATGCCCAAAACTCAGAACCAGTACTCCATCTTCACCCTGCTTGACCTGTCAACTGACTTTGATATAGCCAACCATGCTGTTCTTGAAATCTTGTCCTCTCTTGGCTTTCATTACTGTGTCATTTGCTGGTTCTACTCCTAGCTTTCTCATCACTCCTTCAATGTGTTCTTCAGAAGATGATCTTCATTTCCCCTCCAACTTTTTGTGTGGGTTCCACAGGGCTCTGTCCTTGGTCCCATTCATTTCTCCCTCTACACCCTATCGCTGGGTAATCTCATCTGCAAACATAAATTCAACTCCCATCACTCTGATGATGACACACAGACCTACCTATCTACTCCAGACCTTTCTCCTTCTGTCCAAACTAAGCATCCCTGACAGCTCCTTGTGTGTATCTAGCTGTCAGCTCAAGCTCAGCATGGCTAAAACAGAGTTCTAAATTGTCCCCTCCAAATTCTCCCCGCTACCACCTTTCTCAGTCATTGTTGGTAACACCAGCATTCTATGTGTCACTCAGGCCTGTAACCAAGGCATCATCTTAGACTCAGACTTCTCCCTAGGCCCGTGCATTGAGACTATGTCTAAATCATGCTTTTTCTTTCAGCATGATGACTCTAAGATACAGCCTTTCCTATCCCCCCATGCAGCTAAAACTTTTGCTCAGGCTTTAATCATCTCATTTCTTATGCACTGCAACATACTTCTCTTTGGCCTCAACAGATGTAACTTTGCCCCACACATATCCATACAGAATGCTGCTGCAAAGATCCTTTACCTAGGCCCAGTCTTCTGGATTCGGCGGCAGTCGACGGGAGATACGCAAGTGATGAAGCACTATGCCACTTACTGGGGTGGTTTTCCTGCGTTGATTGCTGGATTGACTGAGTGGGTCTACACAGACCAATCAGTCGACCCAGAGCAATCGATCTGACGGGGCGAATTTGCTGCCATCAGTGTAGACCCAGCCCTAGCCAGTCACTTTGACCATGTCACTCCTCTTTTTGCATCCTTTCAGAGGATCCTGCTTTTAAAACACAATGGCCTTGAAATTAAAGATATATAGCTTCATGGCCTAGCCTCACCTTACCTACCATCTCTCATTCGCTGTTGAGAGGTTGACTTACATCTCCGATTGGTCCATGATGCCAACCTCCATTGCCCAATTATTAAATTTTCAAACAAGCACCTTTGTGGTTTCTCCCATGCTGCTCCTCACCATTGGGAGTAGCTCCCCATAAACATCCATAAAACTAATATCTTCCTTCAAAACCCCTTTTAAAACTCTCATTTGCTGTGATGCCTACAAAAAACTTGACAACAGTTAGGCTTCTATTGTATTCAGACCACAGCAGATCATGCTGATCAATATTGTCCCATTGTTTCCTTGTACTTTTTGTTCTGTTTGCTTAGTATTTGGATTACCATACAATGAATGTGGTATGGTAATGCAAATACTAAATAATAATAATGCATAAGCATCAAATACATTTCAATACTTAAACAAATTCTCAGTAAACATTATTTTAAAACTCTTCAATGAACAAGTAAAATACATATAACAGGACAATGCAGTTAAATATATTATGTTAATTTCCACCATTTTTATATTTTGAAATTGTTCATTAGATTTTATTTACAAAAGAAAAAGAGAAACGTAAAATGATGCAGAAAAGCTGCCAAATACCACATTATGTAGATTTTTGTAGACATTCAGCATAACATTAACTTTTATTGTTATGGTTAATTGTAGATTTTGTAACAAAAGAACTACGACTTTGAATTCTTTTCACTCCCATGGATTCTCTAATAATCTTTATTAAGGCAGGACTTGAGGGAATGAATTAGGCTAACCCTTGTGCAAATACCCAATTTGCAATTGGTGTAGCAGAAGTGACCAAAGCCATGGATTTTTTGCCTTTTAGACATTCAGAGAAATTTCTAACATTTTGACTGAACTATCTCTGCTTTGGACTGTTTGTTGCAACCTTCCCTCTCCCTCAGAGTCTTTGCACCTTAGCTCAGCTCCACATCTGCCCTCTTACCCTCTTCTTGTCTGTTTTTTCCTCCGCCCCTTCATTTTCAATTTAACTGATCCCCTCCTAAGTAAACATACCCCCCCCAAAAAACCAGGCAACTAACATGCTGTTTGCTGCCATCACATTGTTCACACTGCTTGTATGTTGTACCTTTTTCCTCCACCCTGTGTCTGTCTTATCTGTTTAGATTGTAACCTCTTTGGGGCAGGAACCATCTACTCTGTTTGCGATGTGCCTATCACAATCAGGCCCCAGTCTTGTTTGGCCCTGAGGCACTACTGTGAAAGACAACTACTGTAAAAAACAAAGAATAACAACAATCATATGGGTGTTATGTTTATGGGGAAACTAAACCTGCTCTCTTGCCTAGAATTTGCAATACAGTCAGCATTTAGCGTGGGTGTTCTGCGAAATAGGAGCAGCATAGCTGCCAGTCAGTCACTGTTTAATACAAACAGTTTCTGAAGGGTGTGAAGTGACTACTATGGGAGAAGTTGCTTTCCAAATGTCATTACTGCACTATCTCTTTAAAAGCAATTGATGTTGTCAACTGAAAGTTAACTCTAAAACTCTTTAAATGACTGGTGCTACAAAATACAATAGCATCAATCACTTTCTAGAGGAGAGGGTTATTTAAAGAGCTAAGTGTTATGCTAACTGATGGATCTAATTAGCTCATTAAGGTAGGAGTTTCCCTCAACCAAGAATAGAGAAATGTTAATGGAAAGAGTTCTAAGGCCTTAGCTGCTTTGAAAATTTGCCCTGATTTCAGCCACTGATATAGCTGCATGAGTGTAAACCCCTGTTTACGTGAAGAAAACCGTTATTTATATCAGTGGAAGAAGAAGATAGCTGAGATCAGGACAAATTCCTTGTATAATCAAGGTTAAATGTAGCCAAGCTGGGAAAGAGGTCTTCTGCTAAGGTAAAGTAATAAAAGGGATAGCTAAATGTGAGAAGGCGGCTTGGGAGCTGGTATTTCATATAGGATTATTTTGGAGTGACCTTTTTATTTAGATTTTACTGTGACTTCATAAATCTGTGGCTTGTTCAGAAAAGTAGGGGAATGGCCTCTGCTGATGTGAAGAATGAGACTGGATGCAGCATATAAAGACTTGAGAGGAGTTTTATTTGTACTCTGGTGCTTTAGTGCTCCATGGTTGCTCTAGAAGAGAAAACCTGCTGAGATTCAGGACAAGCAGGTTCCAAGGAAAACAATAAGATACTTTAAAATCATTTACCAAATTCTAAATGTTTTCTGTCTTGTCAGTTAGGTTTGAAGAGCCTTGAAGAGATGAATAATGGACTTCCTATTAAAATAAACGATTTGATGCTACTCCATGGATTAAAGTGTTTAAATTATTCCTTGTGTACCCCAAACTTGCATTATTTTAGGTGTGCTCTACTCACACAAAGATGCACCAGTTTAATAAAAGATGCAATGTTAAATGGGTTTAGTTAAACTAATACAAAATCTGGCATGGATTCTCTTAAAACTGCTTACACCTGGATTATATCTATTTAGTTAGCATCAATAAACTTCATAAACTAAACAGGGAGAACCACTTTTAATGTTCACTGTGTGCACAGAGGTATTTGCACTGGTTTAGCTAACTTGGGTGTTTTTTTTACTGATTTTGGTTAAACCATGTAAATCCTGTATTTAGACAAGGCCCTATGTGGGAGTTTGGGATATGCAAGCATTAAAGGAGCTTGGGTAACAGATCTGCCAGGTCCTTGTGTTGGTATTCTGAAAGCACAACAGCTATCTAGTGGGAAGAGGGTCCATTGCATATAAACAACATAGGCTGGTTTTGAAAATGTAAAAGGAGATTATCAGCGACGTGAAAAGGCACAGACCAAAGGGAATACTGTGCCCACTTTTAATAAACTTTTTCAAATGCTCAGCAGTTTGAGCTATAGATCTGTTATCTGAGTAGAGGAAAAGTAGTAACTGTCTTTTATAGAGTCTTGTCTTTATTGTTAGTTTATGAGTGAACAGCTGTAGAGTATATTAGTTAACAGATGTTGATGCTGTCACCACACTTGCCTTGCCAATTTAAAAGAACTAGACAACTATTTAAATAAGAAAGAGTAATATTTTGTGACATACCACTTCTCAAAACAGACTGAGTGTAGATACAGTGAAAGGAAGTTGCTAGGAAACATGTATGCTGCATTGGGCTGACTTTGCAGTTAATGTGCCTATCAAAGACAGAACTGTATCCAATTCCCAGTCTTTGTTTCACAAGAACTGAAGTGCAAACTTGCAGCCAACACACACTTCCTTAAACGAAATGCCTAAAAACCATTTAAAATCAAAAACTCAGAAGAAAACACAGGGCAACAAAGACCATTCCAGGGGCCTTGCCGAAGATTAGACATTAAGGTCCTGTCCACATTACTGATAAAATCAAGTCAACATCTGTGTTCAGACAAGATTTGATCACTTGTCTCTTACCATCTGTTTGTGATACACTCATAAATAGGTTATCAGAAAAGACTCTCTTCATGCTGTTCAGGATACAACCTTGCTAACAGCTGCCAGCTTCAAATGCAGTCATTTCTGGCACCATTCTTACGACGGTGAAGGCAGGGCGTTAGGTCCCATCTCTACTGCTGTTACAATCATATTGCAGCTCCAGCAATATTTCGACATGGCTTGTTTTTACTTGCCTGCATAGACTGTAGGGTTACGGTAGCACGTTGGTATGTCTTCGCTGCAGTTAGCCCAGGCTTTTCTTCAGGTGTTATCACTAACCCCTACTCCTGAGTCCCATCAACACACAGAAACCTCTCACCCAAATTAAGTCATGCTTTCATCACTGGACTGGGGAGAATTAGAGCCCCGGCTCCACTTTCATTTGGGCTGGTAATTGGCCCACCTGGCAGTGAGGATGCTGGCTGAGCCATTCAAGCGGCAATAGTCCTCGAGGACCCAGAATGACAGACAAATTTTCACAATTCTCGAGGAAAGATTCACAGACGGGCTTGTCTTACCGCAGCACAGAGAACCAGGGACTGCGTTCCCAGAAGTTCTAGTGACACATGGGGGAGCACAGAACTGATGAGGGCAAGGTAACTCAGGTAAGGCTCTGCAGTGTGGCTGCTCGCCCTGGAGGAGGCTAATGTGGACACCAATTGCCCAGGCTACCTCTGCTGTGAAGGTACAGTCTAGAGACTAGTATCAAAGGAACTGCATAAAGGGATCTATATGCCAGTCACATGATACGGGAATTTTAAACTGAACAACCTGATTTAATAAAATGTACAATGCTGATTAGGTATCATTATTCATAGAACCATATGATTAGAAGGGACCGCAAAGGTCATCTAGTCTAATTATTAGAGCTGGTAAATTTTGTAGACAATTTTTGTCATTTAAAAAAGTGGTGAGTAAGTAATGAAGAGGAGAGCTCATAGATACAGAGCAATCTGAATTGTTTGGTAAGCTAGGTCAAAACAAACAACATTAATTTTAATACAACCAAATGCAAAATTACACATCTAGGATCAAAGCATATAGGCTATGCTTACCGATTGGGGGACTCTATCTTGAGAAGCAATGACTCTCAAAACGGTTTGTATGGGTTATGGTAGAGGAGAGAACTCGCTCTTCCTCTCCCTCTCCCCCACTGAAAAAGTAAAGAGAGCAGAGTTGGAAAAAATCTTAAGAAAACTATCACCTGGAATATTTCATCAAAAACAAATTTTTTTTAACAAAATTTAAATTTTTAAAAAAACTTCCTTATGGAAAAAAGCCATGATACTGACCAATTCTATTTTAAACATAGCACAAACTCTGACAGAGAGGACTAAACAATTATATAAATGTGCTACAGCCCTCCAAAAGATCAGACCTGTGGCACAGTTTCTTTAATAGGAGGATTCAACAGTAACTTAAAATTAAGTAAATATAGTAAGAATAGTAATTCTCTGCTACCTTTCAGCTCTTTTATAGATGTATTAATTTAGATATGACTAGCATGTTCCTTTGCTATGAATCGTGCTTTTGAAGGCATACGTGGCTGGGAATACTAGCCATTCAATCAGAGTCTTTAATTTCTCCATTCTATTTTATAATAAAATAAGTTAAAATTATCCTTTTTTCTTCACAAGAGAGATTGCATGGCTTTTGTGGGAAAGGAAACCATGCTCTGGATTATGTTATTTTCTCTGAAGAAATATGTCTAATTTATATTATTAAGCCATTTAACTGGATGATTATGCCCAGAAGAAGAAAAAATCATTTGAGTTAACCCTGAATTAACTCTTTATACACCTGTTTCAGGCTGTTTTTACCACTGGTTCAGCAACACATTGGCTTTGATATCATTAGCGATTTGAAATTCACCTGGCTTTTAGTTAGAGGGCCCCACCCCTTCATTGTGTGACCTTGATTAAGTCGCTTAGGGCCAAAGTTTGAGAAGTGGATTCTGATTTGAGCTGCCTCCGTTTTGTATGTCTACCTTTAGACATCCTGGTGTCTAGAAGTAGGCACTCAAAATTATAGGTGTCTTAAAAATGTTGGGCTTACCATCATGGCATCATCTTTAAAATGGGACCACAGTACTTACAAATGCATATGGGTGTAGTGAGCATTAGTTAATTATGTACAGTGCTATGATTATGAAGGCATTGACCCCAAGTAACCAGTTTGGAATGCACCTGATGCTCCTCTCCTGGAAGTACCACCAGGGTCTAATCACTCCGGCCAGCTCTAGAATAGCCTTTGTTCCTTACTGTTGCCTACCCTTGCTATCCACTGGTGCTCCATGGGTGGTCGCAGTGATAATAACAATAGAGCCGACAAGGCACCAACAGCTGTTGCACTTTAACCCCAAGTTGTCTGAATCTCCTTTGAGGCTAGGGTAGCTATGGCCTGTAAAGACTGGGGCACCATTAGAGGATCCAGGGAGGGCACTTGCCCCCCCTGAGTTTCATACTCGAGTTTCAGGCTCCAGCTCACTCAGCATGGATGAGCCTGGGTGTGCAAGAGCGCTGGCCCTTTAAGACAGGCCAGCAGAGCTCCGTGTAATGTGCAGGACTTACACAACCCCGTCTCCTGAACTGTCAGTCTTCAGGTTGCAGATTCTTTGATGTCCACAGCCCTCAGCTCCTGCCTCGCTGGCACCGTGCCCTGGGGGCTCTGTGCTGTGCCTCTCCCTGCCAAAGCTTTGGGCTGCTACTTTGCTGAACTGTCCTGGGGCAGGGAATGGAGGTGGATCTCTGGTCCCTGGATCTTGTCTCCCCATCCGCCAGGATGCCAATTGCAACCCCCTTTCCACCCTTCCCTGGGAAAAGGGTTTGATCTGATAATCTCAGACCCTTATCTGCCAAATGGATCTATGTCACCTTTGGTGAGTTCGTTGTATTTCTAACCTTTCACAATTGAAATATGTTGCTATCTGTCATGCAATCATCATGTCAATAAAAGCCAGTGATTTTACTGACATGATGTGGCATTATTTCTAAAATGCCAAGGACAGTGCCCTAAAGAAATTAAAGGAAAAAGTTCAGGGAGGGTAAATGATGCTCAGCAGCGAGGGGTAGCTCTGAATTATCTAAAGGTTTTTTTGTTTTTTTTTTCCAGATCTCCTCAGCTTCTAGTTTCATCTCCAGTGTCTCAAGAAAAAGAGCAAGCGCTACTTCCAGAATGCTCCTTCATTTTCCTATGCATAAGTATTGGATGATAATATCTTGCAATATATGTGTGTAAGGATCCAGCCTCTGGTACAACTTTGTATCAAGGCTACAATGTAAAATGTAAAATGTCTTGCATCCCACCCACTCCCTCACCATGAAAGGGTTCTGTTGGGGATGATTTCCATACAGATGGACCTTTTATCATAGTTAATTCATTGCAATTGGTCCTACACAAAGGTCTAATGTTACTGGGAGGCAATGTTTGTTGCAACTTTTACTATACAGAAGTTTTACAAAGAAACATCATCAAGTAGGTTCTAGTAATTAGATACACTTTAATACTTACAGTGCTAAATGAATTCTTTAACATGGTGTGCCACATAGGGAGAGATTTTAGCAGACAATCCCTATCCATAGCTATCTCTAGCACCGTTTTCAACAGCAATTGCAACTAGCAAGCACAAAGGGGCAAATTCTGATCTCCTTAGCACTACTGTAAATCTGGAGTAATTGCAGGGTTTTCAACCCTTATTCTGAATTTGGAGTTGTGTAAATGAGAACAGAATATGGTCCTTCTTATTTCATTTTTAGTTTTGATCTTACTCATACAGGATTTTGAATAATATATTTTGATCTCCTTAATATAAACCTGAGGCTAATTGATTGAAATTCTAAATTTAGTAGAATTTCAATCGTTTGTTCATTGGAAAAGTAACAATACAAAATCTGCTGCTATGAAAAGCACTTAGTTATGGGATGTAATGGAACAATCTTTGTTACAGTACCACAAAGTTTAAAGTAGTTAGTCTGCTGGGTAGTGGTGGTATTTAGTTATCTTTGAAATCTAGTTGTGTCTGTAGCGTAGCCCCCTGGAATCATGGTTAAAGTTACCCACCTTCCCCAAATCTGAAATGGTGCCCCTGCCTGTGGGCAAGCTATGTTATAACAGGGATTGTTTATACTGTGTGAACAAAAAAGAAAAGTTGTAACCATATTAAGGTACTGGAGTCTAAACAGGTTTCTCTAACAGATTTATAACATGTATCTTTTGCTGTCTACACAAGAGGAAGCAGACCTTGTGACATGGTTTGGATGCAAACATGTTGCAGAAAATGGCCAAATGAAATGAGGGAGAGGGGAATTATCCTTCTGCAGGAATATCCTTTAATTTTGTAGAGTGTTCAATTACTGCTTTGATGAATGATACAGTAATAGGTGGTAACTAATAATTCATCATCATTACATCTAGTGGAAAATGCTGATTTGATTAAATTGGAACATTTTGCAGGAATGTATCCATTTTTGTCAAATTTTGATGAAAATTTATGGAAATGCTTCATTTAGACTTTATCATTTAGACTTTTATAATAAAATAAAATATAATAAATAAATTAATGATAATTAATTGAAATTATGAAGTTGAATTGAAGCTCTTTGACCTTATGGAAGGAATCATTTCATAAAGTCATTTTGACATTTTTTAAATGACATTTTTTTGGACACATGGTCCTATGGGAAATTCTGACATTTTGTTCCAATTCTGGGATGAAAGGAAATTGGAAATGCGGGAACTTCCCATGGAACAGAACTCTTAAGGTTCAACCAGCTGTAGTCACCATATAAATACGAACTACTGTTATAAATAACTGATGGGGTTTTTGATCACAGATTTGGAGACCAGACCAGCAAGACCTCCAACCAATTCTCATTCACCTCCCATTAGATGCTGGCAACAGTCTTCCAGGAGAGCAGTGTTTTCTGTCTGAGGACATTACTGTGTGGGAAATCTCCTTCATAAGATAGTAATTTATATCCAAAAGAACTTTACAGATATTAACTAATCCTCACAACACTCATGGTAAGTGGGGAAGCATTAGTAATCCCATGTTACAGATGGGGGGGAAAGCCATGGGAATTAGATGTGTGGAGGGTTTGCAGGATTAGGCCCATGGCCATTTATTTTCACTGCTGAAAGAATTGTTTCTGCTGTAGAAATTAAACAGATAGAGCCTGATTCTCATTTATACCAAGGTCCCTTTTTCACTGTGTGGCCAGTGTGCCTTATTTGCATCCATTTTAAGGGCCTGGGATGGGGTGTACACACTTGGCAACAAGGGACTAAGGGATTATTTTGGACCCAGCCAGCCCCACCCTCCCACACCTGCAGCAAATGCTCCATCTGGTGGAACATTTAAAAGCGAGAGAAACAACTTATTTGGGTGGCAGAGCTGGAAGACAGCAGGCTTAGAATCTGGCACAGCTGCCCCAAAAGGGCCCGCCCTGAGGGAAAGGAGGACCCACCCCAGAGATAATCAAAGAAAGGGAAGTATCTCCCTCTCTCTCCCACTGGTGGACCCCAGATACTGGTAATCCCCTCCCTACAACCCTGCTGCCCATCACAGATTGTGGCCTGACCACTGGGCCATGCTTCCCTAGGCCATGCAAACCGTAAAGGAGAGCACTTACAGTATCTTTTACACTGCCAGAGCAGGATAAAGGGGCCTTAGTATAAATGAGAATTAAGCCTTTATTTTAACAGTTAAAAAGATATATTTTGGCAATAGAAAAATTACACTTTACAGGGTAAAGAGCCCTCTTTTAGTACTTTCCAAAAACTAATCTCTTTATTTGTCTCTATTTGAATTTAAAGACATAACCTGTTAGATCTGACAAATGCAATAACAAGATACAGGGAAAATGTTGAGTAATTATGGAACAGTTCAGTGATTGGTGTTTCTTGGCATTAGGTCTTATGCCCAAGAAGTAACCTACCATGTCATTACTGCACAGTCATACACAAGAAGTCATGGCTTACTGATCCACTTGGAAACAATGGGAAAACAACATATAAATGGCACTAGTGCTCAGACACTTGACCATTTATCTGTTGGCTTGTATGTCTGCAGAGTGCCAGAATTGCTTGGTTTGCTAAATTGTCTGAATTAAGTGTCTCTGGACCACATCAGTCCCTCCACAGTAGGGAGATGAAAATCCACAGAAACAGTTCAAACTGTGCCACAGGGTAGAGGCTTGAATGGAAGCAGCATGATCTTACCCACTCCTCCATTTAACCTTGCAGAAGCCACTCTCTGCTTGTGTTTGAGGCTCTGCAAACTTTGGGAAGGATGGGCTGGCTTGGGGAAGATGTAGGATCTCTGCGTAGAGCCACTTTATATAATACCATCATCCTCTGGATCCACAAGGATATAGCAATGAGAATTCATGATGATGGATTTGCTCTCCACTCAACCAATCTCTCTCAGTTTGGATGCTGTCAATACTGAGGAAGTGATAATAGATTTGCTGCAGCCAAGCTACTATATGGGTCCTGAGATGGAAGGAAGATGGCGAGCAGAAGGAAGAGTTTGGCTATTGGTAGGATCTCAGGTTATCCTGGGTTAGAAGAATTTCTTGTCTCCCCTCAAGAAGTAGAGAAGGGACAAACTCATCCCCCTCAATAAGAAGGCAGAAATGAAACTCAATTGGCTTTTCCTGTGGGAGGCATGATGCCTGAAGTCAAGGTCCTCCACATTCTTCTGCAAGTTGGATTTCATTTCAGCAAGGACCCTGGGTTCTATAACACCCACATGTGGGGGTCTGGAAATTCTTCATCAGTTTAATTTATATTCAAAAGATGAATTTTCAAATAAAGATGAAAATGAATAATACAGTTAGCGGAGCAGCCCTTGCGTTATTTATTTTGTTATTAAAATCCATTTGTGTTATGCTGTCCTCACATTTAAAATGTACCATAGTATTTTGTACTGGCAACATGTAACTGCATTAGGAAAGGTACAAGGGAGGAATTGAGAGATTTTGACAGGTGGGTAGAAGACAGTTGGGCTTTTGGAACCCATGAAAGTATGGCAGTTTGTTGCTGTTAAAGGTCAGCTCATTGAGTTGAACTGGGCAGTTCATGCCTTCCAAAGTTATTACTTCAGGCCATTTGCAGGCTCAAGAAGAAAATACCTCTTCCAGCATTTTCCACTTTTCGTTCTTGTCATCAGGGTTTTCAGGGCTAGAGACTTTATTTAAAAAATGCAAACTCAGATAGTGGAGCACAATTCTGTGGCAAAGGATAGATTCCCCAGGCCCGTTTGCTCAGCACTTTGCAGGACTGGACAGTGAAATGGAGGCATATTGTATGGGTACAGGATATACAGGACGCTGCCTATAAAAAAAAAAAAAGTATGGATGATATGGAATGGACAAATAGTCATTAAAAAGAAAAATATACTTTTCCTTGAATTTACTTGATTTTTTCATTTCTTTGTCCCTGTTTGACTCTGAAAGTCATGAAAAATATCTCAAACAAGAGGGGTAACTTTTATGAAGATTCTGCCAATTTTGTGGTGAAAAAGTACCTGCCCCACTCTGCTTCTTAGACTCCTGGGGGAAATAGCACAGGATAATATCGTGGAACTATCACAATAGCATTCACCATTGACAAACAATTCTTTGTAAAATCAGTTAACACGAGAGTATCCATCATGTTTTCACAGGCACCTCCTGAGGACCTGAATTTGGAACATCTTCTGTCGCACTAAATATTCTGAAGTTCTCACAAAGTACCGGTTTGATATCTTTATTGGTACTACCAACAAGCCTTTTAAAGTTATAAATGATGACCTGAGTTAGAAAATGCAGCTAAATCCACTCTCAGACCTGGGCTGTAGGTCATAAACTAAACCAGAGTGTAGAGCCCTAGTAATTTGCAGCACTGTATTCACTTTACTGTCATACAGAGTTACAGGCTGGCATCAATTTTTTCTCCTGTCTCCATAGCTGTTTGGAGTTTTCTTAAGAATTTTAGTGTTTCTTGCTCAAGTCAGTTGCATTGTACTTACATGAGATGGATGGGGGTTGGGAGGGATGGACCAGATGATCTAACAGGTGTGTTCCATCTGTTACTTTTATGATTCTTCTATAAAGATGGATGTGGTAATAACCTTTGCTCTCTGCCACAAGCTTTGAGCAAGAGTATACACCTGCTTTTGCTTTAGTAAATATATCACTTGTTTGTGTGTACCTGTTAGAGCACCTCAACTTATAAAACCTGTTTGTGACTGTTCCTAGAGAGACAAGGTGGTGAGGTAATATCTTTGATTGCAACCCCACCCCAACTGCAAACCTTGGGCAGGCATGGAATTTGCCTCCCCATATGCAGCCCCATTGGCCTGACTGGAGCTGCACCCTCAAATATAGAAGTCAAACTATGGTTATGCCTTTCTCTCCCAACATGTTTTCCTATCTGTGGATGTCTTCTTTGGGGGAGGTACCCTCAGAGGTATTTGAGAAGGAAGCATCTCTGTATCTCTTTGGCATAAAGGGGGGGGATGGGTGGCCTGCCCCTCTCCTCCGGCATCTCCCTGTCTTAGGGGGAAAGGAGGACTTCCCACATCTCCAGATGACTTTCTCCTGTGGGGACAGGGGCCTTCTGTCTTTTTCCTCCTGTGAAGAGCATGGGGAATCACTGACTGCTGTCCTCCCCTCTTCAGTAGGAGTGCTATTATTTCACTCTCCTTCTCCCCTGTCTTGATTCCTCTTCAGTGAAGTCAACATTTTCAAATTAAAGGAATGCTAAGAATAGGAATGTGGATAACCCAAACTTATAGGGCTTCTGGGTGCACTTTGGGTTGATTTGTCCCAAGTGGTTCTTCCAAACTTTTCTGTGTCCGATTTCAGTTGCACTTTTAAATCTGAGAAGCGATGCACTCTTTGGAATGGCTGCATTTCTGACTCTTTAGTTGCCGCGTAATTTAGACATGGGGTCTGTTTTACAAAAAACCAACAAAAGGTATTTTTGTTAAACAAAGATTCCTTAATGGGGTGCTACATGCAACAAGAGACCAGGAGCAATCACTCACACTTCTTAGGGCAGTGGTCCCTGTGCCCACTACTCCTGTCTGCAACCCCCCAGCTGGGGCTGAGTCAGGAGGGGGAGCCACGGTGAGTGCCGGGGCTGTGGATGAGATTGGGGCCATGGCCAGGGGGCTATGGTTGGGGCTGAGGTGGGGACTGGGCACAGGAAGCTGAGGCCATGGCTGGCCACTGCAGCTGGGGGCTGAGGTGCAGGGCCCAGGGACTGTGACTAGGGGCTGAGGCCACACGCTGTGACCAGGTGCTGCAGCTGGAAACCAGGTGCCAAGGCTATGCACCACTGATGTGGCTGGGGGCCGAGGCCCGGCCAGGGGGGGGGGGGGGGGGGGCGTGGCAGAGTGGCACTCCCTACCCACCCCCCATGAGGGCTGTCTTGGGCCCTGCTGCACCTCCCCACAGCATTCCTCTGCACCCCCTGGGGGGCACACCTCATAGTTTGAGGATCTCTGCATTAAAGGGTGTCAAGAGTGAGAAATCCAACATTAAACATGACCTAAAAATGCCATCATTTTTGTAACTGTCTTCCTCATCATGAAAAAATGTATTAATCCTCTTTTGTTCTCAAGGGTGCAGCATTGCTAAAATACCAAATTCTCAGCTAGGAGTCTATCTGCTGACACCAAACCCACAGTGCTGAGTTTCTCTGTGGATGTGGAGTGCATACAGCACAGAGACCCTCTACTTTCTCAGTTTAGCCATCCCCAGGGTTCAAACAGCCTGAGTCAGGATGTTAATCCCGAGATTTAAAAAATTGCAGTTTGGGTTGTTTTTCTTTGCCTTCTATTTCTGAGTATTTAGGGGACACTCGCTTCCCATTTCCAAGCTTATTTAGGTAATGATGAGGGCTAGAAACAATTTTAAAAAAACCAAACCAAAAACCTGAAAGCAGAGATTCTTACCTCATCAAATGAACCCAAGAGCTGGGCCTTTGAGGAAAAATGCCAAATATTGTGATACTTGCAAAAAACAAAACAAAAAAAATAATTAAAATTGGCTGCACTGCTGTCTTCTCTGTTTTTGTGAGCAGAAAAACTACTGGAATAGACAAAATTTGTCTTCTTTTCAATAGCACTATCCAGGCCAGGCTGCCAAAAGTAGCTTTGAGCAATTTCTTTCATGCTCACTATTCCACAGTGACCTGAATGTAGCTGTTCTAATATCTGTGATCTCAGTAGCGTGGAATGACGACACGCATCTCCCACAACAAGCAACCAGAATGGACTGATAACTCCATCCTCCTGGATGTATGGATCAAGGTCGGGTGAGACCTGAGAGTCCCATAGAGATGTTCCATGAATCACTAGGTCCATAACATGGGACAGTACTGGGTCAACGCAAGTTGCCTTCCTTACTTGAGTAGCAGTGATGGATGTGTTCTCTACCTGTTCAAAGTAGAAGATTTCTTTCTGGCCAATATCTTGATGTTTAACTGGTAAAGGCAGCCTTGAGAGACCATCTGCATTGCAGTGCAGGGTGGATTTCCGATATTTGATCTCATATATATTTACAAAAAGCAATAATGCCCACTGTTGCATATGACTAGCAGCCAGTGGTGGAATGCCTGTGCATGATCCAAAACTGATGTTAGAGGTCAGTGCTCAGTGAGAAGTGTGAACTTCCATCCAAACAGGTACTGGTAAAATTTCTGAATTCTGAAAAAGATTCCCAGTGCTTCACGTTCAATTTGGGCATAGTTAATTTCTGCCTTGCTTAAGGTGCATGATGCAAAAGCAATGGGTCTCTCCTCTCCAGAAGGCATAACGTGTGACACAACTACTCCTATGCCATAAGGGGAGGTATCGCAGGCCAACTTTAGAAGTAAGAACAGGTCAAAATATGTCAGAACCTCTGAATTTAGCAATGCATGTTTAGCCTTGTTAAATGCAACATCACAGGCTTCAGTCCACTTCCAAACCTTGGAGTCCACTTCCAAAGCCGAGGAGTTCATGTAGTGATTTTAGGAGTGTTGCTAACCGTGGAATAAATTTTATATAATAATTCAATAGCCCTAAAAAAGAGTGAAGTTGGCTCACATTTTTAGGAGGTGGAGCTTCCACAATAGCCTTGACTTTTGCAGGAGCCTTATGAAGGCCAGTAGCATCAATGACATATCTGAAATATTCAACAGAGGGCTGGAAAAATTCACGTTTGTCCTTGCAGACTCAGAGGCCGTCCAGTCTTTGCAGGGCAGCATCCAAGTTCTTGAGGTGATTCTCCTCATTCTTCCCATTGACCAGGATGTCATCAGCATAGCACTGGACTCTTGGCAAGCCACTCAAAACCTGGTCCATAGCCCTCTAGAACAAAGCTGGAGCAGACGTTATTCAGGAGGGCAAGCGACAGTATCAGTACAGCCCTTTATGCGCATAATAGTCAACAGTTCTTGGGACGTCTCATCAACTTGCCTCTGTAAATATGCTTGACACAGATCAACCTTGCTGAACTTTTGTCCACCTGTCAAGCCAGTGAAGAGATCATTAATGCGGGGAAGAGGGTATTACTTTGCACACAGCACTGGGTTAACAGTGACCTTAACATCCCCACAAATCCAAATGGAACTATGTTTCTTCAATACTGGAAGGCATGGTGTTGCCCATTGGCTGTGGGTAACTGGTACTAGGACTCAATTTTTGACCAGGAGCTCCAACTTTTGGCCTGTTAGCATATGGCACAGTTCTGGCTTTCAGACATTTTGGTTGGCTGTCAGACTTAATGTTTGATTTCACAGTAATTCCTTTCATAATTCCCAGGTCCTCTCCAAAAACAGGAGGGAACAAATTGGTCTGTTATACAGTACTCTAGTGGGCTATAACACATTTATTTTAGTATTTCACCTCTAACATTTGGTTGCTTACTCTGAGGACAACTGCTGTTATTTCTGCTGTATCCTTTTTTTGTCTTTCCCTGCTCTTTCTTCTTTGCCTGCATTGGTAGTTCTCTCCCAATTCCTTCATCTGCTTTTTCTCTCTGGTCACTGATCCAGGAGCAGTACTTGGAAATATTTATTTTACCTTTCAGCATTTGTTCTGGCCTGCATAAAGCATTTCTAGCTCTCGTGGGACATAAGCTATGGGAATTTACAGTTGTGGCATTCTGGTAATGACTTCCCTTTCCTTCCACTCCATTTCTGTAGCAATGTAAGTCTGGTGGTCTCGAGGACCGCTAGAACTAGAAACCCAGGCTTTATACCATGTCATAGCAACTTGGAACTCCAGGTTTCAAAGGTTGAAAGCATTAGGGACAAACCCAGATTTTGTGTAAACGGTGAACTACACTGACTTCAGTGGGAGTTTCATCTCAAGTTAGTAATCTGCAATTTTAGCTGTTTGTGACAGTGACTGCCAATATATGAAGTGAAGGGGAGGTGGGGCAAGAAGATGGTAATTAGAATCGTGTGATTTCAGAGATAGCCGTATCATGACCTGACAGGCTTAGAAGGGAATGCTTTATAAAACTGGCAATTTGAGATACTCAGCTTTCTAGTGGTATAAAGAATGGTCAATAGGATATACTTGTCCCTCACTGTGGCACTTCTTTCATGGCACTTGCCCAAGGCTGAATATTGAAAATCCCAGACTTCAGACCAGTTTAGTTTTCTTTTCCTGCTTCTTTCTCCTCTGGGTAAGGCTGCTATCAACAGCAAAAAAGTAGCACTTGGATTGTGGATAGCAGTGCTTTATTTGTGGAATGGCTTCTGAGGGAAACTGACTGGGATCAGATGATCCTAATGGTTTTGTGGCTGTTGCTGGTGCTGGTTACTGTAATAGTCCCCACTCCCTGTGCAATGGACTGTTGACTGGATGTTGTGGCAGGAGCCAAGAGACCACACAGGAGCAATTCGTTTTTTCATATGTGGAACAGTGCAAATCATCAAACATAATGAGTGATATGAGGTTCTTCCATTAGACGTAAGAGCTTCAGACATATTTTAGTGGCATTCTCATTGTGTAAAAATATCTTGTTTGAAGACATAATCCTTTTTCTTAAACAGCATTTTATAACGTGATTTTAGTGCAGTGTGAGCTGTAATATAACAAGTTACACGTCTGTTAAGAAAATTAAATTCACTATTAACACATGAAAATATTGTTCATGGCTTAAACTCATAACAGGGAGGTCTCTCTACATTAGCCACACCATTCTTCATTCAGTCCCATTGGGTCTAGCCACTACAGCTCTGTAAAGAACCATTCTGGGTAGGCAGTGGTGGTTGCCTAAAGTTCCAGGACCTTCTGGTAAAGGACTATGAGCTAGATGCTGTTTGTCCAGGAAATGGGTCTGACTAAATGGAAAATCTGCCAGAAGAGGAGGCTGTGGCAGCAAAAAGCACCAGCAACCACCCCTTTGTGGGGTGTCTGTGAGACAGGCCGGGAGCCCACCTCGCCCCAAGAAATAGGTGGTTCTGGTTGGGAGGGGGTCTGGCTGGAGATGTACTGATTCAGCATATCTAATCAGCGGCTACTCCTGGCAAGTTGCCTATGAAGTCCTGGCTGTACACTAATGGGGAATACTCCCCCAGGATGGTATAGGAAAGTGGAGTTTACCTGCCTGCACTAGGTTTCATGAGTCTGGGCCTGTATATGTTGTAAATAGCACATCAAACAGTTCATGAACGCATGTTGATATTGCTGAGGTTAGAGTTAAGGTTTTCTATTATAGTACAGTGTCAGGGAATACAGTCCATGCATAGTGCTATTGCACACATCGGAGGCGACGTAACCAATATAGAGAGAGAGGTGAGTGACTCTGGTAAATGTGATGCTCGGAAATTATGGTGTATAGAATACATTTAAATTAACTGTACATTTCCTCACTTTTAAGGGTTTGTGTGGGCAGATGTTCCCCTTAAAAAACCTTAATTGGTTTTTCACAACATTTTCACATATTTTTACAACATTTTTTCTTTGTGGTTATAGCAAGAAACGCATATATATATAGAAATAAAATGAAAACATTTCCAGACGATGTCACGGGGTAGGTGCATCCTGTCATGGGGTGTCAGGTTGTGTGTGGGGCAGGGATGACAAAATGGGGATTTGACTGCTTACGTAGTCTAGTATCTCATGTCAATAAAGCTGCCCTTCCGCTCAGGGCGGCTCAGCCCAGTGGCCAGGGTCTACGTGGCCACCCTTCTGCTCAGGGTGGTGCGGCCCAGTGGCCTGGGCCAATAAATTGTCCTTTGACAGTGTCACGCGGGCTGCATTAGGAGGGGGGGGCATTTGTGTTATTTGACCTTAATAGGTCAAAATCATAATAATTCATGTAAGACATACCATGTCAGGTACTGTTAGAAAGGTTATAATATGCTGAATAAGATGATAATATTTGTGTTCATGTGTGATATGTGTGAGGAAAGTTATGGAGATCTTTGATATCCCTGTATTTCAAACTGTGCTGTAGAAGACACACCCCAGACAGAGAGGCCGCAGGACAATAGCCCGCTTAATGGCCCATCAAGACCTTTACAGAAGCCAGAGGCCCGGGAAGAAACTAAAGGCATACCTGAAGAGTTACCAGGATTGGCCCATGTGACTATGGACTTCATTTTGGTTCCAGTAAAGTTCCACAAGCCACATGGCCAGTAACAGAGGGTATATAAGAGCAAACCACAGAAACCATTTGGTCTTCGTCTTTGCCTTGTGTCCTTGTTCCTGTCCAGCTGCGGACACGCCTCTGGATTAACACACTGTGCAACTGAACTGAAGGACTTAGACCCATCCAGGTACTGGATGTATACCAGAGGAACTATACAAGCCTGCAACTCCACAATTGTTCTAGAAACCTGATGTATATGGACTTTTAAATCATTTGTATATATCTGATTGCTTTAAGCCTTTAACACTTCTCTTATTGTTTGTTTTCCTTTTACTAATAAACCTTTAGTTTTAGTTACTAAAGGATTGGCTGGCAGCGTGGTATTTTGGGTAAGATCCAAACTTATAGTGAACTGGTACTGTGGCTGATCCTTTGGGATCAGAGGGAATCTTTTAGTAAAGAGCACAGAGTTAAAGCAACTGGTCTCTTTACTGGACCTAGTGTCAATTTGGGAGCCAGAGACTGAAATGCAGTAAAGGGGGCTGTGTGTATTTGCACAGTGGCTTCTTGATAACCAGTGTGGGGGAATCAGAAGCGCTGTCTTTTGGCTGGTTGGGAAGTCTGACTGTGGTGTCACCCACCAGTGCTGGGAGAATTTGCTCTCCTTTTGCAGCCTGCCCTGACCCTGGCATTATCAGTGGGCTACCCTGGGCACGGACGGGTTACAGACAGTAAAGCTCATCCCATGGAGCAGGTTCAGTCAGGGGAGGGCGACCCAGGCCCACCCTTCTCCACCAGGTTCTTACCCAGGGCCCTGAGGAACCAGCACTTTTGTGATCAGTTTCAGTCTCATTGCTACTGTCCCAAACCCTGTGTCACTTCCTACCCTAACTTTTAGAGGCAGCAATCTTGTGGCCTCAGTGGTCTCTTCTCCATCAGCCTTGGCAATCAGCAGTGTGTCTACTAGCATCTCAGCACTGCTGGCCTATGCAGCCTGAGGTGCTGGTAGCTTCCCGGTAGGACCCTGGGACACACATCTGGTCTCCTCCATATTCAGCCCAGCGTGAGCTAAGTTACTCCCTTGTATACTCTGGTTCCAGTCTGAGCATGCCCAGCAGAGGTGAATAGGTGTGGCCTCTTCAACCCATAGGGTGTGATTAATCCTTGTGAAATCAGTGTGGGGTAGGTACACCCTGTCACATACTCATAAATATGAAAATTATTCAAAAATGTGAATTTGTCCAAATGTATTGCTGCATGGCTGTTATACTAAAACAAGCACACACTAAAGTTTAACTAATATAATCATGGGGAAAGACAAGAGTAATTCGTGTGCTACAGGAAATCCTGCAGGGTGCAGTGCATCCACGTACATGGCTTGATCCTCTATGTTGTTTCTCAGGCCCTTTTCTATTCATACTGCCTCTTTGACCACTTCAGTGCAGAATATCATCCTTCATGAGAGGAGCAAACAGCACACAGTGAAAACTGTGGAATTAACCCTGATTTGTCTTGTCTTCGGCTATGTCTACACTAGAGAGCTTTCAGCAGCACAGCTGTACCAATACAGCTGCACCACTGTAAAATCTCTAGTGTAGCCGCTTTCTGCCAATGGGAGAGAGCTCTCTTGTCAACATAACTAATTCACCTCAAGTGAGTGGCGGTAGCTATGTCAGCAGAAGAAGCTCTCCCACTGACATAGTGCTGTCCACACTGGCGCTTATGTCAGTGGCACTTATGTGGCTTAGGGGGGCGGCTTATTCGCCCCCCTAAGTGACATAAGTGACACTGACATAGCTGGTAGTGTAGACATAGCCTTTGTTAGATTGTAGGCTCTCTGGGGTACAAAATATTTCTCTATGTATGCAAAACAGTACAGATGTTTACAATGCCCTTTGCTAGTAATAATAGTCATTTGCAGGGCCCGATCAAATTCACGGCCAAGAAAAATTCATCACGGACCATGAAATCTGGACTCTGTGAAATCTGTCTATTGTACGGGGAGACCAGATTTCACAGAGCTGGGCAGCCAGAGAGTGGCAGCTGCTGGCTGGGAGCCCAGCTCTGAAAGCTGCACTACTGCCAGCCGTGGCGCAGAGTTGAGGGTGGCATGGTATGGCGGGGTTGTCACTTTGGGGGGGCAGTGCCAGCCCTAGGGGTGGGTGACCGCCCAGGGCCTTGTGGTAAAGGAGCCCTGTGGTCACCACCTCCCCCACCAAACACACAGACATATATGCCGAAGGCCCCTTAACTCACAAGCACTGGGCTTGGAACTGGGGAGGGACAGGAATGGGGTGCTGCAGCCAGGGGCTCCTACATGTGCTGGGCTCCAGCTAATAGTCTTGGCTGGGCTGGGGAGGGACAGGACTTCCTCTTCCCCTGCTTGGGCTACTCTGCATGGTATGGTATTGCAACCCTTACTTCTGTGGTGCCCTATGGCTGCCTAGCTCTGAAGGCAGCAGAACAGAAATAAGGGTAGCAATACCATGACCCCCCTACAGTAGCCTTGCGATCCCCCCATAACTTCCACCCTCAGTTACAACAGCATGTAATTTCAGATTTAAATATCTGAAACAGTGAAATTTATTATTTTTAAAATCCTATGACCGTGAAAAAGAAGAAAATAGACTGTGAATTTGGTACTGCCCTTGTCATATGCTTCAAACCTTGGGAAAACATCAAACAGGTGACTTTAAAGGCAGGTCTACACTTAAAAAGCTGTATCAGCAGTGCAGCTGCACCACGGTAGCACTGCAGTGAAGACACTACTACACTGATGGGAGCACTTTTCCCATTGGTGTGGTTAATTCACCTCCTCAATAGGTGGCATCTAGGTCAGTGGGAGAAGCTCTCCCACCAACATAGTGCTGTCTACATTGGGGGTTAGGTCAGAATAACTATATCACTCAGGGATGTGGATTTTTCACACCGCAGAGCAACGTAGTTATACCAAGATAAATCTGTACTGTAGACTGGTCTAAACTAGAGAATTTCACAGCAACATAGTGGGAGCACTTTGTACATCTTTCACCAAATCAATATTGTCCTTGACAGAGGCCTCTGACAATATTAGCATGACCACTTTGGAGAGTCTGATCAACAGGTGAGCGTCCAGTGCCTCAGATATATTCAGATACTGTTTACTTTTTGTTGTGAAATCTTCTGGTCTGATGCTATTCTGGCTATTAGTCACAAAGGAATAACCACGGTGGGCAGTAGTAAACTGTTCTTCCTATGAGCAGGGTCATATGTTAGATTTTTTTTCACTGGCACGACTAGATTTCAGAAACAGCTAGGAAAGCCGTGCTGTAATCTGGAGCAGGTTGCCTTCTGCTAAGGATGGAAACTTCTTGCCTGAGATAACTGGTCTTTGGGCTGGCCACGCATCTAGCAGTAGCACAATATATGACTCTAACTTGAGTACTCAAACTCAGTCCCTAGTTCTTCGGCTGACAGAAATAGAGAGGCAAACATTCATCCTCAAGAGTGATGGAGTGCAGCAACCACTCTGGCCAACTAAGAGCAGCCTTGACAGACTCCAGAAGGAGAAGGTTGTGACCATCTGCTACAAACAATCATTCAGATACAAATTCAGAGGTGATGGGCGTGGAGTGTCAGTTAGAGTCCCTTGTGCTCAGTAAGACTGTTGAAGACCAATAAGCTCCCCTATTTTTCAGAAAGTTGATATATAAACAGGGGAAAACAAATCTAAGTAATACATTGAGAAGCTTGCAGAATATGGCTTCACATCCATCTTACGTCCTCTTGTTAGCTGCTTTTCCTGCTTTACTCCTCTCTTCTGGACCTTCAGCAGGTGGATTAGAGCAGTTTAGATGCTTTTTATTCTCAAAACATCAGATTCAGAGGTAATGTGTAAGGGCGTGTGTAAGTTAGATATTGGTCAGTGGTGGTGGGTCTAGAGAGAGTCTAAAGTGGTGCAATATACATGCTGAATGGAGAGAGGGGCTAAAAGAAGGTGTCAGTTATTCCAACTTAGGTTCCCTCTAGACTTACTTAAGTTCACTGAGATTTGGTTTTGAATTTGGCCCAAGGTTTGGAGAGTGGAGTTGTCAAAAGAGAAATGGTTGTGAACCTTAGAGGGCATATTCGGAAGAGTTCAGCTCTGTCCTAACTCTGGTCCTGTGTAAGTCAGTGGGAGCTGTACCATTGAGTTCAGTGGGGAGTAGAATTGGGCCACTGCTGAGCTCTTGTGAATGTCCTACCCTTGGAAAGTCTAGAGGATTTAAATCACGTAAGCTGAGGGCTGAGCATAGTAACCATCCAAGAAGGGGCAATACCTCAGCATGACTCACCCGGAGTATCTTACTGCACTTACAAAATATCTCTATGTAAATAAGTATTTGTTTTTATAAACAAATACATTTTATTTCGGAAATGGTCATATAACACCAGGCGTACTTTAAGTACACAGAAACAATTAGCAGGCCAACCAATGCATCCATTGTTAGAGCATCTGGCATTAAAGGAAAAGAGCTGGGTCTGATTCCTAGGGCTGATCTCTCACTGTCTGGCGTGGCAGAGGCTAGCAGTGTTGAGTGGCAGAGAATACAATCCATGAAGCCAACAGAGCACTGTGCATCTCTCCGTAGCGACACAGGGAGATATAGCACTGGCAGACAAATGAGGTTCCATTTGGAGCCTTTTCTGGACAAGGAAAGTCTCCCTGAAGGACAAAAGAGGGGAAAAGACCTGAGAACCAAATAAAAGTTTCAAGGATTTTATTTTCCCGCTTTTAACAACTTCCCTGCACTCGGGCTGTCTTGTTGCACCCCATCATCTGCTAAATACCATAAGCCAGGATTTTCCCTTCACTCCTATGACTGACAGGCCTGGAGCCATTGCAGGTGTCTGGTGTTCAAAGTGTTCAGCCTAGGGGAGGAGGCTGGCTCACCTCTATCTATCACAGGCAAACTCTTGCCATCATGTTGCAGTTCTCCAAGGTAAGCTGACGAAGCGACCGTTTAGGGCCTAATTCTCCACTATCATGCACCTTGTACTTGACAGAAGTGCAAAGGGGGTACAGAGTGGGTCAGAAAGGTAGCCCTTGACACCCACTTTGCACACGTGTGAGTGACCACATGAAGTGCCGGGCAGTAGAGAAGCAGACCCACTCCGTTACCCCATTGCTCAGTTCTTTCTTCTATAACACTGGCACCTGGCATCAGTTGCCTCTCTGGTATGTTCATCAAGGTCAATGCGTTCCAGCATGTAGCTGATTACACAGAAGTGTTCTGATGTTTCCATGATTGATATCTGGCATCAGTTCTTCAGGTTTAAGCAGTCCAGCTTCATTATAACATCCAGGGGAAAGGGATATTTTTCAGACACCTGGTAAAGGAATATGTTCCACTTCTTTTGATAAGGTCTCAGTCAACTTCTTAACAATACAGGAGTATAAATTCCTAGAGACGCGTCAACCTGTTACAAGCAGTTAAAGGTCCGATTTTCAGAGGTGCTGAGCACTCACAACTCCATGTCATGTCAACAGAAAGTGTAAGTTTTCAGCAACTTTGAAAATAAGGCCCTAATGATCCTTTGCCTGTTAGGCCATCAAAATGATTGAGTGATTTCTTTATAGAGAGAATTCCAGGAGCAAATGAGCTTCAACCAGTTCCTCTGCTTATAAAAAATACCTGAAGCCATATGCGCTAAGTTCCTTCATAGCCTTTTGTCTAACTGAAAAGCAATGAAGTAATGTGACATGAGAGTCTTTTTGTGTTTCCCATCCTGCTTAACATGTTCAGCATGGCTATTCTAGAGCAGATAATGGCGTTCCATTAGATGTCATGGTCAGTATCTGATACACTTATGCTATGGCAATTCCTGGGCTATTAGCTCAATCACCTAGAGGAAATGAGATAGAAAATGCCCAGCAGAGTGGAACAAAGCCTTGTGGTCTGATACTAAATTTAAACCTCTGAGTTATGCTGCTCGCAATTACTTTTAGCTATGCCAGTGGTTTTTTTCCATGTAAGTCAGGCAAATCTATAGCAATTCTAGTGGCATCTAGCTGAGATTAGGACTCATGCATGTGATTTTCAGCAATAACTGATGCAACGACATGAGAGGAAGTTGCAAAAGTCCTTAAAGGCATCTGCTTGTGACTCACAAACATTTGTCATTGAAGTGCTGCTTCAGAAAATTGCACCAACGTTCATGGAACAAGTAGCTATTGCTATTCATCATACTGTCGTACTGAAAAGGCAAAACTGTCATCTCAGATAAATGCTTCTGAGCATGTCATACATGTGCTATGTATAATGTAATACATATGTATTAATAATACATGCATATGCATGTTCCTTGTAAAGTCCTTGCTATAAAGGAAATGACAGTCCACCCTCTTTTGTTGTCTGAAATATCATCTACTCTTACTATGATGTTACTCATTGGCAATGTGATATTGTGAATAAGAAAAAGCCTGTGATGCAAGATCTATAAAGGTCAGGTGCAACAGGTGCATACCTGGATCAGCTGATTTCAACATCACTATTTATGTAATAGTGTCAGGAATGAGGGTCTGCAGCAGAGCCAGTCTTCAGGAAACCTACCAAGTGCAGCTGGCCTGTACTATACTGCCTGATTGATTGGAAGGGTCAGCAGACTGGTTCTTAATTGCAGCAGCAGGTCAGCAACTGTTCAGAATGTTTGCCCACGGCTGCAGTAGTTCCTTGTTCCCAGTCCTTAGCCCCAGTCTTGCTCCTGCCTTCTCTCTTTCCAGGTAACCTGGTGCTGACCCTTAGCTCTGATTTCTGACTTCAGCTCTGGCTTCTGGCTCTGGATTCTGATTCCAGCTGTGAGCATTGGCTTGGGAAGCTGGCCTATGACTCGGTCTCTAACCCTCGTCTCCAATTCCTGGCTCCTGCTCCAACCACTAGGCATGATCACCCACATGCCAGTCACTGACAATAAGGCAGATGAGAATGAAACCAATAAATAATTTTATTTTTCAAGGGCAAAATTTTCAATCTGGAGTGCCTGAAATAAGCCACTTTATCGACACCTGTGGATTCAGGAATCTAAATGTAAGCATCCATGGCTGAACATTCTTAACAATTTGAAAAATGCCTTACCCACTGAGACATACAGACACTGCACAGAGTGTTAACCTACAACAACGGGAACCTATTTACAATAATAACAATAAAATAGGCTTTTCCAGTTAGTACCAAAGTTTCCAACCTCGATAATTGAACTCCAGATCATTCAAACAGAAAGTCCCCAAAATAACACAAATAAAAGGTTCCAGTTTCTCAGTTGTGGTCATGCTGTGCTCAGCATAGGCCCCGATGGAGGAGACAAAAGTACCTTTGCAAAAGTACATTTGTACCAATGCTTATTCTGAGGCCAGCCAGAGCCCTGCTTAACCCTAGGTGCAAGTCAGAGCAACCTCAGGGTTACTCTAATTTACACTTGGCTGTCCTCAGCCCCAAGGAGCTGTAATAGCAGCTGAAAATAGTTGGAATGCATCTAGCCATGCCCCCTTGACCCTGTCACATCCTGGCTACATCTCCTAGGCTGTACAGCTATTATACCAACCCTATGCCACATATGAAATCTATCTATGCTAGAAATATTCCCTAGGGATTGAGGATCCCTGAATTAAAGTTGGTATAAAGGGGCTGTAACGCATCTGATAATCTGGGCCATAGTCTCTTTTCCAGGTACTCAGGTACAGTAGGGATGAGCACGTGATAGATACGTAGAGAAGTGCTTGCATTGTACCTTCAAGTATCATTTTGACAATGGAATCCACTATAACTCTAAGCAATAGCCACATCTCCCTTTAATTTATATTTTTTCCTTTTCAAGATTGTAAATGTAGCAACAACAAAAGTACCAGGTAGGTGAACGTTGATGGAATCTTTTTTTAAGAGGGATAGTGTTGGCTTTCTCCATTGCAATCATGCACAAGACACCATTGAGGCTGAAAGCAGGGGTCCGTTTATTAGCTGCAAGCACCTTCCCTTATAACTTTTTTCCATCATATTATTGCGCATGCGTTTCTTATAGCAGTAAACAAGTATCACAGCAGTGAGTGCCTTTTCACACACCCCAATCTGATCGGTTAGGACTAGCTGAGAAGTGCATGGGGAGGCCGTAATCAGTATATACTTCGCTAGTTCCCAAAACAACACCTGTAGGGTCATTTGGAGGCCAGCCAAGACCAGGGTGTGCCCAGCAGTCTTGTCTGGCTCCGCATAACCCTACAGGATAGTAATCGCATTACTGTTCAGGCAAAGTACCTTTCACATTTAACTCACTGCTTACTTAAGTGACTCTCCTTCTGAGGGCAGTGAAGTCAGTGGGAATTTTGACAGAGTAAGCATTGAGTTGAAATCCCAACAAGTTCAGTAGGCAGGGCATATAGTTACAATGATACAAGACAGGCGAGTTTAGCCTCTCTTGGGAGGACATTCTTATAGTGATCCGTCAATAAGAACATGGATGAATAATATTGAGCAGGACCTACGAGCTCTTTATGTGAATTACCATCCATGGGAAAAATATGGGCCTTGACTGAAAGAGGTGGGGGCAAATTGTGAGAAAGTCCAAGGTCCGCCGTGGTCTGTAAAGTCAGGGATTGAGTATCTAAATAAAGAATGAGTTAAAAAGTGAGTCAAGACTTCAGACTTGGGCCACAGTGTGTTTTGTCTATAGAAGGGCTGAGAACATCTATGCACATTCTTCCAGCTTTGATCCATATGTTGTATTTTTAAAAAGAGGACATTTATGTGAATTATTACATTAATGCAATATTCTGATTGGGACTTTGTTCATGATTCAGGAAAATACTCTGTTAGAGCAAGCAGTACAAGCTGACACCACCCACAGTGACACAAAATAATATGTATGTACAATAGGGCCAAGATACAGTTGCTGGGGAATCCATAAATTATCCAGAACATTGAACTGACAGACTTGTGTGCGTATGAAATACCAACCAGAATGTTTAATCCATGTAGTGTTTCGTATTTAATAGCTCTCTGGGACACAGCCCCTGATTGCAGTTCCCATGCCAACTGCAGGATTGTGACACATTTGCAGGCTGATGATGTCATAAAATACCTGTTGGAATACAGCTAAAGCATCTGCAGTTTGTTTTTAAAACTAACTTCTGGCCAGAGCTTGCAAGACAATTTTTTCCCTCACGAGTGCAAGTTATCAAAAGCTGTACTCGTAAGCTAATATGGTTTAAAGCTTTAAGATGTCTTTGTGCTGTCGCTTTTTGGAAGATGCCAAGCGAGATTTGAAAAAGGCAGATAGAGAAATAAGGAGACAGATAAGGCTGATGGACCTGCATCCACATTACCTGTGCGATACACACCTGCATCCACACTGCCTATGCGATATACATCTGCATCCACACTGTGCGTGTGAAATACACCCATATCCACATTGCCAGTGTGATATACACCCACTCTGCTGCCGACCATCATGCCTCACAGTTTGGGAGAGGAAAGCCATTAAAGCAAAACTGGAGGCAGAGCGAGAACTGGACAGGTAAATGAGCTTATTATTAGCCTTTTATAGCTAGTAGTGCCTTTACACTGAATTAAGGAAAGAAATTTGACAGCTGAGTTTTGAGTAAAGGTGGAAATGGGTTAACACAATAACTGACAAAACTCAACTTCCGGGAAATGTAGGAACTGTAAGAGTTTGAAAAAACCATAATGATGTAGTTTAGAAGGTATAAACAACAAGAGTTCTGTAGCACTTTAAAAACTAGCAGATTTAAATTTGTGAGTTTTTAAGTGCTGCAGGACTCTCATTGTTTTTGCTGTATACAGATTAACACGGCTACCCCTCTGGAATTTAGAAGGTATGGAGGTAGTTATACCAGCGGTGCCTGAGTGTTAAATATTGTAGAGACGGCGAAGCAATAGAATATCGTTCAAAAATGTTAACAGCAACAAATTAAATGTCAGATAACACGTCAAACTAAAAGAAAATACATAGGTCTAGTCAAGGGCCAGATTAGGATCTTGCTGTAAATCCAGAGTCACTCTATTAAAAGTTAGGTGTTATTTATTATGAAATTGAGCTCAGTGGAGCTCCAGATTTACACTGGTATAAATGGAATCAGAATCTGGCTCTAAATGAGAAGCTGTGATAAATGATAAACTCATCATTTGAGTGAAGGGTTAATGAGCAATCTGAAACTAGAGGGGATAAGCAATCCTTTGCTTGTGAGACAGAATCATATGCATTAAGAGGTGGTGACTTGGATAGTATTTACTTAATACATTATTTTAATGTATCTTGTTTAACTGCAGTTTTTCCCCCTACACAAAATTTAAACTTCTGTTAAATATTGGGCTTGAAGGGGAGGCCTTGATTTTGCCAGTTTAAAACATGACACTGTAAGTATACACTGAGGATTGAAATTGGCTTATATTCTCTGCTATGCTCAGTCTCCATTGGATATGGCAGAGCTGGAGGAGAGGGAAACCTCTAGGGACTGTATAGTGAGCCTTTATTCCTGGGTTGGGTTTTACACTAGTCCTAGCAGAAATGAGAGCAGCCAAGGGGCTGCTTTAAATTCTCTCTGCTGTTACAGCTCTCCATCTCAGAGTAGCAATAGTGCAGCCACAACCCTTTCACACAGCACATGTGGCTTCAGGAGGAGATGGAGTAGGTGCTGGCACATGAAGATACTCTGTATTTTCAACAGCTGAATTCAAGTCAGAATTTGATGCATAACACCAAATTGTGATGTTGCTACTCATGCAAATCCCAGTGAAGTTAACAGAAGTTTTGCCTGAGTAAAAACAGATTGAGGACTTCAGGATCTGGTCCAATGATAGAGTGAGAGTTTTGCCTGAGTATCAAGTCCATAGTGTAATCCTAACCACACTGTTTCTGAAATTGGCCTCATTTTCATTATGCATCTGCTTGAACTGCTCTAACCTGAGAGAAGGAATTCAGCCTACAAGTCTGGAAAAATCAAATATCATCCTCTCTCAAAGAACACTGAAACCCATAGTGATGCTGAAAATGTCCAGTCATATCACTCCTTTTCCACAACATTTATTCTCTTAAGATTAAACATCCCTAAGTGATTGACTAGAATGTCCAAGGAGACAGCAGCACAGAATTCATGAACTCTCACAAAGCAAGATAAATAGATTTCCAAATGTTGTGCTAAATTGAATCATCTTAGTTTTGTATCATAGGAATAATGTTCCTGGATCTGGAGTATACTGGTAATAAACTGCTACACTCATCAGACCTGCAGTGTCTAATTTCTCATTTATTGTCCTGTATTCTCCTACATCACACATAATATCTATTGAATTTGGTATCTTAAGTCCCGTTTAGTCGGGTACAATTGAGATTGGGCTCTTTTATTGGATATTTTGCAAATGGTTTGAATGAGAGTCATGTTTTTGGTTGATTAGAGTGTCATTTCACAGTGCAAAAAGTGATTTTAATGGCCCAATTAGCTTCCATCCCAGTGCTGCACAGGAGACATTTAATTCTGTGTGTGCATACCAAAAGCGTCTCTTGTACATAGATCACTTTTAACAAAATTTCTCACTTGAAAAGGTAATTATTTATAACTATTCATTTGAAAATGTCAGATGATTTGTTAAGTGGACATGCATTGGTGTCTATTGGCTAATGATGAGTGTTGGCTGTTGTGTCTTTAGGGTGACAGAATGTTTCATCTTCACAGTTGTCTCATCCTAAGAAAACACAAACCCTTAATTACCGAAGCACATGGATGTTTGTTCATTGATAGTGTAGCCAATTTCACATCAATGGTGTGGATCAAAATATGCACCTATCTCCCATTAATATATGAGAATAGACCCTACACTTTGATTTACTTCTTGGTCCTCAAATAAATGTGCATGCTGTATACTCCATTCATCTTAACTTTGTTCTTGTTTGTTAAACTTCTTATTAAGCAAAGTTACAATAAAACATTAACATACTACATCATACCTTACTTATTCAAATAACTGGCTAAAGAGTTTGGCTTGCTGCGTGCGGAGCCCACCTCTCTTGAGTATGCTAGAAAAGGTGACCAAATTTCTAAATACCTATCCTCTTTTTAGTGCTCCTCTTGCGTACATACTTGCGCTTTTCCATTACAAAGATAGTCCATATTTTTCTATATATCACAGTCCCATAGGAAGGGGGTATCACATTTGTAATAATGTGGGATACAAAGTTTAGCTGCTAACAATCAAAAAATTAATTTGTCATGCCGTTTAAAGTATAAATTCTTTAGTGGAGCATTAAGTAACCAGGTCGGGTGATCTCCAGGAAGCCAGCATTTTGTCATAACATGAATCTCTTTAACAATTTCCTCCCAAAACCATCTAATTCCTGCACACAACCACCACATGTGCAAGTACATTCCTCTTGCCCCACAACCCCTCCAGCAGAGTGCCTCCTTAGTAGCAAAAATATGATGGATCTTAACTGGACTCAAATGTCATTTATACAGTAATTTATGAAAAAATTCTTTACACGCTACACAATTTGAAGATGTTTGTTTATCCCTTTCCCCCAGAGACCCATTCATCCAGATCAATTTCTTTGTCAAAATCTCTCTCCCATCTTTTCATCTTGGTTTTTTTCTTATCAACAGCATTTTCAATCAAAATTGTATGTATCTTAGAAATTGAACCTTATGTTCCATCTTACTCTTGGGTCAACTCCTCAAATGTGATTAAAGGTCTAGCTAAAGCCTTCTTGTATCCATATTTCACAATAAAATGTTTGACTTGTAAATATTGAAAATACAGCCTCTTTATATTATTTATGTTATTACATACTTCTTGGTATGATTTTAAACCAGGACCTAGCACAGCTCTCTGAATTAAGTATCTCAGCTTTTACATGCAATGACTAGACACTCTGATACTTCCTAGGGATAAATTCCTGAGTACTAATGAAAGTAGCTAAGAGAGAGGTCTTGGGTGACAGGAATTTCAAAAAAAATTGTCCAAAGCTTCTAAGGTGGTTTGGATGAATGGGTGACTTTTTATTTTTGGTGACCTAAATTTCTTTTCTTGTTTTTATTTTTTTTATTGTAGCATGCGAAGAAGAGTTAATAGGATGTTGAACTCATGCCATGAGCATAAGGTTTTCGCTCTGATGGACGTTAAGGGGTTTGACCCAGAAGAAGTTACAGTGAAGGTGAAAGATGGGAAAGTTAAAGTATTAGCTGAACATGAGGAGGAGCATAGGACCCTAAGAGGAAAGGAATACAACTACACAAACCTTACCAAGGAGATCAGCTTGCCTCCAGGGGTGCATGAAGAAGAGGTGACGTACACTGTAGGACCTAGCAGTTTGGTGAAGATTGAAACTCCACGCAAATGTTATCCTTGCCTCCTAAGTCTAATTTGAAGACAGTGGACTCTGAGCAGCAGCAGTCATACAGTAACATTTACATAGTACAAGCAACTCCTCCCATGTTTTTTTAACTCTACCTTTTAAGCATGAGTTGGCAACTGTTCTGACCAGTTTAGAAACAAACAGTGCTGCAAAACCACTTGTTTGAGTGCAAGTCTTTTGGTTTCATTTTGAAGGGTTTCTTGTGACTTTGTCAGCAGTCAAAATAAATAGGAATGTTTTGCAAAACGAAGACAGAATTTTATTTTAGAAACTATGGTAACTTGTTAAATAATGAAAGGCCCACACAGGTAGTGCAATTCATGAAGCTGGCATTATCACTGCTCATATTTTCATTGATTAAGGTTAGAAGGGGCCATTATGATCATCTAGTCTGGCCTCCTGCATAGCACGGGCCATAGCATTTCACCCAATAATTTCTGCCTCAGAAATACTTTCTGTTTGGGCTATAGCATATCTTTTAGAAAAACATGCAGTCTTGATTTAAAGGCATCAAGTGATGGGAAATACACCATAACCCTAGGTAAGTTGTTCCACTGGTTAATTACCTTCTCTGTTATTTCTAGTGTGAATATGTCTAGCTTCAGCTTCCAGACAATGGATTTCCTTGTGCCTTTTTCTGCTAAAAAGCCATCTACTATAAGAAATCTCTTCACTATGTAGGTGATCAAGTCACCTATTAACTTTCTCTGGAGTAACCTAAATAGACTGAGCTGCCTACGTTTCCTACTATAAGGCATGCTTTCCAGACCGTGAATCATTCTTATAGCTCTTTCCTGAACCCTTTCCAATTTGTCAGCATCATTTTTTAAATGTGGACACCAGACATAGACATAGTGTTCATTAATGGTCTCACTAATGCCACATACAAAAGGTAATACCACTTTCCCACTGCTCATGATGTACTTGATATGTTCTCCATTCTTCAGCACTGTCAAGCTGCCTTTATGTTACATTCACTAAGAAAGGGGGTGAAATAAAATAGTCCCTTTGTAGGGGTGTAGGTATGCAGGGCCCTCCCTCCCTGTCAATCTCCGAGGGAGGCCATGCCTCTTTGCTACACAGTCCTAGGATGACAGTCTGTCAACAAAGGAAGTTCGCAGTCTCCAGGGTTCCAACCCTCTGGCAGGCTAGAGCAGGAGTCTGTAAGCTCAAGCCCTCAGGTAGGGTGGGACACCAAACAATCACAGGGGCCCAGGCAGGGGTGAACACCAACACAGTCTAGGCCTCACAGGCAGGGGTGAGCACCAATAACAGGTCTCCTGGCCCAGTGGGGGGGAGCCTGCCACCCCAGGGTTGCAGGGGCAGGAGGTAGAGGGACTCAGCCCCACCCTACTCCATTGGCTCCCAGCCCAGGGCCCTAGCAGCGGTGGAGCACTGGATTGACGGGTCTCTGGCCAAAATGCGCTGATCAGTGCTTGGGCAGGAGCAGAGCCAGACTATAGTCGGCTACCCATGGGTTACTTCCTACACCCCCTTTGTCGTGTACCTGCAGCTTGGGGCTGTCCTCCATCTCCCCAGGTTACACTGCAAGTGGCAGTCCCAGCAGCTCCTCTGGCTCTCGGTCAGTCATTGGCTCAGGCCAGTCTGAGTGCAGCAGCTCCTCTGGCTCTTGGAGCTGGTGGGATTTGTCTGTCCTCCTAGGTGGCTCCCTCCCCAGACTGAGCTGCAGGGCCCACCTTTTGTACTTCCTGTCTCTGTCCTGCCCCCCTGATTCTGGCAGGGTATGTGTGACTTTCCTGGTTCCAGCCATCACAGGGTGTATGGCCCTCACTTGCTGTCAATCTCCAAAGGAGGCCATGCCTCTTTGCTCCATCCTTCCATTCAGACATTTACTAGGCATTATGGACATGGGTATATATACAGTACTTTAGTTTTGTAGTTTATACCATATGCATACGCATTGTTTGACTACTTCATTTCACCAAAAATGTGCAAAATGTTAAATTTGGGTTAACCTGGAAGGAATTTTTTTTTTGATTCAGCCAGTGAATCACAAACTTGATTATTTTCACTGTTCTCCCTCTGCAGTCTCCATACATGCAGACTTTGCTCGTGATCAATGCTGAACGCAACTTGTCCTTGTCCCCAAAGTCATGGTCAGCATCCTGTCAGCTAACTCAATTCTTTACTGCATTCAAACAAGGCAAAGTTCTGTAAGGCAGACAAGTCCTCCCTGGGGGATTCACCCACCCCAACCAGGCAAGGGGGAGAGCATGTATGTATAAACCATCCTCTGTCTCCCTCTCTGAGAACAGCAGACCCAGAGCTGTCAAGGAGTGTTGATGGGATTCTCTTGGCTCTGCAGCTACAGGAGCAGCGAGCTGAGCTCTCCATACCAAGATAACTGTACCACCCCACTAAGCTACCTACTCTGCTAGCTTTGAAGGAGGCATTGTTTCCCTCTTGACACGCCTGCTGCTGGCTTCCTGCGTTTTGAGGGAGGGGCTTAGATGATCTCCTCCCCACTACCCTCGGCTTGGCTTTTCCTTCTTTGGAGGGAGGTGAAGCACTTCCACCTGCCCTCAGATTACTAGCTTCTTGGGAGAGGAGGTGCACATGTCTCCTCAGCCAGCACCCCAGGATTTCTCTGATCCTCTGGCCCTCTCTTGTTTCCCCCCCCCCCATGGGCTCTTTACTACCCCAGCAGGTTTCTTGGGGGAGGGGGTACACAGGTAGCTCCCCATATCTAAGCCCCATATGGGGGTCTTTGAAACAGCAGGGGGTATTGGGGGATTGTTTGTAAAATAAATGTTTTGAACCCCCTCCCTGATTTGGTCAAATGGACTCCACTTTAAATGTAGGAATCCGTAGTGACACTCAGCAAGGTGCTGATGCGTGGCGTGCTGCCAGCAAGGGAAACCTGTCGGGAGACAAGGCAAAAAGGCGGGAAGCCTGCATACCCGAGTGCCGTGTGCACAACATGAGGGTCGTGTGCACAAGGCTAGTGCCGTGTGCACAGCCTAGAAAGCGGGAAAGGATGCTGGCCAGTGATTGGCTGATTTAAGAGCAGGCCAAGGTTACTTAGGGCAGACAGTGCCACAAGTCGGGGTCTGTCCATCCCAGTGGCAGAGTGGGGAGGGCACATTTGGTTTGCGCAGGCATCAAGAATCGAGGACGAGAAGCAGACGACTGTGGACCTGGAGCTGAAGCAGACGGTTAAGGCCAGATCGTGACCAGCACTCCTCGGGTGGAGTGAAGAGCAACTGTAAATATTCAGAGACTAAGGGGGCCCAGGGTTGTGTTACTTTTTGGGGGGTCCTTGCTTTACCCCCATTGCTTATTCTTAACTGCAGTGGCTTTATGTTCATTTGTGGTCATCACAATAAAATTGTCCTGTGGTTGAACACCAGCGGAGTGATTTACAGTCTGTTCCCGGGGATAGATCCGGAAGTCAGGGTAAATGAAACTTTCCCCGTAACAGGGGAGACTCCCCATTCAGTCAGCTATGGCGGCCCTATCAGCGCCTCTGATAGACTCATAGACTTTAAGGTCAGAAGGGTCCATCATGATCATCTAGTCTGACCTGTTGCGGATTGCAGGCCACAGAACCTCTCCCATCCACTCCTGTAATAGACTCCTAACCCCTGGCTAAGTTACTGTAGTCCTCAAATCATAATTTAAAGACTTCATGTTACAGAGAATTCACCATTTACACTAGTTTAAATCTGCAAGTGACCTGCGCCCCATGCTGCAGAGGAAGGTGAAAAAACCCCCGAGTCTCTGCTAATCTGACCTGGAGGAAAATTCCTTCCTGACCCCAAATATAATGAACAGTTAGACCCTGAGCATGTGGGCAAGACTCACCAGCCAGACACACAGAAAGAATTCTCTGTAGTAACTCAGAGCCCACCCCATCTAATGTTCCATCACTGGCAGTTGGAGATATTTGCTGCTAGCAGTCACAGACTGGCTACATGCCACTGTAGACAGTTTTGTCGAACCATCCCTTCCATAAACTTATCAAGCTCAGTCTTGAAGCCAGGTAGGGCTTTTTTTGCCCCCTTGGTTGTTGATGAGGTAGGAGGCTACTTGGGTGAGGTTTCTACCTGCTTTCTGGAAGAAAAAGGAGAGGGGGAATCGGACAACATTCACATACAAATATTGAAATAAATAAGACGACTAACACTGGCCATTTATTCTCCCTGCCTCACATTTTACAAAAAGTGATACTATAGGGAGGAGCAGCACTTTAAGGACAAAGTGCTTTCATTTCCAAGGCCCCACATCTATTGAACAGCAGTTACCAACACACATAAGACCAACTAAAAGCATTTCCTGCTTTAGGATAGAACAGAATCAATAGCCTGAGATTTGGTAGAAACATTTTCATATTGAAAGAGACAGAAAGGCAGCAATACATGTTTTGCAAAGTGTTAACAAAAATATTTAGACCAGTTGCCTAGCAGCTTGGTAAATATTTGCCACTTCAGATCTTATATAGCTCTCTGGTTGTCTGACTGGTGTGTATCTTCACTATACAACCCTAGAGTTCTTTTTATTGCCGTTCTAAGCACAGGCAGGAGGATTTAAGGTTAAAATGGTCTTGAAATACTGAGGCTGCAGATTTGCTCAGGAATTGCATTTGCCTCATCAGATTTGTGCATCTCAGGCGGAATTCACTCTTAGGGGAAAACAGGCTGCATTTCCGCTCCTTCGCAGATTATGCCTGGAGAGGGCAGCTTTAATTCATACTTAGGACTCTATGGGAACAGGTACAGGCAGGTTGCGCTACCCCTGGCTGCCTGGCTAAGGCCTCTCCCCAAAAACCTCCCCAAACAGCATTGTTTTCAGGCTGAACTGGGCCTCAACAAACCCTCTGGAGGAGGGAAGGGAAGGTGGCAACCTATTTCTGCTGCAACCCCACCCCAGAACAATGCAAACCCCTCACACAAGGTGTCCTGTGCACTCTGATTTATGCTGGAAAAAAGCAGGGCCTCTAATGTTAACTGAGCTAGCAACATGGTGGGTGGCAGTGTTACTAGGCAAGCAGGCTGTAGCTTTAAGAGCCTAGTTGGAAAACAAATTGCATAATAATGAGTCTTCCATAGTAGTCACGTGCGACATGACTGATTGGGCAATATACTCTTTATCCATAGTACCAGTGGAGCATATGCAGCAGCAGTGCAAGCTTCAGACCCTGCCCTGGCAACGTGCCTCTTGAGCAAATCTGGTGTTCGTGAGCCGGGAAGCTTTATCATCAACCCTTGTATTGTCATAGCTGTTTTCCTGGAATATTCCTCCAGAGATACTAAAGTGTAGAAAAGTCTTGATGTTCAGAATCTGACACACAGGTTAAGGTCTGCAGGTTACACGATTGCCATTCAGAGATGGCCAAATCAGACAGTAAACAATTACCTATTTCACCGTGTAGTTAGAGAGCATCCCAGCCCACAGCAACCCCCATCTCCTCTGGCTAGTCACATACCCTGCAGGAAAGTTGCTAAAAACAGACAAAGGCTTCTGCTGTAATATGCTCGCTAAAGGTCTAATCATTCCACAGGTGGATTTGATTTGGCTTGGACAGTGATAGTCTTTCCAACCTCGTGCTCGGATATGGGGAGTGGTGGGGCTGGGTGGGTCATTGTTCCAGAAGCATCATTAGTGAAGGCACAGGATTCCAGAGACCAGCCTGGTAGGGCTGATGTTTTGGGAGGTTGTGCCTTGGAACTGTTTGAGGGTTATTTTGGCCTTGACACACAATGTGTTTTAGTGTCAATGAGATTTATGTGCCTCCGCTAGCATACTTCCAGCACCCCAGATATCATATAAGATGTTGTTGATAAGGAACCTTAAACTGTACATAAAGCTTAATGCAGAATTGCCAACTGCACAGGTTCAAAAATCATGAGTCTTTTTTTAAAAAAAGATTGTACTGTGTTTATTGTTCTACCTTTTAGTTTTGGAATCCCCTCTGCCCCATCCACTCTGTGTGTGTGTGTGAGAGAGAGAGAGCGAGAAAGAGCCAACTCACCAAAATGCATTGGGTATGATGATTTTGGCCTCCATGCTATGAGCTTTCCCCCTGCTTGTGCCCATCCCCTACCCAGCAGTTAATTCTGTCCCCCAACTTCCAAATCAATTCCTTGCCCCCAGACTCCACATCAGTCCTGCCCCTCAGTTCACACCCAGCTCCCCAGCCCTTAAGTTCCCATCCAGCCCCCTATGTCTCCACTCAACCCCTGGATCAATTCTGCCCCTCACATCAGTTCAACATACACCCCCACCACCACCCAGCCTCATCTCTGCTCCTCCTAGTGTTCTCCAACTCCCACTTCCAGGCCTTTGGGGAGAGGAAACTGCAGCAAGGTCCCTTCTTCCCCTTCCAGGTTAGGAGATTAGCTGCAGGGGTTTTTCCCACATACCCCTGCCCCTTCCCAGGCCTGATGCTGCAGAGGGCAGTGGAAGGAGCAGAGGCACTGTCTGGGTGCTGGGCTCTTTTCTCCTTCCTCCCCTCCCCCTCCTGTGAGAGTGGCATCCAATCCTCCCCACACACACAGTTACTGGGTTTTATTCATAGATTCACACAGCTGAGTTGTGAAATGGATCCTGTTCCCCAGAGCAGAATGCCATCCCCCACCCAGCACCTCTTCTGCTCATCTCTCACACCAGGCTCCTGTGTCTTATGGGCCATCATGTCTGACCCACACAGGATCAGCATCTTAATGATCTTGTAGTGGTTGAACTGCCCAGTGTCCCACAGAGCACTGTGGCCCCTCCCTGTCCTGGGTATTGGCATCTACACCAGCGTTGATCAGATGTGCCACAACATTCGCCCAACCAGTCTGAGTCACCATGTGCAGAGGGACCTCATTAGCTTATCTTTGAGGTCTGCAGCATCCCTGATTAGCTCTCCTACTCCAAAGGTAGGCACCTGGGTAATGCAGCCAATTGGAGGGGGTTTCCCCCAGGCAAGGCTGAAATTCGCTAGAGTCCTGGAGCATCTCCTGATATCCCCAGACAGGCTCTAGCACTGGCTGAAATCCATCACTTATGAAAAAAGTCCCAAGAGCTGGCAACATTTCTGTGCATATGGATTGTTCCGGTAGCACACTGTTGTCTGTGGACATCTAGTGTTGTGCCAAGCCTGGCCTGGTGCTCCCCTGAGTGAAACGTTGAGAAACCAGGGGTAGGGTGCTGGGTTTTGGGGAGTTTGAGTCCATGAGAGACTCTCCCTTACAAAGTAATCCACAGAGTGAAAAACTAGAAAGTCATTCTGCTCATTCTGTTCTGACAGCTCTTGTTAACAGGCATTACCTGGTGGGCACAAAAGAAGAGTGTGTTTCAATGAATCCCATCGATCAGAGACTTCAGGTTTTCAAAGTGTTTATACTCTTACAAAAATCAATAGCAGTACTAGCTCAGCCTGCTTCTTATTCTCACTGCTAGTCTCAATCTTCTAACAGTATGGCCAGTGGGTTCAAACTCAGGGGCCTATATCCATATTTAAAATACCTACATAAAAACCTTGTTTTCAGAGATGTTGTTCAATTCATGTCATCTGTCAGTTAGTCAGTTCTTAATCCATTTAACATGAGTTTTGATATCATATAATGCTTTTTTTGGTACAAAATGTCAGACTGTCATACAGCACTCAGTCAAACACCTTATAAAAGTCTAGTATATTGCAATCTACCCAGTTATCCTGATCGACTAAATTTGTAATCTCATGAAAAAGTGAAATCAGGTTTAACAAGACCAACTTTACATAAAAATGTTGATGGACATTACACCCTGCTCCTTTAATTTTTTATGAATCGTATCTCATGTCAACTTTTCCATTATTTTGCGTAGGACTGATGTCAGGCTAACTGGCCTAGTGTTTCCCAGGTCATCCTGTTTGCCTTTTTTGAATAGGGGCATGACATTAGCATTCTTCCAGTCTTCTGGAATTTCCTCAGCATTCTCAGATTTGTTAAAAATTAACATCAATGAACCAGAGGTCTCCTCAGCCAACTCTTAAGACTTGAGTGCAAATTATCCAGGCCTGCTGGTTTAAAAATGTTTATCCTTAGTAGATGTTGTTTAACATCTTCCTTGGTTATTTAATGGACTAGAAAATACTTCATTATTCTCATGTGATACAAGTACATCATCCTGCTATTTTCAAAACATTTATTGAACACTTCCATCTTTTCTGCTTCATTAACAATTTTACAATCTTCATCTAGTAATGGGCTGGTATATCATCACTAGGACACTTAGTAATTGCTCACCAGAGCTTGTACACCTGCAGCTTCCATTTACTTCAGCAGGAGCTCACCGCTTCGAAAAATCCAGTCTGTTATTCAGGCATGTAAACTTAGAAACCTAACTTTAGCAATCCAATTTTGAAAAATGGGTCCTGGAGGACTTTATTTATGTCCTGTACAGGTGCAGTCTGGACAGCAACAGTGCAAACTTTTCCTCACTGTTTTGTTAATGTGGCTTAACCCTGACCTAGAGGGCCCATCTCTAGGGTCCCAGTGTACTTCACTCTCCATGCCCACTCACTCTTTGGCCTTTCTGTTGACAACTGCCATCAAATGGTAATAACTTTCAGTCATTATTGATTGAGGATGGATTTGAATAAGTAACCTAGAGACAAAATGTGCACAGTTCAGTATGTAATCACATTTCAGTTATTAAAACAAAAAGTAAGATAAATGGACTAGTTTTCTGTGTTTTGACTTACATGTTATGAGCCGCAGAACAGCTGTTTTTCTATTGATTAGACTGTCCTGTGTTACTGTTTAAACTCAACAATGATGTCAGAGTTGAGAGACAGATTAAGAACCATGTTCTAAAGAAAATTCCCGTGTCTTTATGCCTCATAGAAGTACCTCTTAGCGTAGAAAGAGAGAGTCTGAGACATGAGGTCTTGTATAAGGAGCCTAGTGTAAGGCCTAAGGCCCAAACAAAGTCAAGCCCGGCTAATATAAGGCAGTTAGCAAGAGTCAGGCCAAGTCAGGGCCTGCCCTATTACACAGCAGATGCCTGCTTGCAGGTTCACTATCCAATACATGAACTTGACAAGAACAGGGCTGGCACTACAAAAACACAAGCACTCCTAGGCACTAAGTATTCATGTAAACACATTCCAGTAGGGTAGTACCCCAGAACACCCTGATACAAGGTTATGGTGTAAAAATGCTCCCCAAAGATAATAAAAGGAACACACTGACCCCTCCTAAAGATAAGGACCTGATGACAGTGTAATGGATAGTGATGTTTTGAGCAAACCAACATGAACAAGGTAAAGGGTAGTAACTAACCACGTCAGAGGGGCAATATGTAACCTGTTTATATCGGTGTATAAAAGAGGGTCTCAGAGGAAGTGTTTTTGTCCAGCCTAGGGATGAATGGAAAGTCCCAACATTCACTGAGCTGTGTCCATTGTTACAGGCATATATGCATTAAGTGTACCTGTAGCATGTATAGGGCACTAATACTGTGCTTTATCAGCAATAAACCTGAACAGATGTCTTCATTACTGAATCCCATTTATGAATTTATTGGTTAGTTCGATCTGATTCTGCTGTACTGGCTACCTGGCCAGAGCCAGTGCAGCACACAGAGAGAATACACACAGGCAGCCAGCAGCTGACAACACCTTTAAAACCTCTTCTGCAACAGAAATTAATCTTCTAGGAGTCATTTGGTGCTGGTAGCCCATGTCTTGTAAAACAGCTGGTGGCCAGACACAAAAGTGCTCTCAATGGAACTCATGTATAACAAATTCTGCTTGGATTCCACTTTGCTAAATAAACATACTTTTGGAAACCTATTGTATTATCAGATATAAAAAATGGTAACATCCATAAATCAGTCGGAGAGCACTTCAATCTCCAAGGACACTCTGCAGCTGACTTGAAAGTTGCCATATTTCTACAAAAAAACCTCCGAAACAGTCTTCAGCGAGAAACTGCAGAGCTGGAACTCATATGCAAACTTGACACAATCAAACTGGGTCTGAATAGGGACTTAGAATGGTTATCTCATTACAAGAAGTAATTGTCATTGTTCGCACATTCTCACCTTCTAATCAATGGTTGTGAATAGGCCTCATCTACTCTAACTGAATGGACTTTGCTAATACTGACCCACCCCATTGTTGTTCCTTAGCCTTGGATGTATATATATACCCCCTATGTGACTTCTATTCCTTGCATCTGACGAAGTGGGTTGCAGCTCACGAAAGCTTATGACTGCAGAAATTAAATTTGTTAGTCTTTAAAGTGCTACAGGCCTCTCGTTTTTATTGTATCAGTTAATTAGATGCACTTACATAAATGTTACCAGTAGGTGGCATATGTTTTTATAAAATAAACAGTGTATGTTGCTATAGATTTTTTTTTAAAATCACCAGAAAATAGTAAAGATGCTGATGCTCAAAAAGAAGTTAAGGTGATAAAAATTACAACTGGTATTTTCTCATGTAACAGTAATCGCAATTGTTATGGGCTAGGCTAAATAGTGTTATGTGTCAGGTGTAATTGCTACCTGCTATTCAGAATAAATGTGAAGACGCTATTGTAATCAGGTACTGAAACAATGGCAGTAGCACCCAAAAATATAGGCACATGGAAATGCTGAATCATGTAGCCCAAGAGTTTTAAAATGCAGGGGCTGGGGTTTCGATTGGTGGAATTGTTATGTGTGTGAGAGGGAGAGAGACAGGACAAGCTGGAGGAAGGCAGACTGGGGACAGCCTGAACAAGCATGTTGTCTAACTAGGCTTGGCAGAATTTGATTTTTTTTAAAAATAATTTTGATGGATAATATTGATGCTATTTTAAGCATTTTTCCCTATTTTTCTGATTTTAAAGTTTCACAGTTACAAGATATTATGGGGTGGGGGAAAAGCAGACAATAATTATTTAATGATAGTGGACATTGAGATTCAAAAAGTTAAAGCTACCTAAATGGCATTTCATGCTCCACCAACAGCAACATTACAACATATTTTATACAAATTAAGAATGGGACTCCAATAAGTTCTCAAGGAACATGTATCTTACTTTGCCTATCTGTGAATTTCCATTATTATTGATGGAAATATTTTTTCAGCCATTTGTGTGTAGAGAGAAATAGATGTTTACCAGCATTTACTGATAAAAATCTAATACTTCCAAGCCTGTGTATGAACCTGCAAGAAGAGAATTGAGAACTTTCTGGGTCTGGTGCTGGCAAAAGAGGCTTGGGACTATCATCAGAAAAGCTATCCTCTGGTTTTTGTTTCTTCTGCATTCAGAAATGCAGGATTTTGTACATTACTTGTAAATAAACAAATCTGCATCAAAGAAAAGCACCAGACTCCATCATCAGTTTCTGCTCCCAAATAGAACATCCTTGGAGCCTCGAACTTTAACTAGTCACTCCAGTCAAACAGGGGTAACAAATAAAAAAGAATTGCAATGTGTTATCTATTAAGTTACAAAAAATATACTATAAAGGGTCTTAATCCTGCAACACTTGTTTGCAGTCTTTGCCAATGAGAGTATTTCCATTGACTATAGTACTAATATAGGCACGAGGACGAATGGGTACAAACTGGATATTAGGAAATTTAGACTTGAAATTAGACGAAGGTTTCTAACCATTAGGGGAGTGAAGTTCTGGAACAGCCTTCCGAGGGAAGTAGTGGGGGCAAATGACTTATCTGGCTTTAAGACTAAGCTTGATAAGTATATGGAGGGGATGTTATGATGGGATAGTTTAATTTGAGCAATTGATTTAGATTATCGGCAGATAAGTCTGCTCAATGGTCTGTGGGAATGTGGATGGGATGGGAACTGAGTTACTGCAGAGAATTCTTTTTTGGGTGCTGGCTGGTGAGTCTTGCCCACATGCTCGGGGTTTAGCTGATCGCCATATTTGGGGTCGGGAAGGAATTTTCCTCCGGGGCGGATTGGCAGAGGCCCCGGAGGTTTTTCGCCTTCTTCTGCAGCGTGGGGCATGGGTCGCTTGCTGATGGATTCCCTGCAGCTTGAGGTCTTCAAATCTTACTTTTGAGGATTTCAATAACTCAGTCATGGGTTCGGGGTTGTTATAAATGTGTATGGGTAGGGTTTTGTGGCCTGCCTTGTGCGGGAGGTCAGACTAGATGATCATATTGGTCCCTTCTGACCTATGAGTCTATGAGTCTATGAGTCTATGACTTCAGTAGGATTATGTAAAGACTATTAGCAAAAGTAACAGTTTACAGGACTGGTCTTATTCTACACTGCAAACATAATTTTAAAGATCTATTAGAACCAGAAGATTAGGGATGGAAGGGACCTGAAGAGGTCATCGAGTTCACCCCCCTGCTGGAAGCAGGACCATCCCCAATTAAATCATCCCAGCAGGGCCTTAAAACCCTCTAAGGATGGAGATTCCACCACCTCCCATGCCAGTGCTTCACCAACCTCCTAGTGAAAAAGTTGCTCCAAATAACCAATCTAGACCTCCCCCACTGCAACTTGAGACCATTGCTCCCAGCTCTATCATCTACCACCACTGAGAACAGCCTAGTTCTATCCTCTCTGGCACCCCCCTTCAGGTAGTTGAAGGCTGTAATCAAATTCCCCCACCAACCCCTGATTCTTCTCTTCTGCTGACTTAACAAGCCTAGTTCCCTCAGCCTCTCCTCATAAATCATGTGCTCCAGCCCCCTAATCATTTTCATTGCCCTCCTCTGGACTCTGTCCAATTTGTCCACATCCTTCCTGTAGTGGGGTGCCCAAAACTGGACACAATACTCCAAATGAGGCCTCAAGCATGCCAGATAGAGGAGAATAAACACTTCCCTCGATCTGCTGGCAGTGCTCCTGCTAAGCCCAGTATGCTCTTAGCCTTCTTGGTAACAAGGGCACACTCTTCTTCAGTTTATTCTTGTAAAAATCCGCTCTTGGGCCATAGTCTGCTGTTCTTACACAGGCAATACCAGTGAAGTCCTTTGACTTCACAGACATCAACTGGATTTCTGCCCAAGTGAAGAGTCTATGATTTGGCCTATTAACATAAAGGTTACTGTTAGAACATCCCTGATATTAGAGACCTTGTTGCATTATCAGAAGTTTATAAATATAGTACAAAGTACTTGTAATGAGAGGTCGCTTAAGGATATTGGCTCAGGGTGTCTTGTTGATTTATGGGTATGTAGGAGTTTTTTCTATTGCGGTGCAGTTATATGGAGGGCTGTGTAGATATGATTCCACTTTAATTTGCCTCAAACATTTTAAATTATGGGGTGAACTGCATGACAATCTCAAGGTGCAGGCAGGTACAGTAGCTTCTCCTGATGTAGCTTTGCCAATGCACCTCAGTCATAGTCAGTAATACCCTTGTTACTCCAGTCCTGGGCAGGCACCTCTCTCATTTTAGTAGGAATTACAAATTGCACCAGATTAGATGGGATTTTTGTAAGTGGGCGAATGCCCAAGAAAGCTATACAGCCCGAATTCACTGGACAGTCCTATCCTTTATAGATCTGTCTCTCATCCTGCAAGCTTGAACAGTTAAAGAGCCTGGATTTATTTCAGGCCTTATGAGGAGTCAATACATGATGACTTTGTGCAACAACATGGGAGTGTGTTGTCATTCTGCACCAATACAACATTTTGAGGTAAACCAAAATTATGAGGTAGCATCAGGATTTGATTACTTTATCCTGCAGGGAAAATAAAGTAGAAATAGATGGGAAGCTTAGTTCAATCATTTGATTTGTGACTAGAGCCAATTTAACCCACAGGTGAAAGAGTGAAGTAATACATTAATCTATTATAACTTTTAATCCTTTTGGTTCCCCCCAATTTGCATAGAAACTCCCACATTCTTGTTCTCCTCCATCTCCCATAGATAAAATCACTAAATTTAGCAGACAGTTGCTTGTAGGTACAAGTATACTTGGACACCAATAGCATTTTGGGTTTGTGGCCATCCTGGGGTCTTTGGAAGAAAAGACCACACTTGTCATGAATGATCTTGTACTGGCTTTAGATTGAGACAAAATTGTCCCTCTCATTAGCTTTTGTTTGGACTGGGAAGTACTATTTCAATTACTAAGAAGCATTGCATCTGATTCTTCACTGGTTTGCTACTTACATAGTTATTTATGCCTTTGCAAAAGAGTATAAAATCATACTCTGTGCATGAGTGCATGGAGAATTCCGACTTGGTCGCTTTTTATACCTACTTTGCAAAGGTGAAGGTAATTAAGTGAGAAGCAAGTCAGTGGAAGAGTCAGGTCCATTTCCAATGGCCAGTTTTTATAGCTCAGCCACTCCATTCTTAAATTCCTTCAGAACTCTTGGACACAACAGGTCTTGGGGACATTTCAATTTACATTATTAGTTGGTTCCAATACATCCCTTTTTGACACTGTGGCAGGTGAAGACTAACAAAGTCTTGTACCTTCTTTGCATTGTTCTTTCTCCCCTCCCCTCTATTTATGCCCTTTATTCTCTGGTAGTTTAGCAGATCCATTGACTCTCTTGCAGCTTCCTGTTTCTGATGAGAAATTCTTTGTTTATATTTGTTTTTATATCTCTGGCTATTTGTTTTTCAAATTCCCTCTCTTCCCTCCTAGTTTTCATCTTACATTTTAATTGCCGAAGCTTGCTCTCTTTTTTTTTTTTTTTGGCATCATTTGGGATAGGTTTCTCCTTCATGAAGGACACTCTTCACTTGAATAAAATATATGTACAGTGCCATTTAACCGTACTGATTTTCTTCTTGCCTTTCTGCTTCCTTTTTTGTTAAGTGATAGGAATACCTCTGGTGACTCTAGTTTGGAATGCTTACCTAGCCTCCAGGCTCCTTATAAATGTTGTCATTTCATAATTTTGTCTTTAGCTTCTTTTTAATTAAGTCCCGTTTTTCCTTTTTAAAATTCCCCTTCTTAAAGGCTCCACTCCTCTCCATTGCTCTCAGTGGTGCAGTTACGTCAGTGTAGCATCAGCAAATCTACATTGTGACTATTACAGTTTACTTCCTCCCTAGTGCAGCTGGGAGACCAGAAGGGAGATTGTGATTTGGGGAGTTATAGTCTTCCTCCTAGTCTGTCCCAGAAATATCACAACAATGCACTGCCCTTCATTAAAGGTTATATCACAAGCTCATGATTAGCTGAAAAGTACTAATATTGTAAGGTTATCATGTGGCTTCCTGTTGCCTTTCTCTGTTGCCAAATGATACACATGCCATGGAATGTTTTCTCTGTTTTAAACATTTATTTGAAATAATCCAAGGTCTTTAGGGTCTTTCCTTCCTCCCGGGACCTGATTTGGAACATCTCACAGAGACAATGCTTGATTGTCTGCAAGTAAAAGTTATATAAGAAGCAAAAGACAAAGAAACAATCAAAACTATGGGCCTTAACTTATTAGAAAAAAATGCAGTCTCTGGTTAGAGTTTTGCACATCTATGTTCCTGTATCTGAGAGATGTATTTGCCAGAACTATTATTATCCACATAAATTGACATGGCACTTTACAACTGGTAAAATGGTCTAAAGAGAAAACAAAGAACAAAATCCCTTCCGCACTGAGTTTACAGTCCAGAGGCTCAAATGAGTACAGTATAATTAGACAAAATGGCATATAGCATTAGCAGTGTGCAACCAAAGCAGAGAATAGATTTCTGTTGGGTCAGCTTTCCTTAACATTCTATTTGCTGCTTTCAATTCCAATATAAGCCCTGCCACTGCTTCCTATAGCAAACCTAAGAATACCTAACAAAAGAGTTAGTTAGCAAATAGCTAAGGCTAGTTCTAATTGCTTGTGGCTCTTTAAAAAAGATCACTATGTGAAGTGCAGATGAACTGTAGGATACACCTCATATTTATGCAGTTCAAGTAGCATTATCAACCATAGTCTGTGTCCTAGGGGAATACAAAATACTAGAAATAGTTGTAATATTCTTTTAAAAGATCTGAATGCAAACAAAGGTGCCTACGGGAATAAAGAAAGTGATTAAAATATTTGTGAGTTTCCATTCTTTCAGTTATTTTGAAAAAGTGGCAGGCCACGAGGCCTACTTTTTAATTCACACCACATGGGCACAGTGTCTCAGGTAATAGGAAATTTCAAAATCCATGTAGACAAGTCAGGCAGGTCTCCTACCTGTTATGGTAACAGATCTCTGATCACATCAAAGATCTTTTTCTCCAGTTTAGGGATGCATCTTAGAGTAGTGAACAATGTAGCATACTTAGACAGACCTTTGCCTCCTCAAAACTAAGACTAGAGCAGCATTTTCCAAACTTTTGAAAACTGATGCCTCCTTCAAGAAGAAAAAGCTAGTCACACCTTCCTTCAGTCTTGCCATGTCGTGTTTAAAGGGTTCATTTGTACATTTCAGTCCCCTTACCCACTTGTCCTTTGTGCTCCCTTCCCAGAGAAGCATATTTAATGCTTTGAAAACACTGGATTAGTGGGATTTATCCTTGTCTTTTCAGTAAACCAGCCAAAACAATTCATCCCCAGAAGCTCTTGATCTGGGGACCTTACAGAAGATTCTAGTAGGGAAACCACCCAACCAAACACTGAGCTTTGGTAAGCTAGTAGAACATTTCAACCAGCTGCTGATTGAAATGTAGTGATCTAGCCCCAAAGAAATCCATTTCCCTGTGAAGGTTCTTGGGGCACCCACAACTGTGAGTCACCTTGTTGTCCCCTGCCTCTAGCGGGAAGGAGTCTTGCCTGTGCCTGGCTGGGTGGCAGCACCCTAACACCACAGCCTTTCAGCCACTCAAACACTCTCTTCTAGGCAATGACAGCCCTGTCTCTGCCTTACAGGTTCATCTCAGTGTCCAAGTCCCTTTGAATTGTTCCCATGTGTTATCCAGCACCTGACACTGGCTACTCTCAGAAATCCCATATCCAGTGCCCCCAAAAGGTGCAATGTGCACTAGTTTCCCTTAAACCACTGCTACTTTAAACCACACAGCATTTGTGAGCATGTATAATAAAACAAAATAGGTTTATTTCAGAAAGAGTGGAGAGTTAACTAGAGACAAGAGAGAAGGGGGAAACAAATGGTTACAATACAAAACAAAAATGATAAAATGTGACCCTAGGTCTACACTTATCAATAGCTCCCTTTCTTAACTAATATAGTAGGTTTCCCCCAAAAAAGTTCAGTCTGTTGCAGCGCTGGCTGGTTTCTCAGGAACCAGGTTCCAAATGTTCATGAAACACTCCTGCTCCACCAATGGTTTGCTCACTGAAAGGATATAGAGTGCTTCTCCCTCCTCTGTGTTAGACCAAAAACAATGTTTTGTTTCTATTCACACAAAGCAACCCCCGGTCTTGTTGTAAAATTCCTTTTTGCAGTTGCTTTTGATAATTTCCCATTCAAAATCTTAGTATTGCTCAAAGCTAAATAATTGAGCCTTGCAGTGCATCACTGGCCAAACAGAGCTGGGTGGTAACTTCCCCTTGTGTGAATGGGCCCTTAATGAGACACATTATCTCCAGGCAACTAATTTCTATTCCACAACCATAAAGTGTACTTTCAACATAAATACATTATTCCTTAAGTATTACCCTTACATATATCTTGCAATGACTCTGAATCTTGACAAGTTAGAAGCTTTCTGTACATACTTTACATGTTACCCTCTATGGATAAATATCCTGCAAGACATGTGCTTGGTGTGTGAGTTTGTCAGGTCTGAAATAAGAGTTGTTTGCAAAGAACAGGAGACCTTTCACCAAGGCGGCTCTGTGTCAAAGCTCCCACACACTGTTCCTGCAGGTCAATGTGGTTCTCTGACAAATGGCAGAAAATAAATAAAAAGGGCAGAGGACTGAAGTGCCTATGGCTCAGAACTCGCTCAGCCATAGTCTATAAAATCTCAAAGTCATCTGCAGACACACAGTATGCCTTAGCTCTATAAGAAGCTAAAAGAACACAGAAACCACTACATCAGTTAGCTCATCACAAGCAGAACAGTTTAGTGTAGTAGTACACTATCTAATGGGTCCAGATGTCTACACACAAACTTAGACCCAAATCTTGCCTGCTTTAAAGTGTTCTTTCCTTCTTTGCAGATAATCAAAACCAGAACGGGCCTTCCTGTGACAGAACTAACCACACTTGACCAAGGAACTGTACCCAAAACATACGACTTAATTGCATTTGGACTGTTGAGGAATTTGGAGGAGAAGGAGTTAGGCCAAAAGTTATGTTAGTAAGAAGGGAGACAAGGCAGGTGAGGCAATATCTTTATTGGACCAGCTTCTGTTGATGAGAGAGACAGGCTTTTGAGCCACACAGAGCTCTTCTTCAGGTCTGGGAAAGGAACTCCCCGCCTCAAAGCAAAATCCTGGTCTCTCTCACCAACAGAAGTTGGTCCAATAAAGTACATTATCTTACCCACCTTGTTTCTCTAATATCCTGGGACCGATATGACTACAACAACACTGCATATAAGAAAAGATAAACATTTGAGGAACTTGCCAATATGCTAACCACGGTAACAGCTGGAAGCAGACTACCGATTGTCAAAGAAGTGCAAAGCATTGGGGTCCCTCTGGACTCATTGCTACTCATGGTCACACAGATTTCCAAAGTGGCATGCACATCTTCCCTTAACAACCTACACAAGTGCCTGTCACAACTGCAGTCCTTGTATTTGGGCACACCACAGGGGATGTCATAGAGTTTGAGGCCAGAAGGGACCAACAGATCATCTAGTTGGACCTCCTGTGTACCACAGGCCACCAACACCACCCAGCACCCAAGCACTAAACACCACAACCCGGAATAGACTAGACTGTTAAATGCCATAGCGAGATAATAGGAGGGACAAAGTTGCACCAGTGCCTGAGGCCCCTGCGATGGCAGGGAAATGATAATCCTGGCAAGCGACTTGCACTTTATGTTGCAGAGGAAGGCAAAAAAACCCCACACTGTTAATCTGACCTTGGGAAAATTCCTTCCTGACCCCACATATGGCAATCAGTTAGATCCTGAGCATCTGAGCAAGAACCAGCCAGCCGAGAACACTTCTGCATTCCCCCAAAGAGGATAAGGATGGGCAATGAAGGGAGGGCCCAGGGCACCATACTCCCTCCACACTGGTCCATGGAACAGGCCAGCAGCACTGAGTAGTTGGCACTGGTACAATCTCTCTCTTTGCTCCCATGGGGCGGTGTGAGTCTTCACCATCTACCCAGGGCAGTGGCTAAATGCCACAGCTTGGCTTTCTGTTAGCTACAACTTTCTCTCTTAGGTCAGAGTTCCAAGGCATAGCCTACCTTTGGTTAATTGTTACAGACTTTTCCATATAAACAGTCAGCTGGATGGAGTGGAGAAAACTGATGTCACTAATGGAAGATTTTAACAACAGATGGAGATGTGCAGATAAACTCCTAAAAACATAGATCCTCTTTTAATGTAATGGTCCCTAGTAGTAAAAGAGAAGGATGGGGAAATTAAAATGTGGCATGCAGTAAGAGTACAATATGATTTCTAAAGAGAACTTTATTGTGGCTTTTATGCTGTTTTAAGGACTATACAATTTGGTCAGGCCTACAGAAGTTAAAGGAATGGCCATAAATAATAGAATGAGATTTGGGGCCTGGCCCTACAAGGTGCTGAGCATCCTCAGCTCCCACAATATTCATTGGGAGATAAAGATGTTCAGAACTTGGCAGAACTGGGCCATTAATTTGAATGCATGGAGAACAATTTCACTTGAGGAGGGGAAAAAAACCAAACACATACGTCTACAGTAGAAGAACGTTGTCTGGGAAACAGTATTACAAGAACAAATCCAGGGACTCAGTAGACAGCATATTGCACAAGAGCATATAAGACAACAACTGCTGAAATGGGATATATACACAGCTACTACACACAGACAGAGCAAGGACCTTATTAGTAAGGGCACTGCTGGGGTACTGCATAGAGTTTTGGCATCCATTCAAAAATGAATGAAAGATTTAGAAAACACTTTCTTATTGCCTGTAGATGACAATGAGGCTCTTGTACCATGTTAACAGTTTGTGCCATGAACAGTGGCAGATGTTTAAAGCCATAAGTTCTTTCTGAATTATATGAAGTTTTAATACAATTAATAATCACTGTGTTGGTCCCTGGCCCTCCTTGCCAGATCACTGTGACCTAAGAATCAGTCACTCTACATCCCGGGCTGCCACCCAAAGCTATTTACTCATGTTGATGTAGCAGTGTAACATGACCTTATTATTTAAAAATAGGTCCAGGGATTGGCTCACTTAGTTTGTGAAACGTCTAACTTAGCTTGTGCTCCTGTTTTGCATGATGCTATTTTACAGCATGGTTCATTTGATTTCATAACTTTATAGTAGTCTCCTTCTAGAAACTGTATGTAAGTGCGCATAAAGAACAACAGTTTGTGTTAAATCAAGAAGGCAAAACAAAATAAACTACAATAAGCACTGTTTTTGTACAGGGCCTAGCACAGAATCGGTTCCTGGTTCGTGATTAGGGGCTTGCCTCCTAGGTGCTATGCTAACACAAATAATAAATAATATATCCCCCAAAGTAACAGTATTAAATAAAAGGGAGCAATATTTATGGTGTTTTATGCTTCAGCGTTCTATAAGCAGTTAGGTATAAGTCTTAAAATGTAGCAGTTAGGTATAAATCTCAAAATTTTACTGTCTTAAAAATAAGGCAGTAGTTCACAAAACCAAACAATAGCTTAATGCACATATGCCACGTGACGTAGTAGGAGTAGCAGTGGAAGTAGTAAGTATTATATTATGTTAGTCCCAAAGCCCCGATCAGGACTGGGGACCCAGTTTGCTGGACAATATACAGCCATAGAAAAGAGATAATCCTGCTGTGAAGGATATACAGTCTTAAAAGGAGTTTTTTGGTATCCACTTTGGAGAGGATTCTGCTGTCCTCCATCTTAGTGGTACCTGCTAGAAGGAGCTCCTGGAAACTGGGTAGTGGTCTGCGTTAATGCCCAGTCACTATCCATGCTGTATGCTCTGTGGATAATTGCACTGTATCTGCTCTGTGTCAGCTCAGGAACACGTTCCTAGCTGGGAGCTTGTTTAGACGTAGCACCTTAAAGGGGTGCTGGGTTACCCCTCGGTAAAGGGATTGGTGTGGCTGGCCAGAAGCCAAGACAGGGCACTTTGGGGAGCCATAGAAGCTACCTTTTTTGGCTCATATATTTTTGATCTGGCGTTTACTGCATGTAAAGCTCCATGCAAGGAACGCAGCCAAAGAGTTTTGCCAAATTTGTATCATGTTAGTTAAGCCAGAACCTTTGAAATAAACCTGAAACTGGGCAGAGAATTGTTTTATGTTTATAGCTGAATCCTGCCTCATTGCCACTCCCCCTGGCCCTGTTACACTCAAATATGCTATGCTTTTACAGAACAGTATAGCTGACACAGCACTGTGTATCAGGAGTGGGAGAACTATCAAAGTAAGTGTTATGTTAAATCCTTGGAAAGTACTTGTATTCAGAGAGAAATCAGCACGGAACACAGAGAGATGCAAACCCATGAAAAGTCTTTATTGAACTACACTAAAACTAGGCAGGACTGGCTGAACTATCCCCTAATAGTCTAACTCTATTGCTATGGCAACAAGCTAAGCTCTGTTGCTATGGCAACCTGGGCACTAAGGAAGACACAAAATACACAACAGTAAGATTTACATGCAAGAAAGTAATGTGTTTTTTTAAAAAAGAGAGACAAAATGGCATTAAAAAGAATCTAGTGAAGGACTGGCTAATTCTGGGGCTAGACCCTTTCATCTGTAGCTATATCCAGGACAGGTCAGCAGCGACTGATCAAAAGGTGCTGTCTGATGGCTTATATGACGTGAGTGGGTTGGTCTCTCCATTTGCCATGGTCCATGGTACTGGTGTGCATATCACAAAAAACTACCGCTGCAACTGCCGTCAGTTCACAGGCAGGATCATCCCCCTTGCCAACACTTGGACACTGGTGTGAGCTAGCTGGTGCACTAAGCACTCACCACCAGCACTATGGGTATGTCCACACTCTACACTGCAATCCGAACTTTAATCTAGCTAACCTGGCTCCAAATAACAGGGAAGAGGCAGCAGCACACACCCTGGAGTAGCTAGCAACACTAGTACTAACTACTGCATCTTCACTGCTATTTGTAGCCATGTTAGCTAGATCAAAGCTAGCGCAGGTATGCCTACCTAACTACAATCGCACCTTTAATTGCAGCATAGACATACATATATGAGGCAAGAGTCCCAGCAACCACCTCCTGGAGGGGCAACAGCAGCAGCAGGAGCTCCATCTGATTTGGACAGCAGTGGGAGTTTTTCTCTGTGTCTAGCACCTGCTTTGGTACTTTATAAATAGTGAAACAATAACAAAGAATGGGCAAAAGAGGCCAAGGTTGAGTGGAGACAAATGGCAAAGAATGCAGAGGAACTTGCACTGCCCATGAGGTATCTGTGCTGTGGATAGACACAGGCTTCAGGTGCCCGGGGCATCAGTCTGGAAACTTTCACAAGACTAACCTGACATTTCAGGCATCTGTTCATCAATTCACTTACATCCCTATCCCTAGGGTGAGAGCGTGTGGGGGCGATAAACAACCAATGCCCCCCCAAACCAGCTGTTAGTGCAGTTTCATATACACGGTACTACACACACACACAAATTACATTAAAAGAAATGTTGCCAAGTCATGCCGTGAGTTGGCCACCATCTCTGCACGCCCTCGGGGTCAGGGATGCCTCTGCACTGCCCTGGCTCTGTTCCTCCAAGCCCTTGTACACAGACACCACACATTTTGCTCATCCACTCACAACATCCTTTTTTGGGGGGGGCTAAGTTTATTCAGAAAAAATAAACTAAAAAATCTTTTCCAGGCCCTGACTCTTACTTCAGAGCCTGGGTGAGCAGAGAGGTTCCTTCACAGAGTCTTTTATCAGGTCTTATCTGCTCTGAGGTTTAGCTGGAGACTGCCCTGTTCAGAGCTGACTTCCTTGCAGAATTCCCAGAGCTAGCACCCCTCCCCAGGGGAGGCTTCGGGCTCTCTTATATCAAGAATCAGCTGCTTAAGATACCAACTCCTCCGCTGGGCCAGGAGTCTCTGTTTGGCTCATTTAGGAAGCCTGCTGTAGGCTGCAAGACTCTTGCCCAGCAGCTCCCTCACTGTCTCTCACTTCTTTGCTCTCTCATTCAAAAGTTAGGAAATATCAGACTTGTGGCTGCCCGTGCAACCTTAATTGGCTCCTATTTGCATATCCGCTATGATACAGCCTTTAATTACATATTCACAGTGCATACAGTGATTGACAACAAAAGGAGACGCTACCGGCTCATGAAATCCCAACCTGACCTAGGGAAAAGCTCAGAACAGACCTGCTCATTTTTAATGGCAGGGCCTGCAAGGTCACAGTAGATTACATCTCCCATTTCTGGGCGGCGGACAATCTGGAGAACACTCAGGAAGAACTACGATCAGGAGGCACATTCTGTGAAGGCAGCAGGGTGCAGGATCATAGAGGAGAATCTAGAGTGTTTGTCTGTAGAAACCCTGCTGCAAAGTCTGTGCCTTATTTGCGTCAACTATTATGTGTCCTGGAGGGGTTAAACTATAATCATGAGCCTAAAGCTCATGGGAAGCTGTGCTTAAGCTAGTGGGTGGTCCCATGGAGGTAAGGGGGAGTTCAGCACAGGTCTAAGGTTTAGGGTTTAGGTCTAATGTTTATGTCTAAGGTTTAGGTACACCAAGAAGGTGTACAAGACAGAATGTGTACATGCCCAGAAAGTGTGCTAAGGTGGCGGGTGCCTGCTCAGACCCAGGGTAGCTTAGAAGCACATAAATACAGTGTCTGGATCCAAGCACAGCAGCCTGGTGCGTGTCCAACAAGTAGGAGCTCAGCCAATGCTATGACAAAAGAATAAAAGGCAGCTTTGAACTGTGGAGGCTTTGCAGGGAAGAAATACAGCAAAAGAAAAATATTCCTTCTTCTATGCAGCCTACAGAACTTGTACCAAAAAAGTAATCAGAAAGTTGAGCTACATCTAATTGTGTAACTTCTGTTGTTCTGTATTGCCATCGTAAGTAACCATAGTCACCAACTGAACCTTTACCCGTGCAGCATGGAGAATAGAATTCAGAACCTGCTCCTCAAATTCATAGCAGCTAAGCCATAGGAGTGTCTTCATTAGTTATCACCAATATATTTTCACATAAGCTTATCCTTAATAAAAGATGGCAAATCATGTACAGCACCATCTGTATAGGTCAGATTTCTAAGGGTTTGAAACATGTTTGGTTATGGTGTTACCATTGTAGCCCATAAAAACAACCTGCTTGCTTGCATTATATATGTATATCTTTTCTTATAGATTTAAGTTTGTCGGTGTGGTTATAATAGAGTTATGTCAAGTTTATATTAAAGTAGTTTAGCTGTAATGCAAAGTACCTTACAGGCCTCATCCTGTATGACAGCTATGCAGTTAGCATACATATACTCGGGAACTTTACCCTAGATAAGGGTTACGGAATAAGACAGAAATAGTCATAACCTTTACTCTAGATAAATCAGGAGGCATCAAAAGAGGGGATTTTGGTGCAGGTTACACCCCAAAGAAACTTTAAAAGTACACCACAAAATGCACAAGAAGGGCTAGAAATAAAAGGACAAGTTAAAAAAAAGACCATTTGAAACCATCTGGAGAGGATGTAATATGTCAGCAATACGTATGAATTTGGTAGGCTATAGAATAAGTGTATCCCCAATAATTTGGGGTGGTAAATCCAAGTTTGGGCTTACGAGGAAGGATACCCATCCTTTGGGGTGTAAGAAGGAGCAGATCGGGCTACTTGGCACGATTGTCAGCTACTCCTGCTTGAAGTTTCTTTTAGTTAGTGTTAAGATCTTAGTTCTTCATTTTATACTTAGTCTTATTTTGGTAAGTGTTAGTCTTAGTCTTTTAGCTCTTAGCTCTTGACAGTGTCTACTCTACCACTCTACCCAAGTTAGGGAACCAGAGGTCAACCTCAACCAGGTCATCAAGGAAGGGTGTGAGTATATTAATCCAAAGCACATTATAGAAACATATATCATACAGAATAGATAAAAATATATCATTTAGTACAAGGTTCTATTACTCATTTTATTATTCATTGTTCATTTTCTGAATATATCAGTTTGTTATCATTTCATCATTTTATCTATCATTTTATATTTTCTGTTATCTTAATAACATTTATAAAATCACAGATTTGACTATCTCTGAGGACTTCCTGTCGTACACCCTGGGGTCCCTTATAATACACCTGGAGCTTGGTTCGGGACATGAACCTTATCTTCTGATCAGATCAATTGGCGAGCCTATAACCCATTAAAATCATTAAATTAAATAAATCACCCCAAAATCAGGCTACACCATATGTGGTATTTGTTCCTTTCTGCAGTTACGTATCTGGAGTAAATCTTTAATCCAAAGCTATTTTGGCCTTTCTTCAAAAAACAAAACAAACCAAAAACAACTATACTCTGCTCTTTAAAAAACAAGACATACCCAGTAAGCTCTATTTCTGTTGCATCAGTAATATCAGAATGTAAAGATTTTTTAAATAAGAAAACCCTTTGTTTGAACAGAGCAGCGGGGGGGGGGAAGGTTAATTTTCTTTGTGCTTCCTTAGAGTCTGGATAGCTTTTCAAGATTTCCTTACAAAGAGGAATGTAATGAGAACTGAGATGTGGGGGGAGGGGATTTTAAATATTGAAGAATCAATGGATAAATAATAGGAGGGGAGGATTCCACTGGGCTGACAGAAATCCATCTTAAATGACTGAAGAGAAGTTCTTCCATGTTTCTGTCTTATTATGGTGTGAAGATTAATTCTCTGGACAGTTAGGCCCACAGCTGCTGTTCACTTCACAATATCAAATAGCAAGTATCCAGATTTAAAATTCATTGGTGCACACTTCCTGGAAAGAGGATGAAATCAGTCCATGTAATTTCCAGGAGTCTATCTGATTTGGATCTCTGCCAGAGCAATGTGTGAAATATTGGAAGAGTTCTTGTGCTGTTCACCTTTACTAGTAACCCTGAAAAATCATACTTTTCATGGCTTCAGATTACATTTGATAGATTCAGCTAGCAACTTTTTTTTATAGCTAAAGTATTCTTTGAGCATAACTTTGCCAAACATGCCTTCCTATAGGCCTTCACAAACTGTTGGAATGAGCAGTTAGAAAGAATGGCAGCAGCTATGAGAGCTGCTGGGGATGATCACTTTTCATTTATTTTATGTTTTGCGATAGGGTCAGACTACTGCTAAAGGCCCCTTCCCTAGCCTAAAGGCAGGAGCCACTGGGTCTGGGACTCAACTAATTACGGGGGACAACAAATGAAAAAAACAGGAACAGGCATGGGGGTCAAAGGGTCAAACGGAGGGAACTGGAAGAGGACACCAAGCAGAGAATCCTGGACAGTGCCCACTGCTCCTGGAAGGTGTCTAGGGAGCTAGAGGTACCGTGCCCTGATGTGTGAATGGTTGGAGGAATGGAAATAGGTCCCCACAGTCACAGGGCACCCCTTCAACCAACCTCCTCTCCCTGGTGTTATAGATGGTCACTTTGGCCAGCTCTAGGAGGAGATTGATGAGGAGGTCCCGTGAATTCGTGGGATCATTCATGGGGTGTGCATAAAGGAACAGGTGTGGGGAAAAGTTCAACCAGAACCTCAGGAGGAGCTGGAACAGGGGTAGCAACCTGGCGCACTCAAGGTAGACGTGTGACAGGGTCTCCCTCATGCCGCAGAAGGGGCAGGTGTTGGGGCGAAGGGTGAACTGCACCAAGTACACGCCTGTGCTCATGGCTCTGTGGAGGAGCCACCATCTGATGTCCCTGACAGGCCATGGAGTCAGGGAATAGAGGCTGGCCCAACAGGGTTTCTTGCCCTCCACAGGTGGTATAAGGTCCTGCCACTTGGTGTCTGAGAATCAATTTGGAGTTGATAAATCCACCGTGTGGCTTGTAAGTGTGCAGGGTCCTTAATCACTTCCTGCTATGAAGGACTGTGACTTTGGGCAATGTGCAGGAAATAGTGGATGGTTACAGCAATGGAGTTCCTAGACTACAGTGGGGTGATAGATGGCATAGTTATTCCTGTTCTAGCACCAGACCATCTTGCAATGGAGTACATCAACAGAAAGGAGTACTTCTCTATGATGTTGCAAGCACTGGTGGATTACCAGTTTCCATTCACCAACATCCACATGGGATGGTCAGGGAAGGTGCATGATACACACGTTGTTAGGAACCACAGGCCTGTACAAAAAACTGCAAGCAAGGATGGGTTACCGTTGGGGATGCTGAAATGCCAGTAGTGATCCTGGGAGACTCTGCCTACTCCTTACTGCCATGGCTCATGAAGCCATACATGGGTCATCTCAACAGTATTAAGGAGAGCTTCAACAGGCTAAGTACGTGCAGAATGACTGTTGAATGAGCCTTCAGCTGTCTGAAGGGCCTCTGACGCTATCTTCTCATGAGATTAGAGGTCGGTGAAGAAAATATCCCCATGGCCATTGCTGCCTGTTTTACACTTCGTAGCATCTGTGAAGCAAAGTGGGAGAAGTTTACACAGGGATGAAGCATGAAGGTAGATCAGCTGTCTGGTGATTTTGAACAGCCAGATACCACAGCTATAAGGAGGACTCAACAGGGGGGCTATTTGGCCAGAAGGCTTTGAAGGACCATTTTAACAATGACTCAAAGTAACGTATGTTGCTGTAGTGTGCCGTGCCAGGCATTGTCTCGTTTCCTCCCCTCCCCCTCCCCCCGGTGCTATGACCCTTGTTATGAGCGCTGTGCGCACTAATATAACAATGCAAATGCAATTATTGCTATAATCTTTGAACGTTAGCCACATCCACCATATGTTGGAGACTAGTAAAGATGAATTAAGTTTCCAAAAACAGACTTTTATTCAACTCCCATGCAAACATACCTAATTAAAGCTGAAATAAACTTCATACTTTCAGGTAAAAGTATCTTTAAAGGGGAAGGAACAGGGAATTCACAAACACATATACCCAGCTGTGAGAGACTAGGTTGGTGTATGTGCAGCAGTCATCTGTATTCTCCTGTAAGTACTGCTATGGACCTGGAAGCGACGTGGAATGGGGGAGGGAGTGTAGGGAGGTCCTGGAATGCAATTCTCTATGGGCTGCATGGGGAGGTGAGCACAGATATGTTCACCTGATGTTCAATCAGGGACCAAAGCATGTCTGTTTGCTCCCTGAGCAGAACTATCCTCTCTTGCTGCCTGTTTCTCCTGTTCTCACGGTCCCTCTGCATTTTGTCATTGATTACTTTCAATCCAAAGGGCCAGAGGCTTGCAAGACATCCCAGAACATGTCTTCCCTTGTCCCCCTCTTTCTCCTTATCTGACTGAGCTGCTCCACTGGGGTGGATGGAGGACCCTCAAGACACATTTGCAGCTGCTAAAGAAACAATGGCACTATTGTGAGTGCATTCATTGCCCTTGATCCACACAAGTTACAAGCACAACACTCACTTTTCCTTGGGATTCATAGAGTATGGCAGCAGTTCCAGCCACGATAAGTACGGCCCAGGAGGGAGGGGTGAGTTGGGATAATGTGGAGGGGGTAGCACTCAGACATCAATACAAGTGGATAGAGCAACTGAACTGAAGACTGGCACTGTTCTCCACAGACAATGGTGATTTTAGCTTATCTCACTGAGAAGGGTGATCGAAGCTGAACGACAACAGCTCTTGTATGCGTCTGGTTGCAGACGGGGCCCATATGCTGCTAGCTTGTGTGCTGCAATGGTGCCTGCTGAAGTAATTGTTGACTGGCGTGGAACAATGTCCTATTGTGGTCGAAGAAATAAGGCAGCCTTCCCAAGAAACCTTTAGAAGAGGATTGCAGCTTATCTCCAGCAAAATTTCTTAGAGATCTCTATGGAGGATTCATGGGACATCCCAGTGCACATAAAAAAACTGTTCCAAAGGGCCCCCTCTGCCTTGCTGTACAGAGAAATGGGAAGCAGATAGCAACTGTACCTCTGTTGATTATTTCACTACCACTTCTAGCCTGATTTAAAAAAACAGTATATGAACAGATGTGTCCCTGCAATATTGAAGCAAACTGTGCGCTTACCAGAGGTTCCCTCCCCTCCATCAGGCTCACCACTGCTAGGAGTGGCTTGACTGCTCAGGAGTCAAAAACAGGTCCTGGCTTGCTGCGCCACTGGAACCCCCAGCTTCCTGTCCCCCATACTCCTCTTCTTTCTTGTCCAGCATCTTGTCGTCAGAGTTCACTGCAGTGGACTGTGACTCTAGCTCTCCTGAAGTATCTATAGGGCACTCAGTAGTAGAGATGGGGTCACCACCAAGGATGGCATGCAGCTTTTTGTAGAAACAGCATGTCTGCTGCTCTACTCCAGAACAGCTGGTTGCCTCTCTTGCCTTCTAGTGAACTTGTTGCAGCTCCTTGATTTTTCACACGGTGCTGCTGCATGTCCCTGTCATAACCCTTTTCCTCCATGCCCTGAGTGATCTGGCCAAAGTTATCGAAGTTCCTACAGTTGGATTGGAGCTGTGACTACGCAACCTTCTCTCTTCACAGACCCAGGATATCCATCACCTCCAGTGTACTCCAGGCAGAAGTGCATTTGCTGCAAGGAGCCGGCATTGTCAGCTGGACAGATGCTATGTTAGCTCCTCACACTGAGCAAACAGGAAAGAGAATTTCAAAAATTCCTGGGGCTTTAAAAGAGGAGGGATGTATACCTTTGTACCTGGCCTCCAGTCATGGGGAGGAAATGGGAGAGAAGCAGCTGCTGGGGGGAGCAGGGTTGTTGTAATAAGCCATAAATCCAGTGTCTGTTCAATCCAGGGTTTTTAGCACAGGTGGTGCATGCCTCTTGCATTTGAGGAGACTGGCTCCACCCCAAGGCCCTGCCCCTGCTCAGCTCCTCCCCCCAGGACTCCACTCACACTCCATCCCTGCTTCGCCTCTGGTCCGCTCCCACTTGGCCTCTTCCCCTGAGACCACCCTGCCCGCCAGTCTGCCTTCCCTGAGGACACACCCGCCACTTGCACCAGTACACACCCTCCCCCCCAAGCTGCCCCACCCACTGCTCACTTTTAAAAGTGGTTCTCGACTTCTGTCTCTCACTGGCTGGCCCAGCTGTGGAAACTGTGCAGGTTTCCTTTCAGGATGAGGACTGGGAGGTCAGATATAGGATGATCACTTTGTGAAAAGGTGATATGTGGGTTCATTCAAGAGCATAGTGATTGTGTGGTTTAGTCATAATCATTATGGATCATTTTGCACACTGGATGAGGAATGCCACATGATATGATAGGCATGTGTAGGACCCATGGATCTTGAAAGGTGTGTTGTGAGGGATGTTGATCATTGTAACAGTGGAGGTATGTCTGTCACAAGTTTTGCATCTGCTGTTCTGACAGGGCCTGGTGACACTTTGAGTTGGGATGTGCGGCACTTGCTTCTGATGAGGAGTTTAGAGAGGTTGGGTTGTTGTTTGAAGGCCAGAAGCGGGGGTTCAGGAAATATTTATTTCAGGATGGGGTGCCCATCGAGCATTAGTTTATGTAGAACCTCAGAGTATGAACACCAGAGTTACAAGCTGACCATTCAACCACACACCTCATTTGGAATCAAAAGTACCCAAACAGGCAACAGCAGAGATACACACACAAAAAAGCAAATACAGTACAGTACTGTGTTAAACGTAAACTACTAAAAATAAAGGGAAAGCAGCATTTTTCTTCTGAATAGTAAAGTTTCAAAGCTGTATTAAGTCAATGTTCAGTTATAAACTTTTGAAAGAACAATCATAACATTTTGTTCTGTTATGAACATTTCAGAGTTAGGAACAACCTCCATTCCCTATGTGTTTGTAACTCTGAGGTTCTTCTGTAGTAGGTTCCAGTATGGGGTGATAGATGACAAGTAAAGGTGTGCAGTCAGAGGGGGTTTTATTTCTATATTGAAGCAGGTTCTCTTGGAGCATTTGGGTGGTCCATTTCATGATATGATCTACTTCTCTGGTGGAGTATCCTTCTTTGATGAAAGCGGTTCTGAGAGTGTTGAGGTTTATCCCAGACTTGCTCCTCAGAGCCTTTTCTGTGGTATCTGAGTGCCTGGCTGTAGATAACAGATATCTTGGTGTGTTTGGGGTGGTAATAGTAATCTGTAGGGTTCCATTAATGGGCCACTTCACCTTGAATAGTCCCTTGAAATATGTGTTAATGACTTATGCTAAGCAATCTGTTCCACCTTGTATTTAGCTGTGACACTCTGAGGCTATGGTCGCACTACATCTTAAATAGACAAACTATGTAGCTCAGAGGTGAGAATTAGCCACCCCTTGAGTGACATAATTTATGATAATTTAAGCAACAATGTGGACAGAGCCATATCAGCAGGAGAAGCTCTCCTGCCAACATAGCAACTGCTGCTCATGGACCTGGAGTAATTAAGCTGACGGGAGAGTTCTCCCATCAACTTAGAGCTGCTACACAGAGAATTTACAGTGGCACAGCTGCATTGGTGTAGCTGCACTGTTATTAGCTCTCTAGTGAAACCATAGCCAGGGCAAGTTTCCCAGACCTGAAGAAGAGCTCTATGTAAGCTCAAAAGCTTGTCTCTCTCACCAACAGAAGTTGGCCCACTAAAAGATATTACCTCACCCATCTTGTCTCTCTAATCTCTTGGGATCAACACAGCTACAAAAACACTGCATACAGGAAAGAAACTGTCAGACACAACACAAGTTCCTGGCAATCAGAAAAAAAGCAGGATTGATATATACCGGCTGTTGATATAAACACCACAGATGAAACCCTCCTGACTGGCAACAAAGTTAAGCCACTAACATACTTACTTCCTGACAAGTTTTGAAATTTCTTTTTGGAAAATTTTGTGCATGGCCAAACTTAAACCTTGTCAGGCCTTGTCTGCGCTAGCATTTATGCCGGCAAAACTTTTGTCTCTTGGGGGGTATGGAAAAACACATCCCTTAGCGACCTACGTTTTGCTGGTATAAGCACTTGTGTGAACAGTGTTTTCCCGCTGATGTAGCTACTGCCGCTCTTTGGGAGGAGGTTTTATTATGACAGCAGAAGCCTCTCTCCTGCCGACATAATACAGCTACTGTCACAGTTGTGCTGCTGTAAGTTTTAAATGTAGACTAGCCCTTACTAAAACTTTGTGAAATAAATTAAGCAATCTCTCGGGAATTTGTTCAATTAATCATTTTATTTTACCAACCTAAATATAGCAAGAACAAATATAATGAAACAAAATGTAATGAAATAAATTGTTTGTGTTATATCTTGTTCATGCCAATCAGACATATTACAAATGCACAGCAACGAGACAGTTTGACTCCTAATTACTGAGGCTAACTTTATTTTAGTTAATGTTCTGACTCATAGAAGCAACCTTTTTTGGGGTAGAACTTAAGCATGTGTTTAGCTTCAAGGGTGTGCTTAAAGTGAAGTACAGTATGTGCTTAAATGATGTCCTGAATAAGAATGAATTTAAGCATGTGCTTAAGTGCTTTCACAAATTAGGGCCTATATTTGCTAGATTTGATATAATCGAGTCAAGATAATCTTGTACGTATGGTCTCAAAAATCTAAAGAATTCCTTCCCTACCAGAGACGAATGTTGTGTGGATATTAATGCATTAATGTTTGTGTGGAGCTTTGATATTACAGTGAGGAGTGACAGAGAAATCCCAAATAGTTTGTATTTTTTTACTTTTGCATGAAAGGTGTTTTTTTTTTAAATGTGCATGGAAATTGTGTGACTTTTCCTAATAGTGTATGTTTGTAACTAGAATAAACATAGGGACATTCCTCAGAACACTTATGGAGCTGAGCAACTTGACTCATGTGAGTAGTCTCCTTGACTTCCTTAAAAGGATGGCCACATCCCCAGGAGCACACACACATTTCAATACTTTCATTTAAGTATATACGAGGTTTTGGGTTCTCACTTAAGCACATCATTTTTATTCACTAAGCAGCTACATTGTAGAGGTGTGGGGCCATCCCTTGTTGTCAGTCCGTGAGGGAGGCCACACCCCCTCACTATCACACCTGTGTAGGCAAGCTCAAAGCAGGGAAATTACTAAGCAGTCCAGGGTGCTAGGCCCTTGGGCTGGGCAGGGCAACTGAGCAATGTGACACACTGCACCCCATGTACACCCTTATGGTGTGATTTTGTATCACTCATGTTCATCCTTGTAGTGTAATTGTGTATTGTTCAATGCAAAGTATGTCAGGTCAGGTGTTTTTGGAATGCTCGTAGCGTACTGAACATTATTGTTATAGTATGTTTGTTGCAATGTCTTATGTATGGTTATGAAGCTCTGCTATGTAATGTTCACAAATATGTATCTCATGGCTTGAGGCAGATCTAAGCCATAAGCAGAGAGGTAGTTCATGCCTTACGAAGGCATGCATAAGACAACCCAGGTCTTCCAGGAACAATGGACTAGCCTAATCATCGAAAAGGGGATGTTCATGTGACTCAGGACATGGAGGGATCCATACACGGACACTGTTCGTCACCTGGCCCTGAAGGGAAGGAGGGCAAAGGAACATGTTAAAACAGGGAACATTTTGGGAGCTCTCTCACTCTCTTCCACTTCCATCTACAACAGCGGTTCTCAACCTGTGGGTCGCGACCCCGGCGGGGGTCGAACGACCAAAACACAGGGGTCGCCTAAAGCCATCGGAAAATACATATTTCCGATGGCTTTAGCCGCTGAGAAGTCGCGCTACCATCTGTAGCAGCGCTATTCAGCTGGAACGCACACCGTTATGGATGCGCGTTCCAAACAGAATGCCTGCGCGCATGCGCAGACGTGATTGCATCATCCGTCCCGGGCCTAAGGGGCGGGGGAAGCGGGGGGAACGCTCCACAGTCCATAGCAGCGCATTACGTGTGTCCGGCGCTTGCTGACGTCATCAGTGGGCGGACGCAGCAAGCGCCGGAGGACAGAAGCCTAGGAGGCGGAGAGCCAAGAGAGCCTGCGAGACAGCCTGCTGGTGTAAAAAAGGTTAATAATGTAAAAACAGTACACACACCATACACACAATACTGTGTAAGTGTAAGGTGCTTTGTGTGTAATCATTATACAATGAGAATACATAATGCATATCAGGTATTTACATTCCGAATCATAACTGTAGCAAAATTACAGTTTTGAAGTAACCACCAAAATTATTTTTTGGTTTGGGGTCACCGCAATATGAGGAACTGTATTGCAGGGTCACGGCATTAGAAAGGTTGAGAACCACTGATCTACAATAAACAACATCAAGCAACTGAAGGACTGTCCACAGGGGAAGCCTGGCTGAAGGAAATCAGCCAGCCTGTGGTGAGCATTATCTGACTTTGCAAGAGTACTGAAAGTGTTAAACTTAGTTTAAACAATAAGATTCCTGTAGCACCTTAAAGACTAATAAATTTCTGCAGGCATAAGCTTTCATGGGCTGCAACCCACTTTGTCAGATGCATGGAATAGAAATCACAGATAGGAGGTATAGGTATACATCCAAGGGTAAGAAACAGCAATTGGGAGGTCAAGTGCTGACAAAATCAATTCAGTTAGAGTAGATAAGGCCTATTCACAACCATTGATTAGAAGGTGAGAATGTGTGAACAGTGACAATTACTTCTTGTAATGAGATAAGCATTCCAAGTCCCTATTCAGACCCAGTCTGATTGTGTCAAATTTGCATATGAGTTCCAGCTATGCAGTTTCTCGCTGAAGTCTGTTTTTGAAGTTTTTTTGCAGAAGTCTGGCAACTTTTAAATCAGCTACAGAGTGTCCTACTATGGGCTACCCCTCTGAAACTTAGTTTAGAATGTGATTTGCTTTTATTTCATCCAGATCAAATCTGACTTATTTTCCTCTGACTTATAATCACTTAAAATCTTTCTGTACTTAATAAACTTATTTGTTTTATCTAAAGCAGTGCATGTGGCTTGGGTATGTGTAGAGACTTCATTTAAAGTGACAGAGCTGTTGTATATCAATTTCTTTGATAAATTGACAAACTAATTATGAGCTTGTGAGGTTCAGAGGGCAACACTGAACATTGCAAGATGGAAGTTCCTCGAGCTGTATCTGGGACTGGGGGTGTTTTCTGGGGTCATTCTATTGCATAACCCTATGAGTGGCTGGTCAGATGCGCTCATTTACTGAGTTGAGGGCCACTTGATTGCAGGAAGTTGTGTGTGGGCTGACCCAGGAGTGGGGGTTCACACAGTAAAGCAGAGCAAGACGGACTTCAGGAGTGAGGGATTGGGGTGACACAGCTATACACCAGTCCAGATAGCAGAGGGGAACATCACATGCTGTCTAGGGTGCTGGGCCCTCAGGCCAGGCAGGGCAACTCAACAGTCTAGGGCCTCAGGCCCTCAGGCCAGGCAGGGCAACTGAGCACCAAGCACAGCCTGGGGATCACTGGCCGGGGTGAGCATCAGACACAGGCCTTCTGGCCTAGTGGGGGGAGCATGCCATGCCAGGCCGTGGGATGGCAGGGGTAGGAAGACCCAGCCCCACCCTACTCTACCAGGTCCCAGCACAGGGCCCTAACAGTAGTGAAGCATTCCACCACTGGATTGGCAGGGCTCTGTCCAAAACATGCCAGCTGGTGTTCAGGCAGGAGCAGAGCCAGACTGTAGTCAGCTATCCCTGGGCTACTTCCTATTCTCCCCTCAGGGTGTACCTGAATCCAAGGGTTGTCATTCACCTCCCCAAGATAAGTCACCAGCAGTAGTCCCAGTAGCTCCTTGGCATCTGGGTTGTCAGGCAGCTCAAGTGGGTTGGGCAAGTCCTTGGTGCAGCCGAAGTCCTCTCCGGGTTCCCGCTCCAGCAGCAGGCAAGAGACATCCTTCTCCACCAACTGAACTGGATTAGGCCAGCTCATCCTTTATACTTCCTCTTCCTGTCCTGCCCTTCTGCTTCCTGCATGGTGAGCATGGCCTTTCTGGCATCGCCCACTAGGAGGTAGATGGTGACCCCTCCTTATCAATCTTGGAGGGAGGCCACACCCCTTTGCTACATACCTGTTTAATATTTGCACATGATTTGCTATATTATGTGTACTGGTAAGTTTCAGGCATTCAGCACAGCTGAATCAGGCAATCTTTTAAAAGTTTACCACATAGCCCTGGTCTACACTAAGAATTACTTCAGTAAAACTATGTTGCTCAGGGGGTGTGAGTAATCCACACCCCTAAGCAATGTAGTTACACCGACCTAAGTGCTGGCGTAGACAGCATTATATCAATGGGAGAGCTTCTTGTCAACGTAGCTACTGCCTCTCATGGAGGTGGAGTTGTTAAGCTGATGGGAGAGCTCTCTCCCATTGGCTTAGAGTGTATTCATCAGAAGCACTATAGCAGCGCAGCTGCATCGGTGCAGCTGCACTGATGCAAGTTTCTAGTGTAGACAAGCTCATAATCACTAAGGGTTTAATCCTGCTAGGTGCTATGTACCCGTGAGTCCCATTAGCTCAGTTCTTTGTGGGGCTGAGTCCTAAAACTCATATTTTAAATTTTACAGGTATCTAAAAGCCCCCTTTCTATAGTGTACTTTGAATAAAACAATGAAACAGACAAGATAACACCACCAAATAATGTCATGATCGGCTCATGAGAATCACAAGCACTGTATCAAGCCAATGACTGATCCAATCTGTGACTAAAGAGAGACATAGGTAAAGTTTGTTACCTTTAAATCCTTTTGTAGTGTGTTCCAGCTATTACGCTTTGAAATACTTTTTTAACAGGATCTTTGTGTTTTGCCTTAGCTGCAAAAACAGAGATCATGTGATATAGGCCAAGAAATGCAGTGCAAAGCCATGGCAGGCAGCTTGAAAAGCCAAAACTGAAGACCTAAAAAATTAAAGCAGCAGATGCTGACATGCTTTAATCCTCATTAGATGGTGTGGTATAGCAAGGGCAGAGGGCAGTAGGAAAGTTCTGGAAGGGCGGTATGTAAATTCTAGAATGATCAGGGCTTTATTCCCTATAGACTAGCTAGAGTCATTAGATGGTAATTAGGGTCAGGTGACACCAATTAAGGACCCACGCAGGTGCCTATAAAAACCTTCTACTCCTGAGAGACAGTGTGGGAGTTGAAGGAGTAGGTGTGTGGTGAGCAGAGGAGTGTGTGGAGTTGTGAAGAAGAGCAGAACAGAGTATGGTGGGGTGTGGAATTGTGAAAAGGAGCAGAACGGAGTACAGTGGTGTGTGGAGTCATGAAGGGGAGCAGAATGGAGTACAGTGGTGCGTGGAAGAGAGATGGAGTTCTGAAGAAGGTACTGGGCTCAAGAAGCCAGAAGGACAGAGGGGAGAGAATAGCTCAGGGGAAATGTCTGCAGCTACAAGTACAGTGCCAGCAGCACATAGCTGCTACTCAGAGGGCCTCTGGGCTGGGACCTGGAGGAGAAGGCGGGCCCGGGTCCCTACCCCCCTCCCTGGGACAATGGGGTAACCGGTGACGCCCTGGCCCACTACGAGAAGCAAAAGTGCGAGACCCACTAGGGAGAAGCTGGCTGTTTGCCATAATGGATATTAATATTTTGCTGTTAGACTTTTCAACACCTCAGGCATGCCACTTGGATTCTCAGCAATCATTTTTTCATACAGATGCAAAGGTGGAAAGTTAAACTTACGGAGAGTTTTAAACATCAAAATACAGTAAGGGTTCATGGTAACCATCTGGTGTTCTGGTGGCAGGAGTGCTGTGCAAGTTTGCTTGAAACTTCCACTATCATATGCATGTCATATGTTTAAAGACCATTTCAAGCAATTTTTGGAGAAACTGCAATTTCCACAGACCTCTGGTGTGCAAAACCAGGCTCCAAAAATAGATGTTTCTGTATTGCTTCACAATTGTGACCACAAGCCAGCCTATCATAAAAGGTGACAAGGTGAGTGAGGTAATATCTTTTATTAGACCAAGTTCTGTCAGTGAAAGAAAGACAAGCTTTCGAGCCGAACAGAGCTCTTCTTCATCATAAAGGGTCTCATTTAACACACAAATTCAGTGTCAACTTTAAGACTATCAGAAATATTAAACTTTTCTCCATTCTTGATTTCTCTTATGAAACCAGAATCCCTCAGCAGCCAGTAGTAACAGTGATGCAAAATGTGTTGGAAATACTTGTACAGTTTCTATATGTTATGATCTGTTTGCTACTATCAGACTATATGAGCCTATAAAGTAGAAACATGGCCCCACACTCAAGAGAGTGGGTATAGTTGGATTCCTGGAATAGTGTTTGCAGCTACCCTAAATGTTTTGAGTATTTTGTTGGAGGACCATTTTCTCATCCAAATGGCCCATAGGTCCTCTTGCAGCTTCCATTTTAAAAAACTTAATATCTTCAGTCTCACCACACACCGAAACCATGTATACATGACCAACCTTCCCTCCTTTCCTCTCAGGGAGTTTTACTTTCTCATTCCAGGGCATGGAAATACACAATCCAGCAAAATAGGTTTGATTCACCTACTAGATTCCCTGCATCTATAAAATACTTAAAAAAAAAAAAAAAAGGTCCAGTCATCTCTGGCTTTTTTCCCTGATGATTCATAGTAGAATCATCAGACTTGTCATCTTTATTAAACCTGGAATTTAGACACTGTCACACCAATGAAAAAATTCACCAGCTTCGGATCAGCAACCTACTATTTATGATGTTGTCCTATTGAGAAAGATCTAAAATACTGTATCTCCTGCCATTTCATCATTTTAAGGTACAGTATATTGTTAAAATTAACTATGCATTCTTTTCAATCACACAACCCTACATTATCTAATCATCATAGGTATTTATATGGTTCTTGTTTAAGTAATAGCTTAATTTATTGATGGGTGTTTTTGTTTTGTTGATATAAGTGAGAAGAGCTTGTTTCAGGGAAGCAAAGCCCATGAAATGAATTTTTCAGTTAGCTCTGAAAATTGTGAGTTACTTTTATTTCATCTAGTTACAAGATTCATAGTTCTTCGGTTTTCTAGCTCCTGTGAATGTTCTCTCTCCCATGCTCACAAGCTTCCCCATATTGATTGACAGTTCCGTTGTTCCAGTGGAACATAGCTGTCATGGTAGCTCTTAGTTGGCACAGGAAGAGATGATCTCTTAGGTAACTAAAGGTAGTCCCATGGAGAGGGTGATTTATTTGGACAGAGACTTTGAATTGGATTCTGTATTCAGTGGGGAGTCAACGCAGAGACTGGAGCATGAGGATGATGTGTGTGATACTGGTAGGCCAGCTCTTGCCCAGCTCTTGCTGTTGGCATTAGCTAAGAACTAACAAACTCATAACTGGAAACCAGGCCTGTTCACCTGTATGTTAGTTTTGCTCATAATAGGGATTAGTCTCATAAGAATGTATTTAGTGTTTCGACTCTGAAATGCTTGTAAATTGCTGCATGCATTAATCTCACTTGCAATGTCTGTATTCCATGCTATTAGAAAACATATAAGTTTTGCTTTATAATTGAAAATGTTTGCTCTCAGTTTGTGAACCCAAGCACGGGAAGTGTCCCCCTGCCCATCCAGAATGACTATCATAATCAGATGGGCCATCATGAAACATCACAATACCAAAAATTGCTTAATTGCCCTGTCACACCTGGGAAATGCTATGTGCAAGGAAGCTGGTCCTGTGGACTTTGAAGCTGAATGAAAGAAATAAAAAAAGTCACAGGATAATATTCCATATTTTTTGCTGTTTAAACTCTAACAGGGCTACAGATTCCAGTTTGTCAGGGTGACAAGATAGATTTGGAGGGTCTAAGGGGACTGTCTGTGACTCCATGGTAAGACTATTATAGTGATCTAGGAATTCTCATTTGTTATTGGCTTGGTGAAATCTAATCAGAGACCCACCACCAGGTTGGAGTGCCTGCCCTATTTTTAACAGTCTGCCCTGTCAAGATAGTGTGACAGTGTTCATGGGGATCTGTGGTGCTAAGCAGACATACGGCTGTGTTTTGTAGCAGTTAGAGCTTTCTCAAAGCATGTGGCCTTATTCCTAGATATAATTAGTGGCACAATAATCAAGCTGGGAGGTCATGAAGGTGTGGATCACTGTGGCTAAGTCTGAGTCCAGAAGGATGGGGCATTATCTTATGGCCAGTTGCATATGAAAGTGGGCATTTTTGGCCACTGAGCTATTTGGGTATCCAGTAACCTTGAGGAGTCTAAAGGACTGCCAAGGATGAAGACCTTTTTAGCAATCTGAGGTCAGAGGCTGTTCATAGAGATGAAAGAACAAAACTAAACTTTATGTACGCTCAGTCAAAGATACTTAAAAGACAAATATTTCATGAATATGGGAGCCCAACAAACACAGCACCAGATAGCCAAGTGCTGCACTACAACTACAAATTGGATGTGACACTGGCAGACCAGGTGTCAACTGTTGCCAAGACATTAAGCCTCAGCTAAGCACTGAGATTCACTGCTGAAAACCAGGCTTTCCCCTGTGTGTTAGTATGGTTAAGATGGGTAGTGAACTTACAACATGCTTAGTGTTTAGACTTGATGAAATGCTGCATTTATTAATCTCACTTGTAATACCTTTATCACATACTATAAGGTAATAGTTAAGTTTTTGCTTTGTATATGTAAAAAAATGTTTGCTCTGAAATTGTGAACCTGGACAGGAGGGATCATCTCTTGCCCATCATCTCTGGCCCAAACTAAATGGACCAATGTGGAACATCATAATACAAAGACTTTGTGAATTACTCCCTTGCATCCATGAAAAGGCTATGTGCAAAAGGGCTTGTCCCATCAGCTTGAATTCAAGAAGAAGAAAATCAAAATAGCTGACAAGAAAATGTTTCATCTTTTGCTGTTGGGACTCACATAGTACTAGAGCTACAAAACAGAAGCAGAGATCCCCAGAGTCAAGCTGTGTTAGCCATAATAGACATTCAGAGCTGATACATCACTACAAGTCATCACCTTTTAAAACCATAGACTATAACTCACTTGTGTGTGTACGTTTTCTTGCTTTTACTTTGTAATAACTCATTTCTTTTCTTAACTAATAAATACTTAAATAATTTACCATAGGATTGGCTACAAGCATTGTCTTTGGTGTGAGATTGAAGGTACAAATTGATCTGGAGTAAGTGATTGGTCTCTAGGGACTGGGTGCAATCAGAATATTCTGTGATCTTTGGTGTATAGCAATTGTCACTAAGCCCAGCTTGCCTGTGTGGCAAGATACGATGGAATGCCCAAGGGGATTGTCTGTGACTCCAATTTTATTTTATTTTATTCAAAGGCTTTGGCTCTGTTTATTCTCCTTACAATGCCATGGATTCTAATTGATTTCTTATTTGGCAATGGCTCTATCTGTATGGGGTAGATCATTGATGTTAGTTGGTAGCTGACAGGTGCTGCTGGGGGGGGAGGCAATGTTTGTGTTCTCATTTTGTTAACTTCTCAATTAACTTGCTGAGAAAAGGGAGGTTAGGCAGTGGGTGGCAGTTTGTGAGGCAATTTGCCTTAAGCAATGGTTTCTTTAGTACTGATCAGACTATACATGACACTGTGTATCCAAAGGGGGTGTCACCGTAGTCCTCAACCATGATGTCTTTGTTAATGAAGTTAGCAGCCAACTCTCTGACACCACCTACTATAGAGAACCTGAAGACCCCACACTACAATTATCCTCAAAATATCCTCAAATCCTTTTCCATGCAACCCAAAGAGAAACTCTACAAACTCATCTCAAAAAATGCACCCCAGGGACCTTGAACATGCTTCCCAAGATACACAAACATGGAGACCCAGGCAGACCCATCATCTGGCCACAGTACTCTTACTGAAGGAATATCGGGACTCATAGAAACCATCCTCAAACCACTCACTACATATAGGGACAGTTCCTCCAGGACACAGCTAACTTCCCCTACAAACTCTGCAACATTAATAACCTCCCTCAGAACACCATCCTTCCCACCATGGATGTTACCTCCCTCCTGTAAACTGATATCCCTCACAATGATTGCATAGCTGCCTGACTCAAATATTTACAAGACTATGGACAACCCTCATATATCCACCTCAAACCCATTGCCAAACTCATCCATTTCATCCTCACCCAAAGCAATTTTAATTCAGCAACAAATACTTTGTCCAAACCATGAGAACAGCCATGGTATTAGGATAACTCCGCAACATGCCAACCTCTTCACAGGCTACGTTGAAGAAGACTTTCTGGACAAATGCGCTAAGACATCAATTATATACTTGAGATACATTGATATTTTCATCCTCTGGTCAGATGACTTAAACTCCCTCATAGATTTCCACCACAACTTCAGTCACCACCAGTCCGTTAAATTCTCTCTGGAACACTCTCACACCAGCATCAACTACCTGGATACCATGATCAGCTTCAACAATGGAAACCTACAGACAACTATTACAAGAAAACCCATGGATCACCACACCTACCTTCATAGCTTCAGTAACCACCCCAAGCACATCAAGAAATCTGTTACCAACAGCCAGGCACTCAGATACCACAGAAAAGGTTCTGAGAAGCAAGTCTGGGATATATACCTCAACACACTCAGAATTGCTTTCATTAAACAAAGGCACTCCACCAGAGAAGTAGATCACATCATGAAACGGGCCACTGAAATATCTTCATAGAACCCCCTCTGACTACACATCCCTTACTGTCACCTACCACCCCACATTGGAACCCATATGGGCTATCATCAACCAACAACTAACCATACTTCATGGGGACCCAATCCTGAAAGATCTTTCCTGATCCCCCCCATTTTCTGGCCTTCAAACAACCGCCCCCCCAACATCTCCAAGCTCATCATCAGAAGCAAGCTCCCCATAGACTAGGGCACACCAACTCAAAGCAGCATCAGACCCTGCCAGAACAACAAAACCTGCTGACACATCTCCACTGCTACAATGATCAATATCCCACCCAATACACTTTTCAAAAGGCATGTGTCGGACCCATTGATACCACAACATGTTGTACCTCATCCAGTGCACTAAATGCCCCATAGCAACTACATGGGTGAATCCTGACAATCAATATGCTCCCGTGTGAACTCAAACAGGAAAATGATCAAAGACAAAAATACCACACCATTTGTGGATGAACATTTTTCACAAAGCGATCACTGTGTATCTGACTTCTCAGTCCTCATCCTCAAAGGAAACCTGCACAACACTTTCAAAAGATGTGCCTAGGAGCTTAAATTCATAACTTTGTTAGACACAAAAAATCAGGGGCTGAATAGTGACACTGGAATTATGGCTTATTACAACACTCTATAAACCACAAACATGCCCCCTCTATATTGGTTCTGCTTGTAATGGTTCATAAGCACTCTGGAGCCAGGTTGGTTAGACAAAAGCTTTATTTAAAGTGCATTAACTTTCAGTTCAGTTTGAGTTTACTAAGGCTTCTGTGACTGTTAAGCTGACGCTGGCATGCTCAGAACTTAACACAGCTGTTAGTGTAGTCATTCTCTAGCTAACGCTAAATCAACTTATTTGCATAGTCACTGCCAAAATAACAATGTGATACCTACCAGAAAACTACTGAAATATTCAAAATGGATGAAAAAGTACATATAGCAGAATTCTTTCTGAAAGGAAATGATCACATCTTGCACAGCAACACACACAGCTAAAGTGAGATATGTCATCAGAATAGGCTTTTGGGCTTTTAACTTTGACACTTTTATTATTGCCATTTCAGGAAATATCAGGTTTTTAATTTAGCAAATCTAATCTCTCTGAAGGTAGGACACTGATCTTTACAGTATGTAGGCACTGCAAATGGAGAAAATGAGAGGTACGAAGGTGGACTACAGTCTTGCTCTCCTGCTTAAACATTTCAGATTTCCTTCAATGAAAACAAAACAAAATTTCAGATCAAAATATCCTCTAGAAAAAAAAACTATAGTTTATATAATCTATAGTTAAGGATATGATTCTGTTACAGAGTTCACAGATTCCATGACTTTCTGGGACCTCCATGACTTCTTCTGGGGCAGGGCTAGAGAAGCTGTCAGCTCTGGGGCTGTCAGAGCAGCAGCCCCAGGACTAAAGCAGTGGCCAGGGTTGGGTCAGCATGCCTGGGGCTGGAGCAGTGGCTGTCAGCCCCTGCTGCAGGAGCAGTGGCAGGACTGGAGCAGCAGCCAAAGCAGCTTGCTGGCAGTCAATCCCAGAGCCACCAGAGCAGCAGACCCTCCAGGCCACCAGAGCAGCTGGCTGGCGGTCTTCCCCTGGGGCCACCGGAGCAGCAGCCAGCCCCAGGGCCAACCATAGCAGCAGCCAGTGGAAAGCCTAGGGGCCACCAGAGCAGCTGGCCAGAGGCCGGCTCCAAAGCCATTGGAATGGTGGCTGGGATTAGGCCCTGGAGCTGCTGGAGCTGCCAACCAGAGCAGTGATCCCAAGGCCTCCAGAGCTGCAGATGGGGTTGGGTCAGCCCCTCTGGCGCTGGAGCAGCAGCAGAGCTGGAGCAGCCCCCAGCAGCGCTCTCACTATTAGTCCTCCCTCCTTCCATCCCACATTTAGTAAACTTTTTAGTAAAAGTCAGGGATAGGTTGCGGGCTCCCATGAATTTTTGTTTGTTGCCTGTGATCTGTCCCTGATTTTTACTAAAACTACTCATGACAGAATCTTAACCTTATATATAGTGTATATAATCTATATATAGTTTATTAAAGGGTAAGATATTTTTCAGCAAAATGTGTTGTGGCATTTGTGTATGGGCCTCATCTGACCCTGGCCACACAAATACGCTCTCACTTCCACCCGCCTCCCCCTGGTAAACTCAGGGTTGCGGTGGAGAATAGCAGGAACTGTGGGCTTTTGACTTCTGCAGTTGACTTCTGCAGTCATCATTTGCCCTGCCCAGAGTCATTGTTTTCACTTTTCTGAGGGCTTGTGAGAATTTGCTGGATGGTGCAAATTTTCCTGGCAAAGCAGCCAGTAAGCAGTTTGTTTACAGCACAAATGGCAAGGTAAGAGAGGAATCCTATATTTCTTCATATTTTGTATACGTCTAAAACCAAATCCTGTAATTGGCTCAGGCTGATGTCACGTCTGCATTGTGGCATCCAGCCTGGAAGCCAGAAGGAATGCCAATCTCTGCCAAGACTATAGTGCTGGTTGGTTAAGAGAAGCTTGAAATAACATCATTTAACTGTAAACTCCAGCATCAACAACCTCAGTCAGGGTCTAGTGGTCTCGACTGTGATATAGGAAGTGCCATGTTCTAATCTTAGCTGTGTGGCTTGGGGCAAATTGCTTAACCTCACTGCTTCCTCATTTGAAATAAAGGGATTTTAATTTATTTGTGTAGCACCTATTGCTCCAGCAAATAGTTCTCTAGTCATAGAAATTAACATTTAATTATCTGTAAAATGGGAAAATAATGAAGTCTCCAGGGAAGGGACACAATGTGTATGTTGTAAAGTACGTGGGTCCATATTCAAGTGGGTCTGGGATAACTTAATGTTCAACACTAAATAAAATTAGCTTGATAGAAATGTTAAAGCAGTTTTGTGATTATATGTTAGAGGGTGCTGAGGTAAATCATTGAGTTGCATTGAGGTGGGATTTTCAGAAACACTTCCTTAATTTCTTGCCTAGAATGGCTGATGAGTTGCTACTCACTTTTAAATAAATGAAGTGTGGGCCCCACATCCACCCTGTTGAGCAGAAGCCTGTTGCCAGACCCTCCAGCATGAGCCCTACATGTGTCCTGGTTTTGGTTTTCTTGGAAGAGCCCCAGTCTTTGGTCACCACAGTAGATCTTGCAAGAAAACAGTCATTCCTGACTGAAATTTTCCATAATGACTGAAGACTTTGAGACTGCCAAAGCCTTCAACCACATCACTCATATCCAACACACAGGGACCATCCAACTGGTCTCTAAAGATACAAAAGTGGCCCCTGAGATAGAGTAAAGGGGATACTGACCCCTATAAAAGTTAAGACAATGAAAATTAAATGTCTCTTGTGACATTGGCAACACCAGAACCCAGTTCTCCCTTGACAGGTCATCCACAAGAGACAAGATGAAAGACTCAGGCCTTTGGCTATGCCATCCTGACCAGTCTGCAACCAAATGACACGGCCCACTCATAAGCGTTAAGGTACCTTATGAGTTCTGACACCTATCCTATCATCTGCTTCGAGTTAACAACAATCATGTGAGTTAAAAGACTCCAAGAAACAAAGAAGTGAGACTTCTTACTTATATGGCATGAGGGACTCCTCAAAACTCCAGCTTTGCATCAGTGTGTGAGTTTGTAGGAAAACAGCACCATTAGTAGTTCCCCAGAGGTGTATATTAAACTAAGTCTTTTATCTAATTAATCAGAGATTTTTCTGGGTTAAAAGGGGGTGGGGAGTTTATTTTGAAGCTCCTAGTGTGTGTGATGTAACACCATCTCTGTGCTAAGCCTGTTAGAAAGATGCTGTTGTTGTGTGAAAGGATGGGGGGTAGAGGGAGAGAAATAAGAAAAGTGGAACAATAGTTTGTAACTAGTCAGACTTAAGGAGTAAGACCTGGTGTGCACTAGAAATTTTTGTCAACCAAAGTCAGCTTTTTCCACCAAAACAGTGGTGGTGTACACATTGCAATCACCCCCCTGCCAACCCAACTCCCCTGATTTTGCGACAAAATAAAACCACCTCCATGAGAGGTGTAGAGCTTTTTGTGCCAAACTTTTAGTGACAAAGACTTATGTAGACACTGGACTTGGTTCTGTCATGGTAAATGGCCTCCAGAAAGTGTCCCACAATCCCCATCCTGACCACTGTGGCCATCTGTTTGAACTCCATTGCCATGCAGCCATCCACCCCTCCCCTTTTAAAGTCCTGGGAATTTTTGAAATTCCACTTCCTGCTTGGTTGGTGTGAAGAGCTCACATTGCATCTTTCCAGCTGACTGCGGCAGCTCCACACACCAAACACTCTCCCATTTGGAGCACACCAGAGCTTCTGGATCTGATTGGCATTTGGGGAGAGGAGGCTGTGCAGTCCCATTTCTGCTCCAGCCAAAGGAATTTCGATATTTATGGTCAAATTTCTCATTTAATGGCATAGAAGGGCTATGAACAGGACCCACTGCAGTGCCATATGAAAATCAAGGAGCTTCAGCAGGGGTACCAAATGGCTAGGGAGTCGAACGATTGCTCTGGTGCAAAGCCAAAGACCTGCCACTTCTATAAGGAGCTGGAAGCCATACTCAGTGGCAACCCCATCCCCACCCCCAAGACATCAGTGGATACCTCTGTGGGCCCAGAGGCAGTGTACATCAGACTCAACCCTGATGAAGAAGTCTAGACGAGGAGGATGATGCAGAGCAGAGGACCAGGTAATTTGCTGACTTGGGTAGCCAGGACCTCTTCCCGATCCTGGAGGGTTCGAGCCAGTTCCAGCCCTGGTGTGCAGGATGCAGAAGAGGTAAGTGATTTTTTTGAGCTGATGCTGCTCAGTTATATGAGGTACAGCTGTCCTTTGTTTTGTTGCATTATACAAGTGGTTGAAGGGATAGAAATGCAAAGAGTATTTCTGTTCTACTTGGACTCCTCAAAGGCTAAGGCACCAGGAATATGATAAATAAGATAGTTTTCTCTTTAGTTTTCCCTTAATGTTCTGTGTCATTCAAGCCAGCAATTAATAGAAAAATGATAAAAATCTTAAGGAACAAAATCTAAGGTTTTCCACCAAACAACAGAATTTGGTTGCAGAATAAATTAACATCCTACGCCATGTGTCAATCAACAATGAAATGATGGAGATTTGTTGTCCTGGATTTCAACTAAACTTTCAGGTGTCTAGAGATAGGCACTTGAATAACTGGCCTCATTTCCAAGTTTGGCTTCCATAATTAAGCTTAAAAATTACATGTATGGGGATGTGTGTATTAAATTCATAGATTCATGTTTGCAAATGGAACAAATCATCAATACACTTCATTACATTCAAAATGCTGCATTTATAACAAGGAATTACTGTTTAGTACAGAAAGAAACTTTGGATTTTGGAGAAATTTGTCAGAAATGCTTCCACTCCCATACTCTGTAGAAATCTGCTGTACAATTTTTAGCACTACTTGGTGGGCCAAAACCTCAGCTGGAGTAAGTCAGTGTAGATCCACTGAGCAAGTGTAAATCAGCAATTTCATTGACATCAATGAACTTATACTGAGGATTTGGCCTAATGTATTTACATGAAAAAGAAAAACTTTACACACTTGGAGTACGATATAATCCCAAATTGTCTGATAGGAGGCCAGCTGCATATGTTTGGAGCAAATGAGCAGCTAAAGGATATGTATGAGTTGGAGGAAATTGTCTAGAATCTAGATAGATTAATTCATACCACGGGCCATGAGTATCGGTGACACAAAGTCTGTCTACATTAGATTTTGGGAAGAAGTTTCCCATTGCTATCCCTCAGTTCAACCCCACCAACAGTAACACTAGAATTAGCATGCACAATGCTCCAAATGGCCACTTACACTTTTCCTGAACTGTCTTCTAATCCTGTTCACAGCAAGTTTACATGACATAGTTCTTGAAATATTAGATGCTTCTGACATCTTATCCACACTAGCTCACTTACCCTTGCTATCACTATTGCAGCTCCACCACAAGTAGAAATTTTAGCAGGAAATGGCAGGAAATTTTAGTAAGAATTTCTTAGGCCATGTCTACACTACAAAGTTTTGCCAGTGCAAGTTAGATCAGCACACAGCCACCACAGTTAGCATATCACTTGTATGCAGGCATACTTGGTTTCTTGTGTCAGTGCTGCACATACTCACCAGAAGTGCTTGTGCTGGTGCACCATTGGTAGGTATTCCAGTGTGAACCCTCTCCTGGAGTGAGGCGCCTATGCTTTTGTAGCAAGAAGCAGGGGCAGAGGAGGTAGGAAAGGATCTTTCATAACTTTTAGTCCAGGGATTAGGTTTCTCAGATGGGATGTGGGAGACCTCCAGTTCAAGTTCCTCTTCCCGACAGGGAGAAGGGTTTTGAAACTGAGACCTGCCACAGCCATTGGCCTATGGGATATTCTGATGTGAGGATCCTTAACTCTCTCCTGTTAAAGCTGTTGCACTATGGATAGTCATTGAAGCAGGGGAACTAGAACCTGCTGGATTAGACCCTGCATGTGATTTAGGGGGTAAAATGCCTATCTTCCCCCAGTTTGTGAATATTTTGGGGTTTAGGTAAGGGATAGGTATGTGAAGGTTTAGAGGGTGGCAGCAGTACACACACGCAGAGGCATCAACTAAGTGCCATGGGAATTTATACTGCAAAAACGTAGGCACCGAGTTTAGACACCTGCAGCTGTTGGATGAATTTTTCTGCATCACAGGGGCCCAGAAACTGGGACTTAAGTCCTCGTATCAAGTGCTTAGGCACCTAATTCCTTTTGTGCATCCACACCTCTGTATCTGACTTATGAGAGCCAGATTTTGGTTGATGCACTCTCAGGACTGATCTATACAGGAAAATTTACAAACAGAAATACACCAGTATCATTTTACTGCTATAACTCCCCACAAGGACACTTATTCTGGAATAAGAGTGCCTTGGAAAACGAGGGCACATAAGATGGCTTTTAGAAGTAATATACGCTTAAATGTACATTCTATTGAAGTTAGCTTTATGAAGTTTATATATAAGAGGGCAACATCTAGTCTATCACTAATCAAGACTAAAATGGATGGGCATTATGGCACTAGCTTTTAGTGTTTTGTAAGCAACTAATTCAACTAACAAGCATCACACACAGTGTTTATATTAAAGAAATTTCTTCTTTATTGTAAAGTACACCATAAGAAATATTGTGCAAAATTTCAAAGTAGTCACAAAAGAGCATTATCTAGGACACTGTTCAGTTGTCTATATTTGTGTACTCAACATAATAAGATACGATAGAAATATAGTTAGTGAAAGTTGATGCATTATCACAAAATCTAAACTATTAATTCAATTGCCTTATTTTACTTTACAAATAACTCCTAAATTTCTAAATTTAATACAGTGTAGATTATATCATCATTATATAAAGATCATTTATCACTCTAATAGAAATTGTCTTCAAAAGAGTGATCTCCACCTCAAGCAGCCTAGCATAACGTTCTTGTTCTTTCCTTCTTAATAAATTCAAGTAGTTTATAATTCTTAAGGTTACTTTAAAAAAAAAACAAAAAAACATACTGTCTCAGTGTTTACAAAAAATACAGTGGTATAGAATTTTGAAAGTAAGCAACTTAAAAACAGAAGCATCATAAGATGCCTAAATATAACCACTTGTAATAATCATGAGGCTTTCAAAAGGAATAGCAAAAATAGTATTAGCATTCTGTATTATAATACCTTAATGGGGATTCAGGTACTTTTGGCTGTCTCTAGCCACATGGCAGCACTCATTCAATTCCATACTTGGACAGTGGTGTAAAACCGGCATGACTGATATACTTGATATGTTAAACACTATATCCTGGAGATAAAAGGCCTAATCTCAAGAGTGCTGAGCCTCAATGCCCATCTTTCAGGATCAGGCCACCTTGTGAATAGAGAAACAAATATCCTATCAAAGAAAGGTAACAGCAGTTGGATAACTGTTTTATACTATCTCGTGCAGATGCATTTCTGATCTACAAGTCTGTACAATACGTTGATATTTCTCTCTAGTCTGTGCTGTACTGAAAACTCACTACATCTTTGAAAGCTGTAATTTCAGTTGGTTTCAAGCACTATCAGCCAATGCTCTGCAGGACTTATGTCTGACCACTCTACAGTACACAAGAATTATTTGCATAAATTCAAAACCCTTCACAACCTATGCTGCTCTGCTCTCAAACCTTCACACACTCTTTCTTTTCACCAAGTTGAAAAGAAACCATTGTTAGTTCTCTCGGTAGCATTTCTTGTGACCAAGCACAGACTGCCTTTGCCTCTCTGCTGTAGTGCCATCCACAGCTGGCACTGAAGAACCACAGACATGGAGTGGAAGATTTTATACATCACTGCTAGTATACCATAGTGACAAGAGTTACTTCCGGTAACTTCAGTTGATCTTTCACAGTGCAAGTGTGGATGCAGGTGGCACAACAATGTCATTTAGCTTGCTCACTTCCATTTGCCAGTTTGGTAGCTTCTTAGCTGACAAGTGGCGCCGTGCATGCTTTGTTAAGTGGTCACTCCTCATGAACCGCCGATCACACATTGGGCAAGCAAACTTCTTCTCACCAGTGTGTGTTCTGCGATGTCGAGACAGTTCATCAGACCGTGCAAACCTCCTGTCACAGCCTTTCCAACTACAGCTAAAGGGCTTTTCTCCTAAAACAAAATAGAAACAAGCATTTATTTAGCAACCATTTTGCTTTTGACTGGTAATATTGGCATTATTAACTTTTTTGGAACCAAATTTCTACTGTGCCAACCAAGACAACCCCTCAACCCCCTGAGACATACAAAGATTATTTTGATTGTGCTATTTTGGAGGGTCGCCATCATCAGAAAGCTGGCTGTACAAAGGCTCAATGCACTAGCCATTCATCTCTGGAAAACAGAGTTCATCTTGTGCTTTATGTTTCAAAATAGTTATATTCTTATCCTAATCTCAATTTATATACATTACAAAACCATAACAGCTTTCCATGACCAGCACCCACTGCTGAAGACTGCAGTCTGTACTAAATGCAGGAGGGATGCTACATGACAAGACTGAAGTGCACTAGTAGAGCTATATAAAAATACATATCTCCTATCCTTTGCTAGTGTGATTGAATTCACTGCAAGTCGTCTTTTTTTTTTTTAAGACCTGCTGGACACCTGAAGGAATAACTCTCTGGTGTGTTAATGTTGAATGTTAGTTACCTTTCCTTTTTGAAGCATCCTACCAAAGATTAAGTCATGTATTAACACCTACTGGCAAAAACAAGCAGTAGTACTTTGGGACTGCTCCATAATGCTAGACTACATTAAGTCAAGACAAAAAGTCCTCAGAGATATACAATGTTAAAATAGCTTTGACTGAGCTAACTAGAAAGGTCACCATCTTCAGGAAGGCAGCTGTAAAAAGAATTAGTCTTTCCCCTCTGGAAAGCAGCAAACATGAACAAAATCAGCACTCACTAGAACATTGATAAAATATTAGCATAAATATACACATGAAAAGCTTTCTTTGGAATTCCTAATATCCAGATTAACGACTTACCCGTGTGTGTTCTCACATGGGCCTTCAAATGGGAACTCTTAAAATAAGTTTTTCCACATCCTGGATAGTTGCAAATGTGGCTTCTTATTCTTGATGAGTCAATTGATGGAGTGATTTTTGCTGCAGAAGGTGTAAAACCTGGAGCAGGAGCAATAGGGGAGAGTCTAGTGCCATTTGGACTGATGATTGGAGCCTTTGCATTCTGCACAACTGGCTGGGGCACAACAAACATAACGGCACCTTTAGGAACTTGAGTTCCCATGAACACCATAGACTGGCAAAGGGTCGACTGTTGACTAGAAGGGGTGTTGGGCACTATTGCTGTCACAACAGAGTTGTTAGACGACAGAGGAACCATCTGGCAAATTACTGGGACAGGTGAGACACCACTCGCTTGCACAGCAGGCGAAGATACTATCATCGATGACTGCTGTACTGACCCAGGAACAGGCTGAGGTCTACTGGTTGAAGTCTGGATCAGGAAAGATGGACTGACAGCTAGTGCTGTACTTGTTTCTTCTTCTAAAAATGGCAGTTTATCACTTTTGTAAGTTGCTCTGTTTGGTGACTCAATTGCACAGGGTAGATTTTGTTTTGCAGTTCCATCATTTTGTTTATTTATTTCCCTCCAAGTACTGTCCTGATACTTCAACACACTAGCTGCTCTCACTGGACAAGTTCGGTGATTGCAAAGCTGAGCATCAGCTGTATGACGAATGACACTTGTTGCTTGAGCTTTCATTGGTCTTGGTGCTGGAGACATTTCAGTCTTTTTAAAAGTTGCTGAAGGAACAGGCTTTGAAATATTAGTGAATGATTTGCACTGTACAGCAGATGGCGCTGCTGGCAGATGAATCACTTGAGACATCTCAAAATCCGAAGGGCTGTAGGGTGGAGTCAAGCACTAAGAAGGGAAAAAAGATGCAAGGTAATGAAATCTATTCTGCAGGATTATTTCTGACAGTGTGATCTAAAAACGTTAATAAGGCATGTAAAATAATAGAATAAAACTTACAAATGCTGGTATTGCATGACAGTCAGCTGCACCAGGTAGCAGGCTATCATCAATTTCTTCTGACATGTCAGATGCTGGTGTTATAGGTCTCAGTTCAGCATGTTTTTTTAAGTCTGATTTCCAGTTGCAGCTCATGGACATAAGGGCTTCTACAGCTTCAAAATCACTCTTTTCAGCGATATGGTTCCAGAAACGTCTAATATTGCTTTGCTTTTCAGTAATCATTTCTATTCCTTCCTCCTAAAAGGAAAAAAATAATATTTTTCAGCTTGTTTTAAAAACAATTACAAAAATTAAATGCAACCTGTAAAACATATCATACTTCATAGAGCAGATTCAATATTTTTAATGTCTCTTCATTGTTGTTTCCTCTCCTAAATAATCTTTATAAAAAGGTTTGTTTGAAAAAGAGAATCAGACTGATGAATATTGGGTCTGCACAGTTGTCTAAGGAAATAATTTGGAACAAAATACAAAACAGCTTTTGAAAAGCAACAGTAAGTTACTCCCTTACAGCAGGTCTTGAATGATGGAACATTTTGCTTTCAGTTATTTTGTACTTGCTGTTCCTTTATTCCATCCTTCAAAGGTTTTAGTTAGAACACAATCTTAATTTTTTTGTTTGAATAAAATGAAAAGGGACAATACTGAGGCTGAAGCACAAAATTTTACCAACTTAAATTGTGATCTGATACAGAAAGTTTGCCTGGTAATGTGGATAGGTAAAAGACCTGTGTTTTGTGGATTCTGAATGTTTTAAATACAAGAAAATATGGAACACGTAATACTCAGAAGATCAAGGAAACCCTACTAAAAACTCATTGACAAAGATGGACCATGGCAGGGAAAGGGTATCCTTATTGGATTCTGTAAGGATTTGACCTAAACGAACAGACATGGATCACTGAAGAAAAGCAGCAGAGGAAAAAACATCTCTTGCTCAGAAGGGAGGGAGGAAGGCAGCAGAGGACTCGCGTCGGGAGCAGCCGGATCCCGGCGCTGAGCCACGTTCACCTCATGGAACCTTGCGATTATTCCCTCCCTCAGTGCGTGCGCTCCAACCACGCAGTACCGCCCCCGCATGTTGCCCATTGGTTCCCAAGTTCACGCATTTCAGAAGCCGATTGGCTGGCACCGGCCGGAGACGGGTTGGGGGCGGAGACATGTGAACAAAGCGTGATCGGCGGCTGGCTGCTGGGGAAACGTGGTGAATTGGGGACTGCGCTCGGCGACCTTTCCCCTACTTCTGCGGCGTGGGCGGGGCCGGGCCCGAGCCCGCCGGGCAGGAACCCCGCCTGCCGTCGCGGGGCCGGGCCAGGCTGACAGCCAGCCGCGTGCTTCCTCCCAGCTCCGGCCGGGCCAGCGCCACACCTACGCAGCAGGGCGGAGCGGCCTGCGGCCACCCCAGCGACTCCCAGGAGTCAGACGGCGCGGCGGAGACACCCCGCCAGGGCGGGCGCAGGGGCCGACTCCGCATCAGCCCCGGGAACGCACCCGATGCCTACCCGCGCCACGCAGCGCTGGGCGACCAGGGCGAGCCCACGGGAGGCTCCGCGGGGGGGCTGCGGGGGAAGGGCGCTCCCTGCCCCGAACAGCCACGAGCCCGCCCAGCCCGCAGCCTGGGCCCGCTCACCCGCCTCCTGCCTAGCGGGAGCGGGCCGCCCCCCACCAGCCTCCTTTCGCCCAGCCCCCGCGGACGTGCCTCAGCCGCTTCCCGCAGCCTCGCCATCCGCCTTCCCGCCGTCTCCCTCAGCCCACGGGGACCCTGCCCCGGCGCCGCCCGCGGCCAGCCCCCTCCCCCTTGGCCGTCACCGCAGCACGATCCGCCCCTGCAAACTGCCCTAGCCCCCGCCGCACGCCCCCTCCAGCCGGGCGGCCGAGCCAACCACGTGCCCCTTCCCCGCCACAGGCTCCCGCCCCCCGGCACTTCCCGCCAGCGCCCGCAGAGCGACGCCCTCCCCCGCCTCTTCACAGCATCCCCGGCTGCCCCCTCTCCGCCACCCCGTCCACGGAGCACCAGGGCTCCCCACCAACCTACCTCAGCCCCCCCTCCGCCACCCCTCCACGGCGCACCACGGGCTCCCCACCAACCTACCTCAGCCCCCCCCTCCGCCACCCCTCCA
>ML675601.1:98858504-99147973 GCA_007922155.1 Mesoclemmys tuberculata
CCCCCCCTCGCCCGGGTGCAGCTGGAGCGGGGAGGGCTCGCTGGCACGGCCCACGCCCCGGGCTGGAAGCTGCCGGAGCAGCACTTACTGGTGGCTGGTCCAGCGGGGCTGTGAAGTCCAGCATGGCCCGGCCGGGCGAGCTGCCCTGATGCTGCTCCAGCTGTTGACAAGCGCCTTCACCCCGGGCGCGCTCTGGCCGCTGCCTGGATTTGTTCGCGCACTCCGGTTCAGCTGCGTTTCCACCAGCCCGCTCGAGGGGGAGCGCGGGGCTGGCCGCGGCCAATCCGGTGCAAAGGTGTGTGAGGCGGCGGCCAATGGCGAGCGGGGGCACGCGTGATCAGCGGCTGCCCAGCGGCGTGGAGAGCGTGTCAGCTCTGCGTGTGTGCTAGCCTCGGCGGCGTGTTCCCGGCTCGGTCCTTGGGTAAGTCCCGACGCGGGCTGAGTCAGTGTCACGTCTCGCTCTGCCTCCATCCCTCCCCGGATCCATGTGGGAGAGGCGCGCCCGACTGCGGGGGGAGGCGGCGCAAAATACTTCCTGTCAAATGAGATCATACCGGAGGGGAGGGCACATGGATCACGTCTCCGTGTCCTCCCCGCATCTCTCAGCCCCTTCTTATGGGAGCAGCTGTGTAGTGAGCTAGGGCTTGTCTCAGGCTGGGCAGGGCATACTGCCAGTTCTTTTCTTGGGGGGATAAGAGGGTGGTCTGCTTTGGGAATCCAAATGGTGGTGCTTACGGGACATCAAAGGGGGCAGGTTACAGTCACCAGTAATATCTGCAGTTTATTTTATTTATAGGCATTTTATAGCCCCCATCTGAGCAAATTTTAACCAACTTTTCTTTGCAACTCACCAGTGAGGAATGCAAATATCTTAATATATCAGATAGGGAGCTGAGGCACAGAAAGATTTGTGACCCTGGGGTAAGTGTGGGAGAGCCTGATAGAGATCCCAGTACAGTGCCTTAAACACAGGACCATCTGATACTCTTGCCATTTGGGTGAGCTGGTCTCACAGAGGCTCCAAGTTCAATATTCATTGCTCCTAGGGTGGGCCTTTAATGCAATCAAAGGAAACACCTGCTCAAGCCTTTACATTTTTTGTGTGTGTCACCACTCTAAATCCAGCCATGCTTTGAGTCCCAGTGACAATGAGTTTGCAGTTTGTAATGTAGAATATCACCGTAGTCATCTGTAGAACCCAGCTAAAATCTGGATCCTAGCCTAAGCCTGCTAATGGAACACTCTGTCTATGCTACAGATTGCAACTGTCTCAGAGGATAACCTTGGTGTAACTAGGTCTATTCATTCAGCTATCTTCCTTAATTCATCCACATCCAAGGCAAACTTTTCTGGTCCAAGCTTCCTTTCTATCATTGAGACTGGAAGGGGAGCTAAATCAATGTTTCACACACATAATTGCTGGAAGCAGACCTTGAGAAGAGGCAGCTCATGTCTTGATTTCTCCTGCTGGGAGGTTGGGACATAAACTGTAAGACCAGCCTCATCTTAATCAAAGTGGTGTGTGCTGTGTGGCTGTTAGTAGATACTTTTACAGGTTCTTGTGTTGTTACCAAAATTGTGATATTTGAGTGCCTCACGTGTATTAATAAATGTATCCTCATAACCCCTGTTATTTAGGGAAGTATTATTAGTCTTTTACATATGGGCACACAGAGAGATTGTGATGGCACAGGTGGTATGTGGCAGAACTGGGAACTGAAACTAGATATAGTCCCAGTCTAGTGCCTTAACCACAGCATATGCTGCTTTGCCTTGATCTGAGGGAATGACTCTGCTTGGATCAAGGACCTGTTGTCCCCACAAACCATAACTCTGTATCAAAGATGTAGGTGAATCCAAGGGTTTTGGAAGTAGTGCTGGGGATGCAGTAGCACTCTGTGGCTTGAAGTGGTTTTCATTATATACAGGGTTTACAGCTTTGTTCAGTGGCTTTCAGCATCCCCGCTATAAACATTGTTCCAACACCACTGGGTGAATGAGGGGTAATGTTGAAGTAATTGGGCTGTGTTTGACAAATGGTCCATGCATTGGTCCATGTGATTACACTGCTTTACTGTAACTATTGTTAGAAAAAAATTAAAGTGCTGAGTAGTTAAAATAGTTGTTTACACTCTATTTTCCAGTAGAGCCCTTTAGAAATTTGAAGAGTGAAAAAAATCTAAACTTTTTAATTTGTCCAACTTTATTCCTTTTTTTGTGTGTTCTTTAAAAAGAGCTGAAATCAACACTGTTTTAAAATTAGTGTTCTGTAGCATCTTTGCCCAAAACATCTTGGGTAGTGATACTATAGAAAGTACATATGGGCCTTACCCAACTTCCATTAAATTCTTTGGGAGTGGGATTGAGATCAGTTGCAGAGGACTTCTGGGAGTAGTTTAGATGCTAAATAGCAAGCAGGAAAAAACAAAAAAAATCATTTTTTGCATTTCAAAAAATGGTTACTGTTTTTCAGTCCTTGAATTATTGCAGACATTATAATACTGTGAATCTCTAATTTCTTTCATTCTAAAAGGTCCCAAAATGCTTGGTTAGATTTGCATTTCATTGGTGTTATATGCATATTGTTATCTTGAATGAAGGGTGGCAGTCAATTGACAGACTGCATAGCAGCAAGGGGTGTGGAAATTTTGGCTAAGGACACTGGAGCAGAACCCCCCTCTAATGAAAAGTGCTCTGGGATCTTTAACATTCATGCAGAACACATCCTATAGGCTCTAACACAAGCAACTCATTTTGTTGTCTTTGGGAGGATGAAGAATTGCAGTTCATATTTAGATGATACAGATACGTATTTAGAATCCAGTGGGCTTCCCACATATGTAACAATTTAAATCCATATCAAATATTGGCTTTAAAATGTTCAGTGTCCTTTTAAGTTAACTCCATGGGCCTGATTCTCCACTTAGTTTCACTGTTGTACATCAGGAGTAACATAAAATAAATTGAATGATTTCAATGTAAAACTAGTGTGACAGAAGAATCAGGACTTTTGTGCTTGTTTTCCTTAGATGAAAACACATTGGTTAATCATTTGGGCTCTAGAAAATGCAGATGAAGCAGTGCCAAATTCAACATTCATTTACACTGATCTAAATGTGGAGTGACTCCATGGAAGTTGATGAGGTAGTCCAGATTTACACCAGTGTACCAGAGAAAAAGAGTTTGGAACACAAGCTTTATGTTTCCCACAAGAATAAGAATTATATAAATTAAATTATATAATGGTGACCTTTCTTCCTATGTTGGGATATTATGGATTAGATTTCAGCAACCATCTTTCTGGCCAACATCGACTGGACAGACTCCTTTCACAGTCACTCCTAATATCTGCTAGAGAGGTTACAGTTGAGAAATGAATGTATCTTTTCCTTCTTACCTGTCAGATAGAGAGGAAAGAAACAGTCCCATCCTCCTATGCACATTGTGCTGCATTGAGGCAGTGTAGCTGGACAAAGCACCAACTAAAATGAATGTTGTAAGATCTGAACTCAGCACTTAATACAGTGCTTTCTGTCATTGACTGATGGGGTGCTGCATTCACCTAACCCATTTCAGAGTGCTAGTCGTCAGAACAAGTGACGACACTAACTGGTGCTTCAGATAGAGGCCGCAGTCTCTTGGTGGTGTGTGGCATGGTTTTCTTCTGTCTGTTCTTCTTTACCACCATCTCTTTAATGGCAATGATAATACCAGGATGTATGGAGGGGAGGGGGAATGCTTTCCTGAAGCCCTCAGGTCCTGCTCTCTTCTCTTGCTACCTTTTTTTAAAATTTTTTTTATTGTGGTATCTCATCACCGCAAAAATGTACAGAGGGTAGTACACAAGAGAAGCGCACAAGTTGTGAGGATGAGGAAACAGTTGATTTTTGGCAGCATTTGAAAAGTATCACCTCCCCTGAGGCTATTACTTTATTGGTTCAGTGCACCATCTTAGCTCTCCTGCATTGGGCCACTTTCCTCACACCTGTTCTGTTTCTCCAATAGCAGATCACCGCCTGCTGCTGGAAGCTGACAGGTTGGTTATGTCCTGCTATTGGCTTGGAAGCAGCACAGAATGCTTTGCACATCTGAAGGTGAGAAGTGCCATATTAACAGTGCACAAAGCATTTTGGGATATTTCAATCTGAAGGCAGAATGACGATGCAAAGCAAAAGCTGAATGCAAAAATCACTACCAAGTCATTGGACAAGAATAATTTTTTAAAAATTAATTCTTAATCAGTTAAATTCATTTTTTAGCTGAGAAGATAGAGGCATTACCTTGATTCTGCAGCTGCTACTGAAAGTCTGCATTCGAGGGTTTCTCTCAATACAGCTGCTCATACCCATTTCCTTTGGGGCACTCCTTACTGGGGTACTCCAGGCCCCACACTAGTGGTGCCCTTCTGTCTTTGCTCTGTTCTGTTCTATTCAGGTTATTATACAGTTTTGCATCAACATGATGTCTGAGAGACCCATTATCTTGCTGAAATGGGAGAGCCTATATATTTTGCCTTTTGGTTACATTATGTGGCTTGTAGTAATATTGAGGATCTGCTACTATTTGGCTGGTTCTTTAAGATCTCTGATTGGCTGGCTGAAAAGCCCTTCTCTAGAACGAGTTCCTGAAAGAGATTTAGTATGCTCTGAGTCTGGCTTCCTCACAGCAGCAAATGGTTGTTTACAAACTAATCCTTTGGTTCCCACAACTGCAGTTGTGCTTCAGCAGGAGAAATTGTGTTAACTGTTATCCTTAGGGCTTGATCTTTCTTCCTCTGAAGTCAGTGGAAGTCTTTAGTGGGAACAGATCAAGCCCTTAATGTACTATATGCCATTAAAAGGTTCTAAAAATCCCTTGGGCATCCTCACAAGCACAGATTTCCCCTAGCTGCTACCTCAAGTCCCCACTTGATAACTGTTATGAGATGCAGGAGTCACTTGGTGAAATTTTATGACCTCTCTTATGCAGGAGGTCAGACTAGATGATCCTAATAGTTCGTTCTGGCCTTAAAATCTATGAAATATTTCATTTACTGGTATGCTAGAAATTAATCCAAAATAATGATGACAAATAACAATTGTCAGTAAATGTAGTGAGTACATAGCATGAAACACTGTTCTTTCACTTTTTTTTTTAAGAGTTTGTTGACTCATCAGCAACTTTCTATAATTGTAGTGTGCCTCAGAGAGTAGGTCTACGCTGCAGCTAGGAGCTAGCATGCATGGCTCCAGCTAGCACATTAGAAACAGCAACATAGATGTTGCATTGGCTTGAGAGCCTGAACTGTCGCCCGAGTAAGAATGTCCACACTGTTATTTTTAGCATGCTAGCTTGAGCGGAGCTAGCACAAATCTGTCTACCCAGGCTGGGAGGCTCACTCCCAGCTGCAGTGTAAATATACCCTCAGATGTTAGTGGTGTTCTTCAGTACTCTCCTGGGGGGGACCTACTTATTAGAGAAATTACATCATTATGTTCATACATAAATCAAAAACAGAATATTTCTTTAGTTTCACTACATTGAAGCTGGATTCAGTATTCACTGAAGTCAGTGTATGGGCTTTCATTGATTTCAGTGGGCATTGGATCAGACCCTTAAATTGTAAGCACTTTGGGTCAAGGTCTGTATTTTTGTGTTTATACAGCACCAAGGATGATGGGACACCAAACCTGATTGGAGTCTCTGCTGTAGTATAACGATGAAATACTAACAAGGGCTCACTCACATTCTCAAGTGGCCTTCTCAGTCCATTTTTCCTTTCCTCTTTTGCTCCCTTCCCCTTTTCTTTCTTCATCTCACTTTGTTATTCTCACTCTTTTACTTTGGCTTCCTCTTAATGCTTTCTTCCTGACTCACCCCTTTTTGTTGCCTCCTCAGAGGGGGACTTGCTGCTGTTGCTACTCTGTTTTCAGATATCCACTACTCACCTGCCCTCTCCCAGCCTGCCCTCTCCCAGCTGCCATGCTCACTTGGCCCTTCCTAACTTGCTTTCTCCTAAATGTTCTCTGATGCTCCTTCCCAGCTATCGTTTCCAAAATGCCTTCTCCCTTCCCAACATGCTCCCTTCCAACCTGCCCTGTAACAACTGTCATTCTGAACCCACAGCCTCCTCACTGCCCTTTCCAGTTAAATTCTCCCAACCTGTCCTTTCCCAACAGTCATTTCAGTTCCTGTCTTCAATGGTGTTTCCCAAACTGCACCTTCCCAACTGCCATTTTAAACCCCACTATTTCATCTGTAATTTCCAGCTGATGCCCACCTGCCATTCTCACTTGTGCCTCCTAACCTGTTCATTCATTCTAATTCCCAGATGAACCCTTTCTAATCCTTATTCTCAGCTGCCCATCCCAGCTGTCATGCCCAACCTGACCCTTCCCAACTATCATTCTCACTTACCCCCTCCCACCTGTCTGTCTTCCCAGTTGTCTATTTCCAACTGCCATGGCACCTTCGTAGTCCAGCATGCCATTCCATCTCTTGCTAAAGGAACAGCATCTAAAACACTGTGCATGCTGCTTGAACATCAGTAAAGAAAAGCATATTACCATATCAAAATCCTGTTACAATTCTTCTTCTCAAACCCTTTGGGCTCGATTCTCAAATGAGATCTGGCCAGCAGTACAAAGCGACAGTTCTAGCTGCAGGGGCCAGCAGGGAATTTCTCTGGTGTAGAGGAATTCCCTGCTGGCATAAAGTTGACACCTGAGTCCTGTTGCCAATTGCTTCTGCATCCCTGGCATTGGGTTATATCAAGGGAAAAGTGTGTATGGAGGGAAAGAAGCATGCTGGAGCAGAACTTTGCTACACCTGTCCTCCATTAAGGATCCCATGCCAGTGATATAGACATGTCAGGGTTGAGATTGGTGCAATCCAGCCCTCAGAATGAGGGAGCTGTAACCAGTTTGGTGACATCCCTGCCATTATCCTAAGGAGAGCTCGGTCTCAAGAGACTGGTCCTTTCTGTGTGCTCAGAACTTCCTATTGGTCTAAACTGCTGCAAGGTAGTGGGAGTGGGCTGGTGTATGTTGAACTGTCATTTCCTCCTATGTTGGTCCCAGGATATTAGAGAGACAAAGTGAGTGAGATAATGTCTTTTATTGAACTAACTTCTGTGAGTGAGAGAGACAAGCTTGCAAGCTACACAGAGCTCTCAATTCATTTCAGATTGCTGCTCAGAAATATTGTCCCTACTTCAGAGAGCGGAAAATGTGACCGCTTCGTTTTCACACCTAGAGCAGGGCTGTGACAGCTTTATTTTCACACCTACAGCAGAGCCGTGGGTGTTTGAGCCAGAGGAATTTGAGGGGGTGGGAAGAGAAGCACAATGCTGAGGCAGCAGAAGAATGTTGAGCAGACTCAGGAAAGTAATCGGGGAACAGGCAAGGAGAGGAGTGAGGAAGAGAAGCAAACTAGAAAGTGAAGAGGGAAAGGGCAGGGAGAGACAAAGAAAGGGGAAGTCAAAGCGGGCCTCTACTGGAAGTTGAAGGGACAGATATATTTTTCCCTACTTCTAATCTGACTTGAGGAAAAATGAATTGAAGCAGTAGCATTCATTTCGTGTGTGTGGCTGGCAGGGGTAGAGGACAAGTAGTGCTGAGGAGAGGACCGTGTAATGATCTGTGGATGTTGTAACCACATGGTGGAGGTGGAACATGCAGTTTGCACAGGGGGTGAGTTCAAGGGGGAGACAGCATGTGTGGGGATGAGGGAAGTGGATAGTGTGCATAGACTAAAAAGGGGGAGAGAAGCACAGGAAGTGGGGAAAGGTGACAGTGTGCATCTGTAATAGTACAAGGCCATGGTCAGATTATACAGGCCCCAGGAAATGTCTGCAGTATCCTGGTTATAAAAGTAGTTGTTCTAGAGGCAGAGAAAAGACAGAACTTAATCGTAATGAATATATAAAGGAGATTCTCTATAAAGGCTCTGGAGACAGATAATCCCTGTAGTTTCTTCTAGCAGTCTCGCAAACTAACTAAGCACTGTGTGGCTGACAGTATTTTTGTTTGTTCGTTTCTTCCACATCCTAGATCACATCTGCACTGCAATCATTAAATGTAGCTACTTTGTGTGCATTTCACAAAATACCTCTATGGGTTAGGGCCTCATCTCTTGTCTAGAAGCCCTTGTGGCTGGTCCTGAGACATCACTGATCTAATTTTGCCTCAATGGTGCCTTTCAGAGGGAGGGATCAGAAGAGGTTCATAACCATGACATTCTCACTACTGTTGGTAAAAGACCAAGGCAGCCAGGAAGGGAAGTGACTCGGACACCCATGATGATCCTTTCTGAAGCATAAAGAGAACAAGAGAAACTGCTTGTGCTAATCAAATAAACCGTTTTCAATTAATTTTTTTTTAATTTGTAAATTTGTTCATTATAGCCATTGGAAGCATTTGAGCTATCACAAGAAGCTCAAACTTAGCTATGCTTCTCATTCACTTTCCCAAACATGTTAAATACATTCATGTGTCTAAGAGAAGATTTGTGAAGAATTTTAGGAGTGTGACTTCCTAGCACTTGTGGATTGTCTATTTGTATATGCCTGCTGTACTGGATTGCATATCTTTTATACTGAATTTCCCAGAAGGCCTGCAACCAGGAAATCCAGCCTGTCAGTCATATTCTTTTGATGTAGAAAACGGAATTATCATGGAATTGTGAAGTTAAACTGGGAGGATAATAGGCAGCATGTTGGGTTTCGGGTGTGGAGCTCCCAGAGTTGAGAGGTGAATTTCAGGTCCCAGCCAAGCACCTCTGCACAAACACCCCTAAGGGGGTCAGAGAGAACCTGTGAAATAAGCACCTCACTTAACCATCAAACATTTCTGTCTATCCCAGGCAAAGCCTGGAGTAGACCCACGTGAGTATCTCTAGCAGGGCTTACACAGACTCTCTTGTCTCTGGCATAGCGTACAGAAAAACAGCACCTCCCTATTCCCCCCCCCCACCTCCCTCTCACACACAGGATCTCTGCCATGAAATCTCCCCTCCCTCCCTCTTGGATCAGTCCAAACTGTGTCTGCACCCTAATGCTGGCATGTAGTGTGAGCTCTGATTGGTGTGTCCTGTTGTGTAGTCTTCGCTGTTCTGTCAATTCCTGGCTAGGCATTTATAAATCTCCTTTTGCAAACAGCTGGCTCTCCTCTAAGCAGCTCCCTCACTTCTGTAGCTCTGTTCTGCTTCCTGTGCTTGCTTCTTCCTTTGTTTCCTCTCTACATTTTCCCAGTCTGCTCATTTGCTCAAACCCTCCTCGGGGTCAGAGTGGGTCAGAGTTAGTTCTCTGTCCTTGTTTTGGAGGGTCACCCTGTCCTCCCCCACCCATCATGTTTGTGCAGAGTAGCAGGAAGTGGGGAGGAGCCCACACCCTCTGCCATGTAACACACTTGTCACCGGGTAGTAGGCATACCATATTGCTTGGCCACCATCAGCACTGCTATAGCAGTTGGATAGGGAATCCCCTCTCCCCCTGCTTGGCCTTTGAGAATAGCAAGGTTTTCTGCCGCATTGCTCTGTTCCATTCTCTGCCCCAAGGCCAGATTTAGGTGCCTCCTCGCTGGATCCCCCAACCTCATTGGGCTGCTTTTGCCCTGCCTCCAGGCCAGTACCAGGGTCTGGGACTTCTGGTGGACATCCCCCCCAATGTGATCCACCCCACAAGTGGGAGCCCATTGACTTCTTCTGGCCCTGTCTCCTAGCTACTAGGACTAGGGTCTCCTTCCCCATTGCCTGTTTCGTGGTGTGGGCTCTAAGTAGGAAGGCCTGAGCATGTTCTGGTGGTCCACATTATCTGGTATATCTGTAGATTCTGCTTGGATCTTGTGTCCTGGCTGTTTGGGGTATGAGATCCCACAGGCAATGCATGATTTGGGTCTCCATGCTGAATTCAGTTTGGAGTGCCTGCTGTTTAAGGAGGACCAGATCCCCCAGTGCCAATGGCCTGGCACCAGCATGTCTATCATAGGTCTGTTTCTGCCTGTCTCTGGTGTGGCCCATGTTTGTGGCCACAATCTGACCTGCCTTTTGGAGGCTTTGTGATGCTCATGGACCCATTTTGGGGCTCCTTGACCCTAGTTCCCCTAGGTGGATGCTCAGAGTCATGTCTGTTGGCAGCTCACCTTGCCTGCTGACTACCAGGTCCAGGAATAAGGGGGTGCACTTTGGGGTGGTGTGCACTGCATTGTTATATGCGTATGTAGGCACCCTGTACTTTAGGGGCCTACCAACTTAATTACAGCTGGGAAGAGCCTGGGGACTACAACTCCCATGATGCCTTGGGGAAAAGAGAGAGACTCTTACCCTTCCAGGAGTGAGAGAAAGGCATGTGGGAGACTCCATTTTGGTGCTGGGGCAGAGGCAGCCCAGGTTGGAAGCTGCTGGCTGGGTCTCGAAGCTGCTGCTGCGACTGCTTGTTGACAAGGTCCCAAAGCTGCTATTGCCTCTGACCACTGCTGGAGTCCTACAGCTGCTGCTGGGAGCCTGCTGAAGTTGTGATTTAGCACAGAGCTGCAGAGGGCTTGTAAGGAAGGCACAGCAGAGAGACTGACGGAGATGGAGAAGAGGCCAAGAGACAGTCCCTTCGAGCAGGGCCAGGACTGCCAATCTCCAGTCTGATGCTGTGGCTGAACTGGTGCAGTGAACCCACCGAGCGCTTTCTCCTTCTACAGATTTTTCAAGCGTGCCCACGCAAGAAAAGGGTCAGGGCCTGAACTCTGGGGGAGTGCACACTCCAGAGGTGGGGTAAATAATGGCACTGTGGATGCCTGGTAGAAAAGTTTAATAGTGAATACTGTTTTTTATTAATTGGTTTATTCAACTGCCCCTGTGGTTCATGTTTAATTTCCGTCTATTATGCCATGTTTCTTTATTTTGTTAAGTAAAGGTGGTTAACTCTGATTTAAGTATATTGGATGTTTAGTTTGCATAACTACAAATGTTAAATTAGACGTATGTTTCAGATTATTATAATTTTAGACTAGGTCTAGTCCTGGCAGCTCCCAAAGCCACCATTGAGCATGTGCAGGGGCCAGCCAGGTGGAGGCACCGCCAATTTTAAATTGCTTTAGAAATAAAGGGACTGCAGCAGAGGGGTGGACAGAGGATTCCCAACTATCCTACATCAATACTGTGATACTCAGGATCTCCTTTATTGTTAGAAACCTTAGGCGCCCTTGCACACTGGTGGGTGTTGCCTGCTCCCAAGTAACCCAGTGAAGGAAGGGGGTTATACGTAGGTCAGCTAGAAAGGCCAGTCTGTCTGCTGCACCTCTGACAGGATCCTCAGCCCTGTTAGCAGTGTCTGGTTGGCTTGCTTGCAGAGGCCATTGCCTTGGGGGTGGTAGGTTGTCATCCTTAGCTTGTAGCTGCCCTATAGAGAGCAGTTCTTTGAACATCCATGACACAGAGGGTGTGCCTTTATCTGTCAGAACCTTGGTGGGGTAGCCATACGGCTGGACAAAGTAGTCTCAGAAGGCTTCCGTGGTTGCCTGGTTGTGATCTCCCTGCAGGGCACAGTGACTAGGAATTTGGTATGATGATCTACCATCGTCAGGATGTAGGATGCACTGTTCTGGTTTTGTTTCCACCTTCAAGGGGTCCAGCTACCAACTCCAAGGGTGTGCTGGTCTCTGTTGGCTGGAGGGGGCCTGACTCCCATCCCTGCATTCCTTCTGCTGTTGCAGATGGACCAGGAGTCACAACACTCCTGCATTGTGTGGGTCATCCCTACCCAGTAGAACCTCCTGCAAATGTTCATCTCAGTCTTTTTTGGGGTCAAAATGGCCCATGGCATCATAGTAGGTGTGGAGCGCCATCTCAACTGCTGTCTGGGTGGTTTCTTTATTAGTCCCTGGATGTCGGGTTTTGCATACCAATCTGCTGTCCTCCTCACATAGATAGGCTTGCTGCTTCAGCAGCTGGGTTCCTTCCGGAGTCCGAGCACTCCGATCTGTGGCAGAAAGCCCAGTGCTTTGCTGGATAATGTCTACTACTCTCTGAATAACAGTGCTACAGCCTTGCATCCGGACCCGGAGGTCCTTGTCCTTTTCAAACTCTTGCCTGGGTTCCTCATGCATGCCTGGACTGCCTCAGCAGAGATGGCCACAAATGGGAACATTTCTAAATTCTCATGGTCATCCAGTGCTTCTAGTTATGGAGTTGTCGGCAGCCTTGATAAGGCGTCTGCATTGACATTGCTCTAGCCAGACAGGAACAAACTTGAACAGCTTGATGGGACAAAATCGGAGGGACCGGACAATCTCCACCCGAGGATATTAAAGGAGCTGGTGCGTGAAATTGCGAGCCCGTTAGCGAGAATTTTTAAGCAATCGGTAAACTCGGGGGTTGTGCCGTACGACTGGAGAATTGCTAACGTAGTTCCTATTTTTAAGAAAGGGAATAAAAGTGATCCGGGTAATTATAGGCCTGTTAGCTTGACGTCTGTCGTGTGTAAGGTCTTGGAAAAAATTTTAAGGGAGAAAGTAGTTAAGGACATGGAGGTCAATGGTAATTGGGACAAATTGCAACATGGATTTACTAAAGGTAGATCGTGCCAAACCAACCTGATCTCCTTCTTTGAGAAGGTGACGGATTACTTAGACAAGGGCAATGCGGTAGATCTAATTTACCTCGACTTCAGTAAGGCGTTTGACACGGTTCCGCATGGGGAACTGTTAGTTAAATTGGAAAAGATGGGGATGAATGTGAAAGTTGTAAGGTGGATAAGGAACTGGTTAAAAGGGAGACTACAGCGTGTCGTGCTGAAGGGTGAACTGTCAGGCTGGAAGGAGGTTACTAGCGGAGTCCCTCAAGGATCGGTTCTTGGACCAACCTTATTTAACCTTTTTATAACTGATCTTGACACACACAGCGAGAATGTGTTAATAAAATTTGCGGATGATACGAAGCTGGGGGGTATTGCTAACACGGAGAAGGACCGGGATGCTATTCAGGAAGATCTGGACTACCTTGTACACTGGAGCAATAGTAATCGGATGAAATATAATAGTGAAAAGTGCAAGGTCATGCACTTAGGGATTAATAATAAGAATTTTACATATACGTTGGGGATGCATCAGTTGGAAACGACGGAGGAGGAGAAGGACCTTGGGGTATTGGTTGATAGCAGGATGACTATGAGCCGCCAATGTGATATGGCTGTTAAAAAAGCAAATGCGGTTTTAGGATGCATCAGGCGAGGTATTTCCAGCAAGGAGAAGGAGGTGTTAGTGCCGTTATATACGGCGCTGGTGAGACCCCACCTGGAATATTGTGTGCAGTTCTGGTGTCCCATGTTTAAGAAGGATGAATTCAAACTGGAACAGGTTCAGAGACGGGCTACTAGGATGATCCGAGGAATGGAAAATCTGCCTTATGAAAGGAGACTCAAAGAGCTTGGCTTGTTTAGCCTGGCCAAAAGAAGGCTCCGGGGGGATATGCTTGCTATATATAAATATATCAGGGGGATTAACGTTAGGGAGGGAGAGGAATTATTTAAGTTTAGTACTATTATAGGCACGAGGACGAATGGGTACAAATTGGATATTAGGAAATTTAGACTAGAAATTAGACGAAGGTTTCTAACCATTAGGGGAGTGAAGTTCTGGAATAGCCTTCCGAGGGAAGTAGTGGGGGCAAATGACTTATCTGGCTTTAAGACTAAGCTTGATAAGTATATGGAGGGGATGTTATGATGGGATAGTTTAATTTGAGCAATTGATTTTGGATTATCCGCAGATAAGTCTGCTCAATGGTCTGTGGGAATGCTGGATGGGATGGGAACTGAGTTACTGCAGAGAAATCTTTTTTGGGTGCTGGCTGGTGAGTCTTGCCCACATGCTCAGGGTTTAGCTGATCGCCATATTTGGGGTCAGGAAGGAATTTTCCTCCGGGGCGGATTGGCAGGGGCCACGGAGGTTTTTCGCCTTCCTCTGCAGCATGGGGCATGAGTCGCTTGCTGGTGGATTCCCTGCAGCTTGAGGTCTTCAAATCTCACTTTTGAGGATTTCAATAACTCAGTCATGGGTTCGGGGTTGTTATAAATGTGTATGGGTAGGGTTTTGTGGCCTGCCTTGTGCGGGAGGTCAGACTAGATGATCATATTGGTCCCTTCTGACCTATGAGTCTATGAGTCTATGAATTCCATGGAGAAGCTGTAATTGGCCAGTGAGTGTTGATGTCCAGCATTGTTCTAGTGCTCCTTGCAGCGGGGTGGGAGAAGGAGCTTTCAGCCCAGCCTCACAGTGGCAAATCACAGCACTTTTATCCAGTCAGCTGAATCTGAGCCATTTTAAATGCTTCTCATTCTTATAATGCAGCCTAAGAGCCTTATCCATATAGTTTCTACTGAGGCAAAACTCAGACTTTAATGGAAGTTTTGCCCTAGAAAGTGCAGGCAGTGAACTAGGTTAGTACTGTGGCTAGCCTACCAAAAGGGGAGGAAGGGTGAAGACAGGGCCTGTCAGCTACACCAATTGTACGCCAGGAGGAGCACATTCCATGCACTACAAAAGGATGGTAAAACTCTTGAAACAGCATGTACACCTGCAGAACCCCAGGAGGAACTGGGGCTGACTTAGGGTCTGATTTAATAACTGAAGCTAATGGAAAGGAGGTACATATTTAGCTAGAATTCCTCCTGCTCTAATTTCAGGCCCTTGTTATAGACTTGAAGGTCAGAAGGGACCGTCATGATCATCTAGTCTGACCTCCTGCACATTGCAGGCGACAGAACTTCAGCCACCCACTCCTGTAATAGACCACTAACCTCTGGCTGAGTTACTGATGTCCTCAAATTATCATTTAAAGACTTCAAGTTACAGAGAATCCACTATTTCCACTCACTTATACTTGCAAGTGACCCATCCCCCCCTGGCGCAGAGGAAGACAAAACCTCCCCAGGTTCTCTGCCTATCTGACTCGGGCAAAATTCCTTCCCAACCCCAAATATGACAGTCAGTTAGACTCTGGCTGGTGGGTCTTGTCCACATGCTCAGATGCCCACTTGCACAAACCTGTGTCTAAAAGATACAATCTAATCCACAAATTTTTGTGACACTTGTACGTTTCTACCAACAAAGGGGAAAACTAGATCTGGGAGTGTCCTGTTACAAAAGGAGCAGTAAGAAATTCTATTTAGTAATACATGGAGGCTGACATTTTAAGATTTCCACTTAAGCCTACAGGGCAAAGCACAGAGATGATACAGCTGTGCATTTTAAGATGTTCTGTAAAGGCCCAATCCTGCAGTCCCCCCTTGGGCAAAACTTCCATTAAAGTCTGAGTTTTGCCTGAGTAGAGACTATAGGATAGGGCTGTTAGGTTGCACTATAAGAATGAGAGGTATTTAAAATGGCTCAAGTTCAGCTGACCTTAAGCTGCACCTTAGCCCCTGCATGAGTACGTGAACACAATTAGCCCTGTACTGCTCTCAGAACACTCTAGCATTATCTATGCTAATTCCAATAGATCCAGTATTTAAAATGCAGATATAAAAATTACTTAATTGATTTCCTTCACGCTTCGTAGGAAAAGTCTCTGCTGCTTGACAGGTTACGTATGCAGTACGGCAGCATTTTAGACAGAAAACATATTTTTGCCAAAAGTTGAAAACCTTAGGAGATTTATTTACTCCTTCACACAACACAAGAACCAGGGGTCACTCAAAGAAATTAATAGGCATCAGGTTTAAAACAAACACACAGTCATTCTGTTGAACTCCTTGCCAGAGGATGTTGTGAAGGCCAAAAGTATAATTGGGGTAAAAAAAGAATAAGATAAGTTCATGGAGGATAGATCCACTTGGGTATTAGTCAAGGGTCAGAGACCCAGCCCCATGCTCTGGGTGTCCCTAAACCTCTGACTATCAAGCTGTGACTGGATGATGGGATAAATCACTCAATAAATTATCTTATGGTCATTCCATCTGAAGCATCTGGCACCAGCTAATGTTAGAAGACAGGATATGGGGCTAGATGGGCTGTTGGTCTGACCCAGTATAGCCATTCTTATGTTCTTACAAGATCCAAACCAAAACTGCTCCCAGAATCTTAATTACTGCATTCACAAACAAGATATATTATTGTTTTATGTAATATAGCAGTCAGGTGGAAAAACATGGTTACTTACCAGTAACTGTTGTTCTTCGAGATGTGTTGCTCATATCCATTCCACTTAGGTGTGTGCACGCCCTCATGCACAGTCTCCGGAGAACTTTCTCCCTAGCAGCCCCCTGTAGGGGCCGGTCTCGGCGCCCCCTGGAGTGCCGCCCTCTTGCGGTGGTATATAGGGCATCGCTGGCCCCTCCCCTCCTCAGTCCCTTCTTTCTGCCGACTCCGACAGCGGGGACGGAGGGTGGGTGTGGAATGGATATGAGCAACACATCTCGAAGAACAACAGTTACTGGTAAGTAACCATGTTTTCTCCTTCGAGTGATTGCTCAGATGCATTCCACTTAGGTGATTAACAAGCCATACCTGGAAGTGGGTAGGAGTCAATGGTGAGCTGCCCTCAGCACAGCTCTGCCAACTCACACATCCTCCCTTGACTGTTGGATGACAGCGTAGTGCGTGGCAAAGGTGTGCACCGATGACCAGGTGGCAGCCCTGCAGATATCATCCAGGGGGACCCTTTCCAGGAAGGCCGCCGACGCGGCCTGGGCCCTTGTCGAGTGCGCTGTCACCGACCCCAGGAGTTGGACGCCTGCGTGCTCGTAGCAGAACCTGATGCAGGCGGTGATCCATCTGGCGATGCACTGGGTGGAGACCCGGGACCCCTTGATCCTGTCCGCCACCGTGATGAAGAGCTGCGTGGTCTTCCAGAATGGCTTCGTCCTCTCCAGGTAGAACGCCAGGGCCCTCCTGACATCCAGGGTGTGTAGTCTCCTCTCCTCCTCCGACCCGTGCGGTTTAGGGAAAAACACAGGGAGAAAAATGTCTTGGTTATAATGGAATTGGGAGACTACCTTAGGCAGGAAGGCTAGATGTGGCCTCAGCTGCACCTTATCCCGGAAGAACACGGTATAGGGGGGCTCTGAGGTCAAAGCTCTTAGCTCAGAGACCCACCTAGCCGAGGTAATGGCCATGAGGAAGGCCATTCCAGGACAGGGTCAGCAGGGGGCAGGTGGCCAAGGGCTCGAAGGGGGGCCCCGTCAGTCTAGTGAGGACCAGGTTGAGATCCCAAGGAGGCACCGGGTCATGGACCTGCGGGGACAGCCTCTCAACCCCTTTGAGGAACCTCACTGACATGGGGTGGGAGAACAGGGACCGCCCCTCCAACGGCTAATGGAAAGCCGAGATGGCCGCTAGGTGTACCCTGAGGGAGGCTAACGCTAGACCCTGGAGTCTAAGCTGCAGCAGGTACTCAAAGATAGCCTGCACGGGGGATGTACCGGAGGTTATGTCCACTTGGCTCTGTAGGCGATCTGCGTGGAGGGTTTCCTCCTTCCCAGCAGCACGCGTTGGACCTCCTCGGAGCAGGTTCTCTCCTCGGAGCAGGTTCTCTCCTCCTCGGTCAGCCAGACAGTCTCCAGGCTGTCAGGTGCAGGGAGTCCAGGCTGGGATGCAGCAGGCGACCGTGGTCCTGGGAGAGCAGGTCCAGCCTCCTCGGGAGCTCGATCGGTGCGGCGACAGAGAGGTCCTGCAGCATGTTGAACCAATACTGTCTCGGCCACGCCAGGGCAATCAGGATCATGTCTGCTCTGTCCCTTTTGATTTTCAAGAGGACCCTAGGCAAGAGCGGAATGGGGGGAGGAACACGTACATGAGGGTCCCCGTCCATTCGATGAGGAACGCGTCGGAGAGGGAGCCTGGCTTGCGACCCTGGAGCGAGCAGAACCTCGGGCACTTCCTGTTCCAGGACGACGCGAACAGATCCAGTCGGGGAACACCCCACTCGTGGAAAATCCTGACTGCTACCTCCAGATGCAACGACCAGTTGTGTTGGGGGAGAAACAACCTGCTGAGGCAGTCCACCTCGTTGTTCCTGGCCCCCGGAAGTGAGAGGCAGTTAAACAAAAGCCGTGCCTCACAGTGAAGTCCCAAAGTCAAAGCGCTTCTTGGCACAGCGCCAAGGAGCATGCCCTCTCTTGCTTTTTTTATGTAACACGTTGCTGCGGTGTTGTCCGTCAGCACTTTACCATTTTGCCCAATAAACAGTGAAGAAACACTTTGCAAGCTAGTCTGACTGCCCTCAGTTCTTTTACATTGATGTGGAGGGCTGTCTCCTCTTGGGACCAGCGGTCCTGAGTACTCAGGCCACCGCTGATGTGGGCCCCCACCCAAGGTCCGACGCATCAGAGATCAGGGCGACTGAGGGGGCCAAGTCCCTGAATGGAACCCCTTCCATGACTATCTCGGGGTTCATCCACCATCGCAGTGACCCCGGTACTGCGGGGGGTACTGTCACCACTTTGTCCAGGGAGTGCCTGCTGGGCACATATACTGTGGCCAACCAACCCTGGAGGGGCCTGAGCCTGAGGCGGGCCAGCCTCACCACATACGTACATGAGGCCACGTGGCCCAACAGCTGAAGGCACTGCCTGGCTGTTGTCGTGGGGCACCTCTGAAGTTGTAATATGATCGCTGCCATGGCCTCGAACCTCGAGCATGGGAGGGAGGCTCTGGCCTGAACCGAGTCTAGGGGTGCCCCTATAAACTCTATGCACTGTACCAGGGACAGCGTCGATTTCTACTCCTTGATGAGCAGCCCCAGAGCACTGTAGGTGGCCTGGACCAGGGAGACCGCCTCGTGCACCTGAGATCTGGTCTTGCCCCTTATCAACCAATCATCCAGGTAGGGGAATATCTGGACCCCTCTGCGCCTCAGGAAGGCTGCCACCACTGCCATACACTTGGTGAACACACTGGGGGAGGAAGACAGGCCAAAGGGCAAGGCTGTAAATTGGTAGTGGCCACCAGCTACCATAAACCTTAGATAGCGCCTGTGGGCGGGAAGGATGGAGATGTGGAAGTACGCATCCTTCAGGTCGAGGGCGGCAGACCAATCTCCTGGATTCAATACAGGGATAATGGCTGCCAGGGACACCATGCGAAACTTCAGGTTTCTTTATGAACCTGTTTAACCTGCACAGGTCCAGTATAGGCCTGAGGCCTCCCTTGGCTTTGGGAACGAGGAAGTACCTCGAGTAGAACCCCTTCCCCATCTCGAGTGGTGGAACCGCTTCTGTGGCTCCCTTGTGCAGGAGGGAGCGGACCTCCTGACGGAGTAATTGCTCATGAGATGGGTCCCTGAAGAGGGTGAATTGGGGGGGGGAAGCCACAAGCTGGAGGGCACAACCCCAGCGCACAGTGTCCAGGACCCAGCGGTCTGAGGTGATGCCCTGCCACAGGCCGAGGTAGGGCCTTAGCCTGTTTCTGAAGGGCAGGGGGGAATCCAGGAGAAGAATGCTGGTGCCACCCTCAGGCACACCGTCAAAATTGGTGCTTTCCCTTGGGGCCCTGGGAGGGTCCTTTACAGGAAGCTGTGGACGATCCAGAGCGGTCGCGCTGTCCGAAACCCCTGCTCCTATCCCTGCCCCTTGCGGGGGGAAAGGCCTAGGCGGTGGCCTAGGTTGCTGCTGCTGCCACTGTGGCGGGCGCTGCATCTGCTGGCGAGTCTGTAATCTCACCGCCTGAGGGGTATGTAGTCCCAGCGAGCGGAGAGTGGCACACGAGTCTTTGAGGGCATGCGGCTTGTCATCTGTCCTCTCTGAGAACAGAGAGGCTCCATCGAACGGCAGGTCCTGGATGGAGTGCTGCAGCTCCTGGGACAGTTCCGTGGACTGGAGCCACGATGCATGGCAATGGCGGAGGCCATTACCCTGCTGGCTGTGTCCGTAGCGGCCGAAGCAGTCTGCAAGGCTGCACTGGCTACAGTCAGTCCTTCCTCCAGGATCGTGGCAAAGTCTGTAGCCTGGTCCGGGGGCAGGGACTCTGCGAACCTTCACAGCGAGTCCCAAAGGTTCAAATTATACCTGCCCAAGAGGGCCTGGTGGTTAGCCACCCTGAATTGGAGTGCCCCCGTGGAGTAGACCGTCCTGCTGAAAAGGTCTAGTCTCCTACCCTCCTTGTTCTTAGGAGTGGCGCTGTGGGCTCCTTGTCTCTCTTTCTGGTTGGCGTCCACAACCAGAGTCCCTGGGGACGGGTGGGTGTACAAGTACTAGTGCCCTTCGGCTGGCACGTAGTACTTCTTCTTGGCGCCCTTGGAGGTTGGGGCGACCGAGGAAGGTGTCTGCCAAACGGCTTTGGCCAGGCGCAGCACCCTTTCATGTATGGGGAGGGCTACCCTGGGCAGTCCTTGAGTCCCCACACGCCCGAAGAGGGGATCCACCTCTTCCTCCAATATCTTGATCTCCAGGCCAAGGTTGGAGGCCACCCATTTCAGCAGCTCCTGATGAGCTCTGAAATCAGTAAGAGGGGGCCCCCTGGTCCCTGAAGGCCACCTCATCCGGTGACGAAGAAGAGGACAGGTGGCAGAGTCCTGTAGAGGGGCCCTCCCCAGGGTCCGACTCCCCTTCCGAGGAGTGGTCCCTCTCCTGCACCGAAGGTGCCTGTTGGGGAGCTACTTGGGTCACAGAGACAGGGGCCGACGTAGTTCCCTGCCCCATCTGGGCTGCCCACGGCCCCCAGTAAGGCCATTGCCAAGTGGGCTGGGGCCAGCTTGGTGCCGGTGCCTGTACCTCCTCCCGGTACCGGGTCCGAGATCCCGAGCCGGGTGAACGGTGCCGGTGGTGCCGCTAGGAAGAACCACTCCGGGACCCACTGCTGGACGATCCCGAGGAGTGGCGGTGCCGCCTGCGGTGCCGGCGCTTGGGCGACACAGACGAAGATGAAGACTGGTGCCGAGGGACGGAAGACTTGTGACGCCTCTTCCCTGGTGCTGGTGAGTGGTGCCGAGAGCTGCGTCTCGGTGCTGGGCTGGAGCTGGAGCATCAAGAGTGAGCGGCCGGCGATGAAGACCCGGAGCGGTGCCTTCTCGACAAACGAGATCAGTGCTGAGACGACTCGTCTGATGATGAGGAGGGAGAGGAGCTATATAGCTCGACTCTCCGGCATCGAGTGGTGGGCGGCCATTGCTCTGGTGCCGGGCACGCCCACCCTTCGGGAACACGCATCCCGGGTTTGCCCCGGGACACAGGCCCTGACTCTCTCAGCTGAGAGAGGGCCGGAGGTGTGGGCAAGACCAGCTAGGTGTAGAAGGGTCCTGGTGTAGAAGGGTCCTGGACAGGGGGTCCCCTACACCCAGGAGTTGGGGGAGGTTCCCTGTATATCGGTGCTGGCATTGGTGCCGGTGGCTCGTCCGTGAGCTGTAGCACCTCCGGGCTTGACCCCGGCCGCTCCTGCAGTGCGGGGGAGGGAGAGCGCTCCACGCATTGGCGGCGCTTCTTTCTCTGCACTGGAGATGCCCGGTGCCGAGGCGCCTGCGGTGCTGGTGGAGTGCTCTGCACTGACGAGACACTCGGTGCCGAAGGGGTCCACGTCGGCTCGGACGCCAGGCGCAAGGCGGACTCCATCAAAATGGCCTTAAGCTGGATTTCCCTCTCTTTCTGGGGCCGTGGCTTAAAGGCCTTGCAAATGCAGCACTGATCCTTTCAGTGCTGTTCCCCCAAGCACTTTAGACAGTGCTCATGGGGGTCACTGACCGGGCAGGCCTTCCCGCAGCCAGTGCAAGGTTTGAACCCTGGCGAGCCCAGCATGGCCGGGTCGTTAGAGCCCTAAGTCTCTTCCTATTCTAACTAAGTATCCTAACTAACTGAAAAACTAACTGAGTTCAGGGAGAACTGCTAACTAATTACAGTAAAGGGAAAATACTTGCGAGCAGCAAGAGTTGATCCCGACGACCATCATGGGCAGAAAGAAGGAACTGAGGAGGGGAGGGGCCGGCGGCACCCTATATACCACCGCATGAGGGCGGCACTCCAGGGGGCGCCGAGACCGGCCCCTACAGGGGGCTGCTAGGGAAAGAGTTCTCCGGAGACTGTGCACGAGGGCGCACACACACCTAAGTGGAATGCATATGAGCAATCACTCGAAGGAGAACCATGTTTTCTATGTTCGAGTGATTGCTCATATCCATTCCACTTAGGTGATTAAAAAGCCATATCTTGGAGGCAGGTAGGAGTCACCGGTGAGCTGCCCTCAGCACGGCCCTGCCGAATTGCACATCCTCCCTCGTCTGCTGGATGATGGCGTAGGGAGTCCAGGCTCGGGTGCAGTAGGCGACTATGGTCCTGGGAGAGCAAGTCTGGAATCTTCGGGAGCTCGATCGGCATGGCAACGGAGAGGTCCTGCAGCATACTGAACCAGTGCTGTCTCGGCCACGCTGGGGCAATCAGGATCGCATCCGTTCTGTCCCTCTTGATTTTCAAGAGGACCTTGGGTAAGAGTGGGATGGGAAGAAACGCATACATGAGGGTCCCTGTCCATTCGATGAGGAACGCGTCAGAGATGGAGCCCGGCTCGCGACCCTGGAGCGAGCAGAACCTCGGGCACTTCCTGTTCCAGGACGACGCGAACAGATCTAGTCAGGGAACACCTCACTCGTGGAAAATTCTGGCCGCTACCTTCAGATGCAACAACCAGTCATGTTGGGGTAGAAACGACCTGCTGAGGCGGTCCGCCTCGTCATTCCTGACCCCCAGGAGGTGAGAGGCGGTTAAACAAAAGTCGTGCTGCACCGCGAAGTCCCAAAGACAAACTGCTTCCCGGCAAAGAGCCATGGAGCGTGCCCCCCTTGCTTGTTGATATCAAACATTGCTGCGGTATTGTCCATCAGCACCTGTACCATCTTGCCCAATAAAAACTCGAGGAACACTTTGCATGCCAGCCTGACTACCCTGAGTTCTTTCACACTGATGTGGAGGCCCCTTTCCTCCTGAGACCAGCACCCTTGCATGCTTAGGTTGCCGCTGATGTGGGTCCCCCACCCCAAGTCCAACACATCGGAGATCAGGGTGACCGAAGGAGTCAAGTCCGTGAATGGAACCCCTTCCAACACTGCCCCAGGGTTCCTCCATCACTGTAGTGACACCAGAATCATGGGGGGAACTGTCACCACTCCGTTGGGCACATACACTGTCACCACTCTTCTGGGCACGTACACTGAGGCCAACCAACCCTGGAGGGGCCTGAGCCTGAGGCGGGCCAACCTCACCACGTATGTACACGCGGCCATGTGACCCAACAGCTGATGGCACTGCTATGGTCATGGGGCACCGCTGTAGTTGCCAGATTATCGCTGACATGGCCTCGAACCTCAAGCGTGGGATGGAGGCTTTGGCTCGAACTGAGTCTAGGGAGGCCCCTATTAACTCTATGCGTTGCACTGGGAACAACATCGATTTCTGTTCATTGACAAGCAACCCCAGATTGTTGCAGGTGCCATAAATGAGGGATACCGCCTCGTGCACCTGAGACCTGGACCTGCCCCTTATCAATGAGTCGTCCAGGTAGGGGAAGAGCTGGACCCTTCTGCGCCTCAGGTAGGCCGCCGCCGCCACCACCACACACTTTGTAAAGACCCTGGGGGAAGACGACAGGCCAAAGGGCAGGGCTGTAAACTGGTAGTGGCCACCGGCTACCGTGAACCTGAGGAAGTGCCTGTGGCTGGGAAGGATGGAGATATGAAAGTAGGCATCCTTCAAGTGGAGGACGGCAAACCAATCTCCTGGATTCAGAACTGGGATAATGGCTGCTAGGGACACCATGCGAAACTTGAGTTTCTTTATGAACCTGTTTAATCTGTGCAGGTCCAATATAGGCCTGAGGCCGCCCTTGGCTTTCGGGATGAGGAAGTACCTTGATTAGAACCCCCTCCCCACCTCAAGCAGTGGAACTGCTTCTGCTCCTTTGTCTAGGAGGGAGTTGCTCGTGAGATGCCTCCCTGAAGACGGATGGGGAAGGAGGGGAATTGGGAGGGAAAGCCATGAACTGAAGGGCGTAACCCCGGCATACTACATCGGGGACCCAGCGGTCTGACGTGATGTCCCGCCAATGTTCGTAAAAAGGCCTTAACCTGTCTCTGAAGGCCAGGGGTGAATCCAGGAGGGGGATAATGATGCCATCCTTGGGCGCACCATCAAAATTGCCTCTTCCCTTTCGGACCCTTGGAGGGCCCTGCTGGGAAGTGGAGGACAACCTGGAGTGGTCGCGCTGTCCAACACCCCTGCTCCTATCCCTGCCCCTCATGGGGGGAAAGGACCTAGGTGGTGGCCTAGGTTGCTGCTGCGGGCACTGCTGCTGCTGGCGGGTCTGTTGCCTCGCCGCCTGAGGGGTGTACAGGCCCAAGGTGCGTAGCATGGCCCGAGAGTCCTTTGGGGCATGCAGCTTCTCATCTGTCTTACCGGAAAACAGACCAGCCCCATCAAAGGGCAGGTCCTGAATAGAATGCTGCACTTCTTGGGACAGCCCTGAAGACTGGAGCCATGCCGAGCGCTGCATGGCGATAGCAGAGGCCATAGCCCTGCTGGCCATGTCTGCTGCATCCGACGCCGTCTGCAAAGCTGCACTGGCAATGGTCACCCCCTCTTCCAGGACTGTGGCAAAGTCTGGCACTTGGTCCTGAGGTAAGGCCTCTGCAAACCTTCTCAGTGAGTCCCAGAGGTTAAGGTTATACCTCCCCAAGAGGGCTTGGTGGTTTGCTATCCTGAACTGTAGCGCCCCCGTGGAATAGGCCTTCCTTCCGAAGAGGTCTAATTTCCTACCCTCCTTATTCTTGGGGGTAGAGCCTTGAGCCCCCTTCCTGTCCTTTTGGTTGGCAGGATCCACCACCAAAGTCCCTGGGGCTGGGTGTGTGAAGAGGTACTCGTGCCCTTCAGCAGGCACGTAATAATTTTTCTCGGCGCCCTTGGAGGTTGGGGCAACCGAGGAGGGGGTTTGGCAAACTGCCTTGGCCAGCTGGAGTAGAATCATAGAATATTAGAGTTGGAAGGGACCTCAGGAGGTCATATAGTCCAACCCCCTGCTCAAAGCAGGACTATCCTCAGCTAAATCATCACAGTTAGGGTTTTGTCAAGCCTCATCTTAAAAACCTCTAAAGATGGAGATGCCACCACCTCCCTAGGTAACCCATTCCAATGCTTCACCACCCTCCTAGTGAAAAACATTTTCCTAATGTCCAACCTAGACCTCCCCCACTGCAACTTGAGACCATTGCTCCTTGTTCTGTTATCTGCCACCACTGAAAACAGCCTAGCTCCATCCTCCCTGGAACCCCCTTTCAGGTAGTTAAAGGCTGCTATCAAATCCCCCCTCATTCTTCTCTTCTGCAGACTAAACAGGCCTAGTTCTTTCAGCCTCTCCTCATAAGTCTTGTGCTCCAGCCCCCTAATCATTTTTGTTGCCCTCCGCTGGACTCTCTCCAACTTGTCCACATCCTTTTGTAGTGGGGGGCCCAAAACTGGACACAGTACTCCAAATGCAGCCTCACCAATGCTGAATAGAGGGGAATAATCACTTCCCGCGATCTGCTGGCAATGCTCTTACTAATGCAGCCAATATGCCATTAGCCTTCTTGGCAACCAGGGCACACTGCTGACTCATATCCAGCTTCTTATCCACTGTAACGCTCAGATCCTTTTCTGCTGAACTGCTGCCTAGCTCATTGGTCCCCAGTCTATAGTTGTGCATGGGATTCTTCCATCCTTAGTGCAGGACTCTGCACTTGTCCTTGCTGAGCCTCATCAGATTTCTTTTGGCCCAATCCTCCAATTTGTTTAGGGCCTTCTGTATCCTATCCCTCCCTTCTTGGGTATCTACCACTCCCCCTAGCTTAGTGTCATCTGCAAACTTGCTGAGGGTGCAATCTACCCCCTCTTCCAGATCATTAATGAAGATGTTGAACAAAACTGGCCCGAGGACTGACCCCTGGGGCACTCCACTTGTGACCGGCTGCCAGCTAGACATGGAGCCATTGATCACTACTCGTTGAGCCCTTTGCTCTAGCCAATTCTCTATCCATTTTGTAGTCCATTCATCCAACCCATACTTTTTTAACTTGCTGATAAGAATACTGTGGGAGACTGTATCAAAAGCTTTGCTAAAGTCAAGGTATATCACATCTACCGCTTTCCCCTCATCCACAGAACCAGTCACCTCTTCATAGAAAGCAATTAGGTTGGTCAGGCACGACTTTCCCTTGGTGAATCCATGTTGACTGCTCCTGATCACCTTCCTCTCTTTGAAGTGTCTTAAAATGGATTCCTTGAGGACCTGCTCCATGATTTTTCCAGGGATTGAGGTGAGGCTGACCGGCCTATAGTTCCCTGGATCCTCTTTCTTCCCTTTCTTGAAGATGGGCACTATATGTGTCTTTTTCCAGTCATCTGGGACCTCCCCCTGTTGTTATGAGCTTTCAAAGATAATAGCCAATGGCTCTGAAATCACATCAGCTAACTCCCTCAGCACCCTCGGGTGCATTGCATCTGGCCCCATGGACTTGTGTATGTCCAATCTTTCTAAATAGTCCTGGACCTGTTCCTTCAGTACTGCGGGATGTTCACCTCCTCCCCATTCTGTGTCGCCCAGTGCAGTAGTCTGGGAGCTGACCTTGTCTGTGATGACAGAGGCAAAAAAGGCATTGAGTACCTCAGCTTTCTCCACATCCTCTGTCACTAGGTTGCCTCCCCCATTCTGTAAGGGTCTCACACTTTCCTTAATCTTCCTCTTGTTGCTAACATACCTGTAGAAACCCTTCTTGTTCCCTTTCACATCTCTTGCTAGCTGCAACTCCAATTCCACTTTGGCCTTCCTGATTTCATTCCTGCATGTTCGAGTAGTAGTTTTATAACCCTCCCTAGTCATCTGACCAAGCTTCCACTTCTTGTAAGCTTCTTTTTTGTGTTTAAGTTCACCAATGACTTCTTTGTTAAGCCAAGCTGGTCGCCTACCACACTTGCCATTCTTTCTGCACATCGGGATGGTTTGTTCCTGTGCCCTCAATAAAGTTTCTTTAAAATACAGCCAGCCCTCTTGGATTCCTTTCCCCCTCATATTAGCCTCCCAGGGGATCTTGCCCATCAGCTCCCTGAGGGAGTCAAAGTCTGCATTTCTGAAGTCCATGGTCCGTATCCTGCTGTTCTCCTTTCTTCCTTTTGTCAGGATCCTGAACTTGACCATAGTACCCTATCGTGCATGGGTAGGGCGACCCTCGATGGACCCTGGGCCCCCACACGCTCCAAGAGGGGGTCTTCCTCCTCCATAAGTTCCCTGATCTCAAGGTCAAGGTTGGAGGCCACCCTCTTCAGGAGTTCTTGGTGCACCCTGATGTCAATCGGGGCGTCCTTTGGTCCCTATGTGCTGCGTCATCTGGCAACGAGGACAGGTGACATGGCCCTGTAGAGGGTCCTTCACCAGGATCTGACTCCTCTCCTGAGGAGTGATCCTTTTCCTGCACCGAAAGAGCCTGTGGGAGCACCTGCTGGGCCACAGAGGCAGGGACCGACATAGTTCCCTGCCCAATCTGTGCTCCCCGTGGTCCCCAGTATGGCCACTGCCAAGGGCCTTGAGGCCATCCTAGTGCCGGTGTCGGTGCTGGGGGCTGCACCTCCTCTCGGCGTTGGGGGCCCTTATCCTTCTGGGAACCCGAGCCGGCGAAACAGTGCTGTCTAGGTGAACCGCTCCAGGATCCACTGCTGGACGAATCTGAAGAGTGGTGGTGCCGTCTGGATCGGTGCCAGCACCTGGGTGAAGCCGATGCCGATGACAAAGACTGGTGCCATGGTACTGAGGACTTGTGACGCCTCTTCCCCGGTGCCGGTGAGCGGTGCTGGGACCTACACCTTGGTGCCGCGTCCAAATCCGAAGGCTGAGAACAGCCGGCTGGTGACGGCGATCTTGACTGGTGCCGTCTTGGGAACCGACTCCGGTGCCGAGATGACTTGTACGTGTCTGAGGAGGGAGAGGAGCCGTCTAGCTCAACTCTCCAGTGATGAGTGGTGGGTGGCCATTGTTCTGGTGCTGGGCGTGCCCACCCTTCGGGGACACCCATCGCAGGTTTGCTCCGGGACACAGGCCCTCTCTCCCTCAGCTGAGGAAGGGCTGGAGGTGTGGGCAAGGCCAACAAGGCTCGAGCCGCCTGGAACACCTCCAGCGTCGAAGGGTCCTGTAGAGAGGCTCCCAGGAGTCAGGGGAGGTTCCCTCGTGTCCGGTGCCAGTGCTGGAGGCTGCTCGCGCAGTTCCAGCACCTCTGGGCTTGATCCCGGCTGCTCCTGTGGTGCCGGGGAGGGGGAGCGCTCTACGTGCCGCCGACGTTTCTTCTTCTTTGGCACCAGGGAGGCCCAGTGCTGAGGCGCCTCCGGTGCTGGGGGGGTGCTCCGCACCGGCAACATGCTCGATGCCGAGGAGGTGTGAGGCAGTTCGGATTCCGGATGAAGTGCTGCCTCCATGAGGATCACCTTCAGCCGAATGTCCCTTTCCTTCTGAGTCCTCGGCTTGAAGGCTTTGCAGATCCGGCACCGATCCTTATGATGCTGCTCACCTAAGCATTTGAGGCAGCGCTCGTGAGGATCACTGACGGAAAGCCTTCCCGCAGCCAGTGCAGAGTTTAAACCCCAGCAACCCCGGCATGGCCGGGTCACTTGGGCCCTAAGGCTCTCTAACTTTCCTAAACTAAACTACACTAACTAAACTTCAAACTAACTAAGTTCAAGGAGAACTGCTACAGTAAATAAGACAAGGGAAAAATACTTGCAGGTGCAAGCTGTTGTTCCAATCACCGTCACAGGCGGAAAGAAGGAACTGAGGGTCTATGGGGCCAGCGGCGCCCTATGTACCGCAGCATGAGCACAACACTCCAGGTAGTGCCGAAGCTGGAGTCTGCTAAGGGAAAAAAGTCTGGCAACCGTGCACGAGGGCGTGCACTCACCTAAGTGGAATGGATATGAGCAACACATCTCGAAGATAGAACTTGTATTTTGTCATCCCAGTACTTTGCATGTCACCAGCATTCACAACGTTTACTGGTTGACTATCAGGATTACAGTAGTCCCAATAAGAATATCCCAATCTACCAACTCAGTCAAAACCAAGGGCTGCTTTGTACTGGCCACACATATCCTATAACTTTCTTACTGTATTATTGGAGACATTGGGTTAGTGTGTGCTGCTTTAGATAAATTGTTTATTGTCCCAACTCCAGCAACTTCACAGAACAGCAAACGGCACACACACATTCAGAATTAGCTTTTCCTACTCCTCTCCACCCAAATCAGTGATGCTGTATTCTTGAGCCCACACTCTTTATAGGATGATTGATAATTTGCATCTACCCCATAAATGTAAAACCTTGTGTCTTGATCTGAGATGATAGCTGCCCTAGTTTTTTCAAACCAATTGGCTGCTGCCCAAAATAGCTGCAGCTTCAGATGCAATGAATGTATTAGTGAAGCAGACTTCTGCCGACATTTATGGGAAGTAGCTCCTAATGTTGGTTCCATTCTGTTTGGAGTTAAAGATGAGTAGGAGTGCTTGTATATAATACAAGAACTGCATCTGTTTGTAGGAATTGCAGATTACTATTTCAAATGGGTACTGCAAAATGTACACCCTCTGGCTATCTTCCTCAGTAGTTTTTGGTTGTTAAGCCCAGGGTTCACAATTTGGAATATAGTTTTGGAAGTGTTGGTATGGATAAGATATACACTCTTGTTAGAAGGCCTTTTGGGTCTAACCAGCCCAGGACAGAGATCTCCAAAGGAGTGTTCCCAGATGGAGGTAGATGACGTGGAGAATTGGGAAGAAGGTACACAAAACCCCTAGCAGGGGTAGAATAGTGGAGCCTGGTGTGAGGGGGAAGGGGGCACACAATGTCCCTGCCATGAGGGGAGAATGGAGGAGGTGGATATGAGGGAGACACAGCCCTTGGTGTGGGGAGAAGGAGGAAGGGGACATGTGGAGAGCCCCTGTCATGGGGCGCACACACAGCCCCTGGTACGGGAAAGGGAATGGAGGGGGTACACAACCCTTGGCATGAAGAAGGTGGTGAGAGAAGATGTTGGGAGTCTCTGAAATAGAGGGGGGATGGCACACAAGGAAGTTGTTTGTGGAAGGAATGGAGGGATGCGAGCAGCTCCTGGTGTGTGCAAAGTGCTCTGACTACAGAAACTAGAAACTTGTAACTTTGTTGCAAAACTTGTTAGGGAAGCTGAATCTCTCACTGCCCCATTGCTTTGAAATCTAATTCTGTGGGACTGCCTTGCCAGGTAAATGAAGCACATATATGGGCCAGTCCTTTCTTCTACCAACAGCGAAAACTCCTGGTAAGAGCTGAAGGAAGTATAGAATCCTTGGTACAATGTTTGTCTTCACTAAATTAATGCAGCCAATTAAAAGGATAAGGGAAACTATATTCCCTTTAAAGGTCTAATGTTAACATTTCATCTACCCTTCCTTCTTCAAATATTATCTGTTTAGATAAACATTTGCACTCCAAGTTATTTGAAGCATTTAGGGTTTAATCACAATAGAAGTTAATATTGGATTGATTTGCTGTTTCATTTCCTATAGGCAATGTTTCAAATTTGGCCATGTTTACACAGAAACTGAATATGGCGTTGTTCTTCTAGAGCTACATTGAATAGATTTGCCAGTTTCAGCAAAGGATACACACAGAAGTAGTCAGAACTTGTGTTCATATTAATTTACATCAGTACCTGTGTATGTTGCTTCACTGAGTATAAACTGCTAGTGGTTCTATAAATAAGACCAAAAAAAAAGGGTAGGGACAATGGGAAGCCTTGTCAGGTTCCACATCATAATTCAACAAGTTCTAAATGCCTTTAAGAATGCCTTTGGATAGTTACAGAAGCATTTGTAAAGTGTTGGCTGAAGTTAAATTAACTTTTTGCAGTACTTGAAAAATCAGGTAACACATTATCAGAATCCCTTTTCTGCATGGAAGGATGAAACGAGCCTGTGTGTTGTATCTGTAGGACATTGTAGGTGTAGGACATTGAAAGGGCTCTTGCTATAATTTTGTTGATCTGCCATACGTAAAGCCCACTTGATCTGTGTGAATTAGGGTTTGATTTTGCCAACGCTAATAGTTGAGCTGTCAGCCACCTTAGTTGAAATACAACAGCCTTTAAGCATGGCAGAATGATGGGCTTCCATTGAGCACAGCACCATCTGTCTGTACGGTGATCAAATAAGCAAATATATTGGCAAAATGCTAGAAGCAAACTTCATGTTTTTAATATCAAAACCACAATTTATCAATCTTACAGGTGATTTAATTACTGCTATTCTTGACAGAGCTCCTTTGATGTGATAAACTCAGGCTGTAGGAAGTGGGATTGTCTAGGGATCTAAACACCACAATTGGCATAGTGATATGGATTCAAATCCTAGCAGGGACAATTCAGCCTTTTATCCTTCTAACGCAGTTAAATAGAATACCATCTAGTTACTAGCATTTGTGTGTGCTTCTGTTGAGGCCTTAAAATGAAGGTCCTTTCTCCCGTCTCTATTAGAGCAAGACTTTGGGCCAGTGTCCTTGATTTTCACCTCTCTGTCTTCATGTGCAGCATGCTGCATGCTCCAGCCTAGCCTCAGTTGCATGTCAGTGGCCTTGTATGTATATAAGCCCTAATCCTGCAATAGGATACATGTACCACTTCACTTATGTAAAGTCCTGCTGACTTCACTGCGGGTCCATGCAGGCACCAGTGTCTGCTTCTGCGGATCCTGTTGCTCCTTTTTGACCTGAGGGGCTAGTCAAATTTTGGGGCCTTGGAGTTCTTCCATTTGGAAGTAGAAATTGATGGAGACTGATATTTTCTTTGATGCTATCTTGTTTATTTACAAGGAATGTACAAAGCCTTGCTTCAAGAAACGCAAGAGGAATCCAAATAAAAGGATCCGTTTCTTAGCTTCCATCCCCAAGCCTCTTAGCCCACAGCTCCAAAAGCTCTCTCTAGCTTTTCCCAGGGTCACTCTGTGCTGGCAGGCTACCGGTTGGCTTGCTTGCTTTTTGTCTTTCGCTCTCTCTGTTCTGAGGCCTGGTCTACACTAGAGAGTTTTGTCGGTAAAACAATCATAGTGTACACACTGCAATGACTCTTTTGTCGACAAAACTGCCCTGTTTTGTAGACAAAATAAAACCACTGCTGTATGTTTTTGTTGTGGAAAACAGCCGCCAGAAATGTCCCACAATGCCAATCCTGACCACTCTAGACATCTGTTTATGCTCCACTGCTCTGCAGCCACCAGCCCCTCCACCTTTACAGTTGTGGGAAGTTTGAAACTTTTCTTCCACTTCCTGCTTGGTCAGTGTACAGAGTTTGCATCTCATCTTCCCAGTTGACCATGCCAGCTCCACGCAGCAAACGCTCTCCCTCTTGGAGCACACTGGATCTGCTGGACCTGATCAGCGTTTGGGGGGAGTCTCACATGCAGTCCCAGCTTTGCTCTAGCTGAAGAAACGTTGATACCTGCAGATTTCTCATGCCGTGGTGGAGAAGGGCTGTGAGCGGTACATGCTGCAGTGCCGAGCTAAAATCAAGGAGCTGCAGCAGAGCCACCACAAAGCCAGGGAGGCAAACCATCGCTCTGGTAAGGAGCCAGTGAGCTGCTGCTTCTACAAAGAGCTGGAGTCCATCCTCAGTGGCAACCCCACATCCGCCCCCAAGATCACCGTAGATGCCTCCGCAGCCCCGGGGCCACCAGATACTGGATTGAACCCCGACGAAGAGGCCATTGATAAGGAAGTGGAGGATGATCCGGAGCTGGGGAACAGTTTGGTTACTGAGGGTGGGAGTCAGGAGCTGTTCTCAAAACCAGAAGGCTACAGCAATCCCGAGCCCCTCAGCTCAGGCACTCAGGATGCAGGAGAGGGGAGCTCTGGTAAGGGTTTGGAAGCCAATGCTACTTGCATGGTGCTCCTTAGCTTGGCTAAAACATACAGGTACTTGAAGGGATAGAAATGCACAGGAGTAGCTGTGTTTTAATGTGCTTTCCTGTGCCTGTGCGCATCTGGGCAGTACGGCTGAGAAGCGTGTTAATGCACACTGAGATTTCGTGGGTATCCTCTGGTGTGGCCTCTGGGAAACTTTCTTGGAGGCACTCCCTGATTTTCTGCCTCAGGTTCCTGGGCAGAGCAGCTGTGTTTCTGCCCCGTTGTAGGCCACTTTCCCATGCCAGTTGGTAATGACTGGGGTGGGAACCAAAGCAGCGCACAGTCGTGCATCACATGGACCTGTTCTGAAGCTGTTTGCTTGGTGATGTATCCGAGGATCCTTGCTGACTCTAAGGAGCAAGATATCTGCTTCTATGTCTCCTGCCTGTGAAGAATGGTGGCACAATATGCCATTTGTTTTCCCTATGTACCTGCGTTTATGCCCCAAGCAAATACCTCCCCACCCAGACTCCAGGCCTACTTGGATGATCTTATTCCCCCCCCCCAACCATTCTCAGAATGAGGTGTGTACTATTAAGGCACTCACAGTAATGGTTTTGTTCATTGTTCGTTTTTACACAGATGTGATTTTCGCAGCGAAGGCCCCTATGACAGTGGACCACCTACGACTGATGAGGAAGCAACTTCGGAGAAGCAAGGAGGAGATATTCCAGGAACTTCTCCTGTCCTCTGAGGCATCCAAAAGAGAGAAAAGGGCATGGAGACAATTGATGTCAGAATCTCAGAAGATGTACAGACAGAAACAGAAGGAAAACCAGGAGAGAATTTAACTGGCCATGAGTGCATGGTCAAGGCCATGGAGGAGCAGACAGCTTCTAAAGATAATAGTGTCATTGCAGCCACAGTTCATGCAAGGTCAGCCCCCCCTTCAGCTGCAACAGAGCTTCTTTCCCTTCACTCCACCAACTTTCTAGTGTAGACAAGGCCTTAGTTTCCGAGTGTGCGCTCTCACACCCATCTAGTCACAATACCCAGTGGAACTCCTGCCCACATAGTACTAGTTTCCTCAATTAGGCCTTGGTTTTGGTGTGACCGCTTAATTGTCTCTGATGACTGTGTTAAGTGAAGGGCGCATTCACACATCAGTTTGAATGAGGTTTTAATTCAATTCATAGCAATGTTTAACCTAGTTTACAACAATCTAATTGTAAAACTGAGATCATAGTTTGTAAAGAATCACAAAACAATTTAATTTTTCAGAGATAATTTTAAAGTATAAACTGCAAAAGCTACTGGAGAAAATCAGTTAATAATAAAAATGCTTTATTAGGAGGCAATTGATACCTTGCTTGTATGTGAGCTGTCAAGATCCCATTTGGTAAGAAAACCTGTGTGATTACTTTCTTTAATCTCCCTGGAATTAATTGTTACAAGAAATATTATCTTAGCTCTCAGGAATGTACATGTTTGCATTTATCCATTTGACTTTTTTATTTCTATATTTTCTTGTTTAATGGTTAGATTGTGTAAATAAATTCTAGTTTTATTAAGATATAAATGTGCAGAGTAAATGCCTGAAAGTATAAGTTTTTGTCTTTCAAATGGTGCTTTTTTTGTCAGTGGAATGGTGCTATCTAAAATTAACCATCTGTTTCTATAGTGATGACAGGACAAAGTGATTGTTGGACAAATCCATTTCACCTCACTTCAACCTAAGGACTAGGATAGTGTTTGTGGTACGTGCAGAGGGTCTGATCCTGCAGTTGTGCTCAGAGGTTTTCTTGAACAAGGGATGCAGGGTTAGGCATTGAGGATGCATCTGTACTGGAAAATTGCCTGTGTTCATGGGAGGTGATGCGATTGGTTGTGTTAGCCATTATGGATGAGGCATAGAGTTTTTAAAGCAAGAAAAGTTGTCAACAAACTGTCCCTGCACCCCCCAATTTTTTTTTGCCTCATTCTTACTGACCAGCACAGCTATGTTATCAGAAACTCTCTTCAGAACAGTTTTGAACATGGCCATTTTCCCCTAGTAAAGCGCCAGAGAGTTTCAAGAGCTAGTGTGGGTGGGACACAGAGGAGAAGATGAAGGTGAGAGGGCATTTGTGACACAAGCTCTTTATTCTGAGAGGACCTTTCTGGGCTGGATTTCAGAAAGTGCTGTCTGTGCATGCAGTGAAATTTGTGTGTGCAGTTGATAGTTTCTAAATAAATGGATTTTTGCACGTTCAGTCTGTAACCTGTATTTGCAGGTACTAGTGCTAGAAAAGTGCATGCTCGTGTTTGGATGTGTATAGTTGTAAGTGCACAAAAGGAGGACGGGCTGGTGCCCGTTGAAATTCAGACCTTTGATTGCCATTGCCCTGATGAAGATTTGAGGTCAGACTCAAACTCAGGTCAACTTGGTGACAACAGAAGGTGCTTTGTGCTGGGCAGGGCTCTGGAGCAAGAAACATCAGTAAATGCTTTCCACCCACATATGCTTTGTCTGTTTTCTCTCTTCTGTGGAACAGCAAATGCTGGCAAAGGAATCCCTGAAGTTCCAGAAGTCAGCGTGAGTGCTGTTTTGTGAGTGAATTTGCCGGGATTAACCTTAACCTTGTGACCTGAACTGTGTTGTTTGGTATGCTATCAGTTTGAGATCACAGTCTGTATTGTTTTCTCTGTGCAGTGAATGAAAGGCAACAATGTTTATATTGTCTGTTAGAGCAGAAATAGGCTTTGTGAATGGATTCCATGCTGTCATAGCTGTATTAATACATCATCCAGGTTAATGGATTTGAGGGAGGTAGAGGGTAGAGAAACTAAAGAATATATAACTTGAAGTTATAGTTGAATTTTCTTAAGGTGCCAGAGGGATTCGTAATTACAGCAGCTACCATTCCACCACAAAAGTGTGTACTTGAAGATACTTCCTGTGGCATTGGAACACAATCCTCTTGAACTCCTATAGTCTTTATCTTAACACATTAGGTACTTTAAGGATGCTATCTTGACTATTGTAGTGGGTTCTGTTGCTGTGCTGCTGTGTTCTGCTGAGTCTCTAATATATATTTTTTAAACTGTTTGAACAGACGTTGGCTCTGCTCACGCCAGCCAGCCTTGGAGGGAGCTGTGTTTAACCCTATTGTAACAGTTATGGAATGCAGCTTCTGCAGTCAGGACTGGAATTATTATGGGATAGGCATTGAATGCGATCCTATATATATAACTTCCCCCCATCTTATTTTAACACTGACTCTGGCCATCACAAACTCAGTGTGCAATTTTATTATGGTCAGTGCAGTATTGTTTGGTAATTCTGGCATAATGCCCCTTACTCGTCCTCTGGACACTACATTTTGGACTGCTGGAGAATTCAGATATCCTTTAGTCAACTTTACCCATGTTAAATAAAGAATTGATTCAGCCTCTGGTAGGTTCTGTGATTTAACATTCCTCATTTGAAACCTATACTCAGAATTCATTTCAGCAAATATTTGTTGTGGTGGGAGACAGATAAAATAGTCCATTTCTCACACAGCTTGTCTCTGGGCCTTTATCTGTATTAGCCCTGCATAAGGAAGGTCGTTTTCAAAGCTGACTAGATTTGGATGCTCAATTCCCATCCATTTCAGCTGGGCATCCAGATAACTTAAGCAGGTTTGAAAAGCTCAGCCACAATGCTCTGGCTAGTCTGCTCCACCAGGAGAACACACACTCCTCATTAATACCCCTGTAAACACTCCCATCCTTTGTATTGCCACAAGAACTGAATGAAAATGCTTTTAAACAGATCTTAAATCCCCCACCCCAATTGTTCCTCCATCTAGACTTCTCAGTGCATCCTTTCTGCTCTCAGCCGGTCTACGTCATTGGGTAAGGTCTTTGAGGCAGAGACGATCTGAATTTTGTGTTGTATTGTACAGCAGCAAGCCCGTTGTCAGCAGCAAGCAAATAATGTACCATTCTAAACTGTCAAGGTGAGTGAGGTAGTATCTTTTATTGCACTAACAGCTGCTGGTGAGAGAGACCAATCTTGTCTCTCTTACCAACAGAAGTTGGTCCAATAAAAGATATTGCCTCACCCACCTTGTCTCTCTAATCTCCTGGGACCAACACAGCTACAACAACACTGCATATTTTATAAACTGATACAGATTAAGCATGCAGAAACCTTGTTTTTTCCTGTTGATTTCTCTGCTGTACAAATACATGTCAGGCTTCATGCCTAAATGAGAACGCCACACAGCACTGCCAAATACAACACAGGGCGGAACTATGGAGTCAGTTATGTAGGTGAAAGAGCCTGGGAGCCTTGTTTACTACACTTGCAGTCATTAGACATGCTGGGACACTATCATGTTGAATAGCCCATTTTGTTATTGCAGCATAGTGAAGACATTTACTGCAGCAGTATTCGTTGAATGTGCCTCAGTTGTCTCTTGAGTCTCAGAAAGGACTGTTTGAAGGATGAAGTAGCTGTAACTATGAGGTTTAACTATCTCTAGACATGCTGACAGGACTCATGAGAATGGCTCAGCCAGTCTTAATGTGAGTGAATGAACAGTCACAGAGGTGGACCCATCCAGCTCTGTGCAAATGGATTTTTCCTGATTGTTTTTTCTCCTTAATTCTGGTCCAGGTGGAAGTCACCATGGTGAAGTAGATTGCTGAGCATACATCCCAGTGAATGGGAATTGAAAGTGCTCAGCAACCTGAAGAATAGGTCCTCTGCTAGTGCTATGTATTGCTGCTATGCTGCAGCGATGCTTGGCCAGTCTTTCAAGGGAGAAGGTAACAGCGTGAGCATATTGGTTATTAATTCACGCAAATAAAGACTTGGGATCACTTGTCCATTTAGCAAACTGAAGAGAGGAAATGGCAAAGATGTAGTATGTAGTATTTGGGTGAGGGCCTACGGTTTGACTGGGAATCTGGTTAATCTACGTGAAAATTATACAAAAGTCTATAAACTGGATCATGAAATGGTTAGTAAAGGCAAACAAATACAAGAAATCAGTTTTTACCAGTGGTCACTGAGTTGTTTGCGATCAATTTCTTACATACCTTATTACACAATTTCACAGATTGTTGTATAAAGAGAGTAAGGGGCAAAACAGAAAACTGGCTATGTGCCAGGCCATTCCCCCCAGCATGCCACTGAGACCACAGGGCCAACACAACTGCCAGGGCTCAGGAGGAAACAGGAAAGCTCCAGTCATGCCCTGACATGCAGACATTTGCTCAGCAGTTTGAGCAGCCAACGAGGTGTCCAATAGAAAATGGAAACAGATGGGACAATATTGTCAAGGATCCCTGTTGCTCTTACTTTGAGTGTCAAGGTTGAAACCGTGCAGCTGTTCATCCAGCTGTTAACCTGTGGGGACGGCTCAAGGGATGGAGTGTGAGTTCACGGTTGTTTAGGGGCAGTGGAAATGCAAAGTTGTGGCAGTCCTTATTTTACCTTATGTCTTTGCCTAGCACTTTTGTAAACCATGTGATTTATATAAAACTTAATTAATTTCCGTATTAATGCCTTGTTGACTCATGAACGTTTGCATTTTTCAATGTTTTTGTTAATCATTACGTAACAAGCAAAAACGAACCTTTCAATGAAGCCATAATGAAAGAATGGTTTTCAATTATGAAACATTAAACAACAATCTATTGCCTAACAATGGCAAAGAAACTCATTAAAATGATAGTCAAACAAAACATTGATGTGCAAGAATGCAGTGCATTGCTGGAAGTCCCAGGCAAGCTTTGTGGTGAGTCTCTGCCTCTTTTTGTTCATGGGCCTTCTGGTGTTGAGGCTTGACATTACCGGGGCAGTAGAGGTCTCTAACGAGCTGGGCCCACAGGTACAAGTGTTCTCAGTGTCCTGAGCTTGGATCGATGGAGGGAATGGCCTCTGGGAGCACTGCTGTGGGGGTACCGCAGGGAGGAGTTGCTGGTGCTCCCACTATCCTGTATTGTCCAGGGGCTGCAGAACACAACTGGTCCTGGTTTACAACAGTGCAGTGCCTGTTGCCCTAACAGCAACATACACTGTAGCAGAGCCTTTTGGCTTTGTATTGTTTTCAGGAGTTGCCTCTGCATCTCCATTTTCTTTGATGCTGTCTTTGGCCACAGCAACACTCCCCCTGGCTACAGCAACACTTTGAATCCGACAGTGACATTTGCCACTCCTGCAATCTCTCTGGAGAATTCCCTGTGTTTCCTTCTCCATCCTCAACTAGCTCCACCCCAGCTATATTTTGGGGGGAGAGGGGAAGTGAGTGGTGGTGGGTTTTTCTTTTTTGGACTCTGCAGTGATGTCCATGAAGATTTAATCACGAGTTTTCTCCCCCTTAAGTAAGTCAGCCACTTATAAATGCCCTGTCCTTCAGGGTCTGACCAGTGCAGTGCTGTGGGAGTATTTAAGAGAGGAAAACATTCACAAGTGATTGTTCATATTCCAGGGAAGCTGTGATAGCATTTTTAATAGGGATTTCTGATTTTACCTCCACAATAGTCTTCCCAGTCTTGGGGGAGCCACAGAGCTGGTGAGTGCTTTGTACTTTGGGATTTTTGTCTGCAGGATGTGCTGTTTGTCTTTGCTGTTGTGCCTTAGAGGGTGGAGGTGGGGGCAGGTTGGGTTGGGAATTATGTTCCCAGTCTGGAGGTGGGTGGGAAGTATATTTCTGGTCTGGCTTTGCAGTTTCAAAGCCCCTTGGAGGTGCTTATATGCTGTCAGAGGGGGCACATCCAGGGCAAGCTGGATAGTAATCCCTTCAACATCCCCTGTAGGCTGTCCTGACTCTGGATGACATTACACTGAGGCAGTGAGTAGGAGGCAGAGAATGGCCTTATTCAAAAAGGCACAGGGCTGCCCAGTGAGGTATGTGGAGAAGTTGTTCACTAAGATGGTCCCTTCCAGAAGTGATACAGGAGTGAAAGGGAGTTGTAAGCCATACCAGTGGAAATGACCATGCAGATCGTCTTCAAAATATCTAGACAAAACTGAGCATTTTCTCAGTCTTAGATTTTGCTTTATCTGCCCTGCAGACACGGTGAGAGTACAGAGAAAAATAGAGTTCTGCAGTGATCATCTGAAGCATTCGCTGTTCCCAGTGTCTCCGTAAGCCTGCGAAATGCCACTGGAGTTTCTGTAACCGTATCCCTACTGTAAAATGTTTGTACTGTGATGTGTTACGGAGCTTTTATACCAGCGAGGAGCTGCAGTCTTTATAACTTTTATAGGCATGCACTGTCCACGTCTGCCTCGTGTAAATGGAAGAAACTAACCAAACTTCTTTTCCTGTAAGCACTGTCTCAATAAGCTTATGCATTTTGCACAAAAGAATGTTTCCATTACTAGAGTCTGCTGCAGAAGTGGGGGCTGAGGTAGAGGCTGCAGCTGTGTTATGCTGTTGGCTGCTATCTTGAGCTAGGGATTGAGATTGTGGAGATGGGTGCAGTGGGCTGGGTAGGACAGATCAGGACAGGAGAAAGGAAAGGAAAAGAGGGAAACTGAGGCATGCCTCGGAGTCATTAAAATATTACAGAAAATTCCCACTTTGTCCCAGCAACACACACCTTTTGTTCTGGTGGAATGATTTTTGCGGGTGTAACTTAGTTTGGGGTGTGTTTGTTTTTTTAGAAAGGAAGTAGTTATACCAGTACAAACTGTAGTGTGGGCACCATTATACTGGTGCCTTACACCAGTAACCATATTCCCCTTCTCCTACAGGAATAGCTACATTGGTGTAAGCAGTTACACAGTGTAACTGTGTCCGCCCTAGGGCTTGTACCAACATAGTTAAAGCCATAGAACATCTGTGAATATTACCCTGGCATCCATTGCAGAACAAATTACCCTGAGCTGAGTTTATTTCAGCTCTGTCTCCTACTAATGACAGTCACTATGGAAAATGATAATGATTTAAAAGGCTTTACAAACATCTGATTCAAGTCAAGTTGGAAAAGGAGATGTATTAGCTCCTAATCTCTACCCCCATTTTCTGTGATGTCTGCCTCTTTTTACCCTCATTCTTGGATCTCTGCCCTTCTCCCATCCCTCTCCACTCTCTTGGGGCTGTTTGTTACAGTCAGATGTCAGTTTTCAAACAAAAAATTAAAAAAAAAAAATCAAGATCCATCACCAGTGTATGGGAACGCTACAGAGATGATTTGTTCAGGGATGGGGAACTGCCAGTCAACAGCCAGGCCACTAGCCAACTAAAGGCTACTATGGTCAGGACTGGAAGTGGCTATTTAGTTTAGCTCTCTCCATCTAGTGCTGGTGTCTATGAGATGGGTGAAGTTGTAAAGCAGAATGAAAATTGTGGGGAGATCTTGAAGACTGTGTCAAGGCAGGAGATAACCAAGGCTTGGAGAAGCTTCTGAGCTGTAGAGGCAGAAAGGAAGGGTTGGAATTTCTCTAAGGAAGGAAGAAATTGTGGAGGAAGAAATGTCAGGATTTGGTGACATCCTGGATGTGTATAGCTCTACAAAGGAGACTTAGGTTCAGTGTTTCAAGACCCAATGTTTAGGCATCCTGCTGCCTAGCATAATCCACAGTTTCAAGTCGGGTGCCCAGGCTCCCTATACACTGCATGGGAAGAAGAGAAATGTATAAGAACGGAATCCACAAAAGCCAACACACTGAGTGGAGAGCTACCTAAGACAGCCAGTAGGACATGCTAAGGACATGCTAAGCCCTACCCTTGAAAGGGACTTAGGTGCCTAACACAAGGTCAAAGGGAGGTGCCTATATCTAGTTGGGATTCACAGACATGAACCTACTCCTCAAGTTTGTCTGAACTGCTGTAAGCCTATCCGGAAAGTTTTTGGAGGTGTTGAGGACAACTTTCTTGAGCGAGCGCTAAAGGAACCAACTAGGGTCCATGCTCTTCTTGACCTGCTGCTCACAAACAGGGAAGAATTGGAAGGGGAATTAGAAGTGGCCTTGGGCAGCAGTGACCAGGAGATGGTTGAGTTCAGGATCCTGGCAAAAGGAAGAAAGGAGAGCAGTAGGATGCGGACCATGGACTTCAGAAAAGCCGACTTTGACTCCCTCAGGGAACTGATGGGCAGGATCCCCTGGGAGGATAATATGATGGGGAAAGGAGTCCAGGAATGCTGGCTGTATTTTAAGGAAACCTTATTGAGGGCACAGGAACAAACCATTCCAATGTGCAGCAAAAATAGCAAATATGGCAGGGGACTGGCTTGGCTTAACAGAGAAATCTTTAGTGAGCTTAACAAAAAAAGGAAGCTTACAAGAAGTGGAAGCTTGTAAGGAGAATAAAAATATTGCTTGAGCATGCAGGGATGAAATCAGGAAGGCCAAAGCACAACTGGAGTTGCAGCTAGCAAGGGATGTGAAGGGTAACGAGTTTCTACAGGTATGTTAGCAAAAAGATCAGGGAAAGTGTGGACCCCTTACTGAATGCGAGAGGCAACCTAGATGATGATGTGGAAAAAGCTGAAGTATTCGATGCTTTTTTTGCCTCTGTCTTCACAAACCAGGTCAGCTTCAAGACTATTGTACAGGGCAGCACAGGATGGGGAAGAGGTGAGCTGTTCAGTGGTGAAAACAGGTTCAGGACAATTTAGAAAAGCTGAACATACACAAGCCCTGGGGCCAGATGCAATGCATCCGAGGGTCCTGAGGGAGTTAGCTGAAGTGATTGCAGATAATTGGCCATTATTTTTGAAAACTTGTGGCAATCAGGGTAGGTACCAGACGACTGGAAAAAGGCAAATATAGTGCCCATCTTTAGAAAGGGAAGGAGGAGGATGTGGGGAACTAGAGACCAGTCAGCCTCATCTTGGGCAGGTCCTCAAAGAATCCATTTTGAAACACTTGGAGGAGAGGAAGATGATCAGGAACAGAAGAATGGATTCACCATGGGCAAGTCATGCCTGACCAACCTGATTGCCTTCTCTGATGAGATGACTGGCTCTGTGGATTTGGGGAAAGTGGTGGATGTGATATACCTTGACTTTAGCAAAACTTTTAACAGTTGCCCACAGTGTTCTTGCCAGCAAGTTAAAGTAGTATGGGTTGGATGAATGGACTACAAAGTGAATAGAAAGCTGGCTGGATCATCTGGCTCAACAGGTAGTGATCAATGGCTTCACGTCTAGTTGGCAGCTGGTAACAAGCTGAGTGCCCCAGGGGTCAGTGCTGGAGCTGGCTTTGTTCAGAATCTTCATTAATGATCTGCAGGCCGTGATGGATTACACCCTCAGCAAGTTTACGGAGGACACTAAGACGGGGGGAGTGATAGATACTCTGGAGGGTAGGGATAGGATACAGAGTGACCTAGACAAATTGGAGGATTTGGGCCAAAAGAAATCTGATGAGGGTCAGCAGGGACAAGTGCAGAGTCCTGCACTTTGGATAGAAGAATCCCATGCACTGTTGCAGACTGGGGACCAACTGGCTAAACAGCAGTTCTGCAGAAAAGGACCTAGGGGTTACAGTGGACAAGAAGTTGGATATGAGTCAGTGTGCCCTTGCTGCCATGAAGGCTAACGGCATATTGCTCTGCATTAGTAGGAACACTGCCAGCAGATCGAGGAGTGATTATTCCCCAATATTCCACACTGGAGAGACCACAACTGGAGTACTGTGTCCAGTTTTAGGCCCCTGCTAGAGGAAGGATGTGGACAAATCGGAAAGAATCGAGCAGAGGGCAACAAAAATGACTAGGGAGCTGGGGCACATGACCTATGAGTTCTATGAAGAGAGCCTGAGGGAACTAGGTTTGTTTAGTCTGCAGAAGAGGAGTGAGGGGGGATTTGATAGCAGCCTTCAACTACCTGAAGGGGGGTTCCAAATAAGATGGAGCTAGGCTGTTCTCAGTGGTGGCAGATGACATAACAAGGAGCAATAGTCTTTAAATTGCATGGGGGGGTTGAAGTTGGATATTAGGAACAACTTTTTCACTAGGAGGGTGGTGAAGCATTAGAATAGGTTACCTAGGGAGGAGGTGGAATCGCTATCCTTAAGAGGTTTTTAAGGCCCAGCTTAACAAAGCCCTGGCTAGGATGATTTAGTTGGGACTGGTCCTGATTTCAGCAGGGGGTTGAGTAGATGACCTCCTGAGGTCCTTTCCAACCTCATTCTTCTATGATTTTATGGTTAGGGAATGTCTTCTCATTCTAAATTTCAAGGCTAAGAAAACAGAACCACCTCAGCCATTTGACAGTTTAGACTTTAATAAAAAAGTGTCTATTTCCAGACTTTGGAACAGCTGCAGTACAGCAATCAAAAGAATGTTAGTATAGACTGACACATTCAGCAGCAATCAAGGAATAACTGGTTTCAGAGAAAAATAACCACATTTGTAAAGGGATACTCTTAATTTGGAGTACAGAAATCTGGTTGGACAGAACAGAAAATTAATCTGTTACTACTGTTTTACAGCAGATTTCCCTTCTGTCAGTTCACTCATACTCTAGCACAATTGGTTTGGTCTGTGGCAAGTAGCTGGATAATCTTATAAAAACACCTAACTCAGATCTATAAAGCAGCAACGAGATTAAAACAGTGTGAAAAGATGGCTTGAAGGTAACAATGTTTTAATATTGGGTTTTATATTATACACAGGTTCTGACCACCTCCACAGCAGCTAGTTTTGCTACAGCCCCAAGCCCTCTTGCTACAGGTACATTGTCATGCCAGCCATTCTTCCACTAGAGGGCCCAGTGGTATTGTATTATACAAAGGGGATTCTAGTAAAGCCACACAGTATGCTAACACCAGTTCTCTTATGGGTAGCAGTAGTGCTAATCCCAGCCATTCCAAAAACCATGTCAGGTTAAAAAAAAAAGTTTAAAAAACCCTAATTTAAAACTTCCGGGACGGTTACTTGCCTTCTGGTTCCGAGCCTGCAGCATGCACGCCGGTTCATGTTTTTCTCTGCAACCAGGAGATCTAAAAAACTTGCTTAAAAATAAAAAGCAGATCCGTAATCGCTTTTCTCCAGGCAACACAGCAGTAGTTAAGGGTGCACCTTCAGGACCACCATGTGTAGCTCCCGTCTTCTTAAGAAGGGTTTTAATAAAAGATGTGTGGGGTTTATGGCTATTTGCATTTTACCATGGAAACTCTCAGTATGTAGATTCTAGTTTGCGTCATGTAGTAAAGGAGATGATGTAAAGCCTTCTAGAGGAATGAGTTTAGGCTATTCTTTCATTATGTGAACAGAAGGCCTGAATGCTTAAGGCTTTGGTTGTTTGCCATAGGCAGGAATGGATTAAAGCAATCAAGGCCCATGGCCCACCACACCATGCTCTCCATCCTGCTCAGCACTTAAAGTGGGTGTGGGCTTGCCTTTCTTCCCAGAGAGGCAGCAGCTGGTACTATTATTCAGTCCATGAGCAACAAATGGCAAGGGTCTACCACTTCTTGGTCCCATCTCAGATATTCGCCATAGTCCCATCTCCCTACCAGGGGTGGCAATATCTTCTAGGATAAGTACTACGGCCTCTCTAGTATTTATCCTAAGAACTCGGAGGTTGGGGAAAGGGGGAATTGGGCCCATTATACTCACCTCCCACTACACAGCAAGATATTTGTTAGGGTGCTGTTGTCAGCAGCAGTGGATCTTGGGCTTAATGATCAGGGCATCTCATATGTCTCAGCACTGCTGTTCCCGATTCTCTACAAATTCAGGCAGACATCACTTCATCTATGCTCAGTTTACATTGTCAATATTTTTTAGATGAAAGTGAAGATTGTGACCTGATCACATGACTCCAGGAGCTGGTTCCTAGGCAGGTGTCTATAGTGCCTGTGCTTAATTAAAGAGTCAATAGCAAACCAAGATGCACAATTAAGATTCTAAAGATTTAATTGGCAGGTATCTTCTGAGGGAAGTAGGGACAGTTGTTAAATCTACTGTTTTTCCTAAATATACAATGAAATGGTTTTTCAGTCTTTCCTGTTTTCTGAAGCCTGATTCAATTCTCTTGCGTACAGTCCATTGAAAGTATTCTATTTTTCTTTGGTATTCCCTATGTTGGTGGGCATGCTTTATTTAAGAGTAATGAGATGTGGCATAGGCTCTCAACCTTTCCAAACTACTGTACCTCTTTCAGGAGTCTGATTTGTCCTTTGTAGCCCCAAGTTTCACCTCAGTTAAAGTACTTGCTTGCAAAATCAGACATAAAAATACAAGTGTCACCACACACTGAGAAATTGCTTACTTTCTTATTTTCCCCCATATAATTATGAACATATATTTCAGTGTATAGTATATGGGGCAGTATAAACAAATCATTGTCTGAATGAAATTTTAGTTTGTACTGACTTTGCTAGAGCTTTTTATGTAGCCTTTTGTAAAACTAGGCAATGAGTTTCTGTACCCTTTCAAGACCTACAGGTAGCCCTGGTTGAGAACCACTGGCATAGAACAATGGAATATAGCCACCTGATACAGGATTGATCTTAACTAGGTGACAATCCTAAGCTCAAGGTAAGTTTTATATATAGGTTGATTTGGTACAAGTGAAGGATCCACAAAATCACATTATCATAGAATATTAGAGTTGGAAGGGACCTCAGGAGGTCATCTAGTCCAACCCCCTGCTCAAAGCAGGACTATCTTCAGCTACATAATCCCGGGGAGGTTTTGTCAAGCCTCAGCTTAAAAACCTCTAAAGATGGAGATGCCACCACCTCCCTAGGTAACCCATTCCAATGCTTCACCACCCTCCTAGTGAAAATCTTTTTCCTAATGTCCAACCTAGACCTTCCCCACTGCAACTTGAGACTGTTGCTCCTCGTTCTGTCATCTGCCACCACTGAAAACAGCCTAGCTCCATCCTCCCTGGAATCCCATTTCAGGTAGATATAGGCTGCTATCAAATCCCCCCTCATTCTTCTCTTCTGCAGACTAAACAGGCCTAGTTCTTTCAGTCTCTCATAAGTCTTGTGCTCCAGCCCCCTTATCATTTTTGTTGCCCTCTGCTGGACTCTCTCCAACTTGTCCACATCCTTTTTGTAGTGGGGGGCCCAAAACTGGATAGAATACTCCAAATTCAGCCTCATCAATGCCAAATAGAGGGGAATAATCACTTCCCGCGATCTGCTGGCAATGCTCTTACTAATGCAGCCCAATATGCCATTAGCTTTCTTGGCAACCAGGGCACACAGCTGACTCACATCCAGCTTCTTATTCACTGTAACCCCCAGTCTGTAGCTGTGCATGGGATTCTTCCATCCTCGGTACAGTACTCTGCACTTGGCCTTGTTGAACCTCATCCTATTTCTTTTGGCTCAATCCTCCAATTTGTTTAGGTCCTTCTGTATCCTGTCCCTACCTTGCAGGGTATCTACCACTCCCCCTAGCTCAGTGTCATCTGTGTCATTATGTGACTGGCTGCTTGGATAGAGCAGAAGCAGGTGCAGTGTCTTTCCCTACTGTAATAATTCAGAAGATATATTAAGTGTTGTGAACGTAGGCACAGTGTAACAGGAGCCTGTTTAGGATATACAAGATTTTTCCAATGTACTGGAAACACTGCTTGGCTATTTAACAGCTAGGAAAGTAATGGTTTAAAATCCCCACTGTCTATTCATACCAAGGTCCACAAGTGTAGTTTCCTGAGCCACTGAGCAAGCTGTGGTTGTGTATTCAGCATGACAAAGCTACATTACAGTTCAATTACTATATAGAAATCATTCAGGTTTATATTTTCAGTTAAATTCTGAACTGAGGTTACAATATTGCAAACAGAAATGATAGTAACAATTTTTAGCATCAAATTGAAATACATACCGTGTTCAAACTTCATTTTTATGGCAAACTGCCTTCAAATACAATAGACATGTCTGAAGTGACCACCAAATCATTTACAAAGGAATTATTTGCAACTGAGCTATAAATTTAACATAAAATAATGCTCCACAGCAGAATCCTGCAACATGATCTCACATAACCCTAGTTGGTGTTTTATGTTGGAAGTCTGTGCAATCTGCACTGTTTTAGGGTTTCAGACAAACCTGCCATTGGAGGACTGAAGGGTACATGGACTCTGAAACCTAGACGAATTTAATCTGATAGCTAGATTTTCCATAAGAAATTAGCTCCCTATGTATTAACCCCCATAAATAATTCTTATAACATGATCATCTTCAATCTCTCCCTTCAAAAGACAAACAATTCATTAACTCAAAGCACAAAACAGTTAAGCCCAGAGTTGCAAAGGTTTTTAAGCACCTAACAACCATTGATTTCAATCGTAGTTAGATACCTAAATATGTCTTAGGATTTGGGCCTTATTGCTTCTGTTAGGGTGGCCGGCCTACACCATTCTTCTATGGCTGTAAGTGTACCAACTGAGAAGCAGCACGGCAAAATCCCCTAGTGTGAATGTAATTACAAGTATAAAACTGTGTGTAGGCACGCCCTTGGTGCTGAAAGTCCAAGGTGACAAGATCATTCCATAACTCACTTTTTTCATCTTTTAAAAGATACAAAATCTTCAGTATTCTTAGCCTTACTGAACTGCACATCTGGATTTCCTGCCACTTGGCACTAATGTTAAATGCATTGCACATGTGAGGCAGAAATTTCACATCCCTAGTTAAGGAGCTAAAAATAATCTCCATTTTATAATTAATCCTTTTGATTCAAAGATCCAGAAATTAATATAGTAGCCATGAGTATTTCAAAATCCTGACTCCTGTTTCACATTAGTAAGAAAGAGTAAGTTAAAATGAGAACACAAGGGGAGGACTGGAGAAAAGAATCAAGAGGCTTTAATAACAGAACAAGTAATTCTACTGAACAATTTCAGTTATTAAGATTAGTTGGTGTAGTTGGCATATAGTTTGTGTGCTTTGCTGTTATTGTGTATTTAAATAAAGTACAGTGCAAAAGAGCATCAAGGTTTCTGAAGACATGTAGCCCTTCTATTACAAAGACTTAGTGCTGTACAGAACTAGTTGAAGTTTTTCTATAAAGCTGGTTCAAAAAAGGGAACGGGCACTTCTATTTAACATCCAGTACAGCTGTAATTCATATTTCTACATGGGTACTACATGCATTCTAGCTACAGCTACCTCTCCTATGTACTGCTATTCACTACTGTTGCCTTGCAGGTTTGATATTTTTGGTGTCACAAATATTAAATTAAATCATACTATGTTTTAAGCAACACCACAAATTGCATTTCAGCTTTCCAGGAACTTATCTGAACTTCACTTCACACTGGTTCACCAAACTTAATTTACTTAAATTAATTATTCATGATTTAATGCTCTGCCAACCTAAACCTGAAATAGGCTGGAAGAAAAAAAATTTCAAAACAATCATCTACATATCCATTTCACTGCTATCTAGCCCCTCTCACAAAGAGAGCCTGAAAAAAAATCTACACAAAGTTTTATTGCAATCATACACTAGTTACGTCAAGGGTCAAATACAACAAATACTATGATGCAATTTTACATTTATTAAACTACAGTTCAAAGCACAAATTTACACACTCTAAATACACTGAACACATCTAATGAAGTCACACTAGTCTCCCACTGACATTTGATATATCTGGGTGAAAGACAATAACTTTACAAGACTTTCTAACAGGAATCCTTAGTATAAAAACTGTGTACTTGTATGTAAACTGTTTAACTGAGAACCCAAGTGATGGGCTTCCATCTCAACTAAGTCATCCATTTTGTTGCATATTTTATTTAAACGCTCAGGGATTGAATGAACTGGCAAGTTTAAATCTGGACACCATTATCTAAACCCTCCCACCCCCAGTGAATTGTAGTTGTAGCTGGTTTTGCCTGGTCCCAATTAACTTACTAATTTTTTCAAGTTTTGAAGAAAATGAGTTGAATTTGACATTGTTCCATTTTAATTCCAGGTGGAATGTTGACCAGACAAACTACAGGCTTGCAACTGCAAGTCTAAATGAAACGTTACTGCCTGTTTAAGCTGCAGTGGAAAAGCAGTCTTCTGGGCTCAGCTGAATGCAAGAAGGCACAAAGAAGAAGTTCTTCATCAATGTGTCTGAAGTAATTCCAGCATCTTGCATCTCATACCTGCAGCAGAAAGTATAACAGAGGGGTATTGAGGAAAAATAGACCTGAGAGTTTTATTTTAAAGTTCTTATGGCAGCTTAACAGGGGAAACCAGCATTAAATTCAGTATTCAGTCTAACATAAAAATTATTTGGCAGGGTTATAAAATTAAGTTCACTTTCTCCACCTCTAATACTTGCATTCAAGTATTTCCTGGTGAATATATGTTTTATAGGCTGTGCTTATCACAATAGTTCCTTTAAAACAGATGACAGCTGCACATAGACTGAGCAGCCAGGAAAGCAATACCTACAACTGGGTGCATTCTACCATTGTCGTCTTAAAAGGAGGACTTGTCTACACTGTGACACGGTGGACTATGGAGTTGTGAACTGCAGAGCACACCAAACCGTTGTGCTCTAATGGCCCTGTGTGGACACTGCTGGTATGAAATACATGGTACCTAGTTCATGTTAATGTAGTCCTGTTTGAAAGGTGAAACAGGGTGGTAGCATTTTAAAGAAAAACTAGTTGGCCAAGTTGGCTTTTTTAAAAATTAATCTTCAGAATCTATCTATATCTATCACCATGCACCAATTGTAGGATTATGTTTAAATGTTTTCCAAGAAAAAAACCTGAGTGCAAACGCCACTGCAAATATGAAGAACATCATCTTACCAGTCATTGAAGGACATCATGTAGTAAATCGGTGGCCTCTGAAAATCATTAAAGGCAGACTGTTGACCCAAGGTACCAGAACCCATATTATCAAAGATCAACCAGTCTCCAACACTCAACTCAGGAAGAAGACAGTTTTCCACAATTTGATCAAGCTCATCACAGGATGGACCCCAAAGGCTGCTGACAAACAGAGGCTCATCTTCCTTGTATTTCTACATAAAAACAATCCAGTCAAGTCACACTTTAGTTTAAGGCAAAAGAAAGTTTTACATACACATTAGAATAAGAACATTTATATTACTTTATTCTTCTAGCAGGAAATCCACAGCTTTACTACAATGGCTCTTGCTCCTGTTTGTAGCATCTTGGGGACAGGAAACAGACTTGTCGATCGGGCAGGCCATATCACTAAAGACCCAGCCAGCTAGCCAGTTCAAGATACTTCCAAAGCTGCTTTGTAGTGCTAAGTCCTTTAAAGATTAATAGACAAAAGAATTCATATAAACATTTGTTGCTGCAGAACAACTTCAAATTCCAACCCAAGGAAAGATACTGTCCCCCAAAGAAAAAGCAGGAGTGTGTGATGGCTTAAGCCGCCCTCAGACCATAATCCTTGTGCTGGGTTGGAATGGTGGACTTTATTGCTGGAGAAAAGGAAATTTTTGAGAAAAGGCAAGGTTTTTTTTAAATTCTTTTTCATGGGGAACGTCCACAGACTTATTATAATGGGGTGTTCAAAAGCAATTCATTTCTAAGAAGGGAAAACAAAGGAGGAATGAGGAGGTAGATCTTGCTTTTTAAAAAATATATTAATTATTATTAGGTGAGCACAATATGCATATCCCTCCATCCAATGGGAAAGACTGAGGCCTGCACATTTAATTTGTAAAAAATGTAGTGAAGGTGTGAAAAAAATGATCAGGCGCCATTCTACATCTCTTCATATGCTGGATATGAGTGGCTCTGTATGAATGAGCACAAACTTTTTGGGGAGGGGTAGATGTAGGCATGCTTTGCCTGTTTAATGCAGGCCAGTAACTTAATACTACCCACACAGACCAGGCCCTTGAAGATGTCCTGTTTGTAAAATACTTTCTCAGGCTAAAGAAGAGTGTTAACACATCTGAATATCCTATTTTAATTGATACTTCTCACATAATGTAATGAGATTTGAGTTTTCTGGGCTTGGGTGCAGAATTTTGTCCTTGGGAGCAGATTCTTCTTGTAGAGGAGACATAGGTGAGTATTGGGGTTGCAACTGATTTGTAGGAGACCCAGGATTTCCCTTAACAGTGTGGGGGCCACCCTGCTCACCTCTGCCTTGTTTATTTGTCCTGGAGAATGTTGTGATCAGAAAAAAGTCATGCTTTTGGCCATGGAAGAAAGGCTGCAGCCATGATTCTGCACCTATTAATGTCTTCATCAAAGTAGATTTGTCTTTGCTGCGTTCTGGATGCATATTGGTCCATTGACAGACAGGCAACACAAGGCTGACTCTTCAATCAAAGACCTTATGCATTAGCTTCCACTCTCCTGGATTTTTCCTGTATTATCTTAACCAGCTGCTATATTTATTTATTCTGTAAGCAGCGCTTGAATATACAAAAAATTTTTCACCCTCTTTAAAATATATGTGGCCAGGCTGAGGATCTAACTCTTTCCTTGTTAAAAGCTATTGCTGAAGTGTTGTAAGATGTGGATCACCGCTACATCTTGGCTGATCAGGACTGCTGTTAAGGGCTAATTATTCAGATCTTGATCCGGTTGTTGTTGCCTTGGAAATCTGTTCTTTCATTATCTTTGGATGAAATTGTTCCCTGAATGAGGTTTCCTGCTCTTGAAGCTGGTATAGATTTTCTCCAGCATACTTCTCATTGCAACATGCCATCTCTTCCAAGTATCCCCTGGCAATGGCACAAACAGGACAGGAATTATGGATCCTATATGCTCAAGAAATTTATGGAGAAAAACCATGTGGAGTCTCATAACAGTATGTTGTTGCTAGAGACCTTTGTTCTTATCCAAGACATCAGAGCCCTAACAGATATGACTGGAAAACGAAGGACATTGTGCCTTCTGACCACTGGCTTGGAGTGGAGATTTAGAGCTATAACTATTTCAAGTAGTAACATCTCCAGCATGACACCATTTAGATATTGGTAATGTTGCCAAAAGCCATGATGTTTTAGGAAAGAATCTAGGCTGTATGGTGGCTGTTGTGTGGGCATTTTCCAGGAACAGTGTTCTGATGAACAGGTCATCTTAGCATGCATATACAAGAACCCTTTTCTGCTTGAGGAGAAATGTTAACTAGCACTTTGGAAGACAGCCTCAGAAAGGCAGGTAGGCCAAAGCATAAAGAGGTATATAGGTAAGCTTCTGTTGCACATGAGGTTGATATTTCCTATGGGAGGGCTGCATAACTACATGTAGATAGGTATTCTTGAGATTAATTAATGATGAAAACTTGGTGCAGTGGTGGAACTTAGGGTCTCCATTCCTGAACTGTGGCTTTGGAGAAAAATCGATTCAAGAACTTCTAGTTGAGCGTTGCACTCTCTTTGGAACTTGGTCCCTAAGATGATGGAGTAGAAGTCTAAGCCTTCTTGTTCTCTAGAAGACCAATTACTCCATTCTAAAGGAGATGACATACTGCAGTCTTTATATTCTGGTGCCTCAGTCAGTTATGAAAAAATTGGGATGTAAACAAGATTGGATCTATCTAAGATTCATTCTTCTGATGTAGCACAGATCCAACACTTCAAATTTCTTGCCATTTGCCCTCTATTTGGAAACTACATCATCAAGGATCACCTTGTACTCATGCTTGCTTGAAAAAGGCAGAGAGTTTTCTTGCAGTACCCATCACCTCTATCTCTTGTGCCATTTTGTGTATCAATCAGCTAGCAGAGCATCCCTTCTGTAAGTCTTAGCTGGCTCAGAGTGCAAATACCCATAGTAGAATCTGTTTCTCCTTTTGAGTTACCAAGGCTCCTTAGATGATGATGTTCTAAAATTATTTTATATAAGCAAGTCTCCATGGCAGCTTCATTTATAGTCACCGAAGTGCCTGCCCTCTGTGATACTTAGCAGTAACCAGTACCTACTTTGCCAGGGGATTGGACTTCCATAGCCTCAGGCAGAGCTGGTGTTGGGACAGTTTAGCTCTCAGGCTGTGTTGATGTGGGAGGGCTAGTTCCTGATAAGGAAATCCCTTCTCAAAGAGGCTGCCCATCTTGAAGGCTCTTCTGATCTTTATTTCACACTGGGTAGTCTGACCACATATGTGTGGTTCCAGTCCAAGATGTGGAGGCATAAGACTGCTGAGGTGGCTTTAGGGTCGTTTTTATTTATTTAAAATGAAGACTGTTCATTTCTTTAATGTGAGGAGTGCATAAACTTTGGGACTACAATTCACAAAATTTACTTGTGGATGAACTAATTCTCCTTTTCATTCACACTTCCTCCCATGTTTCTTTTTGCAGTGGTTTTATCTGGAGGCATCTAGAATCTGCCCAATATTCCTGAGAACGATTTCCAATTACACTTAAAAAAAATGAGTCTGAGTTCTTCCTGTGAGAGCTTGAGCCTGAAGATTGAAAAATCCACCCTTGATCTCAGGAAAGTGAATAGCAGGTGGCTTTCTGTGTTTCCTGGTTTCATTCTAGTCCCCTGCAGAGCATTTACCCCAGGAAGATTTGTATTGTGGTGAACTAGAAATGGAAGAAAGTAAAAGGAGGAGAAAGAGGTGCATGGCGTAGGAAAATCAAAACTTAGAAATTTTCTCAGTGGAGTGACTCCTGTGGTCAGAATCTGCAGTGTGCTTTGTGTGTCCTTCCCAGTTGCTCAGATTTTATTTATTTATTTATTTTTTTTGCAGGGGGGAAGGGGAGAAGACAAAACAAATCAACCTGAGTCCAGCTACTGAATGTTGTCCATGTCCTGAATATTGTCCACCTCCTGATATGTAGAAAAAAAGAGAGTGGCCTCAATAGGCTATAGTAATAGAATATCAACAAAGAGGGAAGCAGCAGGAAGAACTACACTTGCTGTGCTACAGAAATAGTATGCTCTTTTGAGATGATCCCTAAGTAACTTCCTTGAATTTTATAGAAGCTCCTTAAATCCCTGCTTGTGGAAGAAGCAGGGAAAACTATCACATGGCCCAGCTCTTTTGTCTCACTAAATTCTAGAGTGGGCCCTGCAGTGCTGCACAGCAGTTGCCCTTGGCTCACTGGATCCCATAGGCTATGTCTACACTGTTTTTAAAAAAAAAACCAAACCAAACACCCACAGCCATTAGTCTGAGCCCAGGTCTACAGACTGGGGCTTGCACCACAGCACTAATAATAGATGTGTGGACGTTCTGAGGGAGGTGGGTGAGTTTCAAAGCCCAAGTGGGAACATCTACATGGCTATTTTTAGCGCTGTGGCATGAGCCCCACCAGCCTACAGCTATAGGCTCGAGCTCAGACTTGCTGCTGGGTAGAGGTGTTTTTTTTTTTAGTGTAGGTACCTATAGTGAGCCAGGCAGTCCTACACAACAGCTGCATGGTGTATAACCCTTTGTCTCAGTGGATCCCATAGTGAGCTAGGCAATGCCAATGAAGAGTCACAAGGCACAAGAATTGAGTAAGGAAGGCTTTCATAAGTGATGGCTCCCACTTTGTTAAAGGGGGTAGAGTAAATCAGAAGCAAGTAGTGGGCCAAGAAGCACTTTACTGCCTGTTTGTTCCTCTGCATCTGGGTTGCTCTCCTCCTCAGCCCTCCAGGGCTGGCAGTATGGGACATGGCTGACCTGCAATGAGCAGGTCCCATTAGTCAAGAAGGTAGGGCATGGCTGACTTGCAGCACAAGCTGACTTCAGCTGGCCAGGCAGTTCTGACATAGCCGACCCTGGCCTAAGCAGGGTCTAGTTTGCCCAGTCATTTTTGCACCCTTTGCTTCCAGCTTATCTATTCCTCTGATTGCCTGGGAGGTGTTCCACCAGAGACGCATGTCCAGACACATTGCACTGGAAACTTCTGCAGTTAGTAACCCTGGTATCAAATGGCAGGGAGGAGGAGGGGAGAATTCCAGCAATCCTGCTAGAGAGCAGCAGGCCCCCAGGCCCAGGTTAAATAAAAGCCCAGTAATGCTTAGAAACCTGTTTCGTGGTTTTGTTTTCTCGTTGCTTTAAGCAGGAGGTCTGATAAAGCCTTCCTGTAGCTACTGGAGGCAGTTCAAACTGGCTAACAGTGGCTGGGTCTTCAGGGGTATGGCCTCTCTCGCCAACTTGATGGGGGAAGCAACCAGACCTGTCGAAGAAGCTGCAAACAGGACCCATTGTAATGGATCTGTAGAGTTTCCCTGCTAAAGAATAATCCTTTGTAAATAGTGTAAGAACATGATACACACTCACCTTGTGAACCTCTGGGATGGGATTCAATTTCTCAGACAATTTACTTGCAAAAGAACCATAAACACCATCGTTCATGTAATACATAAAGACTGGCTCATCACTCCTGATTTGCTCCACTGGAAGAAAAATGGTTACATATTTTTATAACAAACATTCCATTTGTAATCCTCTAACAGTTAATTTTCCCTCCAAGAGTACATGAAACATGCAGTGGAATAGGAATGATGGGGAAGGAGAGCGTCATTATGAGACTAGAATATCAATTCAAGCCCACTGCTAAAGGCTACGCTTAAGGAAACTTAACGTTTTGCATATTTAATATTCTAGTCCTTATTAAAAACATCCAAAAATTCCACTTTAGAAGAGCGGGACAATAGTAGCTCCATTGCATGGTCTTCCTTTTGCCCCAATACAGTTTTAATTATATAGTGATAGGGTTCCTGAAGATAATAGATGATTCAGATCTGTTTACTGGTGAGGAAACAAGCAATGCCAAACAAATACAAAAAGCAGAAAATGAATGGAGGTGCAGATTAACCAGGCTTGGAAGGATTACATTATCGCTAAACATCTATTTCATTGTACACACACAAACTGATGAAAAAGTATTTCCACCAGTGATAACAAAATGTACAGATAGGCAAAGAGACACAAATACTCCTTGAGAATGTATTAAAGTTTGATTAAAGAATATTCATTTTGTTTATTTTGGCATGTGATGCTGATACTGTGTTGTACCAGATATAAGCTTGGACTTTTTGAAACTCAACATCTACTATAACGATTGTCTGATACACCCCCCCATGTAATCTTCTGCAAATGTGAAAACTTAAAATAGATACAAATGAAAGAAAATGCTTAAAAACAAACATCACTTAATTCTGCCAAGACTAAGATGAACATATGAGCAGAACCTTAAAGAAACAGACTTGACTCAAGTACGAGCCATTATTGAATTTAAGAAATCTAAAAAAAAGCATATAACCCATGATCTACACATGAAATGGAGCTAAACTGACAAAAATGGGCACTTATTTGTACTGATTCACACACATACAAAACAAATATGTTGCTTACGTCCAGAGGGAAGAAATTTATCATATTCAACAGCTTTCTTTGCAATGATGTTAACTGCTAGAGTAAATGCAGATGAAACATAGTAACATCCAGGCTCTGCAATCACATTTACACCAGATTCTTCAGGAAAGTAGACATCCAGCAATGGATTGATGACATGATTAACCTAGGAAATTGAAGTTATAACTAATGTTTGTATAGCTCATCTGAATTATTTTAAAGTTTATAGTTCTTGTGAAAGGTGCTAGGTTGATAAATGGGACACAAGTCCTCTGTCACAAATTCCCAACCAACAATTTACAGCATGGTGAGTTGGCCACAGCTGATTTTTACTATATTGGGTCTTTGCTGAATCAAGTCTCAAACTATGGTCAAGATTTACAAAAACAAAATGGATGTTACTTTTCGGATAAGTGATGCCATACCTAGATACCTAATAACAATTCCTAGCTCCTTCCCAGTGCTTTTCATCAGCAGATATCAACTCCTTTGTAAAGCGCTTTAAGTATCATTACCCCCAGTGTTCAGTAAAGTCCAAGTCATTCCAGTGACTGAATCACCCAGTCATTTCAAAGTGGTTGTAGTACAACAGATGTTGTAAAATTATTTATGAATCCATGAAGTGCATCTGGGTTCTGGTTTTTTTTTGTTTTAAAAAAAAAACACAAAAAACCATGGAGCAATTTGCTCCACTACCCCCAACGCTTTTGCATCTTGTCAAATAAAGAACGAATGGTATTCATTGAATTTATCCAACATTAATCTGATCTTTAACTTCTGTATTAGAACCATAGCCTTGCATGACTTGTCCACAACTACTTAGTAAGACAAACATGGACTAAGTAGGAAATTTTCAAAGTTCTGTTAATAATTTTAGCTGTTTGAATCTATTTGTTTCAGCACCCCAGTGGTTGGGAGTTTACCTTTAGGAATACAAGGAATAATCAGTCTAAATTGCTGTTATTCACTAGCAACCAGGTCATGACAGCATACTAATGATCAAATGAGGTTACGTCTACACTTAAAATGTTGGAGTGGCTGTACTGCTTCAGTACAGACACTATAGTGAGAGGAGGGGCTCTCCCATAGCTGTAGGTAATCCACCTCCCTCAGAGGCAGAGCTAGGTCAATAGAAAATTCCTCTATTAACGTAATGCTGTCTACACCCGAGAGGTTAGATCAGCTTGACTATGTTTCGCAGTGGCATGGATTTTTGACACCCCTGAGAAATGCAGTTATGCCAATGCAACTTTTCAGCGTAGACCTGTTCTTAGAGTAAAACTCTTAATGCTCATTAAAGCAAATGTCCAATTGAGGCATTGTGTCTTCAGTTCTAAACCAAAATACTGAAAACGCCTGCTCCAGTATTTACCCACTATGAATATGGTAAAAAGAACCACCTCCAGAAGAAAGGGCCAAAATCTTGATGACAAAAAGTATATCCCCCCAAAAAAAGCATTCAAAAAGTTACAAGGATAACTGAGGCCTTGGTTTGCTGGCAATTTGGAATAGTTACTGTTTCTCCCATTTGTACGTCCATAGCACCTGAGGACAATTTTATGAAAAATTTATGTAAAATTAGTTGAATCAGAATTGTGAGACCAGTAGGACTTATGAACTTCTACTAATTTTCTGCTGAATACTTTCAACAATAATCCCTTATTGAAAATGAATCTGTAGTACCATTGTGGCTTAATCCAATCCATCTCCATGGTTTAAAATCGGTCAATCCCAGTTTCAACTATCAGTATTAGTTGGAAACAGACATGTCAAATACTCCACGTTGACAAACGAAAGACAAGCTAGTTTTAACTTCCACTGAGTTACATACCTCTTCCAGCTCATGTTCTGAACCTGAGAAGCCCCCACCAATGTCCAACATGTTCATCTTGAAGCCAAATTCTTCCTAAAAAAAACAAGTGTAGACAGGATTTTAAGTATGCAGACAATAGAAACTATTCAAGTTTATTGGTGCTCCTCTCTCCAATCTCATTCTGTATTGTATGCTCGTGCTTTTAAATGTGAAATTGTAACCTCTTAAACATAGTAAAAGGTATTCCAGTGAATTACCCACTGTGGTTATATTTAATGTTATTCTACATTAAACATGGCAATATTAATTAAGGGACTGATTACATAAATTAAGCAATTCTCAAGTAAAATCCCCACAGCAACCTTAACTCTACCCTTGTTGACTATACAGTAGAAGAGTCTGCTCTCACAAAACTGGACAGTGCAACACTCTTCTATATCATACTACAATATAATGGGAAAGAATTACATTTTATAACCTTAGATGCACACACAAGTATGGATAATATAAACATCTGCTGGTGAGATAATGTAATGAAAGCCTCTCTTGTAATGCATATGCACAACGAAACATGGAAGGCAGCCACAGGCACTGTTCAGCTGGTAGTGATTTCATCTCATGCAGAGAAAACAGAACCTGCTCTCTGGTCTTGGCAGACAAACCAGCATTTTAGTTCACTTTTAAGAAGCATTCTTAACTTAGAAAGCTACAATATATTCTGCCAGAGTTGAGATCTGGAACTTTTTTTTAAAAAATGGAGTTGGCCTCTCATGAAGATGAAAATTTTAAAAACATCAAAGGACGTTTTAATGGAAGATTTTATTTGACTCACATTAAATAATAAGTAAGGTCTATAATTTATTATTTAGTTGGGTAATCATTCCTTTATCTGAAGGGTCTTTACAATAATTATCTTTCCTACCCTCATCAGAATAGCAATACTTATTTTAGGAAACAATTTTTCTTATCTCCATTAGTGTGACTATAGTAAGAGGACTCCTCTATTAAATCATATGCAGGTACAAATACTTACAGCCATGTCAAACACACACCGAGCATCAGATATAGCATGAATATACACTTGAGGTTCCTTGCAAGAGCTTGAAACGTGAAATCTAAAAAAAAAAAAAAAAAAAAAAAAAGAAAGAAACATAATAAATACACAGAAACCTACAACCTGCATTAAACAAGCCATAGATATATCTAGACCAGCAGGTACGTATAGTAGATCACTCAAGGGAATTTGACCAGGGAAGTACTGTTCTGATAGTATACACTGTATTTATAGTAGTAGAAATGCACGTATTTCCATGCACAAGTGATTAAAGTTTTATTATTTGAAGAGAGATTTATGCAATCTACATAAACTATGGGGAAGAGACCTCAAAACAGCTTTGCTTTCCTTCTAGCCCATTAATTTTGCATACACAAGACAAAATGTATATATCACAATTTAAGAATGTTTCACAATTGCTTCATTCTAATCTTTTAAAAATTGTAAATTTCGGTGTCAGTGTTCTCAAAATATGACAGTTAACGTTGCCTAATGGAGAACCAACGGAAATAGTTTATTGAAATAGGTTTCTAAAGAAAAATAGTCTCAGTAACGAGCTAGCATCTGAGAATCAGTAACAGAAAATACTCTTAAAAACACAGCCCTAGCACCTCCCTATACACAGTGTCCATATTAGTTTTGATTTTTAACAGAATTTTAGGCTTTGGAAGATTAAAACTTTTGTAATGCAGGTTTATAGAATTGTACGAATGACCAGAGGGACACATTAAAACAACAGATGTTATAAGAATTGGGAACAATCAGTTATTCCCAATTATCTCTTTATGATCATTTCCATTGTGGGCCAAATAGTGGACTAGACACCTTGATGGCACAGATGAGATGGGGTAATTCAAAACAGGTAAAAAGAAAACAGCTAGGAAATAAGAGGCTAAGAACAGATCAGACAAACCAGTCATTTTCTCATATCTAAAACTACAAACAAAGGAATAAAGTACCATTTAAGCCACCAGTCTGGTCTCAAAATCTAAGATCACTATCTTGCTATGACAGGAGAAGACACAAACAAATTTTCACCACTGAAACGTAAAATATTCTGACACCATGTTTATGCACAAAAATTGTTCCTTGTGCCCATTCACTGGCATAGGGCTTTTTAAAAAAGTGACTTGGTGCTCATGGACTTTGTTGTTCTGGCAGCCCAGAACAAGCATGATGTCCCATTTATGTACAGAACATAAAAAGTACACATGCAGCAGTGAAAGTATAAGTTTCCTGTATAAAAAGTATCCATCTTGACAATGGAGAGATGACAATGAAGAGAGAATTCAGCTTCCATGGTTACACAGTCTTGTCCACTCTGCTCAGGCTGCTAACAAGGTGCCAATTAAGAGGGTGACTCTTGTCCAAGGGAACCAGATGAAGACTACAATTCATTTTACAACCTTTATGTTTCACAACCCTATATAAAAGCATTGGTGCTTCTGAAAACTACTAACTCTGGATCAGATAAAGGATAGGTCATACAAGCTATTAGGGTGGTCACTTCTGATCATGACTAACTTGGATAGGACCCAAAGCAGCAATCTAGAGATGAAAGGCTCTGTATCCCATTATTGATCCCCTTGAGCCATTCAACCTCTAACATGTTACAGTTCAAGGAAGCATGCACATGTATTCACTCAGTGTATTCTATAAAGAATAGTTTTACAAATTAAAAATCGTACCAACTGCAAAACAGAGGACATGCAACTAGAAGAGAAGGCTCAGCACAACCAAGTGACAGGACGGAGGAAGAGTAGAATGTGAGTTTGAACCAAAATGTAGAAAGTATTTTCACATATTTTAGATATAACCCTGCATTGCCACATGGGTGGACTGTGCCCTTTTCCATGATTATCTAGCCAAACATCTGAAGAAAGGAGGAAGCCCCGAGACAATAAGAATGTGACAAAGCCAGGCACAAATTCAGAGTCTGCCTCTTTTTGGAGCCTTGTGACCCACGTGGCTGGCCCATTGATTTTCATGTCTATAATTAGGTTAGAATAGATTTAGACACACTGATTTAACCCTGAAGGCTGAGAATTTTTATTCTCTTCTCATCCTTAGGTGCTAAGTAAGCTCAGCCATAATATTACCATTACTGAGGTGACAAAGGCTAGACAGATCAGATTACTGATACCGCATCCAGAGTACAAGTCTTCACTGTGACAGACAGGGTGGATCCATTTACATCAATTTTAACCCTGTTCTGCATTTGTACATTTTAGTTACTTTTCTAAAGAAAGGGTGATTCTCACGGGTTGGTGTAATTTGGTACTTCTTTTTGCTAACCAGGAGGATACATTATCTATAAACATTTATTCAAGCAATTATACAGCTTATACATTTATTCAGATTTTTACATTTTATGATGTTAGAAAATAGTGACTGATGCAGTTCTAGATGATTTACTAGATCATTAATATTTTTACTTGTAATGTTTGTCAAGCTGCATTTCGATAGAAATCAGAATTTAATTATAATGCACAAAAGTTTTTAAATTAGTTAAATAAAAAAAGCTTAAATGTGCTGGATCAAAAATTTATCAAAACACATTTTGCCCTTGAAACTGTTTGATATACAAAGGATGCAGCTCTAATAGTGAAATGAACTGATTGCTTCTGGTCATCATGCCCTTCAAGATTTAGAACTAGTTCATCTCATCGTCAGATACCTCATTATTTGTATACTGGAAGAACAGAACAAACTTCTCTGCTTTTTCAGCTCCCAACTGGTTTCTCAACTTTGAATGAGCTAGTCATTAAACTGAACTAACTGACTAAACTGAAATGAAGAAAATATTTTTTGCAATTGTACAAGACATACTACTGTTGTCAAAAGTTGGTTTAGCTCTTTAACACACTCTGGTTCCAGGTGCTTAGGCAATGACTTCCACATGTTAAGTGGTTTGTCTTTCTTTAAAACGTTGGCAGCAAACATGTACTGCTTGAATATTACTTTTTAATTTAATTAAAATAATTTTAAGAGATATGATAGCAAGTTTAGGCTTTAATGTATGTTGCCAACTTCAATTTTAATAGGTTTATTTTTAAAAAGAAATATGTATTTAATTTTTTTTAAAATCTAAATTGTTTAGTTAAAAAAAAACAGTTTATCCTCCCTGGTGACTGATAAAGGAATATTCTTCCTTTTGATTGGTTCCTTGATCTATCAAACACAAAAGTTCATGAATGTTCCACAAGTTTTTGCAGCAGTTGAAAGCAAACAAACAGACAATCTGTGCATCTATTTTTATCAGTGTGATAAGAGAATTTCTCATCATTGTGGTACTTAATTCTACATTAAGCTGGGTACACGTTGCTCAGTTTAGAAAAACTAAAAACACTTAGAAAAGATCTGCCATCTACAGGTCAAAAACTAAAATGACAAGAACTTAATTTTGGAGCGATTAGTATGGACATGACTACAAACTTTTCATAGTTAAATCTCACAGCATTATCTCACTCAATATCTGTACTGATTTTCCCACACTGTACTACTGCCTTTTATCAGTTCAACTGTTTATTTCTGTATGCAGAGTTAGATAGATAAAGCCAATGACTGGAAATCATAAGAGCATGAGTAGGGAAGTCAATGGATGAAAAGCCCTGGCAATTTTTCTGACCATAGCAAAAGGGATTTCACATTTCCACTATGCGTTGTCTTAACATCACAGTGACACTTTATGTAGCTCAAATGCAATTACTTCTCTGTTTTGTACTGATTTGAATGCACAAGTGTCACCAATAATTCTCATTTGACGCAACTTCAATTTTTATTGTTACCTATAAGGAAAGGAGAATGTAGTAAAATACAACGGCACAATAAAAAGTAATTTGATTTAAATTTAAGTTTGAGTATTTAATGTTACACAGAGTGAAAAAATGAAAAAGCTACTCACTTAACACCAACTATTTGGACTTCAAGCTCCTTAGCACATTCCATGAGGTGCCTACAGCTCTTCAGCATGGTGCCAAATTTCATGTTCATCTCCTCATCTCCACTAATGTCTTCTGTGGCAATGTGTAGTAAGAGCCTAAGAGAAGGGGAAGATGATTGGGGCACAGTTGGTTTACATCATCATCAGCACATGTGAAGCCTGAAGACTGTCAGAAGTATGTTGATTATGTTGTCAGTACTCCAGCTCCATCGATGGATGAGTCAAGTGAACCTAATAAAAACAATCCTGTACAGAGAAAAAACTAGCAATTAGGAGCTAAAACATGGAGCCAACAAGGAAAAGGGATTTGGAAATGCAGCAACTAAGACTCTGTTGTAGCAGCAAGAGTCTGTTGGGTGCTGTAATAAAGAAAGTGTTACCTTCTCATAGAGTGCTTACTCATAAGCTGCTCTTTAGCAACAATGGAACTGTTCTCCCTAGTCCTTTCCTCCCGGCTGCCAGGAGAAAGAGTGACTGGGATTCCCTCTGGAGACTACTGGGATTATCTTCTTACATCAGCATTGTCTGGTTGGGCTGATAAATGTGGAGACCCCCTTCCATCCCTCCTACTCCATTGGCAGCTGCAGAGGGTGCAAGGGGCGTTCCATTCCCTCCCTCCCCCCTACTTCCTGGATGCCTGGGGGGGAAGGAGGTGGCAGGAGTGCCATTTCTCCTCCGCCAATGAGTCAGACTTCCCACATATTGTAGAAGACCTGGAAGACCGATTAACTCAGGCTTTGGCCTGAAGCTAAGTTCTTGTGGCTTGGTTAGCTAGATCTCATTAGTTGATATTTAATCAGTCTTATTATGCTTTATTTGATGTGGAATGGTAATTTGAAAAGACATGCCTATCAAAGCCAGAATGTATAAACACAAGATTGTATTAACATAAACTCACAATATCAGCTAAAGGGTCAATGACTCCTTTTTCAACCCCACGTGAGAAACAATATCAAACATAAAAAGCTGCATTTTGACTAACTGGAGGTTGGCTGATGAAGTCCAAGCACCCCATGCAGAGTGAACTGCAGCAATCCAATCTAGAGATGAGAGAGGCCTGGATAACTGGCAAGTTCTGCATCTGAAAGGAAGGGTCACAGTCTCCTTGCCAAGCAAAGATGAACACACTGTTGGTCTACCACCAATGATGTGATAATCTACCAGCAGCCAAAAATCTAGTGGAACTCTCAAATTGCGAACATTTACGGAAGACAATTTAAAAGGGTATGCATGAAGGGGAAAATCTAACTTCCATTTCTTCCACGTGTACCCTTCAGCATCATTGCATGATCATTTATGCCATTTGTTCCTGCTGGCATTTCACTCATTTTGGAAAATTAAAATAAACAGGCCAGTTTCATTTTCTGGTTCTCGTTCACTGGCACAAACACTTGAGAGGAATTTTTTTTTAATCATTTATCAGATTTAAACAATTTTAGTTTGGGCAAACCTATATATTGGGCTTAGTCTCATACCTGACAAAATCAAATCTCTGAATTCATCATACATGAAGAATTCCAAAAACATCTTTTTCTGCACCCTACAGCTTAGGTAGCACTAAGGTTAGTCTGGAAACACCTTTTAACTAGGACTACATATGCCATACGGAATTGACATGTTTCATGACAGCATTATAAAGTATCAGTAAAGATTTTCTATTGAAAACAACTGTACAAGATAAAAAGGAAAACTATCTTATCTTATAATTCTGCTCTTCTGAAAATACCTTGCAGGATTCTCATTCCTGGGTCTCAGCTGGCTAAAGTGAGGCTGGAGGAAGTCCAAGATCTTAATGGTTTTTTGCCCTTAAAGGCAATGATAGTGGAGCATGAGACATTCTTTCCCTCGGGGGAGAAAAAGGGAGTGTCATATGACACCCTGAAGGTAATTATTGCCTTTGGATTGTTTCAGTCAATTCCAGATTTTAGCAAAACGTGAAGGCTCCACAAAGAAAAATGAGCCATTCACAAAACAAAATGGTTAGAAAGAAGAATGCTTCAAAAGGCAGAATAGTAAAAGCATCAAATTCTAAGAAACCAACACTTCAAAAAGGTTCCTTTCCAAACTCCAAGAGAGATGGAGAAGATAATCTTCAGAGAAAAGACGGTTACTTACCTTGTAACTGTTGTTCTTCGAGACGTGTTGCTCATGTCCATTCTACTCTATGCACATGCACGCCTCCATGACTGTTACCAGAATTGTTTTCTCTTGGCAGTACAGGTAGGGCTGGCTCTGGCGCCCCCTGGAGCACCACACACATGTCATGGTATATGAGGCGCCGCTGGCCCTATGCCCCCTCAGTTCCTTCTTGCCAGCAACTCGAACAGTGGGTACGGGGGGGGGGGGGAGGAGAAGGGAAATTGATCATGGAATCAACATGAACAACATCTCAAAAAACAACAGTTACAAGGTAAGTAATTGTCTTTTCTTCTTCGAATGCTTGCTCATGTTGATTTCATTCTAGGTGACTCACAAGCAATACCTTGGAGGTGGGTCTGGAGTTTAATCAGTGAGCCATTTGCAGCACTGCCTTGCCAAAGCTGGCATCATCCCACGCCTGCTGGACGATGGTGTAGTGGGAGGTGAAAATGTGCACCGATCACCGATGGTAGTAGCTTTGCACATGTCGTGAATGGGCACCTGTGCCAGAAACACCGCCAACGAGGCCTGCACTCTGGTAGAATGGGCTGTGACAATCCCCAGAAGAGGGACCGTCACCTGCTCGTAGCAGAACCTAATGCAGGAGATTATCTATGAGAAAGTCTGCTGAGCTGAAACAGGTGAGTCTTTCAGCTTATCGGCTACTGCCATGAAAAGCTGCGTGGACTTACAAATGATTTCATCTGCTCTATGTAAAATGCTAGGGCCTCTGTACATCGAGCGTGTGCCATCGTCACTCCCCTTCCAAAACATGGGGCTTCGGAAAGAAAAGAGGCAGGAAAATACATTGATTAAAATGAAATTGGGACACTACCTTGGGCAAGGCGGCCTGGTGAGGCCGCAGCTGGATCTTATCCTTATAGAAGGCTGTATAAGGTAGCTCTCAGGTAACTGCCCTAATCTCAGATACCCTTCTAGCCAAAATGATTGGTACCAGGAAAGCCACCTTCCAGGACAGCAACAAGGGGCAGGTCACCAAGGGCTCAAATGGGGCTCCTGTGAGTCTGGAGCGAACCAGATTTAGGTCCCAAGCAGGTAATGGATACCTAACTTGAGGGTAAAGTCTCTCTATGCCCTTCAGGAACCTAATTGCCGTGTCACAGGAAAAAACGATTTTCCTTGAATTGGTGGGTAAAAGGCGGAAATAGCCACCAGATGCACCCTCAGTGAGGCGATAGCTAGGCCTTGCAGCTTAAGGTGTAACAAGTAGCCAAAAACAGTTTGGATTGAAACCTGCTGGGCCGCGACTCCATGGGATGATGCCCAGCAGGTAAACCGCTTCCACTTGGTCAGGTACGATGTTCTAGTGAAGGGTTTCCTGGTACCCATTAGAATTTGTTGCATCTGAGAAGAACAGGCTTGTTCCTCCATGTTTAGCCACTCAGCCTCCACGTCAGGTGCAGAGACTCCAGGTCCAGATGCAACCACCACCCCTGGCCCTGAGAGAGGAGATTGTGCCAACATAGCAACTCAGGGGGAGGGGGGAGAGGAGGCGGCGACTGACAGCTCCAGCAGAGTTGTGAACCAGTGCTGCCACGGCCAGGCAGGCACTATCAGGATGACATCCACCTCGTCCCTCTTGATGTTTAACAGGACCTTGTGAATCAGCAGTATGAGCACAAAGATGTACACAAGGGCCCCTGACCACGGAAGAAGAAAGGTCCCTTTGTTGACTGTGAATGGAGCAGGACTGATGGCACTTCTTGTTCAGTTCAGAAGTGAAAAGGTCCACTTGGGGAAACCCCCCCTTTTGGAAGAGCGTGCTGACCACCTTCAGGTGGAGTGACCATTTGTGGTGAGGTAAGAAGGACCTGCTGAGGTGGTGCGCTGTGGCATTCTTGATACCAGGAAGGTGGGAAGACACCAGGTATAACACCCCGCATGCCAACCGTATCGCAATGAGCTCCCTGATTTTTATGTGCAACCCTCAGTGCCTCTCAGACCAGGTCCCTGGGGTACTGTGATTGGAGCGGATACGTGCCCTCCACCACAGGTCCGAAGCGTCCAATATCAGGGTGATCAAGGGAACCGGTTCTTTGAAGGGCACCCCTCACATGACCTATCAGAGGTCTAACCACCAACTTAGGGAGCAAAAGGACTTGTGATGGTATGGTGACCACTCTGTCCAAGGAGTGTCTCCTCGGGGTGTCTACAGAGGCCAAACGTGACTGGAGCGGTCTGAGTCTTAGATGCACATGGCGTACCATGTATGTGCAGGTTGCCATGTGGCCCACCAGCTGCAAACAAGTCCGGGCCATTGTCGGGATATGCGCAAAGGCACATAAGGCTCGACACGGCTTCGAACCAACGCTGCAGCAGAAAAGCTCTGGCTTGCATGGAGATGAAATGGCCCCAATGAATTCTATTCTCTGCACTGGAACAAGTGTGGACTTTTGATCATTCACTAGCAGGCCTAGGCAAAGACAGGCGGCTCGCACCAGGTTGAGACCGGTCTGGACCTGAGACTCGGACTTGCTCTTGATCAGCCAGTTGTCCAGATATGGGTAAATTTGCAAGTCTCATTGTCTGAGATGTGCAGCTATGACTGCCATTCACTTTGTAAACACCAGTGGGGCGGAAGACAGACCAAACGGGAGGGCCGTACATTGGAAATGGGAACGACACACTAAAAAAAAAAAAAAAAAAAAATCAGAGAAACTGTCTGTGCCTGGGAAATGTTGCAATATGAATATATGCGTCCTTCAGATCGAGGGCAGCATACCAGTCTCCTGGATCCAGGGAGGGGATAATGGAGGCTAGGGAGACCATGTGGAACTTGAGCCTTTGGAGGTACTAGTTCAAATCGCACAGGCCCCTTTTTGTCTTGGGGATGAGGAAGTACCAGGAATAGAACCCCTTTCTCCTCATGTCCAGTGGAACTTCCTCCACAGCCCCACTCGCCACCTCTTGCATGAGAAGTTGCTCGTGAGAGGGGTCTCTGAAGAGGGACAGGGAAGGAGGGTTGTGGGAAGGAGGATCCTGACTGGAAACTGGCAAGCCATCCTCAGGCACACCATCAAAATGGCTGGCGTTGCCTGCCAGAGCACCGGGAGGGGCCTGATTGATGAGCTGATGAGGAGGACAGGGCCATTTGGCATCGTCTAAAACTCCTATCCGTTTCTCCTTCTATAGGCACCAAAACACGGAGCCGCGTATCTGGACTGCTGCTATTGCTGCTGAGGATGGAACTGCCTTCTTGAGGCATGTAAAGGTCCAGCGAATGCAGGGTGGTCCTCGAGTCCTTCAATCTGTGAAGCATGGCATCCATCTGGTCTGAAAAAGTGCACTCCCATTGAATGGAAGGTCCTGGATGGATTGCTTCACTTCTTGGGACAGACCTGATGACTGCAGCCTTGAGCATCGATGAATGGCCACAGCCGAGGCTATAGCTCTCACTGCTGAGCCCACTGGCCACTGTTTTACTTTCCTCCAAGATCGTTGTACGGTCCAGTGCTTGTTTCCGGGGTAAAGCCTCACCAAAGCGCTTAAAGGAGTCCCAGAGATTGTAACTGTATCTCCCTAACAATGCTTGCTGGTTAGCAATTCTAAATTGAAGGCTTGTCACAGAATAAACCTTCCTGCCGAATAAGTACCTTCTTGTAGTCCTTGTTTTTTCGCATGGAGCTGGACTGACCTTGCCTGTCCCACTGATTTGCAGCTGCCACCACAAAGTATCCTGGAGAAGGGTGCATGAAAAGATACTCAAATCCCTTTGCAGGGACGTAGTATTTCTTCTCAGCCCTATTGGAGGTTGGTGGCGGCAACAACAGGGTTTGGTACAGGCTCTTAAACCAACTTGAGAATCCCTTCATGAACTTGGCAGGGTGACCGGGGCTGGCGCCATGGCTGCCAGGACATCTAAGAGGTTATCTGTGGTTTCTTTAAGCTTCTCTGCTTCCAACTCCAAATTAGAGGCTAGTTTATTAAGGAGCTTCTGGTGTGCAGCAAAATCATTTAGCGGGACAGATGAGTTTGCCGTGATCGCCTCTTCCGGAGATGAAGAGGATGACTGCACTGGCATAGGAGGTGGGGGCATCTCTTCCCATGGGGCCATAGATGCTGACGTCCCATTTTGGGGGTCAGAATCTGCATCTGATCCTGAGTCCCAACCTCCTTCTGGAGCTGCTGATAATTTTCCCGATGACTGGTAGGAATGGGGGCCTGGAACCATGGGGAACCCCCATGAGTTCCAATATAGCCATTGCGTGGGCCACTACCCCTAGAGTCAACCCAACAGTGAAGGTCCTGGGCTCTGGTCTCTGATTTTGGGGTCATGGCGGTGGCTGAAGCGGGCAGTGGGCCTATCCTCCTCTGAGGAGTAAAAGTCACTAGTTGAGGACAATGGCAGGGCTCCTGCTGACTCCCTCCAGCAGTCCCATGGCAATTCCTGCCTGCACCTAGGCGACAGTGACCAGTGCCTCAGCCCCTCAGACTCACTGCAGTCTGTGGCACAATGACTTGTGTGAGGCGTTGGGGAACAGGACCTCAAGAACCGGTGAAAGGACTGCCCGGGACTCATGCTGGGAAGTAGAAGCATGCGCTCGTGCTGGGGAGCTATGGTGGTGCTGACCGTGTCTGGGCGAGCCTCTCAATGACCGGCTTAAATGCCTGACCATCACAGGGGAGTCCCTCAGTGCCAGGGAATGGGAACAGCGCCACTCCCCTGAGGACCTCGTGCTGGAAAGTGGGTCCGGTGCTGCGTTGAGCTCCTCCGTGCCGGAGATCGAGACTGGCCACGCTCCTTCGCTGGAGACTACCTTCGACCCAGAGACCTTGGGCAGAGCCGCTCAGTCATCAGCAATCAACCCGGTGCTGGCAACAGGGAGCGCAACCCTGAGGATCTGCGTCTCAAGAGCAGAGATGTTCTCCATGGAGAGCAGTTCTGAGGCGATGCCTCCCAGGGCTCAGGCGACTTGTGCAGTCAATGAGAGGATCCCATCATGGACTCCCCCTTTGAAACCCGAGCCTTATCTCTTCCTGGCACTGGAGTAGGCTTAGGAGTGGGCGGCAAGGGGGGAGCCATCAGGCCTCTCACCGCTAGAAGCTCCTCCAGTGTTGATGGTAGCGTGAGCTGGAGGATCCTCTTTCTGCTCCCTGGAGTTGGGGGTGGCTCCCTCGGAGGGCTCAGAGCCCTGAAGGCCGAATCCTGCTCCGAGTGCCCTAGCACAACCAGCTGGGCCAATATAGGGCTCTCACTCGACCTCACATCCCTGGTCTTCTTTGGTGTGGGGGAGCAGTCCTTGTCTGTGCACTGCTGCTTCTGCCACTTTCATGGTAGAGAAAAAGGGCAGTGTTGCAATGTTTTCGGTGCCAGCAGAGCACTCTACATCGACAAAGTACTCGGTACTGAGGTGGAACGTGGCAGCTCCAAGGTCAGTTTCAGCACTACTTTCATGAAAAGGACCTTCAGGCTGATCTCCCTCTTTTTGAGTCCTCAGTCTGAAGCCCTTGCAAATCCTGCACTTATTCTTCTGGTGCAATTTCCCCCAAACACTTTAAGCAACTGTTATGGGGGTTGCTGAGCGGGAAGGGTTTGTTGCAAACTGTGCAGGGCTTGAAGCCCAGAGAACGGGGCATACCCCGCTCCCGAGCAGATGTCCCTAACAGGACTAACACTTAACACTAACTGGCTAACTAACTACAGTACTTAACTAACAAAGAACAACCTAATTAATTTAATCTTTAACTATAAGAACAGGGGAACTGAAGCACTTGCCATAGCAAGCAGAAGCAAGGTTCCTGTGATCATCAGTGGCGGAAAGAAGGAACTGAGGGGACATACAGCTGGCAGTGCCTCATATACCACAGCATGTGCGCGGGGCTCCAGGGGGTGCTGCTAAGGAAAATAAATTCCAGTAATTGTGCATGGAGGCATGCACACACCTAGAATGGAGTTGACATGAACTCGAAGAAGCAGCACAATTACAATTTTCTGTGCAGGATTCTCTCCAGGATTACAAGTAACTAGAGTCACGTGATTGGAACAAGCAGCAAGAATAAGCCATATGAAAGCCAATAATATGCAATTATTTTTTTAAGTACACAAAGAAGGTATAAGATACCTCCGGAAAGGAAAACCAGGCTGGTCACTTCAATAGACTGTAGGATATGTCCAAAACACAAGGACTTCAAAAGTTTAGCCAACTCAAATAAATGAAAATCCAGAAAGAAATAAACCTATGTGGTAAGAGAATCTGGACTCACCAATTTATCAGGTTCTATAGGACTTAGACTCCAAAATGGCATTTCTTCCTGCCAGCTGAATCTAAGCAACTGCTTTGTAAATGCATGGAACAAGCATCATGTAGCAGTCTTGTATACCTCTGGAAACATCCATGAGGAAGACAGCACAAGCCACTTTGACTCTGATTGAATGATCCTTTAACACAAGTGTTCTAGCTTACAAAGGCTTTCACATACGCACGCTAGCTACTATCACCCCATGTCAAAGGCTGCCTGCATCAGATGCCAGACCAGGTCCATGCCTGCCTGCACCAAGATTATTTATTTACTTTAAAGATACCTGGCGTTTGACCTAGAAAACGGACTCAAAATAGGGCAGAGGCCTTTTTTCAAAAAGGAAGTCTGTCCTTTGAGCATGAAGACCTGATATTTCATAATGCAAAAAGTGCAACTGTGAACTAGTAAGCTTTTGTCCAAGAGAATCTTAGCGCTGATGCTCAGGATCACAACCAACAGTCTTTGCTCCAGCCATGGCCACCTCAACCACAAGTTCATGTGGGGATTGGGCAGGGCAGAGAAGAAAACTTGGCTGAAATACACTTCAACTGTCTGACAGGGACAACAGTCTGGGCAGCCTGTCGTTTCTTCAGCAGCTGGACCCAAAGAGGGTGCAATGGCAGGACAACCCTACAGTATGAAGCCTCTTGGGTGGCTTGGATCATAGTTGAACCCCCAGCTATGGAAGGGATGATGCAAGATGGTTTGAGGAAGCTACCTTGCACTGGATCTAGAAGGAAGTGGAATCTGTACCAATATCAGTGGCACTCACAGAACTCCAGCACTCAGCATCTGAAGCAGACTCAGGTTTATGCTTGAGTGATTTCTCTTTGAAGCACTCTGAGCCACGACTGGACAATTCTCACTACTCTTAATTTGCTGGTGCCATCTGCAGGTGTATCTGACACGACAGCACCACACCCCAAATCCTAGGAAGAAGATGCAATGTACGTGCTCATTTGTTGACAATTTTTGCCACAAAGACGTTGGTTGAAACTATAGGAGTCAAGTACATGGATGACAGCTTGAAACGAAACACTGAGGCCATGCAACGCAAGGCTACTTACAGATGAAGGGAAGCTGAGGCCTATAGGGAGGCACCAAAGTATTGAAATTAAACGGCCAAAACACCGAAGTGAAATTTGGACCTCCAGAGCCAAAGTTCTCCCTGGCTTTTACTGAGCTTCGGAAATGTCATGCTAGAAAGCTGAGACCCAGAAGAGAAAATCCTGCAACAAAATGGTATCTTTAGAGAAACACTGCTGCCCAGAGCCAAGTTTGGACAAGATACATGCAAGTAAACTACATTAAAAAATCCCCACACTTCTTTTGGTTCCAGGTAAACAGACAACCCATACCACAGCCAAAGTTAAATTCACACAGGAATAAGAGAAACTAAGATTTTTCTCGCTTTTCAACGCAACACTTACTTAGCATTTGGATGGTTACGTGCAATCTTCTTTAGTTCACTTTCATTGTCACAAGTCATGATGTTTACCCCAGTCTTCGCTGCATATTTTATCTGAGAAGCTTGCTTGCAAGGATTTGTATATATAATGTTTTCAGGAGCAATGCCCAAATCTTGTACCAGTGCCATTTCAGACTGAAAAACAAGACAATATTAAAAGTGCTAGACACAAGCCAAATGAGTATCAGTACTGAATTTATCTTCAGTTTATATGCAGATATATATCCCAAATAAGGTCTTCCTCTAGATAAATTGTATATTATAAGCTACTTCAAGAGTAAAAAGTGGAATTGCTATACTGAATCACAATAAAGGATTTACAGTTTAAGACAAAGAATGCATCCACATGGTAACTAACGCCAAGAGCTGAAGGCCACAGTGCAGAGAGAGGGTAATTTGACAGGCAAACAGGATATACAAAATAAACACTCACTTTACTAGAACATGCAAACCCAGTTCCAAGAGCTGCCAGAATCTCAAGTACACCTGGTGTGGAATTGCATTTTACAGTATAAAATGGTTTTATTGGTGTCATCACATTCTGCCATTGGATGTGTTTCTTCAGAAGCTGTCCAAGGTCTCCAACAAAAAATGCATTTTTTCCAGCCTATAAACAAAGGACAGTAAAAAAATAAAAATCAAATATCTATAACCATGGACCTGAAGTCAAAGCATAAATATCCTATGAAGCACAAATATCTCATGTTTATCAGGTCAAAGAATGACTGGGAGTCAGATTATATATTTTCTATTCTGCCATCAGCTTACTGTATGACCTTAGACAAACATTTGACTTTTGTGCCACAATTTACCCAACTTTAAAATGAAGGCAATATCTACTCCTTCAAAGAAGTTGTTAAAATTGTTTACATAATACTTTGAGATTCCTTGGATGAAAGGTGCTACCCTAAATGCCAATTATTATGGTTTTTGCTAGAACTATATTTAAGGTTGCAAAACATTTCCATTCCAAACATTTTTTTTTAAGTCCTTAAGTTTCTGGAGCCTGGGAGAGAGAAGGAAGAGATGGAGAGACATAGCATCATAGAGCTGTAAGACTGGAAGGGACATCGATAGGGATCATCTAATCTAGTCCCCTGTACTAAGGTAGGAGTAAGAATTTATCTACACCATCTCTGAGAGGTGTTTGTCTATCCTAGTCTTAATTTCCAGTGACAGAGATTCCATAACCTCACTAGGTAATTTGTTCCAGTGCTTAACTACTCTTACAGTTAGAAAGTTTTTCCTAATGTCTAATCTATATCTCCTTTGCTACAATTTAAGACCATTGCTTCTTGCCCTGTTTTCAGTGGCTAGGAAGTACAATTTATCACCCTAATCTTTAGAACAACCTTTATTTATCTGAAGGCTGTTATGTCCCCCTTCAGTCTTCCCTTGATTAAACAAACCCAATTTTTTCCAACCTTTCCTCGTAGGCCAAGTTTTCTAGACCTTTCATCATTTTTGCTTACTACACTTCTACTGCTACGCCACAGAGTGACAATCTCTTCTTTTGGCAACTGTATTACAACATTGACTCATATTTTGTTTGTGATCCACTATAATCCACAGATCTTTTTCTGCAGTACTCTTTCCTAAGCAGTCATTTCCCATTTTTTATTTGTGCAATTGATTATTCCTTCCTAAATGTAGTACTTTGCATTTCTCCTTATTGAATTTCATTCTCTTTCTTTCAGACCATTTCTTCAATTTGTCAAGATCATTTTGAATTCTAATCCTGTCTTCCAAAGTTCTGGCAACCCCTCCCAATTTGGTATCATCTACAAACTTTATAAGCGTCCTTTCTATGCCAATATCCAAATCATTTATGAAGATATTGACTAGAAGTGAACCCAGGACAGATCCCAGTAGGATCTAACTTGATATGCCCTTCTAATTTGACTATGAATCATTGAGAACCACTCTCCAAGTATGGTTTTCCAACCAGTTGTGCATCCACCTTATAGTAGGTTCATCTAGGCTATATTTCCTTTGTTTGCTTATGAGAAGGTCATGTGAGACAGTATCAAAAGCCTGACTAAAGTCGAGATCTACTGCTTCCCTCTCCCTCTCCCCCTCCCACAAGGTTTGTTACCCTGTCAGAGAATGATATTAGGTTGGTCTGATATGATTTGTTCTTGACAAATGCATGTTGATTGTTATTTATATCCTTAAAGGATGAAAGTTTCCATGAGCTCAGCCCAACTTTGTATTTTAAAGATATGGTATGTCATATTTGGTGCTATATTTCAAAATATAAGAGCAGTTTTATGTGACATTGCAGTGATGTAACACTTTGAGGTTCTTTCCCCATCTTTCTGGGGTAATGAGATTGCAATTAAAATTCTATACAAACACTACGTTAAAAGTATATTAAGGTTGCCAAGTCAAGCATTTAAAAGTTAGGAAAATGCCAGGTCACCCGTACAACCTGGTTAACTCTGAGGTATCACACATTACAAACCAGGATTCTATTCTGAGCTCTGCCACAGATGGCCTTGTGCAACTTTCCATTATTACCTCTTTATGCTGTTTGCCCGCTTCTTAAGATAAGGTGTGCGTAACCTTGCTCAATAACAAAGTCTATGACAACAAAGAATTATTAAAACCATTCAGCAGAAAAGACAACACTAGAACTCACCATCTCCTCCTGGCTCCCAGTGCAGCACACCTTCCTCTAGGCTGAAAGAGTAGCTGCTATGTCCACATTCCCTCACTGCACCCCATCCTGAGCTCTAGATCTCTTCCTAGCATGTAGGAGGCTCATTGGAAATTGAAAACATACACAGTGCACTTGGTATATGGGGCGAAGAGCTCTGTGGGGCTAGAGCATACTCAGTGCAAACAGAATATTGACATTTTAACAGGAAACCCCAAACAAGCTCTGAGCATGTTCAAATGATTAAAATCAGCCAAATTTCGATGGGAACAGTAAAAGTAGCTTCTCTCATCCCAGCACTATCTACTGGTCCCTGCTACAAATCCCATAGATGCTAAAGCTCTTCATAGCAAAAGCTGGAAAATTTTATTTATTTAACATTGGCAAAGCTATTTCCCCCACAACCTCATTCTTGTAAGTGACTGATAAATTTTTGCTCAAACTTTGCCAATAAAATTCAACCTCAGGCAAAAAGCAACATGGAAAATTTCAGGCCAAATGGTTAAAATTCACAACGTTATAAGCAATTAGAAATGGGTTTATAATTAAAAATGTTAGGTAAGCATAACTGTATGCGTCACTGCCATAGAGGGACCAGATTGCAAGTGTGAAAAATCAGCACAGGCGGGTGGGGGGGAGGTAACAGACACCCATATAAGACAAAGTCACAAGTATTGGGACTGTCCCTATAAAATTGGGACATCTGGTCATCCTACACTACCATCTTTCATACAATACACTTGATAGTCTGACAATGTGAGACTAGAGATTGAAGAATTTAAGTACTGGAAATTTAAACATGAAAACTAATTTAGCTAAAATAAATTAGAAAGGCTTGGGAGTCAAATACTTACAAGTGTATGTTCATAAACATAGTTGTTAATAACATCTCCAAGAGTTGCTCCTTCATCCAGCAGGCCAATGGAGTAGTTTGCATCCTCAAGAAATCCTTTCATCTCAGCCGTATTCCGCAAAGCCGACAGTCATAAACCAAGAAACACAAGGGACAGGCCACCAAGCCTTAGATCCGGGTCCTTAAATTATGCAACAAACTGCACAACAGAAGGAAAAAAAAAGTAAAATAAACTAGCTGATAAACAGCACACATCATCCCTCAAGGCTTCTATTTAAATTTATAGAGGACCTTCTATTTTTGATGTGCTGCAAATGATAAAGACATTTGTTAAATGAAGCTTTCTGCTCTGTTCCCTTCACTTACCAGGGATGAAGAGTATGTGGGTCCTGCACAAACAGATACACAATTTTACTGCTTCTAAGAGAAACTGCCTTAAACTGATGCTAAACTTTAAGATGAGCGAGCTTCTCTATTTTCTATTAGAAAGGCACTACTCTTTCTACTCTGGTGTTCTTCATTGCAAGGCCCGGGAGCCAGTGGTGGCTCCCATCGACCTTAAGTGTGGCTCCCTGACTAATTGTTTATATTCTGATTTACTTTATTTTTAACATTAGAATTTTTACCAGGCCTATCTAAGTCTGCTTTCTTTACACATCACATTGACCTCATGGTACAATGTGCACCAATAAGTACATCTAAGTATATACATAATAACCATAACATCACCATAGCAACCAACATAGAACCCTCAGTGTTCAACCATTTGTGTTGTATATTATTTTATAGCCCCAGTGAGTTACTGGAAAGAATGGATTCTTAATTCTGTTGAAGAGAAAATTGGAAAGCGAAACAGGAGAAAAAGCAGATAAGAATGCAAAAGCAGATCTACAACTACAGAAAATGAGGCAGCTGGAGAAAGTAGCGGCCACGATAAGGCCATAAGGTTAACATGTTAATTTAGTAGTTGATGTGGCTCTTACATGGACGATTTTATTGCCAAAGTGGCCCCCTCTTGAAAAATAGTGAAGATTACTGCTCTACTCAAATGGATGAAATAGTTAACATGAAAATCCTATTCTGGCAAGGGTCACAGACTGGACACACATTTAAACCAACTAACCGCCGGTGTACAAAGTGCTAGGTTTACATGAAAATCCTGGCAACCACCTCGTAGGGAGATGGAGCACTTATGCAGACAAAAGAATCTCTCCCATTGGCATAGATAGCGCCTTCACTGAAGTGCTACAGCAGTGCTGCTGCAGCATTTTAAGTGTAGACAAGCCCATACTCATGGAGGACTTAACCACAAAGAAGCCTTGAGTCTACTGGCAACATGCTAGCCTTGAGATTTTTTCATATATTTTCTGTTCAGTTTTGTTTTGAATTTAGAGAATACAAACGTATAACCATTTTATGCATATATTAAATCCAGGAGGGGAAAAAAATCAACTTTGTGCCAGAATAGCTTTATGTAATGTCTTTAAAATCTCTATTTCAGCAGAGCTAAAGATGTCAACAGAATGGAGATATAACACAAATGAAAAGCTGCTACTGAAGCTTTGAAACTGCATAAGAGATATAACTGCATAGTGAGTTTTAAAACTCGTTTGTTGCTTTTGCTATGTTAAGATTAATTTGGACAGACTTCAGGATAAGTCTCTGATGTAAGAAACCTGCAAATATTTTTAAAAAAAAAGAACACATTCACCGCCAAGTTGTAATTAGTTTGTCTTTTGTTTAATAATGACAATTACTTCTTGTAATGAGATAACCATTCCATGTCCCCATTCAGACCCACTCTGATTGTGTCAAGTTTGCAGATCAGTTCTAGCTTTGCAGTTTTTCTTTGAAGTTTTTTTCTTGAAGTATGACAATTTTCAAGTCGGCTACAGAATGTCCTGGGAGACTGAAGTGCTCTAGAACTGGTTTATGGGTGTTGCCATTTTTTATGTCTGATTTGTGTCCATTTATTCTTTTGTGTAGTGGCAGTCCGGTTTGGCCAATGTTCATGGCAAAGGGGCATTGCTGGCACATGATGGCATACATTACATTAGAAGATGTGCAGGTGAATGAGCTCCTTATGGTGTGGCTGATGTCACTATTCACACATTCTCACCTTCCAATCAATGGTTGTGAATAGGCCTCAGCTACTTTAACTATATGGACTTTGCTATTACCTACCCCACCCATTGTTGTACCTTCCCCCTGACTGTATGTATGTGTATGTATATACACATACATATACACACTACCTATCTGATTTCCATTCCCTGCATCTGACGAAGTGGGTTAAAGCCCTGGAAAGCTTATGCCTGCAAAAAATAAATTTGTTAGTCTTTAAAGTCCTGCAGAACTCTCACTATTTACTGTGAAGTCTGGAGGCAAAAATAAAGGGATTTTTAAGAATGAGTGGTTAATTAACATGTTTTTATACACAATAGGTATTTATATCTTTAAAGTGCATTTAAAAAAAAAATCACTAAACAAATCTATTCCTGCTCCTTCAGAGATGCAGAAGCTCCTCAGACAGCAAAACAGATGTAGTTTTGTTTGGAAAGGATAGCTTCTCACTCATGTGGCACATACTTGGCTTTGGAGCAGCTCCCTACACAGCAGGCAGGTAATCGAGAGGCTTCTCTGCTGTATGGATCCTGATGTGGACGACTGTTAGAGGGAACACAGAGCTGCTTCAGCTTTTGAGTTTCAGCAGCCTTGGAGGTACACACACGTCCAACACTCAAATATTCAAATTATGATTCATCCAGTCATTAGCTTTTAGAAAATTAGGGATTATGTCAAAAGTTATTGTTCATATGAGTTTTCTAAATCTCTCAGGCTTCGTTTAATTCTGCTCCCACTGAAGTCAACCACTGAATTCAGTAAGCAGAGTTAGGCGAACTGCTTCATACATACAATATAGGCTGGGATTTTCAAATTTAATCAAGGTGGTGGTGGTGATGTTTAAACATTACAAACTAAGCTCAATGGAGAGTCTTCCTCAAATCCCCTTCTCCTCTCCTTTCTACCTCCAAACACAATTAAAGGGAATCAAAGATGACAAGACATCTGGAGAGGGGCAAAACAAACAAAAAGGAAACAGAGGTTTAGCGCTTAATTTTTAATCTTTTCCTGCATCTCAGTCTGTAAACAACTTAGGGCAGAAACCACCACTCCAACATATGAATTGAAAATTTCACTTGGAATGTGAATTGCCATAAGTCACACAAATGGAATGCATTCATAGCAACTATACCCTCCTTACCCCACAAGTGTCACTCTTCACCACACTCCCGGCAATATCTTTTAAGGCGGCTACCATCAACTGAGTGGTGTGAAAGACATCCACATAGCCATGTAATTGCTACTTTTGATGTACGTTTTACATCCCTAGGCACTTCATGGTTTAACAGTAGATTCCCAGACTAAAAAATTTCAGCTATTGACACACATATAAAAACTTCATTAATATAAAATACTTAACTACTGCAATTAAAATACAAACCTCGGAAAGCCAAATTCAGTTTTACTTTGAAAAACCATTAAAACTAATATTTATATTTATTATATCTGAGTGTCCGTAATGAATGCTTTAGTTTATAAATTTATTTTTTTTAAACTGCCAGTACTAGATATGCAGCATAGACTCTAAAAGTTAAGGTGAGTTCTTTCCTTGATACATATCACCCTTACAGCTAGCTGGAAAACAGAAATCCCTTTCTGGAAAAAACCCCCCAACCCAACCCCAAAACAAACAAAAAGACCACATCACAACACACAAGCCAAACAGCACATTTTGTTGGGGGCAGGGAGGAAAAGCCTCATCCTGAGCCACAACAAAGGTCAAAAATGCAAAAAAATTTCACAAGAAGATGTTTCAAGAAAAAAAAAAATCCATGCTGGGAGAACCAAAATGGGATTTTCCAGCTTCCTGTCTTCAACTTACTTACAAATGAAATTGATAAGATGAGAGCTTATAGCTAGGTTGCCCGAGAGGCAGAGAGCCAAGGCACAAAGCTTCCTCTCTAGCTCCAGGGCCAGAGAAGCAAAAAGCCAATCTGCCACTGCGGCCACATAAGTGGGTGGCAACGGGGGGAGGTTGAGAGGCAAAGTCAGAGTGCTCAGCCTTGGTAGCTCACCTGGAAAGCTTTTATCAATTTAACTCATGTGTTTTGGTGCTTGTGTAGGCTCCAGCAGAATACAGCATGTCTGCTTGGGGTAGGAATACACATACACCTAAGCTGGACACACAACTCAACGTTGCACTTCACATTATCAGCAGATGCCTACACCTCACACCATCTTACGACTTGCCCATTCTGTCTGGTGTTCCACTCCATTACCTGAGAGGGCTGGCCACAACAAGGCAGGCAGCATTCAAAGCTGCTAATAGCCTACTCCACCCCTTTCATGAAAGGATTCCCCAGCCTCTGCCAGCTCAACGCCTCAGGAGTCGCAGGCCTTTCATAACCGTGGCTCAGGCCTTCCTACATGCAGATAATGGCCAAAGCCGGAGTGAGTGGGTCATGAGCCAGCAGAGGAAGGAACAACACCCTGGCAGATGGCAACAACTGCCTCCCATCTCCACCTCACCCATAGGCTGCAGCCTGCCAAGAAAGGAGTGGACCTGGTTAAACCGCATAAGGACTGGTGTCAGGCGCTTTAACTCCTGCATGCACAGTTGGAACCTTTGTGCTACTGCAGCCTGTGAGTGTGGAGAAATACAAACAAACAGCAGACCATCTTGTGGAGGAAAGCCACATCTGCCACCTCGAAGGAGGATAGGTCTCCGTCAACCTCCTGACTGACAACACACTGGAATGGCTGAGGTCTGCCACATACAGTTGCTGAATGAATGCTTGAATGGAACTCTAAACCACATTCAAGGGAGAGCCAAATTGACTAAAGCCTTCCAGGCCTAAAGCCAGGGAATTGTCATTTTGATTTTCTTGACAGAAAAAACAAAAATTTTCAGCAAAGCTGAAACTTCCCACAGAAAATTTCAGTTTGGCAAAAAGGACATTTTTGTCAGAAAAACATTCTGATTAAAGTTTTCTCACACACTCGAATCAATAACAAGCACTTTGCAGACTAAGCTGAGTTTTCGGTAACACCTTTCAACTCCATTGTCTTCAATGGAATTACAGAAGTGTAACAGGTTCCTATATTTCCGAACAATAATTCTGTTGATGCACTAAAAGGAAGAGCATTTCTCTCACATCCTTAGCTGCTTTAGTTCTGCAAAGCTAACAAGTAAAAAGCAAGACTCAGACTCAAAGGTCAGAAGGGACCACTGTGATCATCTACTCTGACCTCCTGCATAACGCAGGCCACAGAACCTACCCATCCACTCCTGGAATAGACCCCTGACCTATGACTGAGTTATTAAAGTCCTCAAATCATGGTTTAACGACTTTAAGGTACAGAGAATCCATCAGCAATGAGCCATGCCCCATGCTACAGAGGAAGGCAAAAAAAACCCAGAGCCTTTGCCAATCTATCCTGGGGGAAAATTCCTTCCCCATCCCAAATATGGTGATCAGTTAAAAAACCCTGAGCATGTGCGCAAGACTCACCAGCCAGACACCCAAGAAAGAATTCTCTGTAATAACTCAGAACATCCTTTCACAGGCTATTGGCATATCTACCACCACTAGTCAAAGATCAGACAATTGCCAAACTAGGGTGTCCCATCATACCATTCCCTCCACCAATTTACCAAACTCAGTTTTGAAGCCAGCTAGGTTTCTTGCCCCCACTGCTCCTCTTGGAAAGCTATTGCAGAACTTCACTCCTCTCTGATGGTTAGAAACCTGCATCTAATTTCAAGTCTAAACTTCCTGATGGCCAGTTTATATCCATTAGTTCTTGTGTCCACATTAGCGCTGAACTTAAATAATTCGTCTCCTTCCCTGCTATTTATCCCTATGACGTAGTTATAGACAGCAATCATAGCCCCCCCCTCCCCCAAACCTTCTTTTGATTAGGCTAAACAAGCCAAGCTTTGAATCTCCTCTCGTAACACAGGTTTTCCATTCCACGGGTCATCCTAGTAGCCATTCTCTGCACCTGTTCCACTTTGAATTCATCTTTCATAAACATAGGGGACCAGAACTGCACACCGTATTCCAGATGACACGTCACCAGCGCCTTGTATAACGATACTAACACCTCCTTATCTCTACTGGAAACACCTTGTCTGATGCATCCAAGCATCGCATTAGCTTTTTTCACGGCCACATCACATTGGCAGCTCATAGTCATCCTATGATCAACCAATACCCCAGTTCCTTCTCCTCTATTGTGTCACTAAAGCCAGCAGCTATGACTGAATATATCCAAGGACCTGCTCTCGACTCAGGAAGTGCCATTAGACCCTTGTTTTACAAAGTAACACCCACACTACAAGGTTATACAAGAAACTCTAAACATTGAGAAGTATAGAAACCACCACCACTCTGTGCATCTGCCATGTACAAAAGGCTCTTATCTTGGCAGGTCAGTTTACCGAAGATTCCCATTAACAAGTCCATGGGAACATGTGAGGGGAGCACACTCCACTTAGGCCAGATCTATAGGTGATGTTACATCAGTCTAGTTTATTTGTGCAAAGTGCAGCAATTTAACTACTGAACTGAAGTGTATCTACACTGCTGTATTATGCTGGTTTAAGATATTTGCACTATTAATCGTTGCATCCACATAGCTCTGCGTTGTTCATACTAACCCATAAGTATTCTGGGCAGATACTTCATGATGCAACATTCCACCACTCAGCTCTCCGCTCTGATTTTTCTTGCAGTGCATTATGGGATACCTATATAAAATGATAGGAATCCTGGAACTGGGGTTCAAACTAACAGATTCTCATGAGTCCTCCCCAGCAGCCATTGATTTTGCCAGTGCCATTTTCCACTCTCTCAGGCAACACAGAGGAACCCCTGTGCCATGATCATGACATTAATTAATACAAGCAGGATGATACACGTGCATTTGGAGTTGTGCAGGCAGATGGATTCGGCTCTGCAGTTTCACAAGGCTTGTGATGGTGTCGCAATACAGCTAACAGAAAAGCAGGAGGATGATATCAAGCACTTACTTGTGTATAGCATTTGTCTGGACCAGCTTTACTCAATGGAGTCCTGTTTCTGGTTTCAGCCAACTCACAGCCACTGGTGGGATGGGATACTAGCAGAACCGAGATGGGATTCTGATGCAGGACTGAGGTGACCAGCAGCAGCTGCAGAACGTCTCAGTGAGAAAGATCACTTTCCTAAAATTCTGTACAGAGCTTGTTCCAGAGCTGCTGCAGCAGGAGAACACCACTGTAAGACTTCCCCTTATCATGGAGAAACATGCAGCCATCACTTTCTGGAAACTAACAACCCTTGATTACTAACAGTCAGTAGCTAACCAGTTTGGTGTTGGCAGATCAACTGTTGGGGCTGTTCTCATGAAGGTTTCCAATGTTGTGAAGATGCTTCTTTGCCATGTAATAAATCGTGGCTAGGCACAGGAGTTTGATAACTTTGCATAGATGGGGTTTCTGAACTGCATTGGGGCTATCAATGGGACCCACTTGCCTATTCTTTGCCCATCTCACACCAGCACAAAGACAATCAACAGAAGAGGCTTTTCTCCATGCTGCTACAAAGCCTGGTTGATCACCATGGAAGATTCACCAGCATTCATGAGGAGTGGCTTGGAGGTCCACAGTACCAGGATGATTAAAATTCTGGCCTGCTTGCAGGAATAGGTGATGGAATGTTTGCTCCACGACCACTACAGCCATTCATAGAGTTATGGTTCCTCCTGGCATTCTAGGGGACCAAGCTTATCCTCGGTTTCTGTGGTTCACAGCCTTTTACTGGACACTTGGACAACAAAAAGGAGCAGTTGACTCCAACACAAGTAGATACAGAATGATAGTGGCGTGTATGTCTGGCAGGCTGAAGGATAGGTGGGTGGTGCCCTAGAAAAAGGCTGGATGTTTATCAAGTGCCACACAGCATAAGCACCTGCTGTATTTTGTACATCTGAGAGAGCAAAGGAGAGCTTGGAGGATGGATGAGAGCAGGACCTGGAGCTACTTTCTAAACAGCCAGAAAGGGTGCTGCTGAACATGCCCCAAGCGGTCAAGGAAACAGGGTGAGGTACGCAGTGTGCTCCTACTTCACGGTCAGAAATTGGTGGGGGTGCAAAGGAGTGCACTACAACAAACATGCTTGCTCTGCAAAGTGTTTGTTTTTTTTAAACCCCTAGGGTGCCAACATCTTGAGAGTGGAAGGCATGGTGGGTGGATGGGGAGGGAGAGAGAAAGCAGCTTGGGAAGGGCTATTAGACACCCAGTGTAAGGCCAATGGTCATGGGATTTGGTACACAAAGGAAATTTAAAAATAGAAGTGTCTGGTCCCAATGCACATTGGAGGATGTTAAATACTGAGCTAGTGGAGAGAGGTTCCTGGCTCAGCCCAGCATGGCCACAGATAAACTACTCTTTGCAAGTGCTGGTTAACAGCCCCTGTGATGTGTATTGTAATGCAGACCATACTGCCTGGTAAGAGTTCTCCTCTGCAGCAGCTTCAGGCTGGCTATACACATGGGGTTCTTGTGAATGTCCAACTCTGCCAGCGCATGCAGTTTTTGGCTGTCCTGCTAAGTCTCTTCCTGGTTGGACTCTATGGCATACATGGGGTCAAATAAACTTCTGGGGGTGTTTGGGTGCTCGCTCTGTTGTCTTGGGCACTTCGTGGAATAGCCCACCATATTCTCTGGCTTGGTGGTAACATCACTTGCAAAAAATGCAGTCCAGTTCTTCATTGTATAGGCAGGCTCTGGGAGTATTATCCAAGGTCCTGGTCTTGTTCCTTGTCTTCCAATACTTCGCCTTTGCTTTGACCTGTCACTTGGATCAGTACAAGGAGCCTTCATTTGCTCTGACAGCATCATGTACATGTCTGCATTCTGGTGACTCTTCTCCAGCAGGAACTGAACATGAAGCTCTCCAAGGGCAGTCAAATCTAGGAACTCTGAAAAGGTCCACATGGAAGCCTACTGGCAGCATAGCTACTATAATGAGTGAATATGTGAACTCACTACTAGCTGATATATAAAAAAGGGGGTACTCCTGGCTGTCCACCAGTATTTAAATAGGTGATAGCCAGTCAAGATGACAAAGCAGTGGAAAGCACACACATACAAATAAAAGCTCAATCCAGGTGTGAAACAATGCACTCTGGGATAGCAGTTGGATGATTAACAGAAGTGAAATAGTTAGGACTGCGTCCACAAGCCCTTCAAGCAAACAAGCGCATGGTGAAGTTGCATCTGTTTCAAGGAGAAGAACTTCCTGCAACCTAATAAACCAAATTTGGTTTAAAAAACAGGTCGTGCGGATGCAAGGCACTTTAAGGCAAACTACAGATATTCTGATTTAACATCCCGATGTAGACAAGGCCTTAGACCGTAGGTGGAATTCTTGCATTTTCCAAGTTGCCCCACAGCATAAACGCACAGAGGACCATAGTGGCAGTACTGATGCTCCAGAAAACACCCAATTCCCCAGCAGCCTCAGCACATCTGGTTTGTATCAGTTTCACTCTATTATTCTCACAAAAGCAATCCATAGTGTTCAACAAGCCATGCTTGGGTGCATTTTCACTCCTGGGATTCTATGGTACAACACCAGCAGAGTAATTTTTGAGCATGGAGGAACAAAGTAGGGAAAGGGAGAAGAGAAGAAACTCAGAAATAACCCTTTCCCATGTGAAGGCTGGTGGGGCTTCCTCTTACAGGGGAAGATTTAATTTAAGCACAAGTTTGCCAGCTCATCTGGGTTCACTGAAGATGCTACCAGAGTTGTAGCACAGGAACCAGCAAACAGAGCTAAGAACAGGTGAGTTTGAGAGGATATTGTTGGAGGAGAAGGGAGGCAAGCCCTGTTCCTTAGGGAGCATTCAGAGTTCTGGAGCACGCATGTTAGAAAACAAACTAGCAAGCAGTTTCCAAAGTCTGGTAAGGGGCATCGTGAGAGAAGCAGAACATTTGGTCACATCTGAACCTTGATTAGGGGATAAGGTTTCCCGAACCATCAGGCCTACAAGGATAGCCAACTGTGGCCAGTCAATGCCACAGGAGCCAGCAAGCGGACCTGAAAACATGGGAGCTTGAGTGGGAATTTGGGGGAAAGTGTGTGTGGGAGGGTTATATTTTCTTCTCCCTCTTGATAGAGGCTTATGAGGGAAGGCTATGACAGCTACAGAAGCAGCAGAAGTAGCAACCCAAAGAATGGAAGAGACAATGAAGATGATTGGATGTGGAAGCTGAGGGAGGATAACTGAAAGATGCTTTGTTTGTATGAAATAGCACCTAAGTCATCGGACAGAAGAGAAGATCCAAGGTTTGGAGCTGCAGCTGGAAACTATGGTGATGGTGGAGGGAAAGAGAGATGAGGCTAAAGGGAAAACTCAAGACTTGCAGATACATACTGGACCAGAGAACTGTGAGGATAGACTGCTGGACGAGGAGGGTGGCAAGTGAAAGCATGTGACTACATGAACAAGGGCAAGGAAAAGACTGGCTAACGCAAGAGAAATAGAGCCAAGAATGATTTGCTGAGTTGGAAAATGAAGGGGAGAGGCAGGCAGAAACAGGCAATTAGAGAGCAAAGAAGAGCAGAGCAGCTAGTCCTACTACAGGGGAAGAGGCAATAGAGATACCCAGAGTTCAGAGTCCCCAGGTGGATAGACGATGACTCACAGAAGATTGCAAGTGAGAACAGAAGACAAGAATTACAGCCAGAAAGAACAGAAGGGGGAAGGTTGAGAATTGCATCAACACCAGGAAGTGGCAGGTCTATTGTGAGGTGCTTATATATTACAGTATTTGGGGGGGACCATATAAATACATGAGATAGACCTTACAAAATTTAATCAAGTGCACTCAGTTGTTCCATTGAAAGGCTTTAGTGCAATAGAAGTTGTAAAATAGTGCACAAACTGATTCTAAGGTTGTATTTTTAAAAAATTATAAAATGGTTTGGATGAAAGCTGCAGTCTGAGTGGCAGAAGAAACTCTGAACACACAATTTTCTCCCAATGAAGTCACATCAGGACAGCTTCTTCACCAACAAAATTACTGTAAAAGCCAAGCACTTTTAAAAATTATTCCTATGAAAATTTAAGATTTAAATTGAATAATCTTTAATTTTAAATGATCTTCTAAACAGTGGTCCATGGGGCCAGAGAATGCAAGAGCTTTAAAATTCAGACAGCTTTGAACCACTATTTCTTCCACCTGATACAGGTGAGGCTGGTTAAAAGTTAAATGGCTTCCCCACAGCCTACTAATTCCCTTCTTCATCTCTCCATTCAGCGGGATCTGGAGCAAACAAAGCAGGATTTCTAAAGTAACTCAAACCACATTTCCCAGCCCAGATATGCTGTTCAGTAGGAGCAGGGCTTGAAAGAGCAAGACAGAGCTAAACTAGAGAATGGGATCACAGGTTTCAAAGGGAAACAGCTCAAACAGTTTCTCCTTTGCCACCATCAGCTGGAAGAGAAGGAAGAAAAATGAGAGGGAAGTAGATTTAATGGGACTATAAACACATCCTCAGACATATGCAGATTTTTATGAGTCTGTATGAAACAAATTAATAATTATGCTTCAATGCTTAACCATATTATAAATGGAACAAACTCCTAAGGTGCATATAAATCAGCTAATTTAAGAAGATCTTGGCTGTTTTTGAGGGCCCCAAGATGTGCATATATTGGCTAGTGAACACTTGTGTGCTATTGCTTGATGCATCACTAGTAAATTAAGCTTTAATCCCCTTAAATTCGTGTCATCATAATACCTGAAGAGTAACAGTTCCTATCATAAAACAGAAAACCTGAATGTCTGAAGACCCTACTACAGACAAAACACATCCAGGGGCACATCTAGTTTTTACTCTTAAGATCTATGATAAACCAACTTTCACTATTCCCTATGACAGGGCTTTTCAACCTTTTTCTTTCTGAGGCACCCTCCTGGTCCCCCCCCAATATACTAGAAACATTCCAGGGCCCAGCAGGAAGGGGAGGGCAGGCCTCGAGGATCTGCGCTTCAGCTGCCAGGCAGGAGGTCTCAGGGCTTCTACCTCCCCAGGATGCCTGCCATAGGCATAGTTTGACTTCTGTTGAGGAAGGGGGGGCAGGGCCTAGCAGGGCTCAGGCCAGCTCTGCATGGTGTGGCCTGAAGAGGGAACGCCACCTTCATCCCGATTCACCTCAGCAGGCCACCCAGCCTGTCTGTGTGTGGGGAGGGAGAGGAAGAGAAGGGGAGAAACAACCAAAAATGGTAACTCAAAGGAAGAAGCTCAATTAAAAAAGTTTGAAAATTGCTCAGGGTGCAGTCAGGAGGTAGCTAGGAGCTGCATGTCAGGAGGGGTGAAGCTCAGGGTACAATTCTTCTGATTCTGCAGTGACTTTTTCCTGTCATTTTAAATATATTTCCTTTACCCCGTTACTGTGAAAGACCCATCTGACAAGGGGAAGTGATCATATACAAATGCAGCCAAACTCACAAAGTGAACTGAAACTGAAAAGAAACATCTTGTGTTACAGTAATCATAGGTGTTATCTGCAAAACAGCAAGTGAGAGATTTTCAGGCAGTTTTCAGTTTGAGAAGCATTCTCCCAAAACGTGAGCATAAAAGTAGGCATATTTAGATTAAGATTACAAGAAAATTATTTTGAATTAAAGAATAATCCTGATAAAATGAAGCTACAAGTCATAATCAGTCAAACTTTTCTCTAATCTCTCTCATCTAAGTATTTTCAAATGTAGGACTCCAGCTACATTAGATACCTTATAAATACCAGTCACTTTGGTATCTTATTTAACTCTGAGGAGAGATTTCAAAAGCACTTGTGTACCTAAATCACTTGGGTGCTTTTGGAAATCTCATCCCGAAGTTTTATACAAGAGTTATACATCAATTAGCATATTACTTTGAGCCAAACCGAGGGGAAAAAAATAAAATATACCATGTATAGAATATCAAACCAGCTTAACTTTTAGGGTTGCACTCATACAAACAGAAAGACTTATGAAAGCCATCTCAAGAAATTGTTTTATAGTATTATACAAATGTGACTACACAAGTACAAAATACAGAGCAAGATCTTGTAAGTTAAAGATGGGCATGGGGGGAAAAATTGTTTAAAAAATGAGTGGCGTGAGTTTTGGATTTCCAAGAAATTAGGTTTTTCAACTTTTAAGAAAATTACAGTAACTAAAACCTGAACATTTAGTCATTAATGTACTTCTCGTTACTTAATCTGAAGTCTAATGGAATTGGAAGATCTGGTATGGACATTTGTTATCAGATAGCAAAGTGTTTACTTTCATAGCTGGTCACTCCAATTTTAAGTCAGTTTATAATTTGTACACAATGTCTGTCCAGTATAGAATTCAAGATTCTACTCTAAATGAACTACACTATTTGTGGAAGTTAGCAAGGTCATTAGCACATAATACAGACAGGCACTTGGGGAGGCACACCCTTCAAAGGCAGTATTCATACTGACTGTTTACAATAGCAGATTTAACTATTTAGATATAAAACACTGAAAACATACAGCACTGTGCCAAACATTATGAATCTCTATTCTAAATAGCTATGATCTCTAACTTAGCACAGTAGAATCACAACTGGCAAACAGACTGGAAGTGAACATAGTGTTTTACTTTAAAATTTGTAGCCTGTATCTGTGATTCAGGAAAGTATTTAAGCATCTGATTTCAGTGGGACTTAAACCCATGCTTAAGTGCCCTTTCTGAATAGGGAGAGACTTCGGCACAAGTTTAAACGCTTTCCTGATTTGCAGTTCAAGGGTCCATTCATGTGCCCACCTATTAAAACTCTTGTAACAAAGTAAATTAAATATATATCAAGGTATCCTGAGTTATAAAACAGAACAGATGTGTCCTACACATTTCTCCAACTTGTTTCCTTGTTTACACCCCTCCTCTACAGAGCTGTAGGAAAGACTTACATGGACAAGTTAGGAGATGGAACCCTACTATCATCAGCTAGGTTCCCAAGGCGGCTCGGCGTTGAAGTCGAACTGTTCTCTATAAAGCACTTCTCCTAGGCCTTCTGGATAGTTGTAAACCTGATCAGAGAGCTTGCCCTGGAGGAAAAATACACAGATGAACAAAATTAATAATTTAGGAGCAAACACAAAACTTTATCTTCAAATATGGAACTCATGTGTTCTTAACTGCACTTTTAAGACTGATGTTTCTTATTACAGTAATCTACAATAATTTACAGATGTGTTTTTCATACAGAGATGAGCATAAGCAAGTCAAGTTATAGTCAGTGATGTTTAACTATCAATAGATGTACGTTATCCATCTGTGAACTCTTGACATTTATGCCTCCCTAGAATCTCCTCCCTCCTACTGTTCTCACTACAGTCATCTCCCATAATCCTCAGACGAACCCCTTTCCTTCAGAGGTGCTGTAAAAGAGCACAGGAGGTCAGAGCTATGTGGGATGAGAAAAACTGGGCTACAAGCAGTGGCTACCAGGACAAAACCTAGCAGTTCAGGGGATGGTGGGAAGTACACGAAGAGAATTAAGATGATGTATGGGGATGTGGGAATAATATAAGGGGGTATGGGACTGTAATGGGCGTAAAGTGGTACATGTGGAATTTAACAGTCAGAGATGATTAGCAGAGTCAAAAGTGGTGCAAAGAGCATCACTGTTCTGATGGCCCACCTATTATGAACTACATGTTTATAACAGATCTTCTTTGAAGAGTTTCCCATAGTCCATGGGCCTGCAGTTCCTCTGAAAAACTTCCCATGGTTCATGGACCACATTTAATTAATCCAAGTAGAGATGCTGACTGCAACACAAGACCCCTCAGAGTGGAATCCACACTCCCCCAATTCCTACACAGCTCCAAGCAGACCCCACCCACAAGTGGGTACTCATCTTCTAGGCCCTTCTACAGTGCTCCTACTTCCACCCCCTCCCTTCCCCACCTCCTGAACACGGAGGGGTTGGGGATGTATTCTGTGGGCAGAGATGGGGGCCTTGAGCTATGAGTCTGAGGCCAGAATCTGAGCATTAAAAAAGTGGCATGTTAAGTGGCCCTTGAAGGGCAAGGATGTAAAATACAGATCCAAAAGTCAAGCTAAAGTTTTGTCTACACAGAGACAGGCAAGAAAATTAACCCAAATTAAAGGTGTGAATTCAAAGTGTTTTAGTTAAACCTCTGCATGAACACATTCGTTCTGAATTAAAATGTCCTTAGTTTGGTTTAGTTTAATTCACTTTGGAAGTGAAAGACGACTTGACTTCCGAGTAACATCATCCACACAGGAATTTAATGCAGTTTAACTAATACACTTCAAATGTACATCTTTAATTAATTTGGATTAATTTTCTTGGCTATCCCTGTGTAGACAAGCCCTTAGATGTTAAAAATATGGGGTATATACCTAAATTTAATTACAACAGTCATTTCAAAAAATGCCATAATGGAATTTACTGACACAAACTGAAATCTTCACAGGTACAACGTAAGAGTGAATTGTCACACTTTAAAGTAATTGAAATAATGAATGTAAGCACACTGGTCGTCTGGAAAGGTGAGATATGCTGAGGCTGAAAAATGTGGTAATCCATGGTATAAAATAGAGTATTACCAATATTTAATAAAAATAAATATACATTGGCTTAAAAAATTGAATACATAGGGGCTACCAAAATTGGCTTTCTGAGAACAAGATAAACTAGCCTGTTATAGATCCTTTATCACATAATGGTCTTTTGCATATAGCTTTTATAGTAGTCAAGCAAATTGTTTATATATGCATTGGCAAGGATAAGTGAACAAATACAGAAGAATTATGCTAGTTCACACTTCATAAATTGCACTCCAAACATCTTCTTTCCTTCCGTCTCAGCAAAGGCATAACAGAAATGCTGCAGTGCAATCTCATTAATAAAATGTCATTACTTTTACAATACACATTATAGAACATTTATTAATAGTTATAAATAGTAAAACTGAACTACACTTATTAAAAATAAATTGAGATTCATTACTTCTAGCTGACTGATTTAAAGTTAGCGTGTTCAGTTAACTTCAATTTTTACATTACAATTCTTTAATTTAAAAAGTGAAGCCAATAAAAATTAGACTATTGGCATAAGACATATTTGTTTTAAAATCAAGTGTTAATTTTACAAAAGCAAAATGTTTAAATATCTACACTATTTTCTGATGCTGTACAAAAAAGTGAATACATCTGTATGCTGCTTTCAAACAGAGAACATTTTTACAGCAAGCCAAGTCTCTTAAAAACAGGTGTTGCAAGTGGAAAAAATGACCTTTACTGCAGTACATAAAAGGCCACGCTACAAGCAAACATAATCTGCAGTACAGTTAAAATAAATTTCCCCACATGCTGCAGGGAGAGAGAGCAAGAGAGCCAGTTTCCTTGGAGCAGGAATGAAGACTGACAATTCTCCCTAGTGATAATTAATTATGCCGCGTTGTGTTTTAGCTGAATGCACTGGAATTTTACTTAACACTTAGCATTTTAAGTCTTACACAATAAGGATTTTTTTGCTTCTTCAGTGATCTAGTCTAACGTATAGAAAGTACAATTTCGTTTGCCTCGTGTGTGTATTTAACTATCAAATATTCATATAGGATAGAACAGCATGAATGAAGTCTAACTTTTGAAAGAATTTTATTCTAAAAGGTAAAGAATATAACTAGTGAAAATGTTCAGTTTTCCAGATCAAAGTAAGACCATGCTAAAATGTAAAACAGGGTTGTCACGTGCCCCTAATTCATCTGGACAGTGCAGATTTTAAAGGAACTGCCTCATGTTTTGATTGAAAGTCTCCAAGGTGGAAATAAAAATTTTTTTTTTTTTTACCAAAGAAGCAAGTTTTCAGTTGCGGAAATTATTAAAAAAGGCTAGTAGTTATACTTGGCCTTACAAACATTTAAAATATCATCCACTGTCCATACCAACTTCCAAAGAGGAAAAGCACAAGGCACTGAACAAACATATTGAGGCCTAAACCCTAAAATACACAATCCTATAACTCTCACAGGTTTACATGATTCAGCACACTTCACAGAGGCACCAGGAAGTGCATGGGCCATTGACACTGAACATCCCTGTTGTCCCTAGATCCATTCAAGATTAGTTTTGAGATAGGCTGGAAGGACAACATGTGCTAGGACAACATGTGCGGGAAGCTTGCCCTCCTTGCTGCCCTGCAAATGAGGAGGGCTTCTGTTGCCAGAGCTATCCCTCTGACCCCTTTCACCAGTAATAAATCTACAATTACTTTTAAACTGAAGCGTATGGTTTATGCAAATTAACTCATTACATTATTTTCATTCAACAGTCACATGACCAAAATGTCCCCAATTTTTTCCCCAGAAGGTGACAATCCTACGTCCTCTCCATGGTAAGAATGGTATGTTTATTAAACGGAATAGTCACATCAGCATCGAGCCCACTAAGGAACATGCTTGAGACTGAAAACCAGCCAAGATACCAGTCCTCTTTTAATTTTTACAGCGCAGGCTGGGGCAGCCAGAGTGCAGCTTCACCCTGTGCTCAGTTTATCTAATACAGAGGGCCCCCGAGGAGAAACATTTACATTACTATGTTACTACCAAAATCTCTGTCAGCCTCAAATTTGCCACAGTCCCCACAGGCTTGCGTTCAGTGCTGCCTGCCTCCCGCTGGGGGAGGGGGAGAGAAGGCGGGCAGAAGACTGCGCCTGCTAGAGCACTGCTCCGGGGAGAACCGCTGTGCAGTGTATACGAGGCAGAGGGAGCAGGGAGGGGGCGTCCACTCGCTGCAGCCTGAGACACATGGGGTGGGGGGGGATGCAGTGTCGCAAGCAGCGGCCACGGCAGCAGCATTGTTCACATGGTGACAGGAAGGAAAGAACTAGACTGGACCAGTCCAGACTGGAACAAACAAACCCCTCCTTCCTTTCCACCACCATTATTCACCACAAAACCAACCTGCTGAAAAAATGTTGCTGTCTTTCACATCCAACAAGGGAAGGACAGCCAGCAAGTGCATGATCTCCAGAGCGGGCAACCCTTACAAAGGGGGGGGGGAGAGCAGATTTGAGGCAAGACTGCCCACTCACATGCAGTGTGAAAGAATCAGTCCCGGCGCTGAGAAAGGGCCCCGAGAAAGGAAAGCCCTAATCCCGTTCGCAATTGTTATACAGCCCCCAGCTACCGACACAATGCAGCTGTATTCCACGGGCTACCCAGCCAAGTCGTGCTCAGCCACCGCTGCGCACCGGCTCTGAAACGCAGCAAGCGTGGAATCGCTGCACCAGTACGTTTGCTTCTACGTGCTGCCACTTCTGGGTTGTGCAGGATGTTGCACAGCGGAGATACATAGCAAAAAGGCTTGAAAGCGGTTTTGAAGTCTTGTTTCCCTCTCTTATTACCCGCAATTTGGATCCACCCTTACTGCAGTTACATGTGTTCTGACTCCTGAGCCAAAGAAGCCTATGTTTTGTACGGATGGCAGTGTGTTCGCTAGCGACAACACCAGTCTTCCCAACCCTATCGCCTCATACACATGTGCGTGCACACTTGCAAACACACTGAAGTACCCATCAGGTCACCTCTGCACGTACGAAAAGCACTACAGCTGCCTCTCCACCTCTTTCGCAGGCTCACCCCCAACTTCAGAGCCATGCATCTGGCTCCTCTATCTGCCAGCATCCCTTTCCAATGAAGCAGGTGGTGAGACCATGACACAAACACACCCAGCTGACACCACTGACAGTCAGACCCCCTTTGTACACATTCTACCAGCAGCTGAACACTGACTCAATCCTCCTTCATGCACTTGCCACACACCACCACCGTGACTAAGGAGGACATAACCAATCAGACCAAAAGGATTCCCAATGCAGCCAAAACAGCAAAACTGGGACTTAACCAAGAGACTTCCAGAAGAACTGGTGGCCAGCAACAATCCCCTTATTGTTAGACTGACAGACTGGCAGAGGGGAGGGGAGAATGTGTGTGTGTCCTTAATGCAACAAGGGAATTGTGTCTGAGGATGAGGGTGACTACTGAACAGGACAGGGGAACAGCTGGTACATCAGCCTTAAGTCAACCTGCCCATATTTTCCCAAGACATTAAGGTCCCCAGGGAGAAGGCTAGAGTAGGCCACTTGTGCAACATCAACCCCATACTACTCTGGCTGCTGCCATGTGATCTTTTACCCATGCCCCTGTCATGAACTCTAGCAACAAAGACAGCATAAAGATCTCATTGGGGGTTACCAGCTGCCAGCACCCACAACATGGCTCAAGTAATGGGGATAGGAAAAGAGATGTGTGACACCACAAAAAGAGAACCCGGATGGAGAGTCAGTTACACAGACACACAACATGGCCTCTGAGAAACAAGCCAGGAGACATCTCTGCCATACTACAAGCACCCTCTTCTGCTCCCTCGCCCTTCTCTCCTGTCTAGCTAGGCCTTCTCTACTGACCCACATACCCTGCTACAAAGCTATTTCCCCAGGACCCCCAAAACGGCCTTCTGTGAGTCAGTTTCCTAGAGAAAGAGAATCTGTGAAGTCCCACATGGAAGGGAAACACTCCTGAGTCAGGGCAACTGTGACAAGGGGAAGTGATGGTGAAAACAGCTCCTGCCACAAGGACTGTTCCTGGGGTCGAAGGGAATCTCCTCTCACTGTTATTAACCAGCTGGCTCAAGAGACCCCACCCACCCACCAAAAAAAGGGCATCGAGCAATGCAGAAGCAGCGGGAGGAGGAGTCTGCGATCACTGCTAACTGACTGACCCACTTCAGACACCACAGCCACTCAACCCCCTCCACAGGAATCCGCCATGTTAGAGCAGCTGCTGAGCCCCCCCACCCCCCCACACACAGTCACACTGGGTCTGTGGCTAATCCCCCCCTCGCCCCACTGAACTGATACATCCGTCAGCCGCAAACCCCAGCCCCTGGCTGCCCCCTCACACATCCACACACGGATGTCCGCCATGTTCAAGGAGCAGCTGCTGAGCCCCAGCCACACGCACATTCCCTTGCTAGATGTGCAACAGCACCTCACTTCGCCCCCCCCCCCGCTCAGTGAGGACACGCCAGCGCCGCATCCAGGGCACAGATCCGCAGCAGCGTGTGTGTGTGTGTGGGGGGGGTCGTCTGTGACTCATCCCCTGCTTCCCATCGATCGCTGCACTGCCGCCAAGGACCTGCCGCTCACGCCCCCTCTGCCACTGCCCGGGGCGGGCGGGCGAAGGTCTGCGGCTCCCTCCTGAGGAGGGAAGCGGTGCTTGGATCCCCCCCACCCCCTCATGTGGGGACGGGGACAAACATCCCCCGCTGCTTCGGGGGAGGCGGGCTGGAGTCTGCGACGCCCTCGCAGCCGGCACGTCCCCCCCCGCAGCCGGGAGATCCGGGACCAAAGCCCCCCCCCAGCCCCTGAGAAGGGAAGGCGCCCGCGTCCCAGCTGCCGGCGTCAGAGGCGCAGGGGTCTCAGTCGCTGCCTCGCCCCGGCCCGGCCCCCAGCGGCCACGCGGACAAGGGACGCAGCGGCCCTAGGGGTGCCCTCACCATGCCCCCCGCCCTGCTCGGCGCCGCGCACTCAGCGCCGGGGGGGGGCTGCCCACGCCACGGCCGTGCCCCCACGCCACGCGCAGCGCCCCGTCCCGTCCCGGGGGTGGTGGGTGTCCCCCCGCCCTGCCCCCAGCCCGGGTACTCACGTGGGACAACGGCCCGAAGGACTTGGTAAATCGTCTTCGCTTTTTAGGCGGAATTTTTAAAGAGGGATGTGGGAACCTACAGCAGAAATACAGGCGGCGGCAGCGGCGCCCTCCAGGGCCATAGGCTGCGGGGGCGGCCGGCGGGGGGAGCGCAGGGCAGCGCTGGGACGGCGGGGCACGGGCGCGGAGAGACAGGCGGGTGGGCCGGGAGCGAGCGGGGCGCGAGCCGGGCGGAGCGGGGCGGCGGCGGCCAGAGGCGGGCGGGCGGCGGCACCGAGCGGGCAGGAAAGAAGAGGCGAGGGCGCCGCCGCTCGGCACTTATAGGGGGGGCGGCGCCAGCGTCACAAGCATGAGGAGAGGGTGGCGCCTGCAGCCGGCGGCGCGCCCGCCCGCCCGGGCCGCCGCGCTCCCCGGCCCTGCCGCCGGGCGGGGGTGCGGGAGCCGGGCCCGGCCCTTGCCCTTCGGCCGGGCTCCCGTCCCCTTTGCCCGGCGCCGCTGGGCGAGGCAGCCAGCGCGCCCAGCCAACAGGCGGGAACCACGTAGCCCAGGCCCGCCGGCGCTGGAGCCGCAGCTCGGCTGAGCCCCTGCAGCCGCGGCCCTGCCTTCCCCTGCGGCGGGGGCCCTCGGCCCGCGCAGCCTCCCGACGGCGGCGGGGAGGGAGAGGCTCGCCCCGTTCCCTGCGGGCTCTGCAGTAACGTGAGCTCGAGCCGTGGGCAGCAGGGGAGGCCCCAGGCTCGGAGGTGCGGGGGCCCCTCTGCACTAGTAACGTGTCCCCTGGGGAGAAAAGAACTGGCTGGCTTCCCCACCCGCCCCACACCGCAGCTGCCAGAGGGCAAATGCAGAAACAACTCACTGAGACACCTTCCCACCAACCCCTAGCCTGCCAGGGGGCCAAGGAGAAGGAAACAACTCCCCACTGGATCTTTCCACTCACCACACACCAGCCCCCTAAGGGGGACCCAGTGTGAGGAAACAATTTACCAGGATATCTTCCCAATCTCTCACCCAACTTCAGCAAAGGCACTGAAAATGGAAAAAAACAGCATAGTACTAAAGCCTCCTATTCACTATTTTGCAAAAGGAGCACCGAGGGAGGATGCGTGAAGGCTGATTCCTTACACAGAGTAGGGTGGTACCTGTGCTTTTTAAGAAAATAAAGGACTGCTCTATGAAAAATGTAATGCAAAAGTTATTGTTGGTGGACACTAGGCTGCAATGTTTTTATTCATGGAACAAAAGAATACACAATACAAAATAATTTATTTGTGTCAAAGGGCCTGATCTAGCATAATTCTTGTTTGAAAACATACATTTTATCCAGTTCAATCCTTCTTGATAGTTCCGTATTAAAAATGGGTCATGGGCTGTTAGGCATCCAATAAAAGACATCACCCAAAATACAGAACAGGTGGGCAGCCTTGTGTCACCTCCTTATGGCAGCTTAGAGCCCTGCTTTTGATTGGAGGCCCCCACAAAAATGTCTGTCCCTATCCATTTGAAAGCAGATGTCATAGGAAAAACCATGCCTTTAAAGACCATTAGGAGCCTCATTTAGTGAGTTAATAACAGCCTATTAACCGACTGATTCACTAAGCATTAATAAGCTGTTGTTAACTCTTACTGAAGGAGGCTTTAATCATGTTCACATACCTGACAAACCTCAGGCTTTTTATAGATTTCTCAGGCCCTCAGGACTTCTTCATAAGCAAATATGTGGACTAAAAAAGAGGTAGTCCCCTATATTCCATAGAGTTTATCTAGACACGTACGGTCCCCAATACTAGTGTCTTTGCACGTCATAAACAATTTGTCCTCATAAAACCCTCTGAGGAAAGGAGGTATCCTACTTTTACAACTGACGCCTGGTGTACATTGGCTGTGGATTTTGGCAGCAGTCGACAGGCGATACACAAGCTACATAGAGTAACTTGCATATCTCCTGTTGACTTCCTAATGTCTACTTACCATGGTGTCTACGCTGCGCTGTGCCAATGGGAACTGCCCTCCTGTTGACGCAGCACTAAGCTTCTTGCCAAGGTGGATTAATAAGAGTTGACTTCCAGGTTCAATTGAGCGAGTCTTCACTGCCACTCAGTTGAACCGGGAAAACTGATCCTGCACTGCCAGCGCTGCCACCAGCAGTATAGACATAGTCCCAGACACAGAGAGCTTAACTAACTTGCCCAAGGTTACAAAAGAAGTCCGTGGTAGTGCTGGGAATTAAACCCAGATCCAGTGTCCTGATACAGCAGTTTAACCACAATGAGACATAAGCAAACTACTAACATGTGGTTTAGGTGAAGTTACTATCAGGTGGGTGTACAACTGGTTTAAATACTGTACTCAAAGAGCTGCTATCAGTGGTTTGCTGTCAGATTGGGAGTGTGTATCTAGAGGAGTACTGCTGGCATTAGCCCTGGATCCAGGCTATTCAATGTTTTCATCAATGACTTGGGTAATGGAGTGGAGAGGATGCTTATAGAATTTACAGAGGACACCTGGGTGGGATGGGTGGCAAGCACTTTGGAGGACAGGATGAGAATTCAAAATGACCTTGACAAATCAGAAAATTGGTCTGAAATTAACAAAATGAAATTCAATAGAGACAAATGCAAAACACTTCACTCGAAAGAAAAATCAAATGCACAACTACAAAATAGGGAATAACTGGCTAAGTGGTAGTACTCTTGAAAAGGATCTGGGGATTATAATGGATCACAAATTGAATATGAGTTAGCAAAGAGATGCAGTTGTGTAAAAGGCTAATAGTAAAAGGACTTGCACAGGAGGCAATTGTCTTGGTCTCAGCACTGGGGAGGCCTCAGCTGGAGTAGTAGGTCCAATTCTAGGTGCCACACTTTAGGAAAGATGTGGACAAATTAGAGACAGTCCAGAGGAAAGCAACAAAAATGATAAAAGATTTAGAAAACTTGACCTGTGAGGAAAGGTTAAGAAAACGGCATGTATAATCTTGAGAAAAAAGACTTAGGGGAGGATCTGATAATAGTCTTCAGATAGGCTAAGCACTGAAGGTAGGATAAGACATAATGGGCTTAATCTTCAGGAAGGGGGATTTAGGTTAGCATTTTCTAACTATAAGGGTAGTTAAGATCTGGAATAGGCTTCCAAGGGTGGTCATGGAAATCCCATAGTTAGAGGTTTTTAAGAACAGGTTGGACAAATATCTGCCAGTGATGGTCTAGGTTTACTTGGTCCTGCCTCAGTGCTGGAGGCAAGACTTGCTGACTTTTTGAGGCTTCTACCGTCCCTACATTTCTGTGATTTATATGAAATTTTCAGATATTGTAGATTTTATTTGAGAAAGAAAATAGCAAAATGTCTATCATTTCCAATGGCATTAACCATACTATGGTATGTACTCATGGTGAAAGATGGATGCTATGAATGTTGGCCTTTTGCTAACCATTTTGGAGGTCTCCGCTACATATCTGATGTTTGGAAAATTAAGAAATATGAAGATCAAAATGGGGGAGTGCTTGTCACCGGGGGGGAGAAGGTTACGAGGGTTTTTCTATCCATTTATTCAAGGTAAAAGCATTACAGATAAAGCATAATAAAAACCATAAACAGATTTAAACACACTCTAAACACATCAGGAATCACCATAAGTGATGGCCACACTGGGTCAGACTAAGGGTCCATCTAACCCAGTATCCTGTCTTCTGACAGTGGCCAATCCCTGGCACTTCAGAAGAAATGAGTAGAACAGGTAATCATTAAGTCCTGTCAGCCATTTCCAGCCTCTGGCAAACAGCAATCCCTGCCTATTTTGGCTAATAGCCATTGATGGACCTATCCTCTATGAACTTATCTAGTTCTTTTTTTAACCCCACTATAGTCTTGGCCTTCATAACATCCTCTGGCAAGGAGTTACACAGATTGACGCTGTGTTGTGTGAAGAAATACTTTCTTTTATTCATTTTAAACATGTACATTTCATTTAGTGACCACTAGTTCTTGTGCTATGAGAAAGAGTAAATAACACTTCGTTATTTACTTTCTCCACACCAGTCACGATTTTATATACCTCTACCATATCCCCCGTTAGTCATCTCTTTTCCAAGCTAAAAAGTCACAGTCTTATTAATCTCTCCTCATATGAAAGCTTTTCCATACCCCTAATAATTTTTGTTGCCCTTTTCCATACCTTTTTCCAGTTCCAATATATCTTTTGTGAAATGGGGTGACCAGATCTGCATGCAGTAATCAAGATGTGGCCGTACCATGGATTTATAAAGAGGCAGTATGATATTTTCTGTCTTATTATCTCTCCCTTTCCTAATGATTCCTAATATTCTGTTAGCTTTTTTCACTGCTGCTGCATATTGAGTGGATGTTTTCAAAGAACTATACACAATGACTCCAAGATCTCTTTCCTGAGTGATAACAGCTAATTTAGATCCCATCATTTTATATGTATAGTTGGGATTATGTTTTCCAATGTGCATTACTTTGCATTTACTAACATTGAATTTAATCTGCCATTTTGTTGCTCAGTCCCCAGTTGAATGAGAGCCCTTTGTAACTCTTCACATTCTGCTTCGGACTTAACTATCTTGAGGACTTTTGTATCATCTGCAAATTTTGTCACCTCACTGTTTACCCCTTTTTCCAGATCATTTATGAATATGTTGAACACTAGTAGTCCCAGTACAGACCCCGGAGGGACACCACTATTTACCTCTTTGCATTCTGAAAACTGAGCATTTATTCCTATCCTTTGTTTCTTATCATTTAACTAGTAACTGATCAATGAGAGAACCTTCCCTTTTATCCCATGACTGCTTACTTTGTTTAAGAGCTTTCGGTGAGGGTTCCTGTCAAAGGCTTTCTGAAAATCTAAGTACTACTGGGTCACTGGGCCACCCTTGTCCACATGCTTGTTGACCCTTCAAAGAATTCCAGTAGATTGGTGAGGCATGATTTCCCTGTACAAAAACCATGCTGACTCTTCCCCAACAAATCGTATTCATCCATGCGTCCAATAATTCTGTTCTTTACTATAGTTTCAACCAGTTTGCCTGGTTCTGAAGTTAGGCTTACCAGCCTGTAATTGCCAGAATTGCCTCTGGAGCCTTTTTAAATATTGGCCTCACATTAGCTATCCTCTAGTTATCTGGTACAGAAGCTGGTTTAAATGATGCGTTACATATCACAGTTAGTAGTTCTGCAATTTCACATTTGAGTTCCTTCAGAACTCTTGGGCGGATGCCATTTGGTCCTGGTGAATTATCACTGTTTAATTTATTAGTTTATTCCAAAACCTCCTCTAATGACACCTTAATCTGGGAGAGTTCCTCAGATTTGTCATCTAAAAAGAATGGCTCAGGTTTAGGAATCTCCCTCACATCCTCAGCCATGAAGATTGATGCAAAGAATTAATTTAGTTTCTCAGCATAGTCTTATCTTCCTTGAGTGCTCCTTTAGCATCTCAATCATACAGTGGCTGGCTGTTTAGCAGGCTTCCTGTTTCTGATGTATTTAAAGATTTTGTTGCTGTTACTTTTTGAGTCTTTGGCTAGCTGTTCTTCAAAGTCTTTTTTGGTCTTCCTGATTGTATTTTTACACTTCATTTACCAAAGTTTATGCTCTTTTCTATTTTCCTCAAAAGGATTTAACTTCCACATTTTAAAGGATGCCTTTTTACCTCTAACTGCTTCTTTTGCTTTGTTGCTTAGCCACGGTGGCACCTTTTTGGTCCTCTTACCATGTTTTTTCATTTGGGGTATACATTTAAATTGAACCTCTATTACGACATCTTTAAAAAGTTTCCATGCAGGTTGCAGGGATTTCACTTTTGGCTCTGTACCTTTTAATTTCTGTTTAAGTAACTTCCTCAGTTTTGTGTAGTTCCTCTTTCTGAAATTAAATGTTACCATGGTGGGCTGCTTTGGTGACCCCCCTTCTCCTACAGGGATATTAAATCTTATTATGATGTGATCACTATTACCAAGCAGTTCAGCTAAATTCACCTCTTGGACTGGATCCTGTGCTCCATTTAGGACTAAATCAAGAATTACCTCTTCTCTTGTGGGTTCTAGGACTAGCTGCTCCAAGAAGCAGTCATTTAAGGTGTCAAGAAACTTTATCTCTGCATCCTGTTCTGAGGTGACATATATCAGTCAATATGAGAATAGCTGAAATCCTCCATTATTATTGAGTTTTTTATTTTTATAGCCTCTCTAATCTCCCTGAGCATTTCACAGTCACTATCACCATCCTGGTTACATCATCGGTAGTATACCCTACTGCTATATTCTTATTATTCAAGCAAGGAGTTACTATCTAGAGCGATTCTATGGCAGTTTGGTTCATTTAAGATTTTAATTTCATTTGACTTTATGCTTTCTTTCACATATAGTGCCATTCCTCCATCAGTATGACCTGTTCCGTCCTTCCAATATATTTTGTAACCTCGTATTACTGTGTCCCATTGGTTCTCCTCATTCCACCAAGTTTCTGTGTTGTCTAGTATATCAATATCCCCATTTAATACAAGGAACTCAAGTTCACCCATTTTAGTATTTAGACGTCTAGCATTTTAAAAAATTGTCACTTTTTAGCAGTCTACCATTATGTGATGTCATTGAATGGGACTCTTTTTCATTTGACTGTTTCTCAACAGATCCTACCCTTATTTTATCCTCTTCCATCCTCTGCTCCTTACTAGGATATAGAGAATCTTCATTAATAGATCCTTCCCTAAGGGATGTCTCTTCTGGGGCTCTCATAGGCCAAAGTATATTCAGCCCTTCTGCAAAAATTGGAAGGGGCCCCTTGCATAGAAGATCCTATCCATTTGCTGTATCAGAAAGAAGGCCCTAAGTCAGTTTAAAAGAAGCCTTTTTATGCCAAAAGCCTTTTTTGTTGTTGTTGATCTCTGGAAAACCCAATTTGAACCAATATATGCAAGCTTCAGGGGAGGCACCTGAGTGATTCACTTTATTCATCCTGCACTGTTTTTAGTCTCTGGGTCCACAGTGATACCTGAACAATTCATAACCTTAACCCTTAATACAATATGCTCCTCCAAAAATACTGCATGCAGTTTCAATATCTGTCAGTTACATCATATTAGAAGCTGGAGTAGAGACACATGGACTGAAATGAGGTTCTGGCCCGCAGAGTAAGGATTTTGATGCGTGTATTCAAATATACAGTGTTTTGTTTGGACAGAGTCAAGTTACACACTCAGCAACATTGATATTAACCAGGGAGAACTGGGGGGACTGAATGGCTTAGAGTTTCTGTAATAGACCACAGAGCTTCTTACTGCTAAGTAACAGGCATAAATTCAGGCCAGGTCAGAAATGACCAAAAGCCATTACCATCTGATGCGTGTTCAGTGGCCTGTGGGAAATAATTGATGGTCTCATTCCAGTTCCTGGTGGGCAAGTAACACAAATCACCAAAATCAGGAGCATCATCCAAGAAGCTAGGAATTAGCTGCTGTGGAGTTAGTTCTTTCCCATTACAAATAGTACCCCCAGATCAGAGCTTAGGCATAATGTTCTGGTGGTGTGCGGAGCCCTTTTATGCCTACCCTGAAGAGATCATTTTCCAGAGCAGTCAGCTGAGCACCACGGATAAGCCCTAAATTCACTGTTCCAAAACACTAAAATTAGATAAATTGGTTCATTTTTAAGAGCGAAATCAGGACTGATAACCTTTTTAAAAATTAAAAAGACAGCACATGCAAATTATTTACTGGTATAATGTTTACTGAAAAATAACAGTATTTTATTACAAAGTATCTTGGTAATATGAACACTCTTTTCATAAATAATCAGTTACAATTTTATTTTTGTTACATAGCCCAGATTTTCTTTAATAGTTCTGTAGTTTTTCTGTAGAAACTCCAACTGGAAGTTGGTCCTATGACTACTTGGGACTAGTTCCAGGCATTGATTAAAAAGTGTTTTCAAGCTGCTTTGCTGCCTAGTAATCCTCATCAGTTACCTTCACTCTCCTCCCCTCCCACCCACACACAGACACGTACTTCCTGTGTTTTCTAAGACTACGCTCACCGAATCTTCCAGAGTCCATGATGAGGTTTCAGTTGAGCTTCCTCCAGCTGAGAGGGCATTTAATATGGCATCGGGCTAATTAGTTCACTATCTTAAAAGAGGAAGTTTTCCAACTGAATCTTGAAGGGGCACTTCACACTTGTCAATTTTTCTCTTGTTATCTTTCCACCGCTGATAGGTACAGTGATCTCTCTCATTACTGGAAGGTGAGAGATAAAGGAGGATAAAGAAAGTGCTCTCTCTTGTGATTCCACTTCAATACATTCTTAGATGCTAGTAGACGTGCATCTGCATTTTGTTTGATCAACAGCGTTGCCTCATACATTCTTGGGATGAGAGAACCATAAATCAAGGCTGAGGTCTATTCCCACAAGAATGAAAAGGGCAGGACGCTCTTCAGAAAGACAAGAAACACCAAACTATTTACATTTTAAAAAATATATTGCACATTTGTAAAAAATAGTTGAACCTGTTTAAGACAGCAAGACCTATTTGCCCTACTTGCGTGAGAGGACTCACTAATGCTAGGTGAGCAGGACTTGGCACAACACTAGTAAAAACCATATGCATAATAATTAGATTCACATTTATGTAATATATTTTAAAATGTTTTTTCTTTGTTTGAAATTTCTTCACTGTATGTATTTTTCTCCTGAAGCCACTGATGACAGACCATCTGAAAAAAAAACAACAACCATTATATAACCATTATGGATTTTCTAACAAATTTTCACAAATAAAATATAAAAAGAGCTACTGGTGCAGGAAGTGAAACCAGATATTATTGGGATAACAGAAACATGGTGGAATAGTAGTCATGACTGGAGTACAGGTATTGATAGGTATGTGCTGTTTAGGAAAGACAGAAATAAAAACAAAGGCGATGGAGTAGCATTTTATATCAGTGATGAAGTAGACTGTAAAGAAATCAGAAGTGATGCAATGGATAAGACAGAGACTGTCTATGCAAAAATCACATTGGGGAAAAAAATTGCTAGAACTTCCCCTGGGATAGTGCTTGGGGTGTGCTACAGACCACTGGGATCTGATTTGGATATGAATAGAGACCTCCTTAATGTTTTTAATGAAGTAAATACTACTGGGAACTGTGATTATGGGAGATTTTAATTTCCCAGATATAAACTGGAAGATTAGTTCTAGTAATAATAATAGGGCTCAGTTTTTCCTGGATGTGATAGCTGACAGATTCCTTCATCAAATAATTGCTGAACCAACAAGAGGGGATGCCATTTTAGATTTGGTATTGATGCATAGCAAGGATCTCATAGAAGAACTGGATGTTGGGGACAGCCTTGGGTTGAGCGACCATGAGCTTATTCAGTTCAAACTAAATGTAAGGATAAATAAAAATAGATTTGTGACTAGGGTCTTTAATTTCAAAAGGGCTAACTTAAAAAAATTAAGGGAATTAGTTGGCAAAGTGGACTGGACTGAAGAACTCATGGATCTAAAGGCAGAGGAGGCTTGGAATTACTTCAAGTTAAAGTTGCAGGAACTATCTGAAGCCTGCATCCCAAGGAAGGGGGAAAGATTCATAGGCAAGAGTTGTAGACCAGATGGATGAGCAAGAATCTCAGACAGGTGATTAAGAGAAAGCAGAAAGCCTACAAGGCGTGGAAGATGGGAGGCCACATTTGGAGCATTGTGTCCAGTTTTGGGCCCCCCATTACAAAAAGGATGTGGAAAAGTTGGAGAGAGTCTAGCGGAGGGCAACAAAAATGATTAGGGGGCTAGAGCACAAGACTTATGAGGAGAGGCTGAAGGAACTAGGCCTGTTTAGTCTGCAGAAGAAAAGAATGAGGGGGATTTGATAGCAGCCTTTAACTACCTGAAAGGGGGTTCCAGGGATGATGGAGCTAGGCTGTTCTCAGTGGTGGTAGATGACAGAACGAGAAGCAACAGTCTCAAGTTGCAGTGGGGGAGGTCTAGGTTGGACATTAGGAAAAAGTTTTTCACTAGGAGGGTGGTGAAGCATTGGAATGGGTTACTTAGGGAGGTGGTGGCATCTCCATCTTTAGAGATTTTTAAGCTGTGGCTTGACAAAAGCCTCACTGGGATTATTTAGCTGAGCTTTGAGCAAGGGATTGGACTAGATGACCTCCTGAGGTCCCTTCCAACTCTAATATTCTATTATTCTATTCTAAGATGGGAGGAATCAGCAAGGAAAGATATCTCTTGGAGGTCAGAACATGTAGAGACAAAGTGAGAAATGTCAAAAGCCAAGTAAAGATGGACCTTGCAAAGGGAATTAAAACCAATAGTAAAAGATTCTTTACCCATATAAATAGGAAGAAAACAAAGAAATAAGAAGTGGAACCTCTAAGCACTGAGGATGGGGTGGAGGTTAAGGATAATCTAGGCATGGTCCAATATCTAAACAAATACTTTGCCTCAGTTTTTAATGATGCTAATGAAGAGCTTAGGAATAGTGGCAGGGGGCTAATGGGTTTGAGGATATTGGAGGTAGAAATTACCACAACCGAGGTAGAAGCCAAACTCAAACTGCTTAATGGGACTAAATCGGAGGGCCCAGATAATCTCCATCCAAGGATATTAAAGGAACTGGTATGTGAAATTGCAAGCCCATTAGCAAGGATTTTTAATGAATCTGTAAACTCAGGGGTTGTACTGCATGACTGGAGAATTGCTAACATAGTTCCTATTTTTAAGAAAGGGAAAAAAAGCAATCCAGGTAATTAAGGGCCTGTTAGTTTGACCTCAGTAGTATGCAAGGTGTTGGAAAAAATCGTGAAAGAGAAAGTAGTTAAGGACATCATGTTTAACAGTAATTGGGACAAAATACAACATGGCTTTACAAAAAGTAGATCATGCCAGACCAACCTGATCTTTTTTGAGAAGATAACATTTTTTTAGACAAAGGGTATGCTGTGGATCTAATTTACCTAGATTTCAGTAAGGTATTTGATACAGTTCCACATGGAGAATTATTAGTTAAATTGGAAAAGATGGTGATTAATATGAAAATTAGAAGGTGGATAAGGAACTGGTTAAAGGAGAGACTACAAGTTATAGTGAAAGGTGAACTGTCAGGCTGGAGGCAGGTTACTAGTGGAGCTCCCCAGGGATCAGTATTGGGACCAATCTTATTTAACCTTTTTATTACTGACCTTGGCACAAAAAGTGGGAATGTGCTAATAAAGTTTGTGGACAACACAACGTTGGGAGGTATTGCTAATACACTGAAAGATCGAGATATCATACAAGATATGGATGACCTTATAAACTGGAGTAATAGAAATAGGATGAAATTTAACAGTGGAAAGTGCAAGGTCATACACTTAGGGACTAATAACAGGAACTTTTGCTATAAGCTGGGGACGCATTGGTTGGAAGTAACAGAGGAAGAGAAGGACCTAGGCTTATTGGTTGATCACAGGATGACTATGAGCCACCAATGTGATGTGTCTGTTAAAAAAGCTAATGCAGTTTTAGGATGCATCAGGTGAGGTAATTCCAGTAGAGATAGAGAGATGTTAGTACCATTATACAAGGCATTGGTCAGACCTCATTTGGAATACTGTGTACAGTTCTGGTCTCCCATGTTTAAGAAAGATGGCTTAAAGACTGAACTTGATAAGTTTATGGAAGGGATGGTATGATGGGAGAGCCTAATTTGTCACTTGACCGATTTCAGGTTACTAGCGATAAATATGCCCAATGGCCTGTGAAAGGATGTTAGATGGGGTGGGTTCTGAGTTACTACAGAAAATTCTTTCTGAGTGTCTGGCTGGTGAGTCTTGCCCACATGCTCAGGGTTTAACTGATCGCCGTATTTGGGGTCAGGAAGGAATTTTCCCCATGGCAGATTGGCATAGGCATTGGCGGTTTTTTGCCTTCCTCTGTAGTCTTTGCCTACCTTGAAGTCTTTAAATCATTATTTGAGGACTTCAGCAACTCAGACTTAGGTTAGGGGTCTATTACAGGAGTGGGTGGGTAAGGTTCTGTGGCCTGCATTATGCAGGAGGTCAGACTAGATGATCATAATGGTCCCTTCTGACCTTATAGTCTATGAGTCTATAAAAATGATGACAGGCCAGCAGTTGGACCTGATAGTAAGTAATATTCGCTTGAGAACATTAAGCATATATATAAGGGTTTACAGGACTGGGACCTATGTCACATAGATAATTGTGGATCATATTATCATAGATAATTATCATAGATAATAATAATCAAAGATAAAAATAATCATAGATAATAATTATCATAGTTAATTGTGGAAATTCTGTAGGTCTGCATTTTACTGACATAACTGTACTATTACTGTCTAGGATATTAGAGCCAGCTGAATTGCATATCAAGTCAGAGCCTGACCTTGCCTGATGCCAAAATTTTCAAACCTGAGTGCCCTTATTTACGCATGTAAATGGCCTTATTTTCAAACGTGCTGAGTGCTTGCAGCTTTCAATGGAAGCTGCTTAGTCTCAGCTCCTTTGAATATCAAACCACAGGCCACTTATTTTTAGGTGCCTAAAAATAGGCTTAGATGCCTAACTTTAGTCACCTAAGTGAAAATTATGGCTAGAGTGCCTATTCAGGGGGATGTGCATCCTCCTATCCTATGCACTCAGCACTTTCCAGGATCAGGCCAGGATCAGGCCTTTAGTTCTATGATCTATAGTGCATATTTTATTTTCATAGATTAATTGTGTCAGTGGTCCTCAGAGATGAGTGTCAAAGGAAATTCCTATTTTACTTTATTCTTTGAGTCCAGTGAGCTGACAATTTTCTGACAGCCAAAGTGTATCTGTCAGCAGCAAGCACTAGCTAAGGTGCAGCATGTTCTTGCTCGAGGAGCAGTAAAGAGTGCCAATAAGAGTGTTGCAAAAGTTCCCCCCATATAGTCTGCCCTGCAATTCCAAGACGGCCTATGCACATAGCCAGTATCGTTCAGCTACTATCAGCCTTGCACAGCTACCTAAGTTAAGGGCACATATTATGGGCTGGAAGGTGGTCATGCCTAGTGGTGAAAGCAGGAGCCAAGAACTGGAGATCAGAGATTGTGACAGTTGGGAGGCAAATCAAGGGTTAATGCTAGAGTTAGTAGCCCATGGTCAGGGGTAGAAGCAGGGATCTGGAACAAGCCAGGAGGGCAGGAACCAGGAACAGAACAGGACAAGAAGGCAGGAGTCAGGGGTCAGGTGAGAAGGCAGGGTCTGATGTAGCAGCCAGCCACAGATTCACTTAGTTGCTCAAATAACTTCCTGTACCTCCTTCTGTCTCAAATAGTGAATCTGAGTCAATCATAGAAGCTGGATGTCTCCTCCAATTGGGAGCTTTGTGGACTGTGCCTATAATGAGCTGGGTTACCAGATGGTGACTGTGGTCTGAAGACTGCTGGGAGTCCCGTAATCTCTCGTAACAGGTTCCATTAATAAATTCTAAGGTCAAGTGTGAAAACTGATCATCTAGTCTGACCTCCTGCATCACACAGGCTGTAGGACTTCCCTGAAATAAGGACAGGGTTGTGCTCTTGGCTAGTGATAGTCTAGACAAGGGGCAGAGGCACATGCATTCTTTCCATTATCAACACTGGGAAAGCAGTTGCTTTTGTCCAGAATACTTGTTGTTGCAATTAAATAAAGATTCCAAGGCACCAGGTAACCTTTCATTTGAAGTTCTGATATGGAAGAAGGGGTGCAAGACAAATTATAGCAAGGTGGTTCTCAGCCTTTTTAAGTCAAGACCACAGGTAAAATTTTCAACAATGCCTAAGTGATCTAGGCATCTAAATCCCATTGACATTAATGGGACTGAGGTCTGCTCTACACTAGAAAATTGGTTGGTTTTACTATGTTGGTCATGGGTGTGAAACATCTACATCCCTGAGTGGTGTAGTAAAACTGACCTAAGTCCCTGTATAGACGGTGCTAGGTCAATGGAAGAATTCTTCTATCAACCTAGCTACCGTCTGTCAAGGAGGTGAATTAATTACACACATTTAATTTGATAAAGGCAGAAAAATAACTAGTATGTTTATACAATGAATGGTCCTGTTGTGGGAAATAAATTAGCATGTCATACAAGTAAATGGAACTACTCGTGTTTCATTTACCCTTGGCCATGTCTAACCCAATGTGGCATTTTAAACAAAAAGGCACAGCTGTGCCACTGTAGTGTTTTAAGTGTAGACAAGCCCCATACCACCTAGGTCACTTAGGTGTTTTTGGAAATTTCATCCTCCATCTTGTTTAGTAGATAGCACCTGCTGTTTCCCTATATCCTCCTCATGCTGCCCCTGGCAAAGTTGCCAACATTTCTCCTTTTTTATATCCACTTTCTCTCTGCATTCTTTTTTCTTCCTCACTTTGTATTTTTTCTGTATACTTTTTAATTATTACCTACTCCTCTTCATTCCCACACTCTCCAGCAGGTTACATACCACTCAGGGTGGGAACCCATTGCTGGGTTTATGGGACTAGGTACATTTTCTTGTCACTGAACTGAGTGCCAGAGGGGAGGAGAAGATTGAATGAGCTGCAGTCTGAATCTGCTGCTCCGTACAGGAGCTGATACCATGTCTAGCTTCATCACTGGAGCAGATAGGGAAGGCAAGTTACTGTCAAGGAGCCATCCATCACTGGAGCAGAAGGTGCAAAGTGGGATGAATCTGCAGTTTGCCCCACTACACTCTTCCTCTCCTTTACCCTGGGTCTCCCACCCCATCTAACTGATTAGACACATTGCTCTGGGCTCAGTCTAGCTCCACTGAGTCAGTGGGAGTTTTGCCATTTGCTCAAGTGGGAGCAGTCTCAGGCCTGTGTGAGGACTTCAGAGTGTAACATATTTTTCTGTGGAAAGCATTCAATATCTTTAGGAGAACCCAATACTCTTAAAATGGCATGTAACCATTCCTAGATGGCATCAGTTTCTGAGATGCCATCATGTATGCACAGAATCCTTTATATATCAGTTTCAGTGACTTCTATTGAATTGTCATTCCTTTTTTTTTAAATGCCACATTGGGTTAGATATGGCCATGGGTAAATGAAACATGATTAGTTCTATTTACTTGTATGACATGCTAATTTATTTCCCACAACAAGACCATTCATTGTACAAACATACTAGTTATTTTTCTGCCTTTAATCAAATTAAATGTGTTGTAAACCAAGATAAATTTATAATTGTTATAATTGGGTTACAAAGCTTGTATTTTGTGGTAGATTTTGTTCAGAAAGACCTAAAACATCCCTGTCAAATTGATCAGATGCCCAAATAATCTAATGCACAGACAAGTTTTAAAATGTTAGGCTTTTACATTTATTTATGACGAATGTGTTAGAAATCTTTATTGAGCTGGTTCTTAGTGATGATCTCAATTTACATTCAATTAATTTATGTATTTACACTTTTAAATACAATGTATTTGAATTGAAACACTGATGTCATGGAAGCTTTTGCAGAGCACTGAGCATCATAGTGATGATCTTTCACACGGCATATATGGGGGTTCTCTTCTGTGTGAATCAAATCCACCCAGCTAAAGCTGAGTACAAAATGAACAAAGTCAAAGTATCACATGAAAAACTAACTTAGGTTACATTATAGCAGCCATGACGAAATGTTTAATGGGCAAAACCCTGTACTGTCTGTAATATCCAGTAAATGTATAGATTAATGAGGTACCACTTGAAGAGTACAGTCCCTGTAGATCCAAAAGACCTAGTTGTCTGCATGAGATGTTGCTCTAAATGTGCAACCTGGCTCTACTGCGATGGCTGAGGAGTTTATCCAACTACTCAGGGCTCTACAGCTGCATTATTAAATCCCATATGCACATTTTTTGCTTTGACAGGGGTTCCTGACATACACAGCGTTGTCATACACAGTGTTTCTATAACACCATTGCTCTTACCAGACATAATATGGAAAACATTTTTGTGATGAGGAACAAACAGTCTAAATTAGACAAGAACATCAGGAAGGATATAGGAGAAAGTGATATCGCATGAATTCCTGTAATTTTATTAATGCTGGTTAGATTGACTATGTGTTGTGTCGGTGGCAGAACTTATATATATATAGTTTTAATATGTAATGACAATGATTTGATGATAATTTTGGACTATGAGAGTATGTGGAGAAGGCTAATGTTGGGAGGTGAGCTGAAGGAACTGAGGGCCTGATTTTCATTTAAACTAAGATTCTTTTACACCACTCTCGCATTGTTAAGGGGTCTGGAAGTGGATGTAAATAGTGTTCAATAGTCCTAGGAAAACCCAGCTCTCCTAAAATGGAGATGGTATTTCGACCCACTTTAAGGCCGCTTTATACTGCCAGAGTAGTGAAAAAGGTGCCTGAATGTAAGCAATAATCAGGTCCTGATTTTTTAGTAGGGATCTGAAGGTGTGATGCCCTGAATCAGAGATGATGTTCTAGGTACAACGAAAAAGGTGCAGAGATACCACTGGGATGAGGTGACAAAGGGTTCTAACTCATCTAACAGTGATGTGATGATTCAGAGTGATACAATGCAGTCCATCCTCAGTTTAACTTCTCACTAGAAGAACTATGTTTTGGTTCTCCTCCAAATTAAATGTCACCTTGCCATCACACTCTCAATGGAATATTTCTGAAATTGATGTAGAAATATTGGAAAATGTCACCTTGGAAGATCAGCAATGATCAAGCTCCTCTCTATTGATCTCAGAGGATCAGTTTTTGCTATTTCAAGCACTTCAACAACAATACAGCCTACCTGATCCAACTGCATGCTACAGCGTAAGCAAATCTTGAAGGACATGTTTTGTCCTGATGTGCTGGGATCACCAGAGACTCCAGAATTGTTGATGTGGAGAGTACTCCTTAGGGTCACCTGACCAGCTTCAGCCTTTTAAAAACTTCAGGCCCAGAAGACCCCCCTAAATTAGTTTGCCTGAGCCAGGTCTGGAACAAAGATTTGTGTATACCCTCGAGCCGTAGCCAAGGTGGAAGTGATTTGCAAAACTTTAAAAACTCAACTACTGATCTGTAATTAAAGCTGATCCAGCAGAAAATTATACTTTGTTCACGTTGGTCCCCTCATAGGTTACAGCACCTGGACTTTGCCAAAACAGACTGTTGCTGGAGATGTGGGTCTCCTGGAGCCTATTGGCTCACATCTTTGGGACAGTCCCAGGATACAATCCTTTTTGCTAGAAGATCAGAAGATTAAAATGATAATTGCTATCTCCTTAAAAATTACTTCCCAGAACTGTGTTTTGGGATATATCCCATTATCTTGGAAACTCTTCAATTCACAGAAAAACTGGTTCACTAGAGCTGTGCTTGTGGCCAAATGAGTCATATTGGTTAGGTGGAGAAGAAGATTGTCTCCAGAGATAGAAGCTTGACATAGTAACTTGGTTGACTTGACAACTACAGAGTGGGTAATGTTTTGGAGAAGAGGGCCCTCGGACAAATTTAAGAAATTCTGTTTTGATTTTTTAGAAACTTTTGATTAATTCCTAGTGGATGGAAACTGGGATATCGCTCTCCTTTCCCCTTTCTGCCCTCCTTTCCTTTCCCTCCCCTCCCTTCCCATTTCTTTACTTTGTTGGTTGTTTCTTTTTTCTATTCTCCCCTTTTTTATATATATATAACATTTTTAAAATGTATTTAGGTATTTTTTAAATGATCATGTTTATTTTTCCATCTTTATACTAGCAGTGCATGCTTTGAAACTGCACTTATGCTCAGGATTCTCAAAAAAAGGGGCTGATACTGTTATGACTAAGGTGGTGAAGAAGTGCAGTATTGAAATGAACGCTTGATATGAAACTCTCAGTAAGAGTTAAACGTGGGATGTAGCTAAAGAACTCCATAATACACAAATGGATGTGATTAATGATCCATTTAAGACACTTGGATGAAGAAGCTGACTCTGACAGTCAGAATCCAGACACCCCAACTCTGGGTCTGAACTCCAAAGAGTAAGCAAGTGAACCAACTGATTGTATACAATGGTATTATGTATAAAATATAGAGTAAAGTCTTATATGAGAGCTTGTAATGTTCTGAACTTGATGGTCATTATGAGACATGTATACAGACTGTGGTTCTGACTCTATGTATTTATATAGAGCACTATGCTCATGACCTGTACTACAATTTCAAATACACCTCACAACAAGGAGGGCTCCTCCCAAGGCAGATGTTTACAAAATAACAGATGCAAGTAACTACAAGGTACAACCCAGGAAAGGACAAATGATGGACCATTCAGTTAATGGGAAGACACTGAGACATCCTGACTACCAAGTCAAGAGGGAATTTCCCCCACAGAACCTCAGCCACCCACTCCTGTAATAAAGCTCTAACCTATGACTGAGTTATTAAAATCTTCAAATCATGGTTTAAAGGTACAGAGAAGCCACCCGCAACTGAGCCATGCCCCATGCTACAGAGGAAGGCAAAAAAACCCCAAAGCCTTTGCCAAACTGCCCTGGGGGAAAATTCCTTCCTGAGCCCAAATATGTGATTAGCTAAACCCTGAGGATGTGGACAAGACCCACCAGCCACCCACCCAAGAAAGAATTCTCTGTAATAACTCAGAACCCACCCCATCTAACATCCTTTCACAGGCCATTGGCATATCTACTGCCAGTAGGGAAGGGGCTTGAAATGAAAGACATCTAGAAACGAGGGACCACTTCAAAGACAAGGGGACTGTCTGTGAACGCAGGGTCCCACCAAGGTGCTAGGGAGCACAGTGGAAACCTGTTCAGGAGCAATAAGTAACTTGTATTAGAAAAGGGGATTATGTCATAAAGAAGTATAAAACCCGAAGTTGCATCTATATGTTTGCTTGCTGTGTAACTTGTATGCGTTTGTGCTTCCTTACGATTTAATCTTTGAATCTGATTTTTCCAGTGCTTAATTTGTGCTGGGGCTTGCCAGGGCTGAGCTTCAGCACCTCTGGGCTTGCAGCATCATTTATAAATGCAAAAAAAAAAAAAAAAAAGTGTCTTGAGCCTTGGCACCTCTTTCATTACAAATTAAGTGCTGGATTTTTCTATTAAATAAACTGGTTTTTTTATTTTTACCTTTGCAGGTCTCCATCGTGCAAACTGTGTGCAGTGTGTGCACACCAAAGTGAGCTGATAAGTGCAGTGCAGTGGAGAATCAGTGCTGGTGTGTGTGTGGGAAACAGACAGAAGAGTGCGTACTAGAAAGTAATGCTGAGACATAAGTACTTGTGTTGATGAAGTTGTGACTGTACAAATGGCTTTTTGAAATTTTGCTGTTACTTTAGCTATCTTTGTCCAAGATGCCTAGGAAGTTTTATAGAGTTTGTGAATAGACTAGACTAGAAGAGAACGTCCTGATTCTCCACTTACTTCTCCCTCAGCAAGGAGCCAGCCTAGTTCAAAAGTCCCATATTCTCCTTTGACTTCTTAGAATCCCAGACAATATTATTACAACCGAAATAGTGAAGGCTATTTCTTCATGATTCAACCATGCTGAATTGGAACAATGTCTTGTATCCTCAGTCCACTCTTTAAGCTGTACTCCTTCATTTCTGCTGCCAAATACTCTGCTGCCAAAGCTTCCATTATAAGCCTTGCAGAATAAATCCAACTAAAGGATGCAAATACCATCCATTGCAAACTAAAATTTCAAAACAAAGTGATAGAGTGCCTGAGCCCAGAAATCTTGACTTGGCTGAGAGCATATGTCTGCAGTTAAAGGGAAATGTCTTTATTTAGATCTCTGCTTATTCATAGATTCTAAGGCCAGAAGGGACTACAGTGCTAATCTAGTCTGACCTCGTATATAGCACAGGTCTCAGAATGTCCCCAAAATAATTCCTAGAGCATATCTTTTAGACAAACATCCAATCCTGATGTAAAAATTGTAAGTGATGGAGAATCTACTATGATCCTTGATAGACTGTTTCAATTGTTACCTAGTCGGACTTAAAATTTTACATCTTATTTCTATTCTGAATTTGTCCAGCTTCAAAATTCCAGAGGTTGAATTGTGTTATACTTTTCTCTGTTAGATTGAAGAGCCAATTAAATATTTGTTCCCCATGTAGGTATTCAAAGACTAATGAAGTCACCCTTAGCCTTTTCTTTATTAAACTAACTAAATTGAGCTCCTTGAGTCTATCATAAAGCATGTTTTCTAATCCTTAAATCATCCCCATGGCTCTTTTCTGAACCCTCTCTAATTAATCAACATCCTTCTTGAAATGTGGAAATTGTTTACAGCTTCTTCAAAATATAAGAAGGTTTCTCTGTGTTAGCAGAGTCCTCCATTGTTGAATCCTGTTGAATCTCTGCTGTGGTGGAAGCAGGAGACAGCCAGGTCGCCAAATCTTGCAGAAGTTTCGTAGGGACCCTCAAATAGCTTTACATCAAAGAGGCTCTTCTATTTTTACTGTAGATACTTCAATAACGCCAGACAATTGGGATCCTCAGATTTATACACAATGATATATCTTTAATTACTGACACAGTTACCTCTGCTGATATATAGAGTACATTGTTCAATCCAGGGAACTCTTCATCTCCTCATTCACATATTGTAGTCATTTCTTTTTGCTGGAGAAGACTGTTGTTTCATCTACCATAGCTGTATGTTGCTTTTCTTCAGAAATATTTCTTATGATTTTAAGAGCCATGATTTCCTTTCTCTCATTTTGAACAATTGGATTGTAAATTTGTCTTGACTTTTTCAGCTGATATATCAGAACCCTATTTTACCTGCAAAAAACCCCAAAACAGTTGAATAAAGTTGCAGCCAATCTCTTCACTTAAGGGCTTTGTCCTTTGGGATGGTGTCCACCCCACACAAGACCTGAACAGCTTACGGTGACTAGGTGGATAATGTATATTACTTAGTATTTTCAGTAGGATCTTCCTGCTTTCGTCTTTCTTCTGAAAGTACTAAAAACCTAGCATATCAAGATGATGGCGCCACTGATTAATAAGGCAGGCACAGTATTGGAGTAGCAACCAGAATGCAACAGGAGGAAACATGAGCTACATATACTTATTGCTAAGGGCAATAAGTGACATAACTTGACATGCCAAGACACTATTCAAATTAACTCTATCCTAAGAAATATTCTTGAAACTGTTTACAAAACCCCCCACAATATTAATTTAAAAAAAAATCATCCAAATCAGATGCTATATTTCAGGACATAAAATACATAGTGTTAAATGCATCACCAGGCATTTGTTTCCTCTGTCCAAGATGTATTCTCCATGCAAAAGCATTGGCTTCAATTTTGAAGAACTACCTGGAACTGTGTGTATCTTGGGAGATTGTGAAAGATGCAGTGAAAGATTCTGAAATGAGAAGTCAAATTAGTGGCGTAGTAGCTCAAACGGAAAAGTTTCACTTCCTCTTTGGTAGTGAACTAGTTCAGAAAGTGCTAAGCATGGAACAATCTGTTCCAAATTCTTCAGTCTAATATAACTCATTTAATTCACATCAGTCCATCCAATCAGCTGAAAGCTATAGCTTATACTGAGAACAAATTCACCAGAAAAGTTTAGAATTGGAGATAGTTGACAGGCCTGAGCTTCCAAAGAAGAGAGAAATTCCCAAGAAAATGCTAATAGGGACAGGTGAACCCAGCTACTCATATTAAGCACAAGAATTTTGTAAATACATCTACTATGAAATTATTGATTTTAGAATGTCCAGTATTCAATGAAATTTTAACAGGCTACAAAATTATTCAAAATCCTGAAACTCATAATAAGTCCAAACCTAACAAACACAAGTTCAAGATGTGCTTCAGGTATATGGTTCTAAATTTGACTATGATTGACTGATTACTCAGCTTCATCTGTTGCAAACCAACTCACCTTACAGAAAGATCACTGAAGTCAGTACTGAAGTATCTCAGTTCATTCAGCCAGCCTGAACATCAGCTGTTTTCCAAAGTGGTGAAGTAGATACAATTATCTTGTTGGTGCAGCAATCAATGCTGTAAATGAGGGTAATTTTGGTGCTCTACGTTGTATTAAAACATGGCTTCAGTCCACAATGGGACAATCATGGCTCAGCTGGTGTATGATTTTACATATACATCAGTACAAAAGTGATGATTCACAGCTTACTGCTCATGCAGAAGAATTCATTGTAGGAAACCCAGAGTGAAGATCATTGTTTGGAATGTTTTCAGATCTGTAAGTTGTTCTTTTTTCCTTGTGTTTAAAAAAAAGTAATACCTTCAATGAGTAGTTTTGTATCATTTGTACCAATAAATTAACCTACTTTTTAAAAAGTTGAGCTATTTCCTTAATTAATACAATCCCTAAATTTTGGGGGGAGCTAATGCACCCCCCAAAGACCCCATTCTACACCCATGTGGACTATATATTTCTGCAGGTACAGCATAAATACTTCCTACTCAAAGTTGGTGCTAAATAGCATTGTGGTGTAAAAAGCTTAATTAATCTCTTTGAATTAATATTGCAAATACAAAATACTGTATGCTATGAATTTTTTTAAAATATTTTAAATGTACCTCAAATGTTTTCATATTCACAATATACTTGTTTCATTCATGAAGCACTTCTAAACACATTGCTAGTAGAGCAAGCCAATCACCACCCATGTCTTATGTACATCACACGTGTTAATATATCCCAGAATATTAGCCTTCTTCACAACTGCATCATATTGTTGGCTTATGTTCAATTTGTGGTACACTATAACACCCAGTTATTCCCCACTTTGGATTTATACATTTGATTTTTCCTTCCTAAGTGAAGTATTTTGCATTTTGTCTTTATTGAATTTCATTTTGTTGATTTCAGATCAATTCTCCAATTTGTCAAGGTTACTTTGAATTTTAATCCTGTCCTCCAAAATGCTTGTAACCCCTTCCAGTTTGGTGTCATCTATGACTTTTATAAGCATCCTCTCCATTGCATTATCCAAGTCATTAATGAAAGTGTTGAAGAGTACCAGACCCGAGACAGACTGCTGCAGGGCCCCATTAGATACATCCTCCCAGTTTGACAGCAAATCATTGACAAACTCCCTGAATATGATCTTACAACCATTTTTGCACCCATTTTATGGTAATTTAATCTAGCCCACATTTCCCTAGTTTAGTTATGAGACTGTCATATAGGACAGTGTCAAAAGCCTTAATAAAAATCCAGATAAATCATATCTACTGCTTCCCCCATCCACTAGGCCAGTAACCATGTCAAAGAAGGAAATTAGGTTGGTTTGGTATGATTTATTCTGGACATATCCAAGTTGGCTTTTTCTTATAACCATATTATCCTATAGGTGCTTACAAACTGGTTGTTTAATAATTTGTTCTGGTATTTTTCCAGTTACCGAAGTTAGGTTGACTGTTCTATAACTTTTCAGGTCCTCTTTGTTCCCCTTTGTAAAGATAGCTACTATGTTTGCCCTTCTCCAGTGCTCTAGGAATTCATCTGTTCTCCAGAAGTTCTCAAAGACAATTGTTAAGGGTTCCAAAATTCCTTCAGTTAGTTCCTTAAGTATCCAAGGGTGAATTTCATCAGGCCCTGCCAACTTGATTATAGCTAACTTATCTAAATATTCTTTAACCTGTTCTTTCCCTATTCTGGCTTGTATTCCTCCTCCTTGTTAATATTGTGTTGAGTATCTGATCACTGTTAACCTTTTAGTGAAGATTGACTTGAAATAGGCATTAAACCTCAGCTTTCTTCTCCAGTTGGGCACCCAAAAATTAGAGGCACTCAAAATCACTACTCAATTCTGGAAACCTTGGCCAATCTCTCTTTCTTGTAAGCTGAGCACATGCAATATGGAAGTCGCTGAGAGGCATCATGGAACCCCCAGTGCCACTTTTTGGCAATCACCCTATGCATCGCATAACACACCATCTTTTCAGAGCAGTTAGTTTTCAATCTGTAGTGCAGGGAATGGAATTTACTACAACTTCTCATTTTAACTGGGGCAAAGGAAGAACAAGAAGCATGAAAAAGCAAACAAAAAACCAGTGAATCTCTATGAGCTTTACACAGTGTCTAAAGCTTTCTCAGTTTTTTTTTTTTTTTTTTAGTATGTGTGTTTAGAAAAATCTGCAGTTATTTAACCATCTTGTTGTGTGTTAACAATTAGGTCAACCCACTAAGTAAAGCACAGTACATGTGTGAGACTCCCTCTAATCAACCACTGGCTGCAGATCGTATTTTAGGAATTAGCTAGGTAGAATAGAATGTCCTTCTAGGCATGTGCTACTTTGAAACCTTAGTCTGCATAAGTCATTTAAAACCTCCTTTGGCTACAGTTGAAAAGGGAGCTAAATCTACTGCTGTGATTTCAGCATTAACTTTTTCTAACCACTTGCAAGACTGTAAGAGTGGAATTTTCAGTGGTTTTCTCTCCTCCCTCTCACTCCCCTTAATATCTTTTTAATGTTGAATGATTAATTGCCTTTCCAACAACTAAGACTATACTGTTTTTTCTACTCTTTTCAGACTGTTCCAGCTTTTGAGCTGTCAAGCATTATTTGGACTTTCGAGAGGGAACAGATCTAGAATACTTTTAATTTGACTATTTTTATTCGCTATATGCATATAGCTCCTATTGTTGCTTTAAGCAAAGATGAATAAAACAACAAAAACATCAGGCTACATGTGTGTAAGCTTTGCTGACTTCAGGATTATGGCCAAATGCAGTTAGGTATACCACATTGCTAGCCAAACTGCTACTTTCTTAATGCCAACCTGAAAAGCACCTTCGTAAGAACATGTTTTTGGCTCTCACACAAAAACTCACTGCAGCCAGCCCAGTGGCAAACAGTCTGTGGAAACCTTTTGCTTTGTGGGTTTCTCCACATGGGGAAACTGAACAGAATAACTATTGCAGAATAAACAATTCTGCTCTAGCTATTTGAGAATAACTCCCTATCTGGAAACTCTGCTCTGGACACTCACTTTATTCCTGGATAATTAGTGTGCTTTGTGAACACAGTAGTTATTCTGTAATAAAGTGACTTTTACTCTAGAATAAAGTGTCCACATGGGTACACACAGGGAGCTATCCCAGAAGAGCTGTTGTGGTGCAATGGCTTCTGCAATAACTATTCTGGTCAATTTCCCAGTGTCCCCCATGTAGACAAGTAGTATTATATGAGAGGAACTTCTGCTTTTCAGACAAAAAGTGAAACAATGTGTAACTCTGTACCTATCCTATTCAGCAGGATCAGCATGTGATCATACAGCAAAAAATGCCAATGGGGGTTCCATGTCTGCCACTTCGTGACTTCCACATCATATGTGCTCAACTTAAAAGTTAAAAAAACAAACCAAAAACTATTTTTTCTTTTTTAAAAATAGGAACAATATTAGCAATTCTCCAGTCATAGGGTACGACCCCTGAGTTTACATATTCATTAAAAATCCTTTATTGGATTTGTAATTTAATGTGCCAGTTCCTTTAATATTCTTAGATGGAGATTATCCAGGGCCCCCAATTTAGTCCCATTAAGATGGTTTTTGTCCACTTCAGATGTGGTGATTTCTACCTCCATATCCTCATTCCCGTTAGTCACTGAGAGGTAGCTTTCCTTGCTGATCCCTCCCATGCCTTGTAGGCTTTCCACGTTCTCTAAAATCACCTATTTAAAATGCTTGCTCATCCAGCTTGGTCTGTAACCCTTCCCTATGAATTTTTCTATTGCTTGGGATGCAGGCCACAGATACTTCTGCAACTTTGACTTAAACTAATTGCAAGCCTCCTCCACATTCAGATTCTTGATTTCTTCAGTCCAGTTCACTTGCCTAACTAATTCCCTTAATTTTTTTAAGTTAGCTCTTTGGAAATCAAGGACTCTTGTTACATATCTATCTCTGTTTATCCTTCCATTTAGTTTAAATTGAATTAGCTCATGATCACTTGAATCAAGGTTGTCCTCTACAACCAGTTCTTCTAGGAGGTCCTCACTACTGACCAATACCAAATCTAAAATGGCATCATCTCTTGTTGGGTCAGCAACTATTTGGTGAAGAAATTTGTCAGCTATCACACCCAGGAAAATCTGGGCACTACTATTATTAGAAGCACTTGGCCTCCAGCCTATATTTGGGAAGTTAAAGTCTCCCATAATCACACAATTCCCATTAATATTTATTTCTTTAAACACATTAAAGAGGTCTCTATCCATTTCAAAATTGGACCCCAGTGGTCTGTATCACACCCTAAGAACTATATCATGGGCATGTCTAGTAGCATTCTTCCCTAAGGTGATTTTGGGCTTTGGCCCAAACAGACTCAATCATATCCATTCCATCATTTCTCAGTTCTTTAGTCTACCTCATCATTAATATACAATGCTACTCCACCAGCTTTACCTTTTTTCTGTCTTTCCTGAATAACACATACCCTTCAGTACCTTTACTCCAGTCATGACGTCTATTCCACCATGTTTCTGTTATCCCTGTAATATCTGGCTTTACTTCCTGCCCCAGTAGTTCTAGTTCCTCCATTTTGTTACTCAGACTCCTTGCATTGGTGTACAAACATCTTAGCTGTCACTGCCTGGCTTCACCCATGTTCCTTGCCCAATTGGGTACAATTATATTGCCAGTATCACCTACCTGACTGGTATCAGCACTACCCTTCCTCTTAATGTCCATTCTCCTACTCTCTGCTGTTCCTTTTTCTATTGCTGTATCCTTTCTCACTTGCCTTTCTTTCCTCTCAATGTTAAAATTAGGCATGGAGATTACATGAGCATCTCCCAATAGTCTCCCCTAAATTCCAGTTTTAAAGCTCTTTCAATGAGTTGTGCCAGCCTCCATCCCAGAAGTCTATTTCCCTCCTTACTCAGGTGTAGTCCATCCCATAAGAACATGAATGCCTCCCAGTGGTCAAACATCCCAAAGCCCTCCCTATAGCATCACTGCCTGAGCCATGTGTTGATCATCATAATCTTGTTTTGCCATTGTTCTCCTCTAGGGATAGGCAGAATCCCACTGAAGATCACCTGAGTGTACATTTCCTACAAGGTAGCCTGACATGGTCTACCTTAATGTGTTCCAGTGAGAATCTAGTTGTGTCATTTGTTCCGACATGAAGGATAATCAGTGGATTCTTTCCTGCTCCTATTAGGACCCTCTTCAGCCTCAGGCCCACATTCTGTATCTTAGTTCCTGGCAGACAGCCCACCCTTCTGTTCTCCAGATCAGCTTTGATGACAGGCCTGTCTGTTCTTCTGAGTAGGGAATCCCCAGTCACATAGACCTGCCATTTCCTGGTGATGGTGAGTTTCTCCAGCCTTCCTCCTATTCTTTCTGGCTGAAAGTCTACTTGTCTTTTATTCTCCCTTGCAACCTTCTGCAAGTCATTGTCTTGGGGCTCTGAACTCTGGGTATCCCTTCTCCTCTTCTTACAGGACTAGCTGCTTTTCTCTTCTTTGCTCTCCCTCCTTCAGTTACAGCTTGCTGTGCCCCTTTTTCATTTTCCAACTCAGAAAACCTATTCCTGAGCTCTATTTCTCCTGTGCTAGCTGATCTTTTCCTCTGCCTTGATCTCGTAGTGTACCTGGCTGAGGTGAACCCAAGGTAAAACTATAGTTTGCCCTGTCTACACTAGGACTTTAAAATATCTTTGCTATCTTATTGTACAAACATGCTCATATAGAAAATCCCACCAGTAACTCTCTATCTTTTAAATGAAGCATTAACCGCTTGATTCAATGACCCACTGAGACTTCAATGTATGTATGTGGGATCACACCCTAAACTCTTAAAGTTCCCATCAGAGTATCTGTAGGGTCAGTTACCACTAAAATAATGACAATTAGTGGATATGTTGTTACTTAAAAGACACTCCAATCGTATTTGGAGTGTCCATAGTTGCCAACTCCCACAATTGTATTGTGAGTCTTGTGATATTTTGCTTAAAGTTGTAGTTCCTGTACTGAACTGATTACAAGAGAATCTCTGCTTTCTTTAAATGAAACTGTCTCTAAGCCTCCGGGTTGTGGAGAAAACCTTGAAAGCATGAACCCAAAAGGCCAGAAAAGTAGAAAGCAAATAAAAAGAATGGCATATTAAAACCCACTCAAACAAAAAACTATCATGATATTTAAACCCACCCATGACTGAGGTAGTGGTGCAGGGGGCCCCTGCCTAATGATTATAGTCCACGATGGCAGCAGCTCCACCTAGTGGCAACAGTATCACTAGCAGCAGGCCTGCCTAACTGTCACCACTCAAGTGGGAGTAGGGGAACCTAGGCCCATCCTATTCCATCAGCTTCCAACCCAGGGCCCTGTTGGCTGATTCAGCTGCTCACAGGGGTCTGTTGGGTGTTCAGCTTCCTAGGCCACTTCCTGGGGAATGTCACCTTCAGGGTTCCCAGCCCTCATCCCTGCTGCTGGGTGCTAGGTCTCTTCTACTCGCTAGGCGCAGGCAGGCTCCGCTCCGCTCCGCTCCTCCCCGGAAGCCCCCTGGGTATGTCCTCCTCTCGTGCTGATCAGGTCTGGACTGAGCTACTTGGCTGCCTTTTAAACCCCACCAGTCTGAGCATGCTCAGAAAGGGCTCAGAGGCAGGGTGTTCTTAGCTCATAACTGTTCCTTTACCACTTCCTGGTTACTGAGGGGTTTATACACCCCATCATATGACTTTTTGTGGAGGGGCTGACTTACTGTTTTTGATTGCTTGGGGATGACACTGCTGCAGCTGTAATTGCATATGAGAACTGTTAGTATTACAACTAAAAAACTGAGCAGCAGAAAGGCCCATCTCTCAGGGTCTGGTCTTTGCTCTCCCAACAAAGTCATGTAGTCTTTACCTGGGTCTTCAGAATTACTTCATTGCAATAATAGCAAATATTTTATTTATGGGGGGAAAAAAAGCCCCCACATGAAAGCAGACCCATATATGCAGTACACCCATGAGACCATTTATGCTTTTCTAGAAGTCCATGCTGTGTAAATTATAGACAGACCAGAGCTGGGGCAGGACAGAACTGGATCACTCCAGAAGAAGGTCCAGGAGACATTCTACCTCAAACTGAGCCTCATAATTCCTCTAGGGTGTGTAAGTCTTCCCTTAGGATGATGCACTGGGTTCCCTTTTTGTATATGACAATTTGTTCCGCATCCCCCCACCCCTCACTCCTAATACAGAGTGCAATTATTATCTGGCCCTGAATTAGATGTCATCATCAGACTAGTCATTGTGACATCACCAGAAATCCTAAAAGTGTTACATGGTTGCCAGCAATTACAAAATACCAGACTTAGTATATGACCACAGTATCCTGTGACTGCAGAAGCAAAAGGTATGGAAAAATCCAAAAAGGTAACCATATTTCCATGGTAGCTTGTATATGACAGCACTTGTAACCACAGCAATACCTATATTTATACCGTCCAGAGTATTCAGCAAGCAATAGTAATTTAAAAGCATATAGAATAATTAGCATCCAAAATGGGAAACACACACGGTTAAAAGTAAATATATATTATTTCTCATTCCTGACTGCCAGCTGGATGGGCATGACTAGTGGTTCTAACAAGAGACAGGGAACCAGAACTCCTGGGTTCTATTCTCATTGTACCATATACCCTTGGGCAAAATCCTTAGGCCAGCTTTTCAGAAGAGCTAAACACGCTTAGTCTCACCTGAAATCAATGGGTGTTCCATAACTTTAAAAAACTAGGCCCTTTAATTTTTCTGAGCCTTAGGCCTTGTCTATAACAGAAAAGTTGCAGCAATTTACTAGATCAATTTCAAACTGATTTAGTTAAATGGGAGCAATTTCTGCAGTGTAAACAAGGCCTTCATTTACCCATCTGCAATATGATTATAAAACTCACTGTTCCTGCTGAACAGGGTTGCGTCAAAGCTTAGTTGTGTGTCAAGCCCTTTCAAATCCCCAGATGAAAGGCATTAAGTGCTAAGACAATACTGTCTTGTCATATCTATTAGGTCAGTGGGTCCTAGACTATGATCCAAGAACAACTGTTGGTTTGCAGAGAGAGCTTGAAAGTCAGTTAGTTCTGACTCACTTTCTTACCAGCCATGTTTACTGGTATAGAATCATACAACTGTAGGACTGGAAGGGACCTCGAAAGGTCTTCTAGTCCAGTTCCCTGCACTCAAGGAATCTAGTGTCTTCATTACAAAGAAGCACCTAGATAGCTGTAAAACCATCTAGAAATGAGTAGATTATTTTTTTTAAATTCCTATTTTAAACCTCTAGCTCAAAGGACTCCCAATGTGGGTCACTAACCCTCCTTGCACCTTCCTGAAGCATACCAAATTTCAAAGGAATCTAATTAAGCATGTCCATGTTAGAGGACTTAGAAAGCTTGACCTTTAAACAGATGTTATGATAACACAGCCTTAATTACAGTGGCGTGGCAGTGCCACTGTAATTCAGGATGCTGCTGGCAGCTGATCCTTTACTTCCTCATCCAAGTAGTAAATGTCTAAAATAAACTTGGGGTCTCTGTTGTGACGATATGACCTCACCTATTTCTGGTAGAGAAAAGATCTTGGCTGGGACCACTTTGTATCTCACCCTTTGTACATTTGCACATGTAAAAAGTGAGTGTGTTACTACTGGCGTGGGTGAGTGGAGAATTCTGATTTGGTAGTATTTTAGATCCACTTTTCACAGGTGAATAAGGCTATATGAGATGCATGGCAGTGGAGAGGCAGACTCTAGGATTACACCATTGTTTACATTGTTTGCAGCTCCAGCTGCATCCATGCTGAAGGTATGACTATTTGTACACCTGTAGTGCACCTTATATTAGAAGCATAGTAGAAAATCAGCTACTGCACGTACACAGACTGCAAGTGGCAAAAACTTAGAAGTCTATAAACCAAGGGTAAAATCCTGGCCCAGTGAATTGCCACTGATTTCAGTGGGGTGAGGATTTCACCTCAAATGTCCTTGAACTTATCAAAGGCACTTGTAACTTCTTCTAGGGTCTACTCTTCCAGAATAAAAGCCTGATTCCCTGTTCAAACACAGATCAGTGCAGGATGAGGACCTAGCTAGAGCTCATTTTAAAATCCACATGGGAATCCTAGCATTATACTGCAGTGAAATTCCAGGAATGGTTCATTTACCCTAGCAAATGCCAGAAGAGCCTTAATATTTAAGTGCTCAGATACTATGCTGATGAGGAGTATAAAAGTAACTAGACAGAGAGATCAGAGTCTACTGTATTGTTCATTTGAGTCTTGGGTAAAAAAGAGTTTCTTTTGCATGCTCACTAGACCCCTTTAATATGTCATACAATGGCCTGGCCTACACCTAAAATGTAGGCTGACTTAGCTACATCACTCAGGGCTATGAAAAATTTCATGCCCGGTGCAACATAGTTAAATCAACCTAGCCCCCACAGTAGTCGCAGCTAGGTCAGCAGGATTCTTCTGTCGATCTATCTACCACCTCTCAAGGGGGTGGATTTACTACTGCTATGAAAAAACCCTTCCATCGTTGTAGCATGTGTCTACGCTACAGTAGCGTAGCTGCAGCACCACAGCTATGCCACTGTAGCACCTGTAGATATATCCAATGACTTTTGCTGTCTTCACCTGGGGCTTTCCCTCAGCCAGAGACAGAGATACAGCTTTCCATTTCTCTTTCGGTGAGTCAAACAAACAGAATTTAACCCCCACTAGTGAAGGATAAACAAAAAACGGTATGCTGTAGAACAGCTCCAAACAGTTTGGAGACTAATATGAACCTTTGGAATTTAGAAAACTGGGCTGTGAAAGTCCCAAGATTTCTATACTTCCTCTTTTAGGAGAGCTACAAATATCGGACCTGATCTTGAGATGCACTGACTCCCTCTAATTCCCATTGACTTTGAAGTTGAAGGTGCTCGGTACTTTCCACCATATCAGATCACCATAAGAATAGCTTGTCTAGAGGCTGGAACCAGGAAGTTGAGAGGAAGATAAAAAAAGGATGAGGAAAAAAGCTCTTTGTGTATTAAACCTCATTATAGATTTGGTTGGGGTTTGGACAAAGGTTTGGGCTGGTTTTAATTTGATAAGTATTAGTTTGCTGATCCCACTCTATTGAAAGGATGCAGTGTCTTGCCTAGATTTTTAATAACTTTTTTCAACTCATCTTTCATTGTTTGCATACCACACACACCTAAAAAGAGGGGAAACAACTTTCCATGATCCCTTAGAGAATATTTTTTATGTGTCTGAGTTAATTTTGAATGTGTCTGAGGTCTTTGCCAGACAAGAAAATGAACAATTAAATAGGCAACAAGGTGGGACCATCAGGCTGCCAATGAACTCTGCCTTGGAGGCAAGCTGGGGAAGGCTGAGACATTGCACAATGCCAAAGATTTTATGATAGAGTCTAAGTATAGATATAGAAGTGAAATACTTTATAAAAGTATTTTACTTTGGCAGAATAAATTAGCGTACCACATATGACTGAGATGGCAATTTCTTGCAATATCCTGGACAAACGTTGCTGAATTATGGTAAAGTATTTTAGGAGCTCACTGTATTAAAATGCAAATGTTTATATGTCATTGTAGGACTGTATGTAACTTGTCGAGGAGACATGACTAATGTAACCTTGGGAAGTGTTATGAGCTCTTTTAAACAATGGGCAAGAATGAACTGTTAGTTGAGTGGGTTTCTTAGGAGATACTTGTGAGGAGGGGAATTCAAATGACCCACCTCCAGATACATCCTTTTGGCACTCCACTGTGAGCAGAAACCCATTATCTGGCTGATTACCTATGCACAATCTCTCCAAAGACCCAAACTCGATAAAGGCGTGACTCAGATTCATGAGGGTACTTGTGCTGAGCTAACAGCTGTTATGAATATATGATGACAGAAAAACTCTGGGTAGGGCTTGAAGGACTGTTCACAGGCCAGACCCTTTGTTAGAGTCAGAGGGTATCATAGAATCATAAAAGATATGGGTTGGAAGGTACCTCAAGAGGTCATATAGTCTAACCCCCTGCTTAAAGCAGGACCAACCCCAATTAAATCATCCCAGCCAGGGCTTTGTCAAACTACACCTTATAAACCTCTAAGGATAGAGATTCCACCACCTCTCTAGGTAACCCATTCCAGTGCTTCACCACCTCCTAGTGAAAATGTTTTTCCTAATATCCAACCTAGACCACTCCACTGCAACTTGAGACCATTGCTTCTTGTTCTGTCATCTGCTACCACTGAGAACAGCCTAGCTCCATCCTCCCTGGAACCCCCTTTCACTTAGTTAAAGGCTGTTATCAAATCCCCACTCATTCTTATCTTCCGCAGACTAAACAAACCTAGTTCCCTCACTGGTAAGCTTATTAGTAAGGTTAAGGTTCTGTCATGGGTATTTTTAGTAAAAGTCAAGGACAGTCATGGGCAATAAACAAAAATTCATGGAAGCTGTTACCTGTCCTTGACTTTTGCTAAAAATATGTTGGGGGATGGGTGGAAAACAGACCTGTGAGGATTTGCAGTTGCTCTGCTAGGCAGCTGTTCCATGGCCCCAGGCTGGCTAACAGTCAGCTGTTTGGTGGCAGGCCCAGGGCTGAAAGCTACTCCAGCCCTGCCCTTGAAATCATGGAGGTCTTGGAAAGTCACGGAATCCATGACCAAATAGTTTCCTTATTTATTAGCGTATGTGCAGGTTATTTGACTGTTTTTAATATGTTTTCTCTGTAATGCTTTTACTTTAAGAATTAATGTGCTTGCTTAGACAGAACTGTGTGGTTCTTACACAGTGGTAATTACACTGCATGCCATCTGAGGGAGAAAGGAACCTGACTTTGTTGGGAAATTCAGAGTTTAGACATACTATGCAATCTGGAAATAATCTTGTCAGGAGAAAGAGAGAGATGGGTTTTTGAGAATATAAGAACGGCCATACTGAGTCAGACCAATGGTCCATCTAGTCCAGTATCTTGTCTTCCAACAGTGGCCAATGCCAGGTGCTTTAGAGAGAATGAAACGAAAGGGTAATCATCAAGTGATCCATTCCCAGCTTCTTTTGCAAACATTAGTAAAAATATATTGAACTCCTACCACAGCGTATCAACTTCATATGAAAAAGCTCTTATAGACTTTAACAAGTTCTAAATCAAAGTTGCTTACATTCAAGAAGATAAGAATTTTTAGCATATTCAGAATGATTGGTTTCTTTGAGTCCTTGATTTGTAATTGTCAAAGAAGGAAATTGGGTTGGTTAAATCCACATTGGCTATTACTAATTAGCCTCTAGGTGCTTACAAATTGTTTAATAATCTTTTTCCAGTGTCTTTCTAGGTAGCAAAATTAGACTGACTGGTCTAGAATTCCTCTTTTCCCCCCCCTTTTAAAAAAAGTACTGTTTGCCCCTCTCTCATCATGTCCTCCATGATTTCTTGGAGATAATTGTTAAAGGTCTGAGAGTGCATCAGTTAGTTTCTTTAAGTATCCTAGGGTGAATTTCATCAGGCCCTGCTGACTTGAATATATCTAAATATTATTTAACCTGTTCTTTCCCTGTTCTGTCATGTTCTATCCCCCTTGTTAATACTAATTGCGTTAAACATTTGGTCACAATTAACCTTTTTTAATGAAAACTGAAGGAAAATAGACATTAAGCATTTCAGACTTCTTGGGGTCATCCGTTATTGGCTCTTCTTCCTGGCTAAGTGGACTTACACAGTCCTTCATCTTTCTCTTGCTCCCAATATATTTATAGCAACTCCTCTCATTGCTGTCAGGATTTAGGGACTGCCCTAGAACCAGTCTGGAAGAAGGGCATGCAGCAGAGCCAGTTGTGGGGCAATCTAATGAGCACAGCTGGCCTGTAGCAGGCTGTCTGATTGGTTATACTTCCTGATTGTCAGCAGACCATTTTTTAACCCCAAAACAGTAGCTGTAAGTTAGTGGCTATTCAAAGCATTTGCTCATGGTTGTGAGAGTTCTTGTTCTGCTCTAGATATCTTAGTTCTAAGGCTTGGCCCTGACCCTTCGCCTCTGACTTCAGCTCTGATCCCTGACTTTAGCTCTGATTCTTGGAGCTAGAGCCAGCGTAGGATACCAACCACTAGGCATGACTACCCAGATCCTGGTCATGGATGCGCCTTGCTTGGTGTAACACTTTTCGCGCTTTAGTGTTTCTGACTTTGTCCCTACATATTGTGCTATTATCTTGTTCGTATCTTTAGCAATTTGGGCATGCTTCCATATTTTTTTTGTAGGATTCTGTTTTGATTTTCAGGTAACTAAAGTGTTCCTGTTGGAAATACATTGATCTCTTCCTATCTTTCATTTGCATTGGGCTGGGTTGTTGTGCCTTTAGTACTCTCTCCATGAGAAACTGCCAACTCTACTACAAACTGGAGGCTCATTAGTTAGAAATCACAAAGAAGAAGGAGAGAGCTGGGTATGTTAGTCAATCACAGAATGACTCTGAGCGGGTAATGTGAGATGGCCATGAAAAAGGCAAATGTATCAGATGAGGTATTTGCAGTAGAGAAAGGGAAGTCTTCATGCCATTCTACAAGGCATGGGAAATACTGAAATAGTGTATACAACCCTGGTCATCCACATTCAAAAACATGAATCCAAACTGGGAACAAGTATAGAGAGAGGCTCCTAGAGTGATCAGAGAAATAGAGAACCTATTTTATGAGAGTTTAGCTTGTTTATCCTGGCAAAAAGAAGGCTAAGAGGGGATATGATCGCACTCTATACAAACATCCAGAGGGTACACACCACACAGGAAGAAAAAGCTCTTTGAGTTAAAGGACAATGTAGACACAAGAACAAATGGGTATAAGCTGGCCATGAATAAATTTAGGCTGGATATTAGGAGGTTTCTAACCATCAGAGGAGTGAGGTTTCAAAACAGCCTTCCAATAGGAATACTGGGGGCAAATAACCACACTAGTTTTAAGATGGAGCCTGATATCCCATTATGAATGGGATTATATCATCGTGTTGGCTTTAATAGCAGGGGACTGGACTTGACCATTCCCATCCTAAATTCCTATGAATAGTTCTATCCCTGCAGAGTATGGTACTAGGCCCTGATTCATCAAAATACTTAAGCACATGCTCAAGTCAGTCACTATTTAGCACTCAAGAGCTCTGCTGAACAGGAATGGACTTAAGCATGTTTAAAATTGAGTATAGACTTAAGGGCTGTGCTGATTTGAAATCCTGTTTACCATATATATAGATTGTAGAATGAGGTTCCTATATATTCACTTAAAGACCCCTGGACAAGAAATCTGTTGTTTTTCTTTTAATTTAATTATTTATTTATAGTGTTGCCTTCAGGCTCAAAAAGAGTGATGCTAGGTGGGAGCTGTGCTAATGCAACATTGGGTCAATGCAATGCAGTGTTAGGTAAAAATATTTACGGATAATATTAATTTACCAAACAATTTGGCAGCCCTGGAATTTAATAATTACGATTGTTTCCTTTGTATAATTTATTTTCTATATGTTATGTCTTCTATAATTGGTGTATGCAGTGTGGTAGCCATCTCGGTCCCAGGGTTTTAGAGATACAAGGTGAGTGAGGTAATACCTTTTATTGGACCAACCTCTGTTGGTGAGAGAGAGCAGCTTTCAAAATTACACAGAGCTCTTCTTCAGGTCTGGGAAATGTACTCGGAGTGTCACATATAAATGCTTAACAATCTGTTCCACCTTGTATTTAGCTGTGACACTATGTTTTCCAGACCTGAAGAACAGCTATATGTAAGCTTGTATCTCTCACCAACAGAAGTTGGTCCAATAAAAGGCATTACCTCACTCACTTTGCCTTTCTATACTTGCTGGTAGCCTGCATAGTTTCTTCATTGCCAGGAGGTGGACAAGAGTACTGCTCCAGATTGAGAAGGAACAGTATCCCAAGGCATGGTACAAGCTGTATATATTCTGCTGTAGCTTGTATCAGGATTATTCTTATCTTGTGCTACATTTTCTTCTACTCTATTTGTTTGATTGCCTGTATGCCTCCTTTATACTTTTTGCTCCTATAATGCCTGATTAGGTTAATTATTATAATAGGAGTGGACATTGCACTTTAAGTGGCAGGCTTTTTATATCATAGTCCTCAAAATCCCTATCTTTTTTTTTTTTCCAAAAGGATACCATACCTTGTCTCAAACAGGTTAGGCAAGCTTGTTATCCTCTCTAAGTGCTTCCCATATTGTATCATTTGCTAACTGCTGGGTGTATTTATAGAGGTGAATGCTGGGTTTCCACCTGATAGCTTGGAGCTATGGGTCATGTCAAGCATCTCTAATCTTGTTCCATAAATAACACATGTAATGGCTTGCATTTGATAGTTTGTGTTGATATATGTATTGTGCCATGTCTTTAAGAGATTGTTTATAGCAGCACCTTATATGGGCTGCTAAGTTTTATTAGGGGTTTCTACTGGAAACCTAACTGATCAAGGGTTAATAACTCAGCCATAAAAATGTGACTCACACATTAACTTAAACAAGCTTTTAAAAAATAGAAATGTATTCAATTTTAGGATGGTTTTGGGCTTGATATGACTCATGACTGAGTTTTATATAATAGAAACATTATATAAACATAAAATCCTTGCCTATGGAATAAGATGCCACTGCATAGTAAAATTGCATCAATGAGACCATTCCTAGAATATTAATTACAAACAGGTCTAGGCATCTCAATTCCAGAAATATCTACTAAACTGGAGGAGATTCAGAAATCAACAAAATTGATTAAGGGGTTGGAGGAATTGACTTATTTATCAAAAAACAAATAAAGAATTTTATATTTTTACCTTGCCTAAAAGAAACCATAGGACGATAGATTTTTTAAGTATTTAAGAGTGTGAACATCAAGGGCTGGACTTCTTGTGAGAATCATTGGGCTGCATTCATCCATGCACTGGAACTGAGGTGGAAGGAACCAAAGATGGCTTAACAACACATCTGCCTCTCGTATCCTGCAGATGCAAGGAGCTAGTTTGGCCCACTATACAGGTTTCAGTTGTAGTTGCTGCTCTACCTTGTGCCCAGATGAAAACTGAAAAGGGGGAGGGGTGGGTTTTGGTTCTGTGTATGGTTCCAATTGGCTGCAAATGGCATAATGGATTCAGATCATCTTTGTGAAATAAACTGTGGAAGAACTGTCAATATGAAGTACTGGCTTCTGGGGTAATGTGGAGACAAGCTGGATCGATGGAATGATTCAGAGTTTGGAAAAGTTCATTTAGTTCTGCCGTGGCAATTACAATGGTAGGGCAGAAAAATTAACTCTTAGTCTCTGAAGTCTACTATTCTACAGCTGCAGCAGATACAATCTTCTTCCGCCCATTGCTAGCACTTGAATAAAGTGGGACAGAAGGAAATTCATTGCAAGTCATCAGAGAACTAGCATGGGGAGGGTACATTTAGGCACAAGGTGTGTATTAGTGGCTTTGATCAGTGTATTATCATTAAATTTCCCAACACTATGATCCATAGATCCAAACCGGGAAAATGTTAAAACATGTTTTCTAACATGATACTAATAGAATGTTAACCATAACTTAGTACTTAATGTAGAAAGACAAACTGTGTTTCAACTCTAGTTAAAACCACAACAGTATATTTTTTTAAACATTGTCATTGTCTACTAAGAGCAAAACAGTATATGACATTTAACATGATCCATTTTCCAAGTGTAGAAAAGTCATCTTTGGCCCACTGGTTGGGTGTCATTTCCTCAAGAATGCTTTAGAATTTAGCCATAAATCCATAAATTTACAAGGGCAGACAATGGGGTTTTGAGCTTGGAGCCTCCACTGCTGATCTGACTGAAGGAGGTAATAATCTGTCCGTTAGGGGAATGACTTTTGTTTCCTGTTAGAGTTGGTTGAAAAAATAGCTATTATTTTAGGTAATTTATTTTGTTTCAACATTTCTGTGATTTTTTCCCCATAAACTACAAAAAAAAAATTAAAATAAAAATATTTTTAATGGTTAAAAATATCCATTTTTTCCCCTCCACTGGCAAAAAAGTAGGAGAGGGGCAATGAGATAAAATGGCTCTCACCCTACCAAAAATTGTAAAACTTGAACATTTTTGAAATGACAACTGTTGGGTTATTTTAATGAAAAGCTTTAACTAAAATGGTGTGGGTTTGGGTTTTTTGTGGGGAGGGGGTTGACTTTTTTCCCCCGCAAAATGTTTATGCTTTTAAAGCATTTCCTGTTAAAGTTTCAACAGCAAATTTCAATCAGCTCCATCCCTTATGTTCTCTTCCAGTCAGAAGATCATATTTAAGATGTGTCCACATCTGGAGATTTACCTTGGAAGAGTACTTTTTTCCTTTTTCTTTCTTTTTTTTTAAACTACTACTACTCTCAAAGAATAGAAGATTCCCCCTTTAAGCCAGCAAAATAAAGAAACCATGAGCTAAGGCTACCTATTTTCTTTTCTTGCTACTGCAGTAGCTTTTTAAAGGACTCTGGAATAGGCACAACAGACAAGTAAAGGGACAATAAATCTATCTAACATCTATGCCATGCTCATCACTATGGTATCTGAACACTCTGAAAAGGCAAATATAACAGGCTGAAAAAGCAATTCATGTAAAGCAGAATTTCTTCCATCCCTTAAAAAATGAGGGTTGGGACAGTCTTAAAATGCCAAAAAAAAAAAAAAAAAAAAAAAATCCTGCACGCAAAGACTATTGTAAGTTTAAAAGCCATGCTCACAAAACCAAGTGAGCAGCAAATCAAGGGCAATTTACATGCTCCACCTAATGCATTTGTAATTGTTCTGCTCAAAGGTCATTAGCTGGGATTTTAAGATTTGTTTTGCAGGGCTGTTAATTTTTCCACATCTGTAAGTGACCACTAAATTCAAGCCAAACAGCTGGGCATAGAACAGTGGCGTGTCAGCAGCTGGCTATATTTTATTTATGCAGTACAGTTGTAGCTATGTGGGTCTCAGGATATTAGACAGACAAGGTGGGGGAGCTAATTTTTTATTGGACCTCTTCTGTCTCTATTTTTTATTTAGTTTCTTAGATAGAGGCTATATTGGAGTTATGAACCATCCTGAACTGCCAATTTGACTTGAGGAGCACCTTTCATGGAACTTTACCTTACCTTTGTCAGACCTATTTCTTTAATCTATTGTTTTGTACCTTTAATAAAATCGTTACTCAATTTAGTGTTGAGGAAAGGGCAGACTTGACTGCCCTGGAGATTGAGCACTGAGCTCCTTCCTCCTCAGATGCGGGATGTGAGGCCAAAGTTAGGGAGGGGTGTCCTGCCCATCTACTCCAAGCCTTTCTGCAAGGACCACCTATAGCAGTCTTTCTCAACCCTTGGCCCAGTCAGCACACAGCAGTGGCCCATGTGACATCCCCAGGGCTATACAGATAGTGTATATATATTGTAACGATTTTGAGGGTTCATTAAAAAATAAACGAATGAATAAAGAATAGAACTTTAGTAGCACAGACGGACATAGTTTTTTGTTGGTTGGTCCCAGCTTAGGTTTATTTTCAGTCTCCCACCACCTCGTGCTGACAAAATACTAACCAGTTTCAGTGGAAGGACTGCTCCATTCCCTGCCAGAGGAACATCTCTAAATCACTATTTTCTACAAGCACAGCTCTACACCGCGGGTGCAGCTGTGGCCCACATCAGCACAGGGTGAGCTGCAGCCCGCCACGGTACATAGGTGACAACCCAGGGACTGGCCTGGCGGACGAGCTGAAACCCCAGGGACGTGGGGCCCTCTCAGCTGGGCACAGCTGCGCCAACCTGCCACGCCGCCCCGCAGAGACAGGGCCGTTTGGTACCCGCCCGTCACACCTCAGGGGTCCAACGCCAAGCGTCAAAGCTGCCCAGGCTGGGGGGGCCGCGCGGTGGGGAGTGGGGAAGGCTGCTCACATCCCCCTCCCCCCACAGCTAAACCTGGCCAGCAGCCGCACAGGACACGGCTGGGCGCTAGCGGGGCCCACACGGGCCAGCACCCATCGCCCTCTCACCCCGCCCCCATTAGCCACCGTCCCCGACCGGGCCCCGCGCTCCGCCCCTGCAGCCACCAACAGCCCTACGCCGCCCGCGCCTCAGTTACCAGCCCCGCCCCGTAGCTACCAACCCGCGGCGCGGCCCTCAGCCGGCAGCCCCGCCCCCTGCCTGCCCTCCAGCCAGCCAATCGCCAGCCATTTCCGGCCCCTCGCGCGCCACGCCCTGCCCCTTCCTCTCCCGAGGTCCCTGGGTGAAGCTGTCGCAGGGGTCAGCTGACAGGCGTCTCACGTGACTTGCTGGCTGGGCTGGTGTGGTGTGGGGGGGGTATGGAGCAGTGACCGGTAAATACCTTCCGGGCGCCGTTAGCGGGATCCGCCCCGCCCCCTCCCTGCTGGCGCCTGCCTGGCTCTCGTCCCGGGACGCCGGTGAGTGCGGGGACCGCGGGGAGACGCTGTCCCGGAGCGGCAGCACGGAAGGGCCCCGCTGGGGGGTGAGACTCGGACCCGGGGGACTGGCGCTGAGAGCGCCGCGGTGGTGTAAGGGCCGGGTCGGGTCACCCTCAGCGCATGGGAGACGTGCGGGCGGGCCTGGGCCCGGGCCCCTCACTCAGTGGGCGTGAGGGAGAGACTCCTCCGGGCGGGCCTGGGCCCGGGCCTTGGTCCTCCCCCATTGGATGGGGGGAGGAGGAGGAGAAGAGAGGCGCTGGGGAATAGGGGGCGAGGCTGAGCTTGGATGCAGGGTACACGCTGTCAGTGTACCCTTTTCAAAATCGTGTTAGCCACCAGCTTACACCATGCTAAAGAGAAAAACCTTTGCCCTAGTGCCGAAAGCTGTGTGAAGAGTTCTCATGGTCAGTAAACTTGGGCTTTGTGGGTCCAGTGGCAAAGCACATTGTAGAATTGGTGGTTTCTGGTGCTAGAGTATTTTATTGTCTGGTGAAACACTTAAAGTCTCTTGTTTTTAAAATCTTACTGAGTCAAATAATCACAGCCTCTCCTAGGCTCTCTAGGCTACTGAAGGTTTCAGTTATCAGGGATCATTACAGGACCCCATATATTCCTGAGTCAGTCAGTTGTAAATGCGGAAGCTGTATGTGTGCAGAGTTATATCCTGAGAATTGTCGTTTCTAACAGCTGGTTCAGGAATATGAACTTCATTTTGTCTAAAATGTGAAGGTTGAGGTTGAAGATAAAAATTTTGGTAGGTCTTTGTCCCATGTAAATTTAAATTAAGCTGTTGTGAAACTCTGGAATTGAGATCCTGTAGTGATGGGCAGTGAATGTTTAGTCAAAGGGAGCACTATAGTCTACTTGTGATTATAATCATATGGTATTGTATAAAGTAAATGTGTCCTTTTCCCCCAGCATATTTGTATGGAGCTTACATTTCCTCAAATTCTTCCCAGTACAAATGTCACTTCCTGCTATCGTAGACTTTTCTTTACATAATGTAGGGACAAGAATAGCAAAACAATGCATTCCAGAAGTGATTTCTGAAGACCATAATGAAGAAATGTACTTCGGAGTTGTATTGTGTATTGGAAACTTTACGGTTGGCTCAGTAAAGATGAGAGCTGAATGTAGAGGTCTGAATCACTGTTAGAAAATGCAATATAAAATGCATACTACTTAAGATCCTGTTTTGGCATTATAGTTAAGCTCGCTGGTCTACCAGTGAACTTTCTGACTTGTTCTGTGTAGGAGGTCCTTGTGTTTATGCACAGCACATTGCATGAAAGCTGGTTCTGTGGACACACATCTTCCCCTACTGCCTATTCTTCACTTGACACTGCATAAGGGCGTTCATACAAATATGCATAGTAATGAAGAAAGATCTATATTTATAGACGTGGCAGCAGGCATGTTCCAAAACAGAATTTTCCATCAGGTGAAGTTTAAGTCCTAAAGAGGTCTTGTACACTAAGTTCCATCCCTTGTAGCTAGTGTAGTTGTTTTAAGCATATTTTAAAACCAAGTTATTGTGAGGCTAAAATAGTTTTTTTCCTATTTAGAGTTAATATTTTATGTATATACATTATATATAAACTTGTATTTTGAAAACAGGGAAACATCTGTATATTTCTGTGACCGCTTTTATATGGTAATAATATTAGCTTTTATATGCTAATAACAAAAGTCTTACTTTGAAATCCCCTTACAGGCATATTTATAAAGGAGTATCAAGGATAATTCAGTAGTATAATGCTGCTTAAACGATGACACTAAAATGAAAAATTAAGTTGTAAGTGTATTCCAGTAAAATTCTCTTGAGCCTTTTTATTATAAACAAGAATAGGCATTCTCCATCAGTAGTACTGAAGTGTTAAATGATGCATCATTTTATAAGAGCAGCCAAACAGCGTCAGACCAATGGTCTGTCTACCTCAGTATCCTGTATTCCGATTGTGGAAAGACTTCAAAATTTTCCTTGTGAAGACTGTCTAAAACATTCCATTTTCTTATAAGAGAATTGGTGCAAAACTATTTGTGTGAAATGTCAGACTTCAGTTGATCAGTCATATAACTAGTAATCTACAAGTCTGCAACATCCTATGCCCACTAAAATTAAATGACTAATAATACTTCATGCAATTTTGTAGCTGTGTTGGTCCCAGGATATTAGATAGACAAGGTGGATGAGATAATATTTTTTACTGGACCAACTTCTGCTAGTGAAAGAGGCCAGCTTTGAAGCTTACACAGAGCTTTTCTTCAGGGCTGGGAAATTCAGTGTCAGTACTAAATACAAGGTGGAATAAACTGTGTTAGCATTAAGTAGTTAACACATTTCAAGGGATCAGTCAAAGTGAAGTGGCCTGCTAACACCCCTCCAGTAACAGGGAGGAAAGTGGGGGGAATCAGCTGCGGGACATAGTTAGTGGGTTTCAGAACTGTTGTAATATACATCATGGAATGAGCCACCCAAATACCCCAAGAGAACCTGCTTCAATACAGAAATAAAACCACCTCGGACTGCACACCCCGAGCTATCACCTACCACCTATGGGGTATCGTCAACCAACTACAACCATACTTGATGGGGACTCTGTCTTGAAATAATTTTTTTCTGAATTCCCTCTTCTGGCCTTCAATCAACCCCCCCAATCTCTCCAAGCTTATCAGAAGCAAGGTCCCCCAGAGCAGGACACACCAACTCAAAGTGGCATCAGACCCTGCCAGAGTAACAAGCAAAACCTGCGGAGAGAACTCCACTGCTGCAATGATCAACATTCCCCACAACACACTTTTCAGGATCCCTGGGTCTTAAACATGCTTATCACAACATGTGGTGTACCTCATCCAGTGCACTACATGCCCCAGTAGCAACTATGTGGGTGAAACCAGACAATCACTATGCTCTCAAATGAATTCACATAGGGAAATAAGACAAAAATACATATCACCTGTGGATGAACATTTCACAAAGCAATCACTCTATATCTGACCTATCAGTCATCATCCTCGAAGGAAATCTGCACATCTTCAAAAGACAAGCATGGGAGCTTAAATTCATAACTTGGTTAGACACTAAAAATCATTGATTAAATAGTGCCTTTGGATTTATGGCTTATTACAACAATCTGTAACCCACTAACAGCCCCCCTTCCACCCATCTTTCCTCCTTATGGCTGGAGAGACGTTAAAGGGCTCATCTTGAATGGTCCTATCAACTTATGCTAAATAATCTGTTCCCCTTGTATTTAGCTGTGGCACTCTGAGTTAGTTTCCTAGACCTGAAGAGTTCTGTGTCAGCTCAAAAGCTTGTGTCTCTAACCAATGGAAGTTGGTCTAATAAAACATATTACCTCATTCACCTTGTCTTTCTAATGGTATATTAGTCAGATGAAGAGCAGAGTTTCAGAAATGATTGAAAATTTCCAAATATCCCTTCATGGGCTTATTTAGTGAAACGTTTTTATCTAACTTTCTTAGCTTTGTGACTTTTTTGTTTTTAAATTGTATATAAATACTCTTTTTGTAAAAGTTGGTTAAAATTTTGTATAGTGACATTTCAGAAGCCTAGAAAATCTTAGTCCCATTTCTGCAATATATTGTGCAAGGGTAACCCGTAATGACTTTAGTGGGTCTCTGCATGAGCACATGGATCTGCCCACATGCAACAGAATTTCTGCCCATTGAGTGTAACAGAATGTTTTGAAATGGAATGACAACATCAGAGGAAAAAAGCAGCCTTTGGAGGAATCAAACAACTTGACTGAACTACGTGCATCTACCATATTTGGCATTCTATTTTTCAGATATAATAGTACTGTCTAGTTTTCCACAAATGGGTAGAAACTTCAGAGGCGAGTTAACCTATGTCAACTATACTACCAAATGAGAAGTTTTGCCTTTTATTTGGCATGTCTTTTAAGACTGTCTACCAAATTGTTATGATTAATTCATTTCACTGTGAAATCGGAGACTTGGAAGAAATTGATGTACTTGCCTATTGCAGGTAGAATTCCGTTACCTAATATGGATATCTCTGAGTTCTTATGAATGAATATCAGAAATAATTGCAATGAGGAAAAATTGCTAACGGTACCAATGTTAGTTCATTGGACCCAAATTCTACAAAGAATACTATCCATACTAGATTATGAAAAACTGTCAAAGGAACATAATCCATTTGATTATAGTAACTTTTCTTAAAATGAGTTAAAAGTAGCCTTCGGCACTCCACTTGTCCTCTGCTTCCCTGTCAATTCTCTCTGTTAAAAGTTGTTGACCCCCTAAGCCCAAATTGCTGCTGGGAAACCTCACAAATCAGAGAAAGAGAATGAAACTCAGAGGACACAAAGTGCTGTCAGAGGCAGAATGTAAACTAACTTGAGAGATCTTTTCTAATCTTTCACTTTTTGGAACTATGCTCTGAAACCTTCTGAGATGCACTTTCAAAAGTAATTAATCAGCTTTTAGAGTCTTCAGTTTTATTCAGCTTTTGAGTATTGTTACAGTAACTTCTTGTAATACAGTAGAACCTCAGAGTTAAACACCAGAGTTACAAACTGATGGGTCAACCACACACTTCATTTGGGATTGGAAGTGTGCAATCAGGCAGCAGCAGAGACATTAAGCAAATACAGTAAGTACAGTGCTGTGTTAAATGTAAACTACTACAATAATAAGTTTAAAAGTTGAAAAAAAATTGACAAGATAAGGAAACTTTGTTTTTTTTTCAGTTAAATTAAGATGGTTAAAAGCAGCAGTTTTCTTCTGCATAGTAAAATTTCAAAGCTGTATTAAGTCAATGTTCAGTTGTAAACTCTTGAAAGAACAACCATAGCATTTTGTTTAGAATTACAAACAGCCTCCATTCTCGAGGTGTTTATAACTCTGAGGTTCTACTGTACTCTTCAATTATACTTAGAAACTTAGCCTGACACAACTTGAAAACTACTTGAAGTAAAAATATAATATTTGCACCCTCTTAGACTGCAGATTCTACAGGTCAGAGACTGTCCTTATATTTATTTGTATAACATCTTGCACAATGGGACTGGATCTTGATTGGCATTTCTGCGTGTTCTTCTGTACAGTGTATAAACATTTATTGCAGTAGTAGTAGTAGTTTTAATATTAGGTGTTACTTTTGACAGCCTGGGGTAAATCTCTTTGCAGGAAGATGTCTCTTATGTTGACTGTCCTTGTAGGCAATCTGTGTTTATAGTCAAAGTATTTCTGAAGCAAGGTTTTAAAATGTAAAATTTATTACTCTAAAAAATACGTTAAGGAATTTGATCTTTCTATAAGAGGGCTCCATTTTTTTCCTCTGATGTGCAACACCATAAAGCTGAACACCTGAATTTACGTAAGACTATCATTATGTAATTAAGTGGATACGTTTTTTCTTCAGACTTCTTTCGTAGAATTGGCCAATTCATTTAACAGTTAAATAAGATCTCAGTTATTGTATTATAAAATTTAAAACCATCAGAATAAGAAATTGGGAAGATTAAATCTTCAAGGAACTTTGCTTTATATACTCTGCTTCTTTCTCTAGTTGGTAAGCTGTTTGTTTTTCTGTGTGACTGCTTGCACTTTTTTTACTCTGCTCTTTATTGTGTTAATGGGAAAATTTTCTTATCTTTGAAACACTACCTGCTAGCAACTGAAATCAGTTTTGTACTAATCTTTAGTGGTACCATCTCAATTTTGATCTTCAAAGGCTTAAAAGTCGAAACTGCTGCTAGTATTGGTGTAAAGGCCTGATGATTCTGGTGTTTACGTGGAGGGAAGTTGGTTTTTGTTTTATATAATTGTTTTCCAGTGTTTAAAAGTAATTGTCTGCAAAACGGTAAATCCATATTTGAGAGCACTTTCTCTAAAAACTGACAGGTATTCGTCCCAGCTATCACAATGCTGGGGCTGATATCAGCAGAGACTATTTGTGATGCCAGGGCTTCAAAATTTACCCAACTCCTACTAGCCTAAAGACAAAATCTAACAGTTGCAGTGGGTAGAGAAGTGCCCATTCAATTTAAAGGAACAAAACAGCAGCTTACTGTTTAATTGCAACTCTGTCGATGTATTGGAAGGAAAAGTAACGTGAAAAGTTCGTATTGCCGCCTTTTGTTTTGCCGTATTTTCTTTTCTATAATAGATTTTTTGTGTATCTTTTCCTCAGTTGTCTAGTGTCTGTTTGCTTTTTCCCCTTCCTTTCCCTCTCTCCGATGACCATGCTTACCTACACTGTTCTCTCTGCCTTGTCCTCTGGATATGCTGTCTCCATCTCTTCCCATGTCATTTTTTTTGTTTTCAGTTGTGCTTCTCCATTCTAACTTATTTGGAAATCTTGCCAGATACTAAACAATAGCATTACTACTAGTCAAAGGTTGATAGAACTACTTGGGGTAATGCCCTGGTAGGAAGCCAATCTTTCTTCCTGCCGCTGATGAGAAATGGAAGAGTGCTGGAATTCCTACCCTGCTTGGGAGTATCAGCTTTCATATAAACCTCCAGCTAGTAGGTGCTTGAGAAACTTGAAGTTATGCTGTTCTCTTCTGGCTACTGAAAAAAGAAGGAACACTTGCTTTATGTTCCCTCACTAGTGTAAGCATACACGGCTGCTAATGAAATCAGTGGAGACCCATGCACACCTTCCCTTTCTCTCTGCTTTCTGTCTTCTCTGAGGGTGGTGGTAGAGTATTTCTCTGCTACTCAGCCCCTCTGCCAGCCTTTGTTTTTCAGGCCAGGTCTATACTACAGACCTATATTGGTATAACTACATTGCACAGGGGGTGTGGAGTTTTCACACCACCTGAATGATGTAGTTATACAGACCTAACCGCCCTGTGTAGACAGAGTTTTGTCAGCAGGAGAGCTCCCATCGACATAGCTATCGCCTCTCAGGGAGGTGGATTAATTACACCAGTGGGAGAAGCTCCTCCATTGGTGTAGTAGCGTCCTCGCTAAAGTACAGCTGCGCCACTGTAGTGCTGAATGTGAAGACAAGTCCTAGGTCTGCTTCCCAGAGAATAGCTCCATGATTTCCCAACAATAGTGGTAGAATGAAACTGATCAGATTTTTTTCACTTTCATTTTTGCCCACTATATTCTGAACGATCGGTTTTGACTGTACATCAGCTAGGGTCTGCTTTGAGTAGCAGTAGAGGCACTGGAGCTCTGTTTGCAGATTTCAGATGATAGCACTACACTGGCTTACATTTCATGTTTGGAAGGATATTTTTGCTATCAAAGGATTAAAACTAAGCTATTTTAAAAATGCAGATGTTGATGGAACTTGCCTGGGAAAGCTTCCTTCTCACCACAGGCAAGATGGCAAGTTAATTTTTCAAGCCCTCAGTTGTGACAGTTTAAATGTAACTGATATTACTGCAGCCTACAAGGAAATATAAGAATTGTTTTGGATAGGATCCTGACTTGAGCACCTGATATAGCCAAATCCCTTTTCTCTTGCTAGTTATGAAAGGATTATTAGGGGCTGGTGTACTCTAGAAAGTTAGGTTGACCCTGCTACGTCGCTCAGAGGTATGGAAAAACTTACACCCCTGAGAAATGTAGTTAAGCAAACCTAAACCCTAGTGTAGACAGTGCTAGGTTGATTGAAGAATTCTTCCATCAACCTAGCTGCTACCTCTGACTAGGTGGATTTACTACAGCGATGGAAGAACCCCTTCTGTTGCTGCAGTAAATATCTATAGTGAAGCGTTACACCCGTACAGCTTCAGTTGTGCCACTGTAGTGTTTTTAATGTAGATATAGCCTAAGTCAAAACCAATCTTGGCTATCCGAAAGATGAATGGAATATAACAATGTAAGGCTATAATGCAGCTTCCTATATTATAAGTCCCTCTCTTCAGTAGTTTGTAACTTTTTACTCTTATTGCCATTGACTAAGTGTTAGTATGTTAGTTGTTTTCCCAAGGCATTCTGTACTACCTGTAAACAGGGCCTTCCCTAGCGCAGCGCAGGTCCCAGGGTGGGGGAGGCTGCTGCCAGGCTCCAAGCCAGGGTGGGGGAGGCTGCTGCTGGGCTGGGAAACTGGGATGTGGGCAAGCCGGAGGCGGCTGCTGCCCAGCTTCAAGCCCAGTTCGCAGTGTGGGAGGCTGCCGCTGAGCTCCCAGCCAGGGCGCAGGAGGCTGCCTCCTGGGACTTGGGCAGCTGCCGCTCGCCTCTCAACTGGGACCTGGTAGGATGTGGGCGGCCGCCACCCTGGCACTCAGACAGCTGCCACCCACCTCTCAGCTGGGAGCTGGGACCGGGCTAGATGTGGGCGGCTGCCTCCTGGAACGCGTGGCCTTGCAGGATGGGGGGACCAGCATGGGGGCCCCCAAAGCCCAGGGCAGTTACTCCCATTTGCCCTACCCCAAGAACAGCTCTGCCTGTAAAAATCCCTAAAAATTGACATTTTGAAGTCAGTCTCTATTATGCACTTTTTTTTTCCAGAAAAATTCTTTTAAATACTTAACTCTGATTGTTGCACATTCTAGTCAGAGAAACTCTTTCACAACATCATTATCTGTGAGGCAAAGAATGTGAGACCACTTCACTATGACAATGTAATGTTCTCTTGACTTATCACATCTTGAGACATCTTTAGGAAATATTTTATTTACATTCATGAGGAGCCATTCAGATCTCACTGGAAAAATTGTAATGTTCCGCTTATTGTAGTGAATGAATCAGATTTGACTTTGCTAGGATATTTCTTTGCTCTCTTCTGCTATCAGAAGAACTACTTCCTAATTCTGCAGTGTGGACTGTTTCTTAGTTCCTCCATCTTCCCACAAAGTCCATTTTAAAAATAAGTTTTAGTACTTCTGAATTCTAGTCAAACCCAAAGTGTGGCAAATGGAAAATAACACAAGTGACCTTAGCATTTCAGATGTCAGAATGTGTGTCTTTAAACTGAACTCTTGTCTTTCCTGCGGATTAGGGTTGGGGGGGGCAGGGGAAGAGAGGAGCTCCATCTCATGCAGTGCCAGAGCCAAAAATCGTTCTGAGAGTTACCAATCAGGAGCGAGTGTGAGAAATTGTTACAGCGCTCATTCCTTTAACAGCAACAGTAAATCAAAACTATTCTACCACTATCTTCAAGTACAATGTACACATGGTGTAAAAGATGGTTGGAGTAGGGAACCCACAACGTACCAAGTAACATCAATACTTAATTTTTATAAACCCACCTACAAAGTAAAGGATGAGTATGGAGGAGTTGTCTTGTGTTGCACCTGGAAAGGAGCCACTGGATTATTTAATATATTAAGGGAAAGAATGCTTCCAAATCAGAAGGGAAGGACTGAAGTCTTATTTGTCCCATGTTTTTGGAAAATTCAGCAGATCAAATTCTATGGAAGTCAATTATATACCAAAATATTACACACCCTCCTTCCCCTGCATGGACATGGCACACTCATGGGCATAAAGTCTGCCATCGTATGCCACTTTCTGCTGTTGGGTTAAGTAGCCGCTTTTACAAGAGAGTTTGTGGTGGTAGTGGTGATGTAAGGGGAGGAAATAACTTGGCAGTTGTAATTTGAGGAAATCTTTTGTATGTGCAGCCAGACAGCAGAATTTAGTAATACAAGCCTCATCCTGTTTATCTTCTAATTGGAAGAGACTGGCATTAATTTGGAAGTCAAGCAATCAAGGAGATACATGTGTTTTGAAGTACAGTGAAACTTTGCTAACCCACACACTTTGATTCTTACAGATATGGCCTCCTTTCTGAGCAAAGATTACAAGTGTTTTAATGAGGTCTCATTAAAACATCACAACTTTTCCAAAACATATCATAGAAAAACAAAAGTTAGAAATTAACAGAACTAAATCATAATTGTTAAATGAACAAAGTATACTTCATGATGTTTACCTTGATTTTTTTATTTGTTTACTAATTCCAAAAGTCCTGTAACTCTCAATAGGCTTGGTTCTGTTTTCATGTCTAGAACACTGCCTAAATACTACTTCTTTGACCTTTTGTGAAAAGTTTTACTTGTCTCATTGTAACTTTCTTACAGTACTTGCATTGTTGTAATGAACAAATGTCTATTATATGTTTAGTTTTGTAAAGTACCACGATGAGATCAGAGATTCAGTGGCTGTTAGTTACATTATGTATAACAAATTCCGTACCCATGTTAGCCACTTGGAAAATCCTCTTCACTTCAGCATAGTATACTGTCCAAAAATTACTTCATTGTCAAGCAATACTCCTAAAGTGTGATTGTTCTCTGAAAAGTGATTAGGTAAAACTTACACCGCCTGACTGAGCCAATTTGCTCTCTGTATATATTCAGAAATATTGGCTTGCTGTCCTGGCTTTAAAAAGACATTTCCTTTTTTATATTGGCATTGCAGAGCGCATACGGCTCTGGGAGTTTGAGCTGAATTCTCTGCGCCTGAATTGCTTGCATACTGAATTGCTTATGCACCTTCAGTAGATTTGTAAATTACCGGTATGTTCTGTTGCACAGTCTCTATTGTTGAAAGTACCTCCCATAACTTGCAATTCCTAGGTTGAGTTTGCAAGGTTGGTAGTTTAAAAATAAAATAGCTTATTTTCCAGGTGCTTGTATCTGATTTGGAAGTAATAAAAAGACAACTGTAATAACATTATGGGTTTTTTAGCAGTCTCTTTGTAATGTGTAGAACTGTATTTTGAGAACACAGTAGACTTTTTTTTAAATTAATGCTTTGAGGGAGCCTAATCTGTGGCTAAATATACATCCATTTTTTCCCCCCAGTGTCTCACATCTATCTTCAGAAATATTACGTGTCAAGACAAAGTGACAAAAATGACAGAGTTCTGGCTTATCTCTGCTCCTGGGGAGAAAACATGTCAACAGACATGGGAGAAACTACATGCTGCTACTACAAAAAATAATAATCTCTCCACCAATTCAAAGTTCAATATCCCTGACTTAAAGGTATTTAAATCTTCTGTCATACTTCCTAAAATGTTCAGATTTTCTTATGTAATTTTGGATTGTTCTGCTATGAAAACTTAGTGAATTTAGGTTTATAATTAGGTAGTTCTTGGTGGTTTGAACTGTGGAAATTAAATTTTAATAAAGAAAATTGCAGATTATTAGAAACTTTATGTAAACCAGAAATAAATTCACTTAAAGAAAACTGAAAAATCAATTTTTCTACTTAACATATCCTGAGTTCTGGGTTCTATTTACTCTGCAAGGCCTGAAGATACAATAAACCACACTCCCTGCATTCCTTTAGGTCTGGCAACTACTGCAGGAGAAATAACGAATGTTGAAACCCTGAGTTAGTAATTAAATGGAGGAGAAGATGTAAATATATTTGCTCCATTACAATTTGTAATATGAGTTGTCTGGCAGGTAGGTTTTCTGTGGTCCAATTCTGAATTGTCTGCTTCTGCTTTCCACTTGAGATACCATGAAATGGCTTGATTAAAATCAGAACCTTTCAGTCAGAGACAGTTACTATATCCAGACACAGCACTTCCTCCTTCAGTGTGTATGGTGCTGCTTCAGTGCAGCTTGCCAACGTATTGCATGGAAAAATAGTAGGAGACAGTGGATACCATTGCAAGGAGAAGGGAAGCTTGAAAGCAGTTCTCTTGAATTAGATTCTCTTCTTCCTGTCAGTCACAGTTGGGACCAGTGCGTTAAATAAGAAAAGGCGCATCCTGGTTTAAGGACCAATAAGAAATTGAGTCCAAATCAACTTTTGAAAGTAGAAAAATCTACCAAAGGGAGGAAAAGGGAGGAAGAAAATCTGCCTGTCACTGGACTGATTTCTAAATAGGAAGCCAGATCCTTCATCCCTACCACCTGCTGCCTGTCTCAGTCCCTGGGAGTGAGAGCCAGAAGGCACAATATTCTAGCTTATTCTCAGCTGGTGGCATGATTCTTAGGGGGTGTTTCCAGTTGGTGTAATTTAAAGCACCTCTTGACCTGCTCTAAATTACTCTGGTGGAAGTTTCAAGCCCAGGATCTGGAGAGTAGAAGGCAGATTAAAACCATCTTCCCTCCTTCTCTTCAGTTGTGTCAAGCACAAGCTTAGTGCATCTGTGGGTCTGGCACAGAATCTAATAATGGTCTGTCTGCAGTGGTGAGACCAGTACTTCCCTATAACAGCTCCTGGTGAGTGTTGTTGTTGTATCCTTCATTAGGGGCTAAGCAGGTATTTCCTCCCTTTTCCCTCTATCTCTGCTCTTGCTGAACTAAGAATGTTTCCTCATGGAGGCCCGGATAATTTTGTACTGTGCTTGTGTATAACACTTGTGACCCAAACTTTCAGCATCGAATTTCTGTGTACCAAAAGTTTTGTTCTTCCAGCCTAAACATTGTGTGGACAAAGAGGCTATATTCAAGTGCAGAGGTAGCTTAGGTCAAGGTTTGGGTGGCATCATAATTTCACAATATGTTCTTGGGATTTCTCCCCTTTGAAGCCAAAATCTCATAAATCATTCACTTTAAGATTTTTGGCTGTATATGAATCTGTAAGTAGGCCGCTAAGAGGGATTAGAATGTAAAGCATCACCTTTCCCTCCCTAGCCCTCAGGGCAAGAAGAGGGCACAGGGATTGTATTCAAAACTGCAACCTGAGGCACATTTTTATGTACATGTGAGTGCATGGAACAGACATACGTTAGATTTGGAGTCTTCAGCATCTTAAATTAACAATTGTGTCTGCATAAAGGTTTGTAACACACCTTTATTTAATTTCAGTCTTACGTAATCACTGCATTTAAATGTGGTTTTTTTAAGGTAGATTTAGGAGTGCTTATTCTTTGGAAAGCATTTGTTTTTTTTATTTGAACAGTATGTACCAGCACATATCAAGAGAGCTCAGGAAAATCTTATATTTGCACGATTACAAAAAAACACACACCATCACACACCTTCAAAAACTTTTTGGCTGTATATTTGAGGGAGCCTACCTGTATGTAAGGTTCCAAGACCCTCCTGTAATTTAAACATCAAATAACTAGCACCCAAAATATTTGGAATAATGCACACCTGAAACTTACTCAATATTTGAATCTAAAATGGAAAAGTCTTAGTCCCCTGAAAATAAATGTGCTCAAGTAGCTGCAAGTATCTTGCATATAAAAAGGAGGGGGAGATGAACACTTTTGGAGGATGGCAGAAGTAAGAACCAATGTTAAAAAGACCCACACCATTACTATACTCTGGACACTTTTATGAATAACAAGTGTGTCCAGAGTTTCTATAATTAATAGCAAGAAATCTTGGAAAGGATGTTAAATCTCTTGCTTCGGGGCTTAAACCAATCTCTTAACTATTAGATGAGGGTGAGACCTAATATCGGTTGCCAGTTATCCCACGTCTGCCTACTGCAGTGTTCTTATACCTTCCATTGAAGCATCTGGTACTAGCCACCCTCAGCAGTGGAGTATTCGACCAGATGAATATCTGGTCTGATTCAAACTGGCAATTTATATATACAGAACTCAAAAAAACTGCAGCAAATTACTTGATAAATAACAACTGACTTTTCGATATCAAGGGGTCTTGGATGGATAGAGTGCCGAAATTCCGATTGTACCAAGCTACATTAAGTCAAGTCTAAGTTAGTGCAATTTCAGGAAGAAATTAATGTCTAACGTTTGTTTTTATGAGACTCCCATTAAAGTCAGTGGTAATCATCAAACTCCAACATTTTGTACTGCTTTGAAAACTTAAGACCTGGTTTTCAACGGAGTGCATACAGCATATTTTGTTTAGCAGTTAAGTGCCTGTTCTTTAAGACTTGATTTGAATCTGAAATCCATTAATAAACTTAAATTTTTTTTTCTTCTAGGTTGGCACCCTGGATATTTTAGTTGGTTTGTCAGATGAGCTGGCTAAGTTGGACGCATTTGTGGAAGGGTAATATAACTCTGTGTGTGTGTGGGGAAAAAAACAAAAACCACCTGAATATGGATGTTGTTCAGGCTTCATAATGACTTTCTTGCAAACCTGAAACATAATTCACAACTTCAGATCTCCGCCTTATAAGAGTGGAAGCTGCAGTGTAGCCATTACACAGGATTATTAGGGTTAAATGAGAGAGTGGGGTGGGGAAACACGAACATAAAGTTTCTGAAGGCTAGGCAGATAAAGATGGGATCATGGTCCAATAGAAAAGATACAGGCCTAGGACCCTGGGTTCTATTTCTAGGCCTGAAATTCAGTTGCTACGTGACCTTTGGCAAGCTGCTTAATTTCTTTATGCTTCAGTTCCACATCTGTAAAATGGATATAATGCTCTTGTGAAGGTGCGTTCAAAGACACAGACAAGTACTAAGTTTTCTTCTGAAATAATGTCTCTAATAAATTCCTTGCTTATGCTAAACTTCAAACATTTGGCTGAAATAAATCTGAACAGCCAATATTTTCCTCATATTTTTGTGACTCATTTATTGCTGATAAACCCTGTTGCTTTTCTTAGTATTGATGTCAACCAGGAAATGATTCTGTGTACTAGCCATAGTTTACAATTTTAATTGGCTATGTCTCTTCAATCTGCTGGGTAGGACAGTCTGCTTCTTACTTTTGACACGGTTAGAATTTCAGTGATATGCAGCAGTGTTCCATATGTGGATGTTCAGAAAAGCTGGAGGATGTGGAGAGAGAGAAGGCAGAACATGCCACACTCCTATCGCTCTCTATTTAAGGGATTTTCATGTCAGTTTCCTAGTCCTCCCCTGTGTGCCCCTGTCCTCATGTTAAGGGGTGTGGGCACTTCCCTATTCCAGCATTATACTTTTTATCTGGAAAATGAGTTATTCAGAGTGCCAACAAGTTAAACCCTGGAGGATAAGCAAGATGAGATGGACTATTGTTGGCTGGAAGGATTAATGGATGCTATCAACCTGCTTGATCTATTGGCAGTTGCAGAGGTGCTTGAGGCTGTGGTTGTGCTAATCAGGTGGCAGAAGCACCATGTGTTTCCCCACTTTTTCCCCTTTGCGTTGTCTAATTTCCTCCCAAATCAGTAGGGTTCTGGCTATTAATGCCTAGAACATTCCCTGAAATTTTGGAATTGGTCAGACTTGATGTGCAAAAGTTATTTCATGAGAAACAGATGCCACTGCGTGAAGCCGTCAAGCTCATCCAATCAACTGGCCGATTAGTAATGCTGCTGGGGTTTTCCTTAGCAAATCCACAGCCAGTTGCATGTGGTATTTTATTTTATAAATTGCTAGGTATAGACTGACGTGAGTTTCTTCATGGGAGCTGGAGGTTTATCTGGGGGGGAGTACCTGTACAGCCTGGGCAATCGTAGCAGTGCTTTGTAAAACAGAGCTAAATAAGCACAGCTCTGTTATGTTCACAAGGTCCTTGCCAAACCAGAGTGTGTCTTGCTGATACAAACGTAGTGAGTGAGGCATTCGATAGAGATGACTGTTATGTTAGCCAAGTCTAAAATTGTCAATTAACAGTTTGATGACACAAACCAGGACTCTTAACTTTCTGAGTGTTAGAGGGAGGGATGGAGAAATGATTAACAGAGTGATAACCCTTTGTTGTAAAGCTTTCAAACAGAAAGCAAGTAGTCTCTTTGAGCTTGTACATGCAAATGATTTCAAATACCGTTACAACAGTATTTTGCTTTCCTAGACAGGAAGGATGGTCTTGTGTCTAAGGCACTGGACTATTACTCAGGAGATCTAGGTTCTCTTCCTGGGTCATCCAGCTTATCTACAGTGCTCAGGGGTATGAAAAGCCACATTGCTTAGTGCCATAGTTATGCTGACCTAACCTCTGATGTAGATGCAGCTGAGTCAATAGAAGAATACTTCTGCTGACTTAGGTACTGTTTCGTAGGGAGAAAAACTCCTTCTGCCATTGTAAATTGCATCTACGCTACAGAGTTACAGCAGTGTAGTAGACATGGCTTTAATCTGTCTGCCTCAGTTTCCTTTCTGTTAACTAGGGGTAATCCCGCTCCCTACCTCATGGTATTTGGAGAACTGGGCTGAGATTTTTCAGAAAAGCCTAAGGGAGGCAGGCACCCAAATATCACTGAATATAAATAGGGTTTGGGCACCTAATGCCCTGAAACTGTGGCAGGTAGTCACACTACAGTGACAAACACTTAGGAAAGCCTATAAACAAAAGAGATGTGTCTGCAATTGTTAGGGGAGATGGCTTCCTGCAAATACAACATTTCTGTAAGGTGAGGCTTCCAGGAATGCAACTTAAAAATTAAGTTTGGTGTAATTGATGTCAAACTGTTTGGAAAACACTACTAAAAGGATTAGATCAAATTGTCTTTGACTCAGTGTAACTTACGTAACAGATTCTTTTATAAGATGGCAGTGCTTTCTTCATTCTCAAAGCTTTAATGTCTTGTTGCTCTATCTTGGTTCTCTAGAGTGGTCAAGAAGGTGGCCCAATACATGGCTGATGTCCTGGAAGATAGTAAAGATAAAGTTCAGGAAAATCTACTGGCTAATGGAGGTAAACTGTTTACTTTATTCTCTTCCGTGATTCAGGATTTCCTGCTTTTTTGTCTACAGACTTAACACATCATGTAAAAAAGCAGACTGAGAACTTAATATAAACATGGAAATGCTTTCCTCTGTCTCTTGTTCAAGTCACTTATACCTACAATTGTGGGTAGGAAACTTAGGTACAGATCTGAATGTTAAATGCCCACGTCCAAGAAAAGCCGTGGGCTCCTTTTTGGTATTATGTTTTTATACCTCCACCAGTTTAAAGTTCAGTTTTCTGCTTTACTTTTATACATTTTAAAGATTTTGTTTGGGATGGAATATTCCATCAATAAAATGTGGTTATATAAAAGGATGCCCAAATTTTACCTACTAATTTTACATAAACTAGCTGGGAATTTCTGCCTATCCCCGAGTTGTCAAATGACATCTTATCAAGCTGGTTATCTCTTAGAAACAGAAGACTGTCTGTGCTGGAACAGCAGTGGTCCCTCATGTCAGCATTCTGTCGCAAACAGTAATGTATCTGACAAACTCAAACTGAGTTTACTATTGTCTGGTATTGATATAAAAGATAGGAAATTCAGTTAAAATAAGAACAAATGCCGAAGTAATGCTCAACAACAAAGAAATCTGATACATGCATATTCATATATAAGCTGCCTCCAGCACCTATACATGAAGCTAGAGATGTGAGACACTGATACTCTGTCTGAGAGCCAATTAACTTTGAAGTTCAAAAACAGCTTCTGTGCTAATCAAGACTTGCAGCCATCGGTGGTAGGCAGAAGTACTGGTTTTGTCTTCATCACTTTGCTGCTTCTCGAGAGACATCATTGGCATGTTTCTCAAGTTATCATTTCTTCAATTTTAAGGATCTACAGAAGTCAATATCTGAAGGCAAAAATCCCAACTAATGCCATAAGTCTAAGTAACAAAGCCAATGTATTTGCAAGTCTATAATCTTTCTCAGTACCTTCCATGGCATCAGAAACAACACTTTAAAAGTCCTGTAGCACCATAAGACTAACAAATTTCTGCGGGCATAAGCTTTCGTGGGCTGCATGCATCTGATGAAGTGGGTTGCAGTCCATGAACACTTATGCCCCAGAAATTAGTTAGTCTTTAAGGAGCTACAAGACTCTCATTGTTTTTTCTGTATATGGACTAACATGGCTACCCCTCAGAAACAATATTGTAGCAAACAAGTTATGTATCAAAGTCTATTATCTCTATTACCAAACTTAACACATTTATTTCTTCACATTTGTAGTTGACTTGGTTACCTACATAACAAGGTTCCAGTGGGATATGGCCAAGTATCCAATCAAACAGTCCCTGAAGAATATTTCAGAAATAATTGCCAAGGTAAGAGCATATGTAATTCAAACTATATCTTGTATTGCTTTCATCCTTGATACAAGAACTTAGTTTGACAATGATTCTCAATTTTTTGCACCCTGAGCTACTTATTAAATGAAGAAAGTTTTTTTTTCTCAGAGGTCATCTCCCATTGACTCATCACCAGTGCTGTGACAACTGTAGTACTTGGCTACAGCAAAAAATACAATATTAAGACAATATGTAAACAAAAGTTGCTTCTATGTTATGGGTTTGGAGGGTTGGTTATGTCTCTCATTTGGTATCTGCTCTTTTTCTTCCTAAACCAAAATCAGTTTTCTCCACTGTGAAATCTCATGGATGTCAGTGGGATTACACAGATGAGGGCAGATGTGGCCCCTTGAGTTACTGCTTCTTGTATTAAAGTAACAAGAGAATTTGTATATGATTTCACTGCTTTAATATCTCCAAGGTACTTTGCAGTTTGTTTCTGTTCTCCTGTGTGATGTCTACACCGGTTTACTGTGGAATTTGCACAAAAGAAAATCCAGAAAACAGTGAAGCGGCTGCACAGAGATCATAACAGAACCTTCTTTAGTTCAATTGGCCAATTCTTTCTGGAAACCCATAAAAGAATCATGAAGTAGGTTGCAAGTAAAAGGAAGGATCAGGGCCACAAGACTGACATATGCTCTGCAATTATGGTGCATGCCCAGTTGTTTACAGATTGCATCCTAAGAATCTCTGGCTTGAATTTCTTGCTAAGCTTATGTTATACCAGTATACAGTACGTAGCTGATCCAGAATGCAACTGACACTTCATTTGGTGCACTGTAATGCTAAGGTCAAGATTCTGTAACTTTCACTTAAATTAGATGAAGAGTTTAAGATCACCTTTTTATCAAAAATCATGTATGTTCTTAGGCTTGGTAATTAGACTTCCATGTATTTTGTGTCTGCAGTACTTAGCTGTATTGGAAGTATGCAGGCTGACTTCTGGCTTTGATTAAAAACTGCATGACCTTAATATTTCGTACATGCAATGTGTTTGTGTTAAAATATGAAACTATATAAGGTCATGAGTTCTTTAATCTCGAAGAAAGCAGCAGAAATTAAGATATTTGTTTTTGGCAATCTCAGTTGTAAATGTTCATCCAATACTAGAGTTTAAAGTCTTAAAAGTCTTTAAAGTAGATTTGTGAAAGTCTTAATGAGCTTATAATTGAGGCAGTGTCTCTGAAAACTGGCTTTGTTAAATAAATAAAAGAATATGGAGTACTTGGACAAGTAACAGAAGATTTTGCCACCATATCTTCTCTCCTCACTGGTCATGCAGTGGAAATTAGCTATAGAAACAATCATAGCTATAATAATTCATCTGCCCAGAGGTGGGGGTTGGAAATCACATAGAGAACTAAACAAACTTAAGTGTAATTGAAGTGCATTTCAAATAACTCAGGCATAAGTGGGATGGTATATTCTGCAATTTCCTCCCTGACCACCCACCCCCTAATCTCCATCTTTGGAAGTTGTCAAAGCTCTTGCCCCTTTGCCACAAAACTGTGCACTAGGAAGAAGGAGGAATCATTATCACTGATTCTTTTTTCCCTTGACTGCTGGTAGGATGTTCCAGTGCCTTGGCTCGGAACAGACAAGCCCTCTGGCAACAACGTAGGCCCAAAATAAGGCGCTACCTATTAACGAGGCATTCATATATTATTGTGAAATGTACCTGCACCTAGATAGAAGCAGCAGCAGAAGAAGGTTTTAGATTGAATTATAAGACAGAGAAGGTACACTGTTCTAAGTCCTTTGAGGCACTTGTATAACTAAATATTTTTAAATTAATATACTTAACAGGCAGCCAGCATGTGGAGTCTTCCTAAATTCTATGTAATAAAAGAATATCTGTTTCACCATATCTTTGTCAAAGCTCAAAAGATTATTAAAGGTCCACTGACCACCTACATCTTAAAGGCAGAGTACAACCTAAACTTGGATTGAGTAGCCATGGAGGAAGTAGGCAAAGCTAAGAGACTAGACTTCTCTATTAAGGATTTACATCTGTAACTAGAATCTTATAGCAAGATGGTCCTGAGGTGGGCAGAGGATCTGTCTGTAATACCAAAGAAGTCTTATATTTGAAATTAGCACCTAGGCTAATTTAATTGGGAACAATCAGACCCAAAACAGTGAACTAATAAGGGGGCAAAATAGTCTTGAAGAAAAGAAAGAGGACTTAAGACATAGCCAATTATCTGTAGCTAGTGAAATAAGTGAAGCACTATGATTTTTAATTTTGAAACGCTTTGATTTTTATCAGCAATAACTACATTGGACACGGCCCAGTGCAACTTCAGCGCAAGCCAGAATATCCCATGGCGGTCTTTACTAAATGAAGAAAACTCCCATAACGTGCTTAAACAGGTCACCCCCGCTTCAGTTATAAACAAACTGCCAGAGACCTGAAGCATTGGTGGCTTGGTGTTATGCCAGGATATAAAACAGGAATGAAACTTCCTAAAGGAAATTGGCAGTGACTTTCTGATGCAAATTTTGTTACATCTTCCCTTGAAAATGTACAATCAGCAACTGGTTAGTTTAAAAAAAAAATTGGCATAGCATAAACATGACAATATTTAAAACTGGAACACAGGAATTTTCAAACGTATTTAGACCCATGGTGCATTTAGTCCAGCATTTTGTCTCTGATGGTGGCCAGTGCCAGATACTTCAGAGGAAGGTATAAGAAACCATACATTAGGCAGAAGTCATGTAATCTACCCCCAATTAAGGTCTTTTCCTAATACAGGCTGGTTTAAGCCCTGAAGCATGAAGTTCTGTATTGCTTCCTAAAATACTGTTGTTAACTATTGTAACTCTGAATATCCATGTAAATGTCCATTCCCTTTTTGAATGATGCTAAATTCTTGGCCTTGGTGACATCGGTTGTCCATGAAGTAGCTTTGTAGAAGGAACAATATTATGATTAAAAATCAAGGTCAAGAGGAAGGAAATTAAAAGTGTACTTAGTAAATAGCTTGGTGTGTAGTAGTGAAGAGAGAACGTTCTTTAAGGATTCAAAAACTGTACTGCTTTTGAAGTTTGGAAACTAACTTAGAGGACCAATCTGAATACAGAATAAAATGTTCACTAATGGGAGTTTAGACAGAACAGTATGGGATATATTGGGAAGGGGTGAAATATGATCACAATTCATATTTTTATGATACAAGCAAAAATCATGCGTTAGAAAATAGCCTGTTCACTACAGGCTGTTGGTCACTTCCACGTAAATGGATGAGAATGTTTTATGGCAGAAAAGTGTGGTAAATGTTTGTGACTATTTTTTGTATAGTGTTTTTGGACATGTAACATGGTATAGAAGCAAAATGGATGAACAGTTTCAAATGTGGAATCTCTGCATGTTTCTGGAATAAATTAAATACCTTGTAAAAATGGTTGGCATGAAAATATAGATGAAATTTTATTTGGTAAGGGGGAGGTGTGTGAAATATGCATCACTTCAGTATGTTTCTGAAAACAGAAGCAGCGTGTCAGCATAGAACCTGTGGTTCATAAACGGCAAGTTCCGAGTTCTAATAGCAGTCAGTATTACTCGGAATTCCTTAAGGATGTTTGTAATGTGTTCCCAGTTTTAGAATTGTGTAGCAATACAATTTTATTTACCTGTTTGGTATTTTGTTTTTCCAATTTTGTCAAATTCCTGCTTACAAATAATGAAATCTCTAAATTTTATAGAATTTTTTTTAGAGGCAATTTTAAAACTAATTCATTTACTAAATTAACTCTTATATGAGACTTAAAGTGAACAACTTGATCTTTTAATCTTTTTTTTTTTTTTTAAAGGGAGTAACCCAGATTGACAATGATCTAAAATCAAGAGCATCGGCTTACAACAATCTGAAAGGCAACCTTCAGAACTTGGAAAGAAAGAATGCGTAAGTGGTCTTACACTTTGCTAATAATGGCTGTTGAACGGCAAAATGTTAGTAATGAGAATATACTGAATTTTGGCTTACTAGGTTTTAGAGGTGCTTATGCTTCAGGTGTGTGTGAGAGAGAGAAAAACAACATTCTATTTGTAAGGCTGCTAATTATGTGATTCTTTTGCTATTGGTTTTCTTAAGATTTAAGTATCTATCTAAACTTCTCTTTTACTGTTACTTTCTGAAGAAACTGATTAATATTGAACTTGATATCATATCTTCTTCAGGTACAAACATTAACAGGTGACTTGTCCCCCAAAACTCAGATTAGTGAAGCAATGTTTAGACAACATCTTAGATGGGTAAAGATAAAACATAGTGAAAATAAGGAGTCAGAATAACTTTAAAAAACTGAGGGTCACATTCTACCCTTCCCTTCTGTGTATGAAAGGTCTAAATGTAACCAAACCATGTTGTGTGGCCATGCCTCCCCAGTGGAAACATCAGCCACATGCATTATGGCAAGGTAGGCCCAATAGCGAAGGGCTACATACAAGCCGAAGGATACATTTTTCAGAAGTGAATTGGTCTCCTAAGTCTCACTGAAAGTCAGTAGTACTTTTGCTCCTTAAGTCATTTTTGACAATAGGACTTGAAAATGCATAATTGACTTGGGAGCTTGAAAATTTTATCCAAAACCCTTCCATGCCACGTAGGTATTGGTCAGGAGCCTCAGCTGCTGCCACATCACACAGTCTGTAGTAGTGACAGTAGAACCACTGATAACTCTTATAATAATTTTGTGTCTTACAAAAACTTCCGTTCCAGAAAGAGTAGTAAATGCACTCTGCATGCTAGTAATCAGTTCTTAAGTGAAGTATACTTTTTAAAAATATTATTAACCAAACACTAGAAGTTGTTATCCCTGCTAAGTTTAAGATTTGAACTACACATTTACTAGAGCAGTTTTTGTTCTTCTACAGGGGAAGCCTACTAACTAGAAGTCTGGCTGATATTGTAAAGAAAGAGGACTTTGTACTTGATTCAGAATACTTAATTACATTGGTGGTGGTTGTACCAAAGTAAGTAATCTCCTTGTATCAAACACTGAATAAAAATATAACCAAAATACAAACAAGTGTAAGTTTTATACAATATGTTTTGTTAGAGTTAGGAGACAACAGTTTATAGTATGGGTTTGAGATTGAAAATAATGTAGCCTAAACTTTTAGATGCCCATCCAGGGCATAGGGAGCCTGTGTGTGGATATTTTCTCCCTGTTGCTGTCTTATGGCTTTATTATAGGAGGTGCTCAGTATTCACAAATCTCATTGAAGAAAATTTGGAATCAGGCCCTTGACATTTTGTATAGAAAGATGATGCCCTTGGTTAATGTTGCAAAAGTTGTTCATGTAAAATAACAAAATCCAGGCAAAATATTGGATGAAAGCCAGGATTTCGATCCTAATTTTCCTAAAAGAACTAGTCACTGATTTGCCTAGTTATTTCAATATTAGATTATACCATTAAACTTAAGCTTTTTTTAATACATTAAGGTTCCATTTATCTTCTTTACCCCCCTCTTGAATCGAAAACTGAGTAAACTCAAGGCATTTTGTTGTGCTGCCATTACATCACCAGGCTGTCCCTTTGGGATTGGAAGAGGATAGTGGGCTTCTAATTTACAATATATAAGCACAATAGCTACTAAATAGTAATTAAGTTGTCAGTAAGAATTAAGAAGAGGCAGTATTGTCTAGAGGCTGTAGCAAGGAACTGGGAGTAAAGACTCATGGATAGTGTTTTTTCCTTCTGCGTTTGACTTGTTTTGACTTTGGGCAGGTTGCTTAGGGATGGGTTCCTTTCCCCTCAAGAGCAATAAAACACCCACAAATCCCATCATATTAATTTTGAATCCTGGATGAAGACTATCTCTGAAAAGCTGGTTCTAAATCTCTGTACTTATATTTATCTATCATGTAAAAGGGAAGTAAATATCTCAAAAGAATGTTGAGAGACTTGATTGACCAATGTCTGTCAGACATTTGGAGAGCCTCTGAGAAGTGTTAAACCTGTAATTATTAGTGTCATTGTATAGCTGTGCCTGTGAAAGGCAAAGTTTTGTTTTTCCTTTTTTAACTTAAAAACACAACAAAGAGAGCCTCAAATCACAGACATGTTAAATTAAAAATATGTTTAAAGATCAAATACTATTCTCCTTAATTTCTCTGATTCTTCATTTAAGAGTTGTTTCCTTTGCAATACTTAGTGTCCTGAAAAATAGGACTGGGGACCAAATTCTTTGCTATTTTGTGTACTTTCTGATGTTCTCCAACTATGAGGGAAACTTGGCAAGCCGGAGGAAGAAACAATTTTCAAATACCCTTGTGGGTATCTTAATATTCAGGGGTTCTCGGCCTGCCTCTTGTCACCCATTGGATTTTTACCCTGGTTTTATTGTTGTAGAACTAAATTTTAATTATAACCTGTTTATTTTGTAGGTCAAATTACAATGACTGGGTTAAGCAATATGAAACATTAGCGGAGATGGTAGTTCCACGATCCAGCAAGTAAGTGGCTTTTCCATGGTTCAGCTTTTCAGAAATAAATCTTTGATTTGCTTGAACTGGGATTTAGTCATGCAGAAGAGTGACTCCCTTGGGGATCTTTTATTTGTGATTGGGTTTTAATTGTTGATTAGTACCTGATCATAAAGTAATTGCCTACATTGTTTTATTAAATAGTTTGTCTGGTTTCCAGTCCAAGTACAATATTCTAAATATTAAAGAGTCTCTCTAAATTCTATAGTTCACAAAGGCGTCAGTCAGAAGCAGTGTTTATAAGACATGGCCTGAAGAATTGAAGCAGAAAAATTAAACTAGTCCAGATGTGCTGAGTTAGTTCTGGGCCAGTGTCTTATTTTAAAAAAAAAATAAACTTACAAAACTGTGATTGGTACTGGTAAACTCTGTTGCCCTTACTAGAAGGACTAAAAACAAATGAGTTATACCATTGGAAACCTGATTCAGGATGAAGAGTTGGGGATGCATATGGTTCTGAGCAGGGGCGGGAGGGGGTGTCTAATATTGTGTGGAAATGAGTAATGTGTGTTTGGCACTCTTAATACCATGGTGATCAGCATATTACCTAGAAAAATGTGTGAGAGGAGGCAGAAGGTACTGAGAGTATTAGTGTGGAGAATGTGTGGTCTGGGAAGGGCTGGTGTGAGGGTGACTGTGTGTTGTGTAGTGTTTTTGTGGGTGGTGCAGAAAAGCAGGATGGATCCTTGTGAGTGCAGATCCTGTATGCAAGTGTGGGGGTGCGTTTTTGGTGGGGAGAATATTTGGGGACAGGCCAGAGGATTGGCTAGGGAAAATCCAGTAATCTTTACTACTCTCTTTTTAAAAAGCTTCCTGCAGGTAGGGGCCAGGAACAAATGCATTTTCCTTGTTCTGCAAGGCATATTAAGTAACACTGTATTTTTTAAGTGTCTAGATACGTGGTAAATACTTTTTTAAAAACATGATTCTTTCCCTGGAGCTTACAGTATAAACTTAATGCAACAAGTGTCCATAAAGACACATGTGAGAGAAGTGGTGGGGCAGAAAACAGCAACAACAATATAACACATTAACTCGAGTGCATGCAATCTTGATGCCATACTTTTAATCCTTTCTGTTTTGTTGTTATTCTTGCCTCTTATTACTTATAGTTGGAAGTGAGGATTTTTAGAGCGATCTGAACGTGGCAAGGGAGATGGCTAGGCAAACTATGTTCAAAATGTTAAGAGCATTATAATTACTAAGGTAAAAAAAATCCTACTTCCTATCCGAGGCATAATTTTCCAGTAGTTTTCTAGTAGCTTATTTTGATTGTTAGGTATATTCTTGCAGACTTTGCTCTTAGAGTTGGGGATGAGTGGGTGGTGTAAATCAGGTGGGTTGAGTGACAGATTACATGGCAATGGGGAACAGGCTATGTCCCTCAAGCTGTTTGCATTATAGCAGTTGAGCTTTTAGACTAGTTTTTGTGAAGAAAACTACATTGTATTGGGATGTTAACTGGGTTCACTTGGGGCACGCATTCTAAGATGGCTGACATGCCTCAGTGCCACCCAATCATCTACTCTTAGTTCACTGCTACCTCCTCAACTTCTGTCTCTCTGTAGTTGCACCCGTTTCCTTTCACCTGAAAAATGCAAAAGTAAATGCAACTGCTGAAAGCTCTCATGACCGCGTCCATTGAAATGAAATCAGCTCAGGTTCATTTCCAATAAAATATGACTTTAAATTGCAGAAATAGCAGGTTTAGCATAGCTAACAGTTTTGCTCCAGAAAGCATCCACTGAATGTGTAATGTAAACAGTTCCCCTCTCTTGCTGATAAATGTGAGTGCCTGACCTGCAGTTACTCTTCTCTACGGTTGTTAAACTCTGGAAAATACAATGCAGTAAGGCTGTTCTACAACCATTCAGAAGCAACTTAATTGAATTTACTAGTTCTGAGTAATTGCAGACTAGAAGAATTTTGATTTGTAATGCTTCAGTCTCATAATGGTTCTAAATCTGTGAATTGTAATGCTTTTTTTTCTTTACAGTGTTCTTTCTGAGGACCAAGATAGTTACCTCTGTAATGTCACCTTGTTCAGGAAGGCAGTGGATGACTTCAGACACAAAGCCAGGGAATACAAGTAAGATCACATCTTCACATTGATTCCCTATTTAAGAGTACTCTATGCAGCCACTTGCAGTTTTTTGTTCCTCTCCAAATGTAGGTTTATGGTCCGTGATTTTCAGTATAATGAAGAAGAAATGAAAGCAGACAAAGAAGAAATGAACAGGCTATCTACTGACAAAAAGAAACAGTTTGTAAGTCGACATTAGCTAAATATTATTTTGGATGGGAATTACTATAACTGAGCATGTAGGCATGAAAAGGTCACTGCTGTGATCATCCTCAGACCACAAAGCTCACGACAAAAGTTCTTTTCTGTTATGTCTGCTTTTGGTCTGATACATAATCCCCAGAGATGATGATCCTTGAGATAAGGATTATACTTCAGTTGCATGTAAACTGTTGAATGACTTTTTGATATTGAATAAACTCACCAAAATGGTAACGCAGTCCCAAAAGGACTTCGATAATATGTAAATTGTTCCATTACATTCATGCTTGAAATACAGTGAATTCTGGCTATGAACTCCAGTTAAAGGCATTGTAGCCTTTCTGAAAACATTACAGATGGTAGCTCATAGCATTACATTTTATAAAATATACAACTATGTCTCCAGTCCAAAAACATTCAGTTAGACCTAACTTTTCTCTGCCATGGCAGACGTTGATACTTTTTAATTACTTTGAGGCACACCACCATAAAATCTCCAAATTAACTCAGGAATATTCATGAGCCAATTCAGAACTCTTGAAATAGTTTTTCAAAAAAATTCCATTGCACACCTGTTCAAACCTGACAGCACACCAGTGTGCTGTGGCACACCAGTTGGGAAACATTGATTTAGACAGACTGGGGGGTCCAAGCAGAAAGCTAAAACTAAATTCTCTCCTCCTTTTGTAGAGGAAAAACCACACATTAAATTGTCCTTCCTCAGCGGTACAATGTACTTGGCCTGATCCTTGGCTTTGACTGAGATAAATGAAGATGGGGATTGCAGCAGTGCTCTCTGTGCTCCCTTGATTTTGGGGCTGCTCTATAGTAGGTCAGTCTAACCCAGTGATACTTAGATTGAAGCTTGAGAGCTGCAAGTGGCTCTTCAGTGTGTCTCCTGCAGCTTTTTGCAGCACATGATAGAAAAACCACTGAAGATTTATTTATTAACTGATCTAAGCTATTAGCTTTTATTATGTTCTTAATCAATTGTAGTTGATAAAATAATACTTGGTTAGTCAGTCATTTTGCTGTGAGAATAAATTAAATATATATAATATAAAAACTAATATTCCACTGTCCTACTGTTGATATATGAATCTATAGTACTGTAGTAAATGAAACAATGAATTCACACTACTGTGACTCTTCTGGATAATGTTGATTGCTAATTTGGCTCCTGGACTACTGAGGTTTGAGGATCACTGGTCTGTGTGGTTGCTGCCGTAAGGCCCTAAGGTGCCACTAAGGCTCTAGGCATCCCCAGCTCACAGGAGAGCCATGGCCACATCCCCTACACCAGCAAGTAGGAAGTGAGACATAGTCCCCACAGAGCATCTGTTCTATCTAGGCGTCTCCGTACGCAAAGAAGATCTTCACGATACGGTTTCCTAGGTTTAGGGCTGCTTCATACAAGTGGAGTGGAGCAAAGCAGAGGAGGCATGACTCAGGATTGTTGCCGTAATTTTTAGAGTTAATAAATTTCTATGGGCTAAAAACAACTTCCGTGTGATTATGAACTTCACTAACAGCTATTTGGCTAGTCTTAAAGTCCAGCATCGTCTCAGTAAAACCAAATGCAAGTTTCATATGAGATCCCTACTGTACTTTCTCTATACTGAAACAATCTGGAGTTAGCTGTCCAGCACCTACTTCTCCCAAGTTTTCTGTGTATGTAGTAACACCATTCTTAATATTGAGTATCTATTTAAACATATTTTAATAAGGCTGAATCCTTTATTGCAGCTTGTAAATAACTCCCTGTGTCTCCTCTCCTTCCCCGCCTCTTCCCACCCCAACAGGGACCTCTGGTTCGGTGGCTGAAAGTGAATTTCAGTGAAGCATTCATTGCATGGATTCACGTGAAAGCATTAAGAGTTTTTGTTGAATCTGTTCTAAGGTAAACATTTATTTTATTTATTTATTTATTTATTTATTTATTTATTTTAAACCCAGGAAAAACAGTGCTACTCAACTCCAAATCTATCTGGAGTTACTTGTAGATAACTGAGGAACTTGATCCATGCACCATCTCACTCAGCTCAATCTGTCTGTAGTGTTCTTGGAAGTGTTCTTGCCCTACTCCTTTAAGAGTCTTGGCCTCTCTGTACATTAGATCACAATTAATGGTTTGCTTTAATGGAATGGCCTGTAGAAGAAAACTTTCTAGACTTAGAAATGCAAACAGTAAATAAAGTGATCTATTTGAAAATACACAGAGAAGACCAAGAACTCAGTAAACACATTTTAGTGCAAAACTGTTCAGGGTTTGAGGCGTATAAAGCAACCCAAGGCTCCTTGCAGCAGTTCCCACTAGATTTAATTTTTCCACAGCATGTGGCTTTACTGTTTTCTCATACCCTGCTTTTCTCTTGTTCATAAGAATAAGAAGTATACCTAATAAGTTGATTTAAAATAACTGGAGGAATTCTGCAGAGAGTGGATTGTTAAAGTAGGAACCTCTGGTTCAATGGAAGTTTGCTGCTGTCCAGTTTGGACAATTACTGAAAGCTGGTTAGTACTTTATTTATAGTAACAGAAGAGTGTAAAGAATAAAATGAGGTATAGGAGCAATGTTGAGAGGGTGTTGGCTACTGGTAATAGAATCGTAAGTTAAATTGATAGATCTCTTCCACAGCTAGCCCATCCCACCACTATGCAGGCTTGTTATGTTGGGAGATGATGTGGGTAAAGAAACTTAGATAAAATGAGAAGTGTTGAAAATGAATATGCATGTAGAGAAGTTAAAAGTTTACTGGGAGAAGGGTTGGCATTGAAGGGGGCTAGCTTTTCCACACAATCGCACAGCTGAGATCTTTCAACCCATGTAAATTACTTTGTTGCCACCCCATTAATTAATTAGAAGTAAGCTAATGGAAGACTTCAAAACTTAAAAAATAAAGATAAAATAAAATAAAGTGGGTGGTGAAGCTTGGTAAGAATGAATATGAGAATTCAATATTAACTGTGGAAGGAATTTGAAAAAAAAACAGGTGTCTAAATATTAGATTTCTCTTCTTACTCAAAATTCTTTTCCAAGGTGCTCAATATGACAGAACAATAATATGATTTTCCCAAAATTAAAAAAATAAGCAGATGTTTTATTAGCAGGAACCAGAAACTTTAGCAAGGGTTCTTCCCCCTAAAATGTGGTATAGCACTGTGTGAGGTAAGAATGAATAAACTTTTTTATGCCACTTTAAAAAAAAAATCTCCTTCCCATCTGTCACAGCTTTCTGCTTGCTCCCTCAGGTATGGTTTGCCAGTTAATTTTCAGGCAATGCTCCTTCAACCCAGTAAGAAAACAATGAAGAAACTGAGGGAAGTTTTGAATGATTTATACAAACACCTTGACAGCAGTGCAGCAGCTATCATTGATGTAAGTAACTTGTGTAATTATTATAGCTGGTGTTTATGGTGTCCAGCTGCCACCCACATTCAACCCTATATTAATTAGTCTTTTTAAAGCCAAGTGGGAATGGTCTGCCTCACTGTACAGTGTTAATCATCTAAAAGGTATTGCTCCATGGGAAAGAGATGCAGGCATCTAGGCTCTTCTGGTTGCTGTTTAACAAGAAATATGCACAGGAGCTGTGCGGGTTTTTTTTTTTTTTACGTTCCCCCTCTCCATTAGGAACAACAGTTCTTCATTGCTCTCCTCCAGTGCAGAGAATCATTTAATCTTATTGGCACTAAGTCAGTGGAGCTCTCCAGACATTTTCTGCATTGGTTTTTGCAAAGGAGGAAGTATTCCGGTTACAACCAAGTCACCTGAAGAGCTTTTTCTCTTTTCCTGGGAATTGTTGTGGGTCCAACATGCACTGGGGGAATTTGTAAAGCCCCTTTCCATGGCCAAAAGAAAACAGATAGAACTTCAAGATAAATGGCTGAGAACAAACGCCAGTCAAGTTTAAAATTAGTTTAGAATGAGCACAAATAATACAGGATATATTATTTGCCATCTCCAGCGTGAGGGATATCTTCTGTTCGTTAAAAACAAACAGCCCACCTCACTTGGCCGTTTCAGCAGAGGTGTGGAGTGAATGGCCATGAAATCAGATTTACTCTTTCCACCTCTAGTAGTTCCTCAGCGCTGGGGACGCTTGCACTGCTGCTGCCAATACAGTACTTGTTTTGTGTCTATGTAAAACTTCGGTGTCTAAAGCCATTATCTTTCGTGGGCAGTTGACAATAAAACAAGCCAATGTCTTAAAGAGATCAAAATGCAGGTAATATGTAGAGTCCAGCCAAATAGTCATGAAGGTTCCTTCTTATATTAAAAGGGTTCTTGAAACATTTTCAGAAGTCAATGTTGATCAGAAATAGGGAATGAAAAATTATATTTAATCCTGCAGATTAATTTTCAGACTTTTGGATCAGCTGAATTTTCCTCAAGTACAATTTTTAGGTTTGCAGAAATACAATAATTTAATGAAATTGGGATTTAAATAAGCAAATCTAAACTTCATTTGCACCGATACTTCAGGTTCTCCTTTGGATTTCCACCCTTGAAAATAGTTAAACAAAACTGTATTACTTAACTGTTGCTGTGTTATGGAAAATACTTTTAATACAAACTATTTTAGAGGAGTATCAGTAACATGAATTGCTGAAGATTGTGTAAAGCTGAGAAACCAAAAAAGGAAACAAATAATTACACTTTTGTTTCATGTAGTGGTGTTATAGTAACAAAGCCAAATATAATTTAATATAAAATAAGGTATGGATTACTGATGCAAATCTACCAATATTTTGTAAGGGAAGATGTTTTTCTCTATCCACCTTATTCCATTTTGGGAAAAGTGGTGACACATTATCCTTTTCTTCCCTTATGTTTACATTACCTGACAAAACATAACCCAAAATTTGAAGTTCAAACAGCCTTCTGATTAAGTTTGAGGTCTTGCATGACTTTCATGCATCTTAAATGTTTGACCGGGTCATGTAATCTCCTGAATAGGACACTAGCAAATTATATTGTAAAAAATATAGTAATTTTTTTTTAACAAAAACTTATTTCACAGGCAACTATGGATATTCCAGGCTTAAACCTCAGTCAACAGGAATACTACCCATATGTGTACTACAAGATTGATTGCAATTTGCTGGACTTCAAGTAAACGTTTCCTTATCCTGACAATCCTCTTACAGTGTTCGTGTAAACAGAAGTGAGGTTGAAGTACAATGATACTTTTAACTCTGATAATCCTATGCTTGCGTCTTACTCCCTTTACTTAGGTGAATTTTCCCCTTGGTGGTCCATCTCTTGACATCTTCTTTTTAAAGAAAAGTGTAGGTATTACTGCTTTTAATCAATCACGTCTGTAAATGTATATTGAGAGAATCAGAGTATTTATAAAGAGTCATTTATTTAAAGAAAAGGGTATTTCCTCTTCCAGATGGTGATCTGCATTAATTTCATTTACCATTGTTCCTAAAGACCTTGTTTACAAAGGAAGATAGTGTAAACATTTATGCCATTTTGTTCTCTGTATTTAGTAGTTACACAGTTATTAATGTTGTATTGTGATGTAAAGTATGTGAGATTGATATGCAGTCTGTGCTTTCAGAATGTTTTAAATTACAATCTATAAGCACTGTCAACATACACAGGAGAAAATAAAAATACCTGTGCAAATGTATTGGCCGTCTTATTGTGATACATAAACTGCAGCCAAACACTAATACAGCTAATGTAAAGATTTAATATATGCTGTATCTGCCAGTATAGAAATGCAGTTTGAGTTTAACACAAATTTGATGCAAAGTAAACTAAAATAAACACCTGCATTGTTATGAAAAATATTGGAACAGATTTTATTCCTGTAATATAAAGTTCCATGTGTGAATTCACACACACTCACAAACTGGCTCTTAAGATGACAGTCAGGGCCTAACTCTCTGGAGGAGTAGAAGAGAGAGTCAACGTTTCTACTCTTATTTGTATGTCTTGCCCTGTTTTCATTCATTTGCATCCGGTGACAACTCTCTCTAGAATTTGGGTGCTACATTATATAAGAGTTGCTACTTATTCTATGTCCATATCACACATGACAGCAACCTTTTAATGCTTGGCTTGTGGGACGGAGTTGATTAACACTTCCAGTAACTGTTCTCACAGACTCTTATATTTGAAACTGCATCTTCCACTCACTACTTCAACACTGATGGATTCCAAGTACTGAATTTATAACACTAAACTAATTGTGGTTAAGACAAATCCTGAGCCTTAAATTAATGTTTGGTAAATCAGTGCCTCTCCGGAGTGTTGCAGTCTTGGAATTTTTTTCCCTGTTCAGCCTTTAATATAAAATATCAATAATGTGAATCCAAGCAATGTTGAAAGGCTCAAGGAAGATCAGTTGTGTGGCCTCTAATTGCTTAGTATAAACACTCTTGCAGACACCGCAGCCGCTTTAATTGACACTCCTAGCCCACTAAAAGGGATGATTAGCTTGTGTGTAAGCACTTCCAAGGAGTTCCGAGCTAAAGTAGCAAAGTTTCAAAACAGGATAATTCATAGATTTTAAGACCAGAAAGGACTATTGTGATTTAGTCTGACCTCTTGTATAGCACAAACCATAGAACTTCCTACAAAATAATTGGTAGAGAGTATATTTCAGAAAAACATCTAAACTTGATTTTAAAATTGACAATGATAGAGAATCCACCATGTGATAAATTGCTCCAATCACTAATTACTCTTGCCATTTAAAAATTTACACCCTATTTCCAGTCTGAATTTGTCTAGCTTCAACTTCCAGTCATTGGATCATGTTAGACCTTTCTCTGATTGATAGATTGAAGAGCTTATTATTAAATATTTGTTCTCTGTCAGTACTAACAGATTGGAATCAAATCACCCCTTAACCTTATCTTCGTTACACTCCAAGAGCTCAATCCATTCAGTTTATCACTGTAAATCATTTTTTTCCTAAACCTTTAATCATACTCCTGGCTCTTTTCTGAACTTATTCCAATTTATTAATGTCCTTCGATTATGGGCACCTGAACTGGACACAAATAAAGAAGAAATCTGTTAACTCCTGGCAGTGGTAATACAAATTCATTTTGTATAGTTCTGTTATGTACTGTACCTGAACTCTTTAAAAATGAATGAAATACAAGACAGTGGGCACCATGTGATATAAATTTAGTGATGTGAAGACCTTGTGATTATTTCTCATGTTGATCTTAACTTGCACTGGCAAAGAGGAGAGATGGTAAGAGGTGACCTTGAAGAATTTAGAATATATAAGGCAATGAGAGAGAGAAGGCAGTTGTATTGCAGAAGAGCAAGCAGAGAGTTTCTTGTTAAAATGAAGACTCTTCTGCTTCATCTCGTGCCCTACCTCTCCTATCCTCTAGATCAGGGCTTGATTGCACATGAGTGTTTGGCACTTTACAGTACCAACAGAGTTATCTTGAAGAGCTTGCAGTCTAATTTTAGATATGCTGCAACAAGTAGTTATAACAAATCAGCAGGAAGGGGAAGGAATTCTGTTAAATAGCTATTGTCTCACTTGCAGGTAGTTTGGAAGAAATGAAGCCTTAAGGAGAGATTGGGGGGGGGGGGGAGTGACTTTGCATCTTAGAATTTGGAGGGTATTTTCCAAATAAGCCTAAATGTAGCATGGGAAAAGGCATGAAGATGTTTGGGGCAATAAGGATTAATATACTGGCTGGCCTTGTTAGAATGAAGGGGGTTGAGACTTTCCTCATCAGAGACTAGTTTGGATATATAGGTACTCACAGACTTCCTTGGCTCTAACTCTCTTCCCTGGAATAAAAGCATGCCAGTAAAAATTGAATCTTATTTGAACATACAGGCTCTGGTATCCACTGAACAAAGAAAGGTTAAACAGCAAGTCATTCAAGTTAGTCAAGCTTTGTTTCTTTCTCAAACTGTGTATGCTAGGAAAGACAAAGATCATTAAACTAAATGTATTGCTTACAAAGAAACGTGCACAGGCTTGTGCAAGGCGATGTAATAGGTATCTGGCATCAAGTGTTACAGGGGGAAACTTGGAGTTCTGAAATTGACTGCAAAGGTAAGTGAGAGATCAGGCTTTAGAGACCCATGCTATGTATCTTAGATACATCCACATCACACAGAACAAGTAGACTTCAAATATTTGATAACAGAACTAACTTAATTTTGGGAAGGCATTGAGAATGAGAAGTGTTTTGAAGTGCTAAATTTTACTAGCTTAAAACTTTTTTCAATTTATTAAAAAAGCTTTACAGTTGAGATAAGCTGGCAAAAGCAACGTAGCCTAAAATTAAGGTTTTTAACTTGTAAATCCCTATTGTACTTTAATTACTATTGTATAGGTCTTCAATTAGTGCATGCTAATATATAAGATGCATATGAACACAAGATATCTAAAGTATGGCATATCCAAGCAGAAATTAATTTTACTATGTGATATCTTAATGTAAATTACCTTTACTGTTAAAGAACCTAGTCTGAGACATCTAGGATGCTATGCTCTGCCCTGGCATCCTTCATAGGCAGCATATGTTAATTCAGAGGTCCCCAAATTGTGGAGCCCAGGCCAGCCTGAGCCCCTTGAGTTCAAAATAGGAAGGGCATCCTTTTTAAACTAGATTTAAAACATGTCAGAAAGGGAAAGTTGTTACCTAACACAGATTTAGCATTCATACTACAAAGTAAGGCAGAAATTCTTTGTGGTAGACAGAGCATATCAATGACCAAAGTTTCTATGCTGGCAGCTAAAGAGCATGGAATTCTAGCAAGAGCTAGCAACAGCCTAATGGGTGATTGACCTAATGGGGAAAACTGAAACATGGGATGACTAAAGAGTAGCTAAAACTGCACAGCAAAATTATCACCAGTAGTAATGTTGTAAAAATCCATACAATGAAGAATCCAGGTACTTAAGTAATATGGTGATGGATACTATAGAAAACCCTGAGATAGAAAAAAATAGTGTCCTAATGAAATTCTTTAGGAAAGAATATAAATAACGGAAAAACCAAAATTGCAATGGGCATTTTCCAGAGCATCGGGACAGGAGTGTTCTAAGGATGCTGTTGATGAACTGAGACAAATGAAAGAGAACTTGAAGGATGGAAGACAACCCTCCCCCAAAGGGGGAAAGTAGCGATAGGTGCATGAACACATCAGAGCAGAGAGGAGCATGAATTAAAAGCAGGCTGCCTAGGTCACTGTTCAGTATGCAGTAAGAGAGGAGAAGCCAACGTAGGTATGAGGCTGAGTGAGAAGAGATACAAGTTTCAGTGATTGAAGGCAAGAATGTGGAGGGAGTAGGAAATCAAAATGTAATGAACTATACATAGTTTAAGAGCAAAGGGAGAAGAGAACATGAGAGCAGAAGAGATGGTGGGTCATAGGGAGGAGGAAAGATAGAAGGGGAGAATTAAGAATGGATGCGAACAGATGTCAGGATGTAAGTGAATAGTACAGGATCCTGAGGAAGTGAAGCAAAATAGATGCTCTACATGGGTTCTCAGTTATGCATCCAGTGACAGCAGGCCTTGCGCCATTTGTGCACTGGAAGTGAGTAAATGGCGATGAACCATTTAAAAGAGCTCAAATCACGGAAGGTGAAAATGTGGTGTTGAAGAAGATAGTGAAGATGGAGGACGTGGTGATGTGTCAAATCACTGAATGTTTGATGTGTGGTTTGATGCCGTGGAGGTGTTACTCAGCAGCCTTTTTCAGAGGAAACACTGGATTTGAGCATTCTTGGTACATTCAATGATCGACCCCAAGGAGTGCTCCCTCGATAAGAAATACAGTAAACAGTAGCCCATCATGATGAGTTACCCTTTAAAGTATGACCTTATCTTAAGACACTAAACTAGTAACTTTCTCCTCTGCAACTGTTTTCCTGTTCATTAACATGTTAGTTGGGGGTTTTGAATACTTGCTGAAGATAAGTTTTCCTTTCTTCTGTTCCACTTAGTTGTTCAATATAGATCATAATATATTCATTGCCTCATACTTCATCTGCTTCCTGGAGGAGTATGCGTGTGAGGATACTACTGATTAGAGACTTCTGTCCTTACCTTAGATCACTGGGAAGTATTCACACACTACTGATTGACTGAGAGGGGTAGCACTAATATTTTTGCAAGAAGTGAGATTTATTGAGCGTGCACGTCTTTTTCCTTATATGTTGCAAAGAATGAGCAACAAAATATTGTAGATTTAATTCTTAGTGAATCAAATTGACACTCATCAAGAACCAAACATAAACTATATTAATCTCCTTAGGTGTATCATATACTGACTGAGGTGACAGAGTTAACGTTTTTGCGGCTCGTTTATTTTTCCTCGCCTCAGATGGGCGGGGGAGGCTTGGAAAGGAGAGAGTGCTCTTATCTGGGAGAAGTTTGGAAAGGAGAGAGTGTTCCTTGGTTTATTTTTGTTATTTTCTTTTTGTTAAATTACCCCTTATCTTTTATAATCTAAATGCAAGGGTTACACGTTAACATAAAAGAGTTAAACTTTACCATAAATTGTCTTCCCTTATTCTTTTACAGATTCTTAACACAAACAAAACTTAAAAACAACTGATTACTATAACACATGTACACAAAGCAGTTACCCATCGGTTACAGTGACAATTACTCCTGGAATACAGATAGAATTATTACTGGTTTTACATTCACGCTCACTACTCAACACATATAAGAGTAAACTCAGCTGCAGCAAAAATAACATGTCATAACCAAGCTTTCCTTACTTCTATGCTATGTTTTCATCCAGGTGGAACCTCTATCGTATTCACACCCAGGTTACCATCCGCAGAAGAAAGTTCCACGGGTTGCTAGCCCTAATGCCCACTATGCTATTGGAGGTAGCGTTGAGGTGATGGGCTGGAGGGAGGTGAGATGGCTGCTCAGACCCTCTATGCGGCGCGATTCTGGTGCACCCCATTACTGATGTGTGGCTCCCCAATTTGCTCTGGTCTGACAGCCCTTTTTATCTCCACTCCGGCCTATACGTCCGCCAAGCCAATTGTGGACACTTCCTTTACCATCTGATCAGCAAGCCCCCGAGCCAAAAGTTTATTGCTGACCTGCAAAGCTGATTTTGCAGCGACTGCAAGTTTCCATATTTGGGCCTGGAACTGCTGTGCTTGCAAGTTCGTCTCAGCTTGGGTCTACCTCAGTTCAGTTCAGTGGGTTTACTTCAGTTTGGCCAACTCTTGATCAAGGCTTTGCTGTCCCTTAGTTCCTCACATACAGGTCTGTAACTTCTCTCACAATGGCCTCGGGGCATACACTGTTCTGTACAAACATGCTTTCACCCTGTTACAACACTGACTTGTAAGTCTCTCGTTACCCTCTAATGGAGACAATAAACAGGACAAGCTTGATTTATTTGGTTGATAGCAGCTGCTGAGACAACAGCTGTTTATCTGCTACAAAATTTAATACAAATTAGACACACATCCCACCAACAAAACATGCAGTGCCTATCTCAGTGGGCATTGATCGCTGACTCTGGCCTCCAGGTACTACTTACAGTACAAATAGTTGAACCCCCAAATGATCCCCTAATAATTTGCCATTCAATTTAAGGCCTCCATCAATTAATGACATAGATGGAGAAGTCTGCTAAGATCAGGAGCTGATAGATCATCAAGGAAAGTTGAAGGGGCTCAGTACCCTGTAGGATAATATAAGAACGTAAGCGCTGAACTACTTCATCAGACCATGGTCCATCTTTGCTAGTATCCTGTCTGACAGCAACCGTACTAGAGCTTCAGGAGGAGCACACAGAATAGAATGACTGTGGAGTGATCCACCTCTGTCTTCCAGGGCCGGCTTCTGGTAATCAGAGGTTTAGCATCACCCTGAGCATGGGGCCATTCATGAACCTGTTCTCCATGGATCCAGTTATGCATTTGGCCATCAAAACATCCTATCAGATGGTGATGAGTTCCACAAGTTATGGTGTGTTGTGTGAAAAAGTATTTCCTCTTTGTATTTAACCTACTGCCTCATAACTTAATTGAGAGACCCCTGGCATTTCTCTATCCACTTTTCCCATGCCATTCATTGTTATATAGGTCTCTGTCATATCCCCCTTAGTTGACTTTCTCTCTAAGCTGAACAGCCCTAACCTTTGTAGTCTTTCCTCATATGGAATCTGTTCCATACCCTTGATCATCTTTGTTGCCCTGCTTTGAATCTTTTCCAGTTTTCCTATATCTTTTTTTGAGATGGAGCAACCAGAACTGGACACAGCATTCAAGATGTAGGTGAACCAGGGATTTATCTAGTGCAGTAGTTCTCAACCTATTTACCATTGTGGGCTGCATATGCAGCTCTGTCTTTATGTGGCCTGCATCCACACAATATATATACTACCTGTATAGCCCTGAGGATGTCACATGGGCTGCAGGTTGAGAACCACTAATCTAGTGGCATTATTAGGATCCAGAAAAAAAATCCAAGAAAATGTAAGTAGAACATTAGAGTAATTAGAAGAAGAATAAAGCTTTTTGGTCCCAATTCCTTTCTTTCCAGTACAATCATCATTGATGTTATCTGTCCCAGGGCTCAGTCAGGTCCACTGCTTTAATCTTATGTATGCTTTTGTTGGAAAATGTATATGGTAAAACACAAAATTTCCAGTAAGTTCTTGGAATGTCTTAGGAACAGCCTTCTGTTTCAGATAATGGAGACAGTAATCAGGGGGACAGCTGTTTCAGAGTTGATTCTAAGCAGCAGGGAGGAATTGGTTGCAAATCGAAAGGTGGAAGGCAATTTGGGTGAATGTGAAAATGAAAAAATAGATTTCATGATTGTAAGGAAAGGAAGGAATGAGAACAGCAGACTGAGTACAATGGGTTTAGGAAAAGCAGACTTTAACAAACTTGGTATGTCTACACTTAAAACGCTACAGCTGCAGCACTTTGGCATAGACATTGCACCAGTGGGAGGGGATTCTCCTGCCAGTATAGGTAATCTGCCTTCTTGAGAGGTGCTAGCTAGGTTGACAGAAGAATTTTTCCATGAATCTAATGCTGTCTACACTAGAAGCTGTTAGTTTAACTGTGCAGCTCACAGGTGTGGATTTTTCGCACCTCCGAATGACCTAGTTCTGCAGACTTAATTTTCTAGTAAAGAGTAGGCCTTAGAGATCTAGTACGTAAGGTCCTATGGGAAGAAAATCTAATGCACAGTTGAATTCAGGAGAGCTGGCGGTTTCTCAGAGAGACTATATTAGAACCACAACTGCAAGCTATCCAGATGTGAAGGAAAGCTAGGAAGAATAATAAAAAGCCTATATAGCTCCATCTGACCTCTTGAATAAACTAAAAATCAAAAAAAGCTACAAAAAGTGGAAACATAAACAAATTGATAAGGATGAGTACAAAAGAATAGCCCAAATTGAGTTACACCTAGGAGGGACATAAAAGGCAATTAGAAGAGGTTCTTTAAATACAATAGGAGCAAGAGAAATACAAAGGAAAATGTTAGCACTTCTTTCCCATTAAGTAGAGGCCCTAATAACTGATCATATTAAGGAGGCTGAGGTGCTTGATACGTATTTTGTTTCAGCATGCACTAAAAGGTTAATGATGAGCAGATGCGCAACGCAATGTTTACAATAGGGGAGAAGGAATATGAGCCAAAATGGGAAAAAAGATTAAAGAATATTTAGATAGATGTATTCGGTTTGGCGGGGCCTGATGCAACTCATTCTAGGGCATTTAAGAAACTAGCTGACGCAATCTTGGAATCATTAGCAATTATCTTTGAGAACTCCTGGACAATGGGTGAGGTGCCAGAGGAGCAGAGAAGGGTAAACATAGTACTGCTCTTTAAAAAGGACAGCAAAGAGGACTCGGCAATTATAGACCAGCCAGCCTAACTTCGATACCTGGAAAGATACTGGATCAAATTATTAAGAAATGTATAAGCACCTCCTACAGATTAATTGGGTTATAAGGAATAGTCAATGTGGATTTGTCAAGAAGAAATCATGCCAACCAAATTTCTGTCTTACAAAGTCACTGGCCTAATGAGTATAGGGGAAGCAGCATATGTGATGACTTGACTTTTAGTAAGACTTTTGACGCAGTCCTATATGACATGTCATAAGCAAACTAGGGAAGAGTGGTTTAGATGAAATTACTCTGAAATGGGTGCTTAGCTGGTTGAAGGAGTAAACTCAAAGAGTAGTTTATCAGTGGTTTGCTGGCAAACTAAGAGTGTATCTAGTGAGATCCTATAGGGGTCAGTTTTGGATCTGGTACAAACCAATACTTTCATCAATGATTTGATAATGGAGTGGATAATGGAAATTTGCAGATGATGCCAAACTGGGTGGGATTTCAAGCACTTTGGAGGACAGGATTAGAATTCAAAACAAGCTTGACAAATTGGAGAATTGGTCTGAATTCAAGATGAAATGCAATGAAGATAAGTGCAAAGCACTTCACTTAGGAAGGAAAAATCAAATGCACAACTTCAAAATGGGAAATAACTGTGTGGTGAGTACAAGTCAACAATGTGATGTGGTTGTGAAAAAGGCTAATATCCTTTTGGACTGCATTAACAGGAGTGTTGTGTGTAAGACTCAGGAGGTAATTGTCGCACGCTACTTAGTTCCAGTGAGGGCTCGGTTGGAGTATTGTGTCCAATTGTGGGTCCCAAGAAAATGTGGATAAACCAGGAACAATTCAGAGGAGAGCAACAAAAATGATAAAAGGTTCAGAAAACCTGACAGATGAGGAAAGATTAAAAAATCTGGCCATGTTTAGTATTGACAAAAGAAGACTGGGGGCGGGAGAGGGCAGGGCATCTGTAAACAGTCTTCAAATGTTAAGGGCCATTTATAAGGAGGATAGTGGTGAATTGTTCTCTGTCCTCTTAAGGTGGGACAAAAAGTAATGGGTTTAATCTGCAGCAAGGGAGATTTAGGTTAGGTATTAGAAAAATCTTTTAACTATAAGGGTCGTTAAGCTCTGGAGCAGACTTCCAAGGGAGATTGTAGAATCCTCGTAATGGGAGGTTTTTAAAAACAGGTTGGACAAACACCTGTCAGGGATGGTCGAGGTTGACTTGGTCCTGCCTCAGGACAGGGGCCTGGACTTGATGACCTCTCAGGGTCCCTTGCAACTCTGGCTTGGTCTACACTTACCCCAGTGATTTGGCGGCAGTCAATGGGAGTTACACAAACTACACAGAAAACTTGCATAACTCCCAGCAACTGCCATGCTTCTCTTCTGCATGTCCTCTTCACTGCATTGTGCCGACAGGAACCGCGTTCCCGTCCACGCAGTGCTACCCCACGTGTAGGGGTGGATTAATAGCGTCGACTTCTGGATCGACTGAGTGGGTCTACACTGACTGCTCAGTCGATCCAGATAAGTCGATCTGATGGTGGCGATTTTACCGCCATCAGTGTAGACATAGCCTATGATTCTATGTAGAACAGCCTACTGCCTGTTGGTGGGGAATTCCTTTTTCCTCAGTTTCGTGTTTTCTCCTGCAGCATTAGACAGAAGTGATTTTCGGTGATTCTCTCTCATGGTCATGGAACAGTGCTCTTTAGTCAGGGCCATATTATCTAATTGGCTCCCATGGCCTATGGCACGGTGGGTTTTGGGATATTACTGTGTCAAAGTACGCAGTCAAGCCGCAGCAGTTAGGAATGGCCTGCCAGCAGGCAGGCATTTAGCTGCTGTCATGGTGCTGGCTGATCCTGAGGAGAAGTTGTAGCTGCATAGCAGCTATGGTTAACAGAAGACCTGTGTATTGGTCAGAATAAAGGAGGCTTGCGGGGAAGCTAAAAAGGCAGCTACGAAGTGGTAATTTAGAACAGAAGACACAGACTGGGAGCACTGCATCCCTACTAAAAAGTTAATATGGGGAAAGGGATGTACAAAACCTTAGGCCCGATGGTTGTTCATTAGATTGAGTCTAATCCTCTCATGCACTCTTTACATTGTCTTTTGAAGAAGTCTTTATAGGAAGAAGGCTAATACTTGTACTGTCTAGCCGTAAAAATGGACCCAAATGTTACAGTGTTCTCAATTAAGTAAAATAATTAGCAATTACTGTTTTAAGATACTTTAAATCTCAGGAACAGAATCTTCCTGTCTAAACACTAGAGGGTGCCCCAGTGCTATTTTGAAATAATTTCAGGACAAAGCATTAACTGGGTATGTAACTAGTTTAACGATTTGAATTCAATTCATGTCCTTTTACAACTTTGTTTCCCTGCTGATTATTATTTGATATTTCAAGAACACAAGATCAATTTTATAAAAATTATTGTTGTACTGAATTTTGTGGGGGTTGTTTTCCCCTCTTGACTTTCCCTCTAACTGACAAGGGAGGAGGGAATTTGTTGCTGTTACAATTGATATTTACATGTTGCTCAAGAAAAACTGGAGTTCTGGTTGATTCACAAATTGTTATCCTTAGAGTTTCAAAGGCACCTCAGAGCACACTTGTGAATCCTTTGGACACACTGTTACTGTTTCAAGTGATTTCACAAAACAGTGAATTAGGGGATTGTTAGTCATATTTACTCACTCATAAAAGAGTCTGTTATGTTTGTGACTGGAGAAGATATGCACATGGGGGTGTGGTACATTTTGCAGTGCTGTGGTGTCTTCATAGCTCCATCTTGTACTTAAAACAGGGATTCAAAGTCTTTGATTTTTATGAAAAAATAGAGGATACTTTCACAAAATTTGCAGCACTTATTCTTTGGGCACAAAATATTTATTTTTATAATTTACAAGTAATTCTTAGTTTGAGTTAAAATTAATTAAAAACGGATTCCTTTAATACATGTAATATTTATCAGTCTTTTTGTCCCAAATGATCTTAACAGAGTAACACATATACTTCAAACTTTCCATGTAGTTAAAATGTAATTAATTGAAATATTCTGTATAGGCTATATTTGAAGAAGCTAGGTTGTAATTCATCTAATTGTTGTATCTAATTGCTTATTTGTATTACTGTATTGCTTAGGAGCCCTAGTCATGAACCAGGACTCCATTGTACTATGTGTTGTACAAACACAGAACAAAAAGAGAACCCCTGTCCCCAGGAGCTGACAATTGAAGACAAGAGACAACAGCTGGATACAGACAGACTGGGAATGGGGGTACAGCATAACAATGAAACAATATTGGTCAGCATGACACATAGCGATGCAGCATACCGGCAGCTTAACTGTTAAGGCTTTTTTTTATGGGTATCTTAGAAAATGAGAGATTTGAAGGAAGCTTTGCAAATGTTTGTGGGGAGAGTCTCTTAAGCATGAGGGGCAGCATGGGAGAAAGTGCAAAGGTGCTTGTTTGAAAATTTAAGAAGTTGGCAATGGAGGCTTGAATCATGGGTTGATCAGAGTCAAGAGGTGACATCTTGATGGTGAATGAGAAATGATAGTAAGATGTGGATAGCTGCATGCAGGGCCTTGAAGACTAGACTTATTTTTGATGCAATAGAGAAAGCAGAGCCAGTGAAGGGATGCACAGAGAGGTAACACGGTCAAAGCAACAGGCTAGGAAAATGATTTTTTGCAGCTGCATTCTGAATGGATGTGAGCAACCCAAGACTGCATCTGTCAAGGCCAGAGAAAAGGATGTTGCAGTAATGAAGATGTGAGATGATGAGAGCCTGAATGAGAGTTTTAGCTGCATGGATGGGTAGGAAAGGCCATAATCTTAGAGAAAGAATCAGCAAAATTTAGACACAATGTCAATGTGAGGACCCACAGAAGTCTGAGTCAAAGATGATACCCAGGTTATGGGCCCAAGAGACTGCCAGCATGGTGGTATCCACAATGATAGAAAAAGGAGGCTGGGGGGAGTAAAGGTCTTTTGGGAATAGGTGTGGAGACAAGGTTAAGGTTTTAGCCATGCTGAGCTTGAGCGGGCAGCTAGATGTCCACAGGAAGCTGTTAGAGAGACAGATCTAGATTTTAGTTTGGACGGAAGAATGCAGATCTGGGGTAGAGGAGTAGATATGCTGAGGACTCAGCATAAAGATAATAGTTGAATTTGTATTTGCCAATTACCCGGAGATAAGGTGTAGAGGGACAAGGGGATCAAGGAGGGAGCCCTGTGGAAGCCCCACAGAAAGTTGGAGGGGAAATGAGGAGGATCCTTGGAAGGAGCAATTAGAGAGAGGTAGCAGGGGAACCAGGAGAGGACAGAGTCACAGAAACCAACGGAGTGTAAGACTGATATTATGTAGGCTACTGAGATGCTTGTGTAATTCTAAAGCGTGGCCACTGTGACCTTAGAACTCAACCAATCACTGTGCTTCTTCACAGCTAATTTGTGTGCAAAATTCACTTGGCTGTAATGACTCAGTGGCATGAGAGACTGCACATGTCACTAATAGATTAATTTGCCCAAATGTCATGGCTCTCTAGAGATTCTGTAGCTGCACACTAGCATGGGCATCAGTGCTTGGAAAGCTCCCTACCACACTGCTCTCTTGGCTCCGCTGTGTACTGCAGGAGCACTGCTGGAAGCAGGCCTGCAGGGTGGCCTTAAAATGCAGAGCCACTGGGACTTAAGGTCTTAGTTCTCCCTGCTCCTCCTGCACATAGTGCCAGTCTCATTAAGATAGCCCTGTAAACTGGCATATCAATAGCAAATTAAGGGTCAGATTTGCCACTACCCTTTGACAGCCTCATACGGCTCTGGTGCTGAAAATCAGCTGTTAAGGATTACATGACATACATTCAAACCATTTTTTAAAATTGTATGGTAGCATTCTTTGTAGGTGTCTTGCTCAGTGTTTGTGTATTACACTTTTAATTAAAACTTAAAGAAATTCCCAAACTACATTAAGATAAAGGTAAGGTTGAAAGTTTGAATCAGTAATTTGAGTTAAAGAATTACAGGGATCCTGTAGTTATACCCAAATCATTACAAATGCAGGAAATTCAGAATTAAAGAATCAAAAGAAATCCGAACATGTTTGGTTGCTTCACCCGTGCATTTCTTATTCTGCCATCCTTAATTCAACCTGTAGTGATGCCATAAGGAGGAAAAAATCTGAAAAAAATCAAATATCTTTAAAAATCAATTTTATCTAATGGGGTTGCAAATAAAACTAGTGTGGAAAATGTTGACGTTTTTCATCAGAAAATGCTGATTTATTTGAATGGAAACTTTTCATGGGAACATACCCATTTCAGTGAAACTTTAGTCGGGAAACGCTTCTCAGATCCAGGATGGATTTGTGGGGGGAAGACGAGAGAGAGACCCCCCTACCCTCACATGGTCTGGGACTTGAAGCTGGGTCTCCTACATGTCAGGTGAGTGCCCTAATCACTGGGCTATAGGGTGTCTCATCTTTTTTGTAGAAAATCTTTGAAAACTGTCAGTTTGTCCTGCTGCAAAACAGGAAAAATTCTGAAATTTCAGATCTTTCCAGGATGGGAAAACCACTTCCCACTCTAGCCACAAACACCAAAAACATTCCAGTGTGGATAAGGCATTTTATAGTTCCATTATACATTTTTTGTCCAGGAATTATAATAACATTAATGTGATTAATTCTACAGTGCCAGGGGTGTATTTGCTGCTTTAGAGACAAATACAAGAAAACAAATTCCCTGTCCCAAAGAACTTGCAATCCAACCTAAATATTCAAAATCTAGATTGGTCAGTTTTGTTTGTTGGGATGGATAGACTCGGTCAGAGACCTGCTAATCCCTCCCCCAAAACTGGAATCTCTTGGTAGCTCCACAAAGGGGCTTCTGTGAAGGTAGTGGTAGGGTTTCAAAGAGAGGCATGCTGAAGAACTACTTTTCTCTCAACCAGATCCATGGGTGGAGGAAAATATGGAAACATTAATATGTAAATATCAGTTACTTAACTTCATTCCTAAGTGCAATAGCAAAGAACCCAAGTTATTTATCAAGAATACACAATATGGGACAGCCTCAATATAAGAACTGAGGCCTGTTTCCATGTGAAATCAGCCAAGAATAGACCGACATTGTTTCATGTTGTTTTGTCTGTTTTAATCTTCAGTAACTCACTGTATACCCTTGATTAAATCTTTTCTGCCTTTTATTACTCATTGATTGCTCTCTTTTCTTCACAATCTACACCCATATTCTCATTCAGTTTCCCTTGTTCATTGCTTGCTTCTCCTTTTTCCTGATTTTAAAAACGAACACTTTAGCAAAGGTTGCAGTTTAGAACAGTTTTTCACGTTGCTAAGCAACAACCTGCCTTTCAATGCAGCCTCCTTTCCATACAAGCTGTGTTGAATCCTCTCTAACTATTGTAGTTACATGGCAGACTGACATGCCACCTGCTCATTTTCAGAGGGTATCAGTGGAACTGGGTGAGAATGAGGGGCAGGAGGGGGGAAATGTGCTTACATTGCTGTTTCACTTTTGAGATTTTGAGGCTCATTTTTACATGTAGACATTGAGCTGCATGGCTTCATAAGAATCTTCAAAGAAAGCAAACATGCCATGAACATTAGTACAACTCTCTGGGCCAGTATTTGCATTGGAAATGCTTTTGCAGCTCTTTAACAAAGCTCTTTGGGGCTTGCACAATAGGTTTGTCAAACAATTAACTCTTTGAAGGCAACTTGTGAGGTGACCAGAAAGAGGAGACTCCTGTTTACAAAACCTGAAAGACACAAAACCTATGTGTTTTAAGATAGTGAAAACTCATAGGGAAGCATAGGCCAGAATTTATTGTGACAAACTATTTTATCATTGTTCAGAATTACCTATTTACAAATGGGGAGAGGGGAACGTTTAATGGAGATAAAGTATTTGCAAATTTGACCAGCCCTAGTCACCACTACTCTAAACAAGGTTTAACTTAGTGGCAAAAAGAAAATGTTTTGGAATCACCACCTCAGTAAAATATGTAAACTAAATGAGTCCGTTATGTTTAGGGATTGTCCCAAAGAATTAACCTAAAAATCCTCATGCTGCGTAGGAGTGTGGTCATGGCAAATGGGAATTAGTTACATGGGCTGATTAGTAAATCATCATTTTGCAGACCCACTCAAAAATGCTAAGGTTGGATCTACTAGATGTGTGCAAGAAAGGTATAATTTCTAATTGCTTGAGGAAATAATAGACTTTATGTCAGACACAAAGGAGGAAAGTCTGTGTAGCTGGAGCAAGGAAAGACAGATGTGTTCACACTATGTAGCAAGCAACATGCCACCTCATGAAAGATTTAGCCATTATAAATAGGGTCAGAAAGTGAGAGAATAAAAGACTGCTAGTGTAATTGTTTTACAGAAACAATGGCTGTATAGAATAAACTACAGTAGAAACTCAGAGTTACAAACACCTTGGGAATGGAGGTTGTTCGTAACTCTAAACAAAACATTATGGTTGTTCTTTCAAAAGGTTACAGCTGAACATTGACTTAATACAGCTTTGAAACTTTATTATGCAGAAGAAAAATGCTGCTTTCCCTTTATTTTTAGCAGTTTATATTTAACACAGTACTATACTGTATTTGCTGGGGGGGTTGTCTCTGCTGCTCCCCGATTGCATACTTCCACTTTCAAATGAGGTGTGTGGTTGACTGGTCAGTTCATAACTCTGGTGTCCATAACTCTACTGTATCAAGGACATCTCCAAAGCCCTGTAGCTTTAAAAAAAAAAAAAAAAAGATTAGAAAGGTATTTGGAGAAGGGAAAGATTTCCTTGTGGAAAATTTAATAGGAAGAAAAAAACTGATTCTAAATAAAGTACCCTTAAAAACATATAGAATTTAATAGAGAATGGTATCCTCTCTATAGAAAGCTAGGGTATGGATAGAATTAGATCCTAGTATACAGATCCGTATCAGCTTGCCAATCAAGTAGTGTGCACACTGAGTTACGGGACTGTGTATGACAGGGAACAAAAGTATTCTGAAGTTAGAAATGTAAACAATTGCTTAATTATTAAAACTTCAATTTTTAAAATTAGCTTCCCAGACATGCAAATTCATAAGCATCTATCTTTTCACACATATTCAAATCTACCTCTAAGAAACCATCCATTTAATGTGACATCACAAATCCATGTTATCTGAAAAATCTGTACGCTCAAGTTGCTCTGTTAGTGAATGCCTACATTCAGCTGTCTTCTAAATCCCTGTAAAATTCCCTAAAGTAGACTCTATAGTCCATCATAGAATTCCATATATAGTCCAGACTCTGTAGTCCAGCATAGAACTTTCTCACCTTTTCTAGTCCAGTGCCTATTTAATTCTTTACACAGAGTGCAATGGCTTCAACAGGAAACCCTTAGAGATTCCCTGCATCAGAATGTCCCCTTGTCCAGTGGTTAGGCACTCATCTGAAAGGTGGGAAACCTCTGTTCAAATCCCTGCACATCAGGCAGAGGTGGAAATTGAAGTAGGGTATCTCACAGCCTGGGTGAGTTCCCCAGCCACTAGGCTAAAGGTTATAAAGCGGTATTCCTCCCTTCCACCCTGTCTTGTGTGGACTCAGGTGTGTGCTGCTTCTATTCTTCCAAGAAACACCTTAGACTCCTAACTCCAGATGAGGGATCCTGGCTTTGCCTTGCAAGTGGAGATAGCCTTATGGCCTCCCTTCTCCTGGGACCTAGGCACCTAACCTCTGGAGAAGAACAGAGCCCCACCCCTCTCCTTGGCTTCAGCTATTGGCTATTTTAGGCAGCTCCTCCCCCTCCCCCCGCATGCTTGCTTTTCTGGATCCCATTCTTAAGCACCTCTCTCTCCTCAAGCATTGTACATGGAGCCTGGGCACCTTACTCAGAGTTTGTGGATTCCCTTGGAGGGCTACGTGCCTAAAAGTGAGGCACTACAATGCTCAAATCCCTTTGTGGATATGGCAAAGATGCTAATTCATGACAAGAAAGATCCAATTCCTCTTCAAGTGCTAATCTGTATTCATATTCCTCATTAGGTAAATTCACATCTGGAGTGCATGCATCAGAGCATTTTCTAGTTAGCAGCATCCAGGGCAGCACATGCGACCCCTTTCCTTCCTCATGTGCTTTGTGAGGGTATAAAGTGCAGAGCTGCCCTGCCACACTCAGTTCCTTCTCTACCACCTGTGGTACATGGTGGAATCACTCTCTTCAGGTTTACCTCCACTTAGTGATTACTTAGTTAGTGAGGGGGCAAAGGGTTAAAAAACTTGTTCGTTCATCTATCTTCCATGCCTTAGACAGGCAGATGGGGGGGGGGGGGTTGGTAGGGAGGGAGGGGGGGAGAGAGAGAGAGAGCCCCTTATGTGGTTTACTTTAGTTAATTTATTGCTTTGTGTGACTGCCTGTTATGGGGTTTTTTATTTGTTTGTTTTTTCCCTTGTTTAAGACAGTGTTTTTTTTCTAAAGGGATTGATTCTTAAAACACACTTACAAAGACACACTTATACAACTTAGGTTTGACTTTTTGAGGGATCCGCACCACTTCAATTCAGCCCACAATACTGCCGAGGTGAATGAACCCAATAACGGAATGCTTATTTAGCGGGATGGGGCGTGGAAAGGTACAGATAAACACATAGGGTGTCAGTCTCCTGTTGTCACAGATGCTTTACTTAGCAATGGAGCTGCAGGGGCTCATGTTTGGAGGAAAAAGGAATTGACTTTTCGGTCCACACACTCCGCCTGCCCGTTGGATCACTAGGTTCAGATAGGCCCCCCCCTTGCTATTCACCCAACCAACTTGTGGATGGATGAGGGTGGCTGGAACCTGTCCTAGTCCAAGAACTGGTCAACGGTTCATAAATCTATCATTAATTTTATACAATAACACACATTCTATATTCAATCTAAATCCACTATTTATTGGGGGTTTTACCTTACCACAAATTATCTTCTCTTATTCTTTTACAAATTTTTAATACACAAATAAAACTTAAAAAACAACTGATTACAATAACACAAGTACACAACACTTAGAATTATTACTAGTTTTACATTCACACTTACTACTCACCACATATACGAATGAACTCAGCTGCAGGGGGAAAAACAAAAAACCATACCATGACCAGGTTCTCCTTACTTTTATGCTATATTTTCATCCAGGTGGAAACTCTATTGTAGTCACACCCAGGTTATCATCCTCAGAACAGAGCCCCATAGGTTATCAGCTCTGACACCCTACCCTATTATTTTGAGCGATGAGCTGGAGAGAGGCTGGATGGTTGATCAGACCTTCCATGCAGCATGATTCTGGTGCACTCCTTTCTTGATTTGTGGCTCTCTGACTGGCCCCGATCTGAAAACCCCTTTATATCTCTACTTCAGCCAATTTGTCCACTAAGCCAATGATAGACCCTTCCTTTACCATCTTATCAGCAGGCCCCCTCCTCAAAAATTTATGGCTGACTTGCAAAGCTAATTTTTGCAGCGACTGCAAAATCCCATATCTGGGTCTGGAACTGATACATGTGCAAGTTCCTGTTATCATGGGTTTACTTCTTGGTCAAGGTCTTCTTTTTGCTGTCTCTGAGTCTCCCATATGTGGGTTTGTAGCTTTTCTCAAGATGGACTCGGGGCACTGATTTTACAAACATGTTTTTACCCTGTTACAACAGTTAGAAGTTCACTTAAGTCTATGGATGTTTCAGGGGAAAAGGCCTTGTTTCCTCTATGGTTGCTGGCAGTGTTAGCCACTATGACAGAGCATGGAAATCCCTGGCTTTAAGAACTGCCCTTCCTGTGAGGCAATCATACCTCTGAAGGACAAAAGTTCCAGAGGGGTAGCCGTGTTAGTCTGTACACAGCAAAAACAACCAGAGTCCTGTAGCACCTTAAAGACTAACAAATTTAATTTCTGCAGGCATAAGCTTTCATGGGCTGCAATCCACTTCCTCAGATGCAAGAAATAGAAATCAGATAGGGGGTATATATATACATCCAAGGGTAAGGAACAACAATGGGGAGGGTAGGTGTAGGAAAGTCCATTCAGTTAGGATAGATGAGGCCTATTCAAAACCATTGGTTAGAAAGTGAGAATGTGTGAACAGTGATAATTACTTCTTGTAATAAAATAACCATTCCAACTCCCTATTCACACCCAGTTTGATTGTGTCAAATTTGCATATGAATTCCAGCTCCGCAGTTTCTCTCTGAAGTCTGTTTTTGAAGTTTTTTGTTGTTGAAGTATGGCAACTTTCAAGTCATTTAGTGTGTCCTGGGAGATTGAAGTGCTCTCCGAGTGGTTTATGGATGTTACCATTTTTTTGTCTGATTATTGAGAGGCTACAGCCCTTCCTCCTGAGCTCTGCAGTGAAAAACAGGTACCAGGTAAGTAAAAGTATAGAGAGAAATGTCAAAGCTATTAGGGATTCTTTCATGTATTTTGTATATGGAAGAGGCACTGTTCTTTTTTTTAAAAGATGAGTATTAATAGTAGTTATCTCACCTTCATATGAAAATGTCATTTCTTAATTGCCCGTTTAATGTCAATAGTTATATTGTCACTAGAACTGTATATCTGTGATTATGCAGTCCTTACTCAGACAAAAAGCCCTGAAGTCAGTGGAAATTTTGTTTTCAGTAAGGCCTGTAGGGCTCATAGATTTTTAAGACAGAAAGGTCTTTGAAATTTTCATATACATTTTCATGCACCTGGTAAAAAATAAGAGTTAGCTCTGATTTACCATTATGACGATGTAGTCTGACCTCTTGCCTAGAATTTCACCAGTGATTTCTGCATCAAGTCCATAACTTCTAGTTAAGTTAATGCAGACTTTTAAAAATAGATATCCCGTCTTACAGATTTCAAATAACAGTTACATGACCACATCTCTCAGTAAGTTATTCCATTGGTTAATTAACCTCACTGTTGAAAATTTGCCCTTTATTTCTAGTCTGCATCTTTATAGTGCAAGCTTCCAGCTATTGGTGGTTATGCCTCTGCCTGGGAGAGTGCTGTCTATCAGAAGCCTCCCCATTGCAGGTACTTGGTGTAGTTTGCTATGTCAAAGAGTCAAAACCAGACTAAAAAGCAGGCATAAAAGTAAAGCCATAGCATTTTAAAATCACAAATTCTTACTTAGTCTACAGATCCACTGAAACATTCTTCAAAGAAAACTGGAATGTAATGTATACATGAGACTCTAAGTATCATACCTGCTGACAAAGAAGAGAAAAATCACAAATTAAAGTGCCTTACTATACAGATGGAATAATATTTAACAGGAAGTCTGTTTCTATAGGTAAAAACAGAGGATATGCAGCTCAGCATTTGTAGATACATCAAAGCAGAAAACTGTCAAAGTCAGAGGTAAGCTCTGTTAAATTTAGGGATAATTCAGTACACTAATAAAACATTTTTCACTTTGAAGTGGATTTCATAGCCTAATCAAACATAGAATAGAAAAGATTCTTGAAATAGGAAGATAGTAGAGCCTTTAAATGTAGTCTATTGTTCACATCCGGATTGAGGTGCAAAATATCACTGCTGATTTGAGGGTTAGCCTATGGCACTTTCACAGCAAGCCATTTAGGTGGGACTAAAAGCAATCTGTTGAAGTATGTCTGACACTTGTGGGAGATGTGCACAAGCACCTGGCTGTAGGGTAGAAGTATTCAATAATTATTACAAATTGGTGGCCTGATCCTCTGAGTGGCTACGTTCCCTCAACTCCATTGAGAAAAAAGGCATCCAGCTCCTTGCGGGATCAGGCTTTGCAGATAGAAGTTAGCTATAATAATGGAGATAGGGTTCAAATTGTCACAGACTATTTTTCAGTGATGCAAATGGTAAATTGCCTGGCCTTAAAGTGGTGGTTAGTCAAGTCATTTCATCACTTCAAGTCACTTCATCTTGGTACTTCAAAAGGGGATAATTCTTACTACTGTAGATGGTTGGGAAAATAATTGTATTTACATTTCCAAAGCTTTATGAGATCTTCTGATAGAATGTACTATATAAAAGCAGAATATTATCCCAGGTACTTATTGCCCCCATGCCCATAATAGCTGAGCACCTTGCAATTTTCAGTGTATTTATACTGACAACCCCACCCACCGTGAGATAGGGAAGTGCTATTCTCCTGCTTTTACTGATAGGGAGCTGGCATCAGAGAGACTAAAGACGCGTCTACACTTACGGTGGTGCATGGCGTACAGACACTACACAGCCAGCTAACATGGTATAAATAGCGGTTTGGACAGCGAGGCACTGCTCAGGCGAGTAGAGTACAGACATCCTGAACCTTAGGCTATGTATCATACACAGCTGTCTACACACCCAAGCAGTGCCTCCAACGGTGACATTGCTATTTTTAGCACTGTAGTGTCTCTCGGCCTCCCCCCAGCCTCTGCTTTTCCTCATTTCAGCTCCCTGTGCTGCTAGAGCCTTTCACTAGTGCCTCCTCGCTGCCAGAGCCTTTCACTGCCACATGTAGCTACACATTGCAGTGTGGCCACAGCCTATTGTTACTGCCGCATGTGACTACACATATCCCATGCCCCACCACCACTGCAGACAAGGCTTAGTGATTTGCTCAAGTTCACACAGGACTCTGTGGCTGTGGAGTGGTGTTAATTTCCCATACAATGTCAAAGGCTTCCGCAAATAAATAATTACACACACTAGAAAAAACTACACGGTTATACCACTAAACTGGCATAGCCAGTAAAGGTGCATCCATTATGCTGACATACAAACAGTATCAACCACCAAACATGAAATAACCTGATCCACCTTTTTAAAACTGTGGGTCCTGCAGGGGTCAACCCTGGGTCTGGTTCCAGTCAATATTTTCATAGATGACTTGGATAATGGAGTGCAGAGTATGCTTATAAAATTAGCAGATGACACCAAGATGACAGAGATTTTGAACACGTTGGAGGACAGGATTAGAATTAAAAATGAGCTTGACAAATTGGAGAATTGATCTGAAATCATCCAGATGAAACTGAAAAAGACGTGCAATGTATTTCATTTAGGAAGGAAAAATTAAATGTACAACTACAAATGGGGAACAACTGGCTACGAGGTAGTACTGATGAAAAGAATCTGGGGATTCTAGTGGATCGCAAATTGACTATTAGTCAACAATGTGATGCAGCAGTGAGAAAGGTTCATATAATTCTAGGGTATATTAACAGGAGTATTGCATGTAAGACATGGGAGCTAATTGTCCCACTGTACTTGGCACTAGTAAGGACTCAGCTGGAGTTTGGTGTCCAATTCTAGGTGCCACGTGTTAAGAAAGATGTGGACAAATTGGAGAGATTCCAGAGTAGTGTAACAAAAATGTTAAAAAGTTTAGAAAACCTGATATTTGAGGAATGATTAAAAAAAACCTGGGTGTGTTGACAAAAGGACTAAGGGCTGTTATGAAGAAGATGGTGAGGAATTGTTCTCAATATCCATTTTAGGTAGGACAAGAAGTAATAGGTTTAACCTGCAGCAAGGGAGATTTAGGTTAAATATTAGAAAAAACTTTCTAACTACAAGGGTAGTTGAGCTCTGTAGTAGGCTTTTAAGGGAGGTCGTGAAATCCCCTGTTAGACCAAGAAGGGGGAATTTTACTTTGGCTCTGAAAACCCCTTCTCTGGTGGTATGAGTTTGGAACCCCACCCGTTTCTGTCACCAGGGTGGAATAAGGGGTTGATCCCAAATGATTTAACAATGAGATTCATTGAAAACCCTCTAAGGTCCAACAAAAATAAATATGCAACAGGATCCACAAGGGACATAAACCCGAATTAACTAAGAGTAACATTGTGATTTATCTTCATCCTCCAAGACACTGGACCACGTCAGGAATGAAGGCACCCCAGACGCGTTGTCCTCCACAAGTTCAATGATCTCGGCCTCTCAGGAACACTGGACAGCTTTCCCTTCCTCTTCTTAGGTCTCTTGTTGTCTCCAGAATAATAAACGTAATGTGTGCACATACGACTGTCACTCAGATGGACAGCCCTTGGGCTTGCTTTTCCTTATATACTCTCTTTCAGTTAGAGCCAACCAATCAGACAACAGGGATTTTCCCGCTCTAGATGCCTTTGCACATGACCCCAAACTGTGCACTTGCCACTACGTCCGCAGGTTTCCCGCCTTTCTAGCTGTTACTAGGCAAAATAAAGCTCTTGGCATCCTGCGATGTCCACCCTAGGCATCAACACATTAGTCCATGCAGCTTTAAAAATGCAGTAAGTAATTATACCAAACATTCAATTTTTTAAACTTTTAGCCTACACCCCATCATTGGAGGTTTTTAAACACAAGTTGGACAAACTCCTGTCAAGGATGGTCTAGGTTTACTTGTTCCTGCCACAGCAGAGGGGATAGGATTTGATGACTTCTTGAGGTCCCTTCCAGCCCTACATTTGTTTACGTCTATGAAAAGGGTAAACTGGGTGACCGAGGTAATTTTTAGGCTTTTCAGCTTAACATTGATCCAGGGCATGATAATGGAGCAGCTGATACAGAACTCAATTAATAAAGAATTAGAAGGCAATAAAATTAATACAAATCAACACAGGTTTATGGAAAAATAGCCTATCAAACTGACTTTTTTGAAGAGATTACAAGTTTGGTTGATAAAGGTAGTAGTGTTGCTGTAATATACTTAAACCTCTGCAAGGTGTTTGACTTGGCACAACATGATATTTTGATTAAAAAATTAGAATGATACAAAATTAACATGCACGCATTAAATGGAATAAAAACTAGTTAATGGATAGGTCTCAAAATGTTACTGTAAATGGGGAATCATCATCAAATGAGTATGTTATCAGTGGGGTCCTGCAGGGATCATGTCTTGGCTCTGTGTTATTTAAGACTTTTGTCAGTGACTTGGAAGGAAACATAAAATCATCACTGATAGCATTTGTAGATGACACAAAAATTGGGGGAGTGGTAAATAATGAAAAGGGCAGATCACTGATTCAAGAGAGATCTGGATTGCCTGATAAACTAGGTGCAAGCAAACAATATGTGTTTTAATATGAGTAAATGCATACATCAAGGAACAAAAAATGTAGGCCACTACTTGCGGGATCAGGGGCCCTATCCTGGGAAGCAGTGATTCTGAAAAAGATTTGCGGGTTGTGGTGAATAATCAGCTGAACATGATCTCCCAAGTTGATGCTGCATTTAAAAAAGCTAACGGATACAATCCTGAGATGCATAAACAGTGGAATCTTGAGTAGGAGTAGAAAGGTTATTTCTACCTCTGTATTTGGCGCTGGTGTGACCACTGCTGGACTACTGTATCATTTCTGGTCTCACAATTCAAGAAGATTGTTAATAAATTGGAAAGGATTCAGAGAAGAACCACAAGAATGCTTAAAGGACTGGCAAATATGCTTTATACTATAGTACTAGACTCAAGGAGCTCTATCTATTTAGTTTAACAAAGAAAAGGTTAAGGTGGTGACTTGATTATAATCTATAAGTACCTATGTGGGGAATAAATACTTACTAATGGGCTCTTCAATCTAACAGTAAAAGGTATAACATGATCCAGTGGCTGGAAGTTTAAACGGAAATATGGTGTACATTTTTAACAGTGAAGGTAATTAATCAGAACAATTTACCATGGGTTGTGTAGGACTCTCCATGGCTGACAATTTTAAAACCAAGCTTGTATGTTTTTCTAAAATATCTGCTCTAGGAATTATTTTGGGGAAGTTCTATGACCTGCACTATACAGGAGGGCTGACTAGAATATCACAATGGCCTGTTCTGACTTTGGAATTTATGAATCTATGAAACCTTCCATTGAGGTTTGTCCAACTAAGGCCCTCAGAATTGGGTTTTCAGTTCATACAGACAAAATCTCAGCACAGGGAAGAAAACTTCCTTCACAGGAAAAGGATTTAGTCATCCAATGAAGAGAAAAGAAATGATCTTTGCTGATACAACATTGTATTTCTGTACTGTCAATAACTGACATAAAATTGGTTCTACTGAATAAAACCACATCCAGAAAGTCCAGAGCACCCAGACTTTCAGTACATCTGATAGTAAAACATACACCCAGGATCATCATACAAAGAAGGCTTAGGAGGAAGCAATAAATAATTTGCTGGGACAGAAATGAATAACTGAAGTATATTTTGATACTGATGTAAATCCTAGTCAGTGACACTCTAATGAATCAGCACAGTGGGTGGAAGTGATTTTTATATAATAACAGTATCATCCTTTCTCTTCTAGTGCAGTGTCACACAGCAGCAAACACAGGCACTGCACAGCAACCGATGAGTCAGATACTGTGTACCAAACTGAAAAGGATGAAACTGAAATAGTCACTGTTACATTTCTTATATTTTGTGCAGTAAAGGATTAGTCGTTGGTCCCAAGAGACCACCACCTCCAGCTTCCCTAGTAGCTGGCCACATAGCAGCTAGAACTTTTGTGGAAATCTCACAAAAAAGATGTTGTGGATTCAGCTGGTGTTCAGATAAAGAAGGAAAAATTATTGAGGCCGAAGGGAAACAAAGGCGTTTCTTCAGTCAGGTTTTATTTGTTTGTTTGCTTTGTTTAACACCAGCCAGAATAACTACACTGGGGTAAATCCCCAATTCCAGTTCACCTGCACCCCGCACATGTTAAAAGAAACATTAAGCTGCAAAGTGAAGGAAATGCCGAATGAAAGTTGTATCTGAAGCTTGTGCCTTATTCCTTATGCACTGATCGTTTGCTTTTGTAAATCATTGTAGTCAATGGAGCTATGCTGACTAGGCCTGCAGATGATCTGGTGCATTGTATGGAATTATGCCTCAAACCGTACATTCATTGCAGAAATAGAATTTTCAGTCATGCAGAGTGTCAGTAGAATGGGGCAATTACTCATTGAAACCACAAACACAAAATAACTTTTTGTTTTAAAAAAAATGCATGAGGAAAGTCCATTTTAAAAACTCATTTATAGATTTTAAGGCCTGAAGGGATCCTTAGGATAATCTAGTTTGTCTTCCTGAATATCCTTGGGCTATAGAATTTCACCCAGTGATTCCTGCATCAAGCCCATAACTACTAGTGGAGCAAAAACATGTCTTTTATAAAGGGCAGAAGTGCCTATTTCAAGTTTCTAGCCCCAAACCACTGAGGCATTAGAGCTGCTCAAAAAAGGTTGCATGTTTCTTTTTACAAGTGCATGGTTTTGTTTTCCTTCTCTTTGTACTCAGAATTGGCTGAAATGTTTTTATTCAAACTTTCCCAAAAAGTTCACCTGCTGGTAGAGGCTGATCCTGGAAAATTTCAGCCTGGAAAGTTTGAGACAAGACTTCAGTGCCCACTGTGAAATACCTTAATTGGGGGGTGGAGGGTTGCTGATTTTCAGAAAGTATTGAGCATCTGAAAAATTAATTCATCACAGAGGACATTAGGGACAGATATGCTCTTTTCTGATAAAGAATCAAAAAGTTCACCATAAGGGGACTGTTCAGTGACCACTTTGAAATTCATGTTTGAACATTGTTATTGTCAATTAAATTAATGAACTGACTGCGCTCGAAATGGTCATTGTTTGATCTTTCTTGAATTAAAAGTCTATTTTTATTCAAACTGGACAAAGTGATTATTGATCAGGATAGGGCCATATGTGTGGGTTAAATCACATATTTTATTTATTTCACTACAAAGTATGACAAATCACTACATAAGCATTTTTATTTGCATTCGTCTATTTCAGAAATTGCTAAACCGACTTTAAACCTTTCCCATTTCTCTGTTGACCTTCTACATCCTACTCACTCCACCCTTTCATACACTCCCCCCCAAAAAAGATGAAGAAGAATCTCTGAGACTGAAACAAACAAATGGAAGAATTATTTTTGCAAACTTTATGGTTGGTTGAATAAATGGTGCTTGTATGAAATTAGGATTACCCCTCCCCCCCGCTAGCCTTACTGACGTAGTGCTCTAATTACTTCAGTGTGCATGTAGTGTAATGTGTGCATTACATTCTTACTGATTAGATTTATTTCATTGAGATGTTGTAGGGCACCATAACATCCAGTTCATCATGCAAGAAACAAATAAATTACCAATAAGTAATCTAGTGAAAACATGCCTGTTTATTCTTTAAGTATTAGTGAAGCAGTGGATGTGTCTGAAAAAAATCAAGGATATTTAATTAACTTTTACAAATTAGGACCATAACGTTTCTGAGACACAGTCAAGAACAGCCTAAATCAATGGATTTAATGCAGTTGTTTATTTACTTCAAATACTAATTTCATAACTATATTTTATAATAATACTCAGGGTTAAACCCCAGTCCTTGTGCAGAGTTTGAGGTAAGCAGGCTATTTGTGAAGGCGTTCTGTGGACGCAAGGGGAAATGAGAGAAAACAAATCCTCTCTCAGGCAGTGAAGCTATTCCATGGTTGCTCTCCAATAATCCTAAAGTTAGCTCCTGTACCAACCCCCACAGATATAGTGGTGAGTAGATCTGCATAGTGATGGATTCGCCAAGCTTAGTCCCTGTGGTCCCCTCCCTCCCCAGCTCTCTGCTTGAGCAGGAAGCCTGAAGAGAGCACATATCCAAGGCTTGAAGGAGGTACAGCCCCTATGTGTGAGATCCTGCCTGTGCTGGAAGGAATTGCCTTGGATGGGCTGTACTCAGAGGCCACTTTCAACCAGTCTATAAACCCTATCAGATGCGTACAGCACAGTATATATCTACTGTACCTTTGTTTGCAGAAAGGATTGCATTCATTGGCCATCAGTTTAAGTAAAGCCCTAGCTTCTGACTGTTCCTGTGTCATGGGCACACAAAGGGGAAGGGAAAGAGATCTCAGGGAGTGTTTTGCTTCCCAGCATATTTGTGTAGGATGTGTAGGAACCTGCTTGCTCTCAGTGGCAGGTGCTGGGGAAGCACATGCTTCACCTTTAAAAAAGAAGTGTAATTATCACATGAGAACACACTCTGAGTCTGCGCCTGTCCTCCACTGGCAGAATGCCTTTGGGTATCACCACTCCCTCCTCCCCAGCACTCCTGGGGAGAGACAGAAAGAAAGTGTGTATGTTCTGGTTATCAAGCCAAAATGAAGCCCATCCTTTGCAAATCTCCTTTAGTGGTTGAAAGTAAATTGCATTACAGCGCTGCGTAAATATTGTATTTTTAATGCAGACAAGGTACTTTGAACTTTCTACATAAAGCATTTCTTGTAACACTCTTTACACCTTTAAACTTCCAACTTTATGTATGGAAATTAGAGATGGAAAAACAACGTTTAGGTTTTATCCTTCCATCTGCCAATACCAGATATTTCCCTTCAGATAGCCTGAAAAAGAGTGATATGCAACTCCATGCAAAATATGCATTTCAAACCCAAGGACAGACAAACATATTGATAAAAATATTTGGCTAAATATCTCAGTGAGTGGCCTTTTAAGGCTGTGGCACATCAGTTTACATTATTTGCACAGAACGTTATGGTGCTTAGTTTCATATAATCCAACATTATATGCATTGTCTGCAGCAATTTCCATCAGCTAAGGTCCTGATTTTGCACTCCTTGTGTATCCAAAACATCCACTGATGTCAATGTAATAATTATTTGTAATACTTAATGGAAGCACAGAAGAGTCAAAAGGCACTGTTCAGAAGTAGGATCAGAATTTAAATTCAAATCTGGTCCAGAGTTAAGTTTCAGAAATCTGTTGAGCTGTCCTTGTAAGAGATCAGCACAAATTAGTGCAATTTCCATGTTATCAGCCATTCTCATGAGATTTCCATCAACTGGGCTACACTTTAACTGGATGTGAAAAATAGTCTCTTTTTGGTTTTGATTCAGTTTGGAGGTCAAGATCTGGGGATTCAAATTCCTTCTCCCTAAACATCTGGGTGTTGGGATTTTAAGTTCTGTTTCAGGCTGATCAGTAAATGGGAAATGATGCAGAAGTGAAAAGGATGAGTGAATTATTTGGTGACTTTCATATTTTCTGCTGTTTATGAACTGTCTGCTGACAACTTGCAAAATTCTCAGATTTATTCATTAGTCAAAATTATTTGCCAATTTCTTCAACAATTAATTTTTGGTAATTTGCAAAAGTTGATTGTGAATGCTCACAATTTTAAATTCACCGTCTGTTGATTAGCCGCATAAGTCACATGATACTGGTGCTGTTTCCTGGTTAAGAAATATGCATAACTAACATGGCAGAAATTGTAAATTACAAATTATGCAGTTTGAAATTCATTTTGGGAACTATTTGAGCAATCAAGCCAAAAAAAAAATACGTCACAAGTATTTTTGGTATAGTGCTTGAATGTTTGCAGAAAGTGAATGTGTAAAAGATCATTAATAAAGCTGAATCAAAGACATCAATCTGACAATTTTGGAGGCATTCTTCCCACTCAGGTGTCTCACTTCCAGGCACATTGCATTCTTACAAGAATAATAATGTCAATTAGGCACATCACAGCTAACTTCTTTCATTCAGATTCAAACACCACCTCACTAACAGGGTCAGCTTTTAAAAAAGTAGTACCTAATTTTGTACATGTATCCTGACATGCACTACCCTGGCTCCATGCAGTTAGCAGAGCCACATGGGCAAACCCCTTTTACAAACGGGAATAGTTGCACTTGCAAATTTTGAGGCTGGCTGGAGGTCAGCTGAAAATGTGACCCAAATATTACTTCAGTCAACATCTGGTAGAGGCAATTACATTGCTTGGTTCCTTTCATTCCCTTCCTTCTTTTTTTCCATGTTTCTTTCCACACAGAAAAAAGAGATTGTCCATAATTATGTACAATAAAAGAAAATAACATATTTGTAATGGCAACCTTCTCTGTGCTAACAGATATACAAGCCATTTGCCTGTTAGATCAAGAAAAAGAAAGAAAAGAAAAAAACCCAATTGGTTGCCTATATAAATGCCACAAAATTAAGACAAGGCACCAGGCCTTGAATTCAGCTCCAAAATTACAGTCCTGTTATATGACACACTTCTAACTCATAGAATAGCTTAGAATCACAAAAGTAAGAGATAGAAAGATGCAGTTCATGCTATACCGTATACCCGTCTAGATTCTTATATATCCCCCCCCAACATCACTGCACAGTTCTGTTAATACTGTCCAACATGAAGGGAAAGAAATACACTCTTAACGGTGTAATGAAGAGAAGCAGGGTACTCAAATGAAATCTGGTCAGAATGTACAGAAAAAGTTATGACAGTAAAAAAACGCCCAGTCCTCAGAACATGAGGTGATCTAATATTTGGAATATGTTGGCATAGCTGTTACTTAGAAGTACAGAGTAGTTGCAATAGTTTAAGCTACCCCAATCCTGGGCTGTGTCTGTGTACTGCTTTTAGTTATACCTAGCTGCTTATAGCTTCAACAGACAACTCCGGCAGCTGTGAACAGTTGGAAATGTAGTGGTGCTTTGACCACAGGCGCTATGCCAGTGGACTAAAAGAAGGAATGCCTCTATACCGCTTAGTGATTCCGCAAAGGAAGCCTCAAGTAGCTGATTAACTGGCTTTCTGGATGCTTTCTGGTGTAAAGCAGACTAATCATAGGGGAGATCTGGGGCCTAGAAGTATATACAAAAAAGTGCATGTTAAACACTATTAAACCGAATGAGGAAACATATAATCTAAAGATTCTAAAGAGAACATGCAACATCTTGTATCTTATTTCAGTAACTACTCTTTCTTCAGCACGTAATAATCAAAGGAAATATAAAAAGTCAAATTAATTCATACTGTAACTCCTTTGACTTCAGTGGAGCTATAAAGTGATGAATTTGACCCAGTAATCTGGGGGGAAATTTATTATTAATGAGCCCCATTGTAGTTGTGCATGGTGCTTTACAGAAAAACATAACATAAAAATCAATTAAACCCATTTTGAAAAATTCTAAACATGAAATGAATGAGGGTTTTTTTTGGTTGGTTGTTCCCCCTGCAGCAGGGATTTCCCAACAACCCCCCCGATATCTCACATCCCACCCCCCATGCCAGTGGTCAACTAGTTACTGCAATGTTGCCAATTTTCTTGTTTCCCAACTAGATCTATTTGTTTTTAAATGTTCTAGCTGGAAATAAAAATTCCATTAGCTGTTGGTTGGCAATTTGAATTGAAATTGAAACATTAATGCACTCTTTAAAAGCATATTTATGATCAAATACTTGTACCTGAAAAATCATAATAGCCTTGAAAGGTAAGAACAAACATTAACTTCCTCACACAGCTGTGATTGTTATGACAATGTTGGCACATTTGTTTTGGTGATGTTGGCCGACCTAATAATTTCAAATTATGATTTATAAACAACAATAAATCATCATAAATTCAAATGCTGACGTTTATTTGTGTTTTATGATGTTTAAAATGTGTGGCCAAGAGTTAGCGCCGAATTGCCTTGTCGACAAAAACATATGAAACTTGCTTACAGTAACCGAGCTGCCACAGTAAGCTTAACTGCTCTTTTTTATTAATATTTCATGAAAGCTTATGCATATATAGAAGGAAGTAATATAATTTCTGGGACAATTAGATTAGTATGTTTTAATGACTTTGCTCCAGAATGCTAGATTAGTGACCTAGTAGACCAAGATTTTTAAAATGCATTATTTGCCAAGCTCATTATCTTGCATTATAGCTATCTCAAGAGGTCATTAGCTCTGGGAATTTCTGTACTAAACATTTTGATGAAGCTGCAAACTTCTCTGGAAGACATGGTGGAGTATAAGCTTGCTCAGAGAAAAGCATAACCCTAATCTTTCCTGTACACACTGCAGAGGCTATCTACTCCAACTGGCGTTGGTACAAGATGCAGAATCTTCAAAAGACAAAGAGCCATACATTTAATGTCTTCATTAGACTCTTCTTTTCAACAAGAATCCAAAAAGATTAAACATCCTGGAAAAAATTGAAGATGCTCAGGGACTGAAGTTCAAATTAGTCCAACCTGGGAAAACGCGCTGGCTTTCTCATGAGCGATCCTTGGCTCTTGTCTTAAAATTACTGCACCCATTATTACTGACTTTGGAAAGTATCTACCAAGATGGGACAGCTCTAAGAAGTGAGGCTGGTGGACTACTTTTGCTTCTATGTTCAGAGAAGACAATCGCCATTCTCTCTCTTGTAAGTCTACTGTTGAAACCACTTGGGTCATTAAGCAGTGCCATCCAGTCATCTGCTACAACAGAAGTCAATCTTTGTCCAGCAATAGAACCTACATTTGGAGCAATCCGAAAGCTATTGATTGAAAACGTACTGGAAGAAGCAAAGACTTCAGTCCAGAAGTTGACTAAGGAAGGCACATATATTGAATCCTTAAGTGAAGAGGATAAGAAGTGTTTGTAAAGCTAGCTGAAAAAGTACACAGACTTGATTCTTAGAAATCTACAACTGCGACTTCTAGATTCTACTCAACCTCCACATAGCATTTACAGATGCCTGTCCTATAAAACACTAACAGTTGAGTGGAGTGAGCACCACCAGCAGTAGGCTGCCATGTGATCAGGATAGAATAGAGAATGTGAACATAGAATGGAATGTCGTACAATGGATGAATGAAGATTTGACTTCTTTTTTATCATCACTAGTGGCTTGACCCAATCTTTGTGCTGTTTCTTGGGATGAAAGAAATAGGAATTAATCTCTTGCTACGCCCAGTCACAACAGCTATAGCTGAGTATTCATTTTCATCATTGAATAGAAGGTTGTGTTCTGAAAGAAGTTGCCTTCTTCCTGACCGAGTGAATGAACTAATGAGCATATCAACCGGAGGACTGGAAGTACTGAACATATGAGAAGCCACCAAAGATGAACGCAGTACATTCGAGAAGTTCATTAACAGAGTTGTGCAAAACAACAAGAAACCAAAAAGGATGTAGATGAAATGCTTCATAGAAGGCTTGAGTAGCCAACTTTAATTTTTGTGGTGATTTTAAAACATGAGTTAAATCTAATAAAATGGTCATGAAACATTTTTCAGTTTTCATATAGTCCACCTTCACCTTCAGGGGCTCCTCCATTGGCTCACACACTCCTGTAAATTTGAACACTACTTCTAATTTCAATTCTTGGGGAAAATACTGCCCCCTCCCAAGCCTTGTGAACTGTGTGGAGGCAAATGCCCCTTCTCCAAGGGACAATGATAATAAACAATATATACAGAACAGCCTTTACTGACAGTCTTTACTCAAGTAAAACATGTAGTTGCGCCATGTAACAGGGTGGCTTGCCCGTGGACTGGACAGCCATGGGTTAAGCCAGCACTCATTACACAATGAGACTCATCTTGGAGGAATCAGAGGTAGCAAAAAGCTCCAGGGGTGGTTATACAAAGGGGAAGGGAGTCTGAGTGCTAGGCATATGCTGAGTGAATAAGCCCCTATTCTTTTCTTGCTCCCCACTGAATGTTGCCCATTCTTTTCACAGGGGGTCAGTGGGTTCACCCCCATAGATTAATCTGGCTCTACATGCAAGCATAGTCTTTCTTTTTATACTGACACTGCATCTCTTTTCTCCATTAATATGACTGCTATCACTGCTCTTGTTTCAGAAGTGCTAGTCTGACTGTACAATATAATTTTAAAAGACTAACTCACTTATCACACTTTCCCTTTCTCTATGTAATACAGATATAGTTAGGCTTATTTTACTACTTGTTTTTCAGATTGGAATAAAATAAATGCTATTGTGTTGTCTTATTAAGTATCATTAAATTTTGCGTTCATGCTGTGTCTCAACCAACTAAGAGACTGCATTTGCTTTTGATATGTTGTGTTTTCCAGCCACGGTCATAGATCACTCGAAAGCTGTATTTGTCCCAGAAGTCCCTCTTTAGACCAGGGACTAAATCAGAAGTGCCCACATTGAAAGTTCTGTTTTAGTCCCACCCTGTGAGCCAGAAGTCTGATTTTTGCCAGAAGACTTTTTCCTTACCCAATGGGTTTTGATGCAGAGGTATGCTTGATCCCTATAGGCCAATTTTATTAAAAGAAGGGTACTGCTGAAGGTACAAAACTGGCTAAGGTTGTCTAAGCTTTTCCATTCCAAGGGAATTTTTTTAATTGTTTATGATCTTAGTCACACTGCCATCTTTGAATCTGAAAGTTAGCAGGTCTTTTCTGTCTTATTTTCTTTCTCTTTTTTTTTAAGTTGGGACAAAACTACTTAGCCATTTGAGTCTGAAGGCAATGAGGGGAAAATACACTTTTACATTATGAAGAAAAATGCAGAAGTATTTTTAAATAGCTTCAGAGACTCGATAACAGGTGGTAGAAATTTGGCACAGAGATAGGCACCATTAAGTGATCCAGTAAAAATTCATTTTGATATAAACAAGTCATAATGGTTTAAAAACCTACTTCACATGTGCACACTAATTCTACCCTACCACTAATTTTTTTATTTTAAATAGTCTTCCCACTGTTCTGTCACTGCTTCTTTTGTGTTAGCAAACTGAATGGAAGATTCAGTCTTTGAAGGAACATATGGAACCTCATTCTGTATGATTCTTGAAGACAGCTATGGAATGAGTCAGGGCCCCATAGAAAGACTTTGATATTTGAAGGTGAATATGGAATGAGGCAGGGCTTATGAAAGGTTTTATCTAACTGTGTGTGCATCTTGTTCAGGACACAGCACTCTACCACTGTCTAGAAAGTAGTTTTACATGAGCACAATGTACTTAGATTTGAAATATGGTTAAAGTTCACCTTACAGCACAAATTTTCATCCAGAATCTTAAACATTTCCCTGAGGAGCCTTTCCCTAAAACCTCCTACTTGGAGGCATATGAAGTGTCACCAGACTCCACTTTACTGATAACTTGAACACTAGGTAAGGCAATGAATGAGAAGGGGTCCTCTTTAATGGTATCCACTGGGAGCAGAAATGTCTTGCAATGATACCATGTGTCAGTTCTCATGAGTTAAGCAGGATTGTAGTGAGTCAGTACTTGGATGAGAGCTTGCTAAGTGGTTGGCTGCTACTGGAGCTGTTATGTGTGATTCAGCAACAAGGGTGGCACTCTTCATTCTGAGTCACTTCTGAAGCAGAAGCAACTACTGGATGAGATATAAAACGGATCCCTTTTGTTCATTAAAGATCTCATACTGTAGTCTGAGGGTCATTAACATAGGTGGCTTAATGTGGCTAATTCCAACTGTTAATTATATTCGGATGACCTACATTTCCCCCACAGTATTTTATTGGATATATTCCCTTGCCTACAGTTGTGTAGCTTTGCTATTTGCTGTTAAAGGGCGGCTGCCCCTGCATTTCAATAGAGAATAAAGTGATCCCTGTGTATAATTTGTATACCCTTTTATAAAGGGGTTTAGGAGGAAAAGTGATCTTTAAATATAAGATTATTCTACAGCTGGCTTGCAGCAGCATACTTTTAAATGATTATGCAAGAGATCGAGGCAAAGACTTTTTCTCCTACAACAGTGCCCCACATAGCTGGGCCTCTGACAGCTCCAATAATACAAAGATCAAATACTCGAGCATCAGAGCCATGATAATTTCAGTGGCTCCCTTATGGGTCACTATTCACTACAGCAGATGTTATTGCTGGCTGCTGTCCTCAAAAGTGCTAATGACTTTTACTCAAAAATGTAGTGGCTTGTTCTCTGTTGCTTTGAGAGCAGTGGATAGAAGCGTATGTTTTGGTGCACTAAGGCAGTGGCTCTCAACTTTTCCAGATGACTGTATCCCCTTCGGGAGTCTGATTGTCTTGAGAACCCCCAAGTTTCACCTCACTTAAAAGCGACTTGCTTATAAACTCAGACATAAAAATACAAGTGTCACAGCACACTACTAGTGAAAAATGGCTTACTTTCTCGTTTTACCATAGCATAAAATAAATCAATATTGTACTTACATTTCAGTGTATAGGACATAGAGCAGCATAAACAAGTCATTGTCTATGAAATTTTAGTTTGTACTGATTTTGCTAGTGCTTTTTATGTAGCCTGTTGTAAAACCAGGCAAATATCTAGATGAGTTGATGTACCCCCTAGAAGATCTCTGCCCCAGAGGTATTGTTACCCCTGGCTGAGAACACTGCACTAAGGAGTTGTGTAGTGGTGGCTGGCATTAAAGCGCTGATTACTGTGGGCTGATTTACAAATGTTGCATGTTTAACAGCAGCAACAGAACGAATGCAACAATCTGCCGGCAGTTGCTGTTGACCTCGCATACTGGAAAAAAGGAGGAACGATTTATGAAACGGGGCGTCAGGACTCCCAAGGCTTTCTGAGGGTTGGTGCATGCCAGTATTGCGCGCCCCAAAAATTAACACTGCATCAGCCAGTAACACAGGGAACGAGCATCTCTGGGAACGCTCCCGCACCCTCCCCTTCTTCCTCCTCTCTCCCATCACCCCGTGGGCTAGTTCTGCTTTCTCCCGTTCCCTCCTCTTGGTTTGCCGGAGGCGGATGAGTCGCAGAGGTCGGACAACCGGCTGAGGAGCAGCCAGCCCGGAGCCTCTTCCAGGGGCGTCCCCGCAGCCTCCGCCGCGCAGCCAGGAAATCCCAGCGAGGAGGTGGCGACGGACGCGGGAGGAGGGCGGGATAGCGAAGGAAGCGGGGACGGCGGGGGAGCGTAAGGCCGAGCAGCTGGAGAGGGGAGGGAGGCGGGCAGCGGCCGGGGCCGGGGGAGTGGCGCGGTCGCCGACACAGGGCGCCGCGGGGCGGACGGCAGCGGCTCCCCGCCGGCTTGCGGAGCTGGCCGCGCCCGGGGCGCTGGCACGGAGCGGCGGGCGGCGGGCGGCGGCCGGGCGGTGCCGGTGCCGGCAGGATGGGCTGCGGGGGCAGCCGCGCCGATGCCATCGAGCCGCGCTACTACGAGAGCTGGACCCGCGAGACCGAGTCCACCTGGCTGACTAACACCGACACCGAGCCCCCTCCGCCGGCCGGCGGCCACGAGAGCGCCCGCGCCGAGGCCGGACCGCGGGACCAGGGCGCGCCGCACCCGGGTGAGTGATGGGCTGGGCGGGCGCGGCGGCCCCAAGCCCCACATCGCCTCCCCGCCCGGCTCGGGCCCCGGGCACTGCCGTGACCCTCCCCCGCCAGCCCGGAGCGCCGCAGCTCCGCGGCACTTGTGCCCTGGAGCAGCTCCCTGGGCGTGAGCCGCAGACCCCGGGCGGGCAGGACAACTTGAGAGCTTGAGAGCAGCGTTCCTGGCCGCTCGGGCAGGGCGAGGAGACAAACGCGAGCAAGGAGACCTCTGCCTGTTAAGGCTGCCTCCTACTGATCTGTGCGGTGCTCGGGGCCCTTCCGTCTCCCGTTCTTGTACCGCAATGCCCTCCCAAGTAACCCAGCCCCTTACTGGGAACCCTACCGCCTGTTACATGTAGAAAATGTCCTCAGCTATGCGAAGCTGATCCACTCCTCAGTCCAGAGCTTGTCCTCGGTCCTTTGAATTGATCCACCGCCCCCAGGGTGGACGAAGGACCTGTCTGTCCGTCAGTCGCTTTATTGTTCTGTTCAGAGTTTAATCAGATGCGTGGCCCCAGGTTTGCTGCTAGCACCAAAGGGGTGTTATGGGGTCGATTTCTTTCCCTTAGGCAAAGATGCTTTTTTTGTTCCTCTCAGGAAATAAGTCTGCACTTTACAGATTTTTGGTTTGCTACACCAGCACAGGGTACCAAAAAACCCTTCACTGGTCCCTATGGTTTTCTGTAGTTTCCAGTGGACATGCAAAAGCAGGAACTTTTACATTCCTGGGCTTTTATTAGAAAGTTTTTTCTTTATCTTTGACACACTTTGATAGTGATGCTTAATTTTTTAAAGACCAGCATATAAATGGCATTAGTTCTGTGGTAATCTCACTGGAACAGAATGTGGCTTTATGGTCTCTTGCTGCAGAGTAAATGACCATGCAAAACAAGACACTGAGGAGTATATTTTAAAAGTGTCACCAATCAGCCAAGCCACCCTCCCCTGAAACCCCCATGAAAACAACATTCCACGGACCATGGCACTGCAGAAAATAAAATTGACCCAATAGTGTGAAATAAGATAGCCTAGAATTTTGACTTTTTAAAAACATTTGTTACATTGTTAAGTTAACTAGCGGTGGATCTAAGATTTTACAACGGGGGAAAAAGGGTGAGGAAGAAAGGGGAAGGAAGAGTCAATGTGCAGGTGTTAGATAAATTTGAAAGGCCCTTAGAACCTATCTGCCTATGGAATCATTGAGACCAGAGAGAGAAAAGACAGTTAACTTCTATTTCTCTGCCAGCTGGGGATTGTTCTTACAATATATTTTCTGTATTGTTGTAGCTGTGTTGGATCCAAGATATTAGAGAGACAAGGTAGATGAGATAATATCTCTTATTGAACCAACTTCTGTTGGTGGGAGAGACAAGATTTTGAACTATAAGGGGCTCTTCTTCAGGTCAGCTATTACCTTACCCACCTTGTCTCTCTAATATATTTTCTAGTGTTTTGTCCACTCAAGTTTTAAATGATCCAAATGACGGAACTACCACCTCTTCCTTCTAGAAGGTAAACTCTTGCAGTGCTATGCCACAATCAGACATGGTTGCTGCTCCTAATACATTTTAGCTGTTATCGCAGTACGAATATTGTAATAATAATTAACTTAATTCTATTGGGAGACTATTCCTTAGCTATGTCTCACTGTCACTTAATATTCAAGCCTTAATTTTTTCCTTTCTTTGTTATCCTGTCATTCCTAGTAATATTCCCATGTACCACAATAAATCCATCCTCCATCCTTGGTATTAATACCTGTCAAAATATTTTCAGAATGTCAGTACATCCTTCTTTCTTTCTTTCTCTCTGCCACTATATTTAGCTCTATTTATGTACTTGTACTAGAGATAATTGTGTGCGTAGCCAAACTTATGTATGTTTCATAACATTTTGGCATAACTTTTTATTAAATAAAATTGTAATTCATTACTGTATGTCTTTGTTTTATCTTCTGACCCCTTCCATTTTTTGCCTTTTCTTTCTCCTTTCTTTAGTTTCTTTAGCTATTTTTCAGTCTTTTTACATCCTTTTAACTTGAATGTTTAAATAAACTAACAGATTTCAACATTTCTGTATTTTTTCCAAGACTACATATAGAACAATAGTGTTATAACCCAATAAGTGAAATAATGAAAACTGTAAAAGAACAGATCCACCTCCGACCAAGGTCATAACAGAAGTAAATATACTCAGCAGCAATGTATTAAAGTCTACAACTGAGCCTTTGACAGCATCAAACAGCCTGGCACATTGAAGAGGGAGAGAGAGAGAAAAATACAAGTAAAATTATGAAGCATTACAGGTGGTGAAATTGAAAGAAAGCTTTTAAAAGACAAACTTGTCTAATGTACTTAGGGTGAGCGGTTTCCAGGAATGAGATATGAGATTATCTAGCAGAACAATGATAAGAGCCTCCATTTCATTGTAAGCTAAAAACTTGTCACTGAATCCTTGTTTCCCAAGCCTCCCCCAGTGCTCCGGCTATAGCTGGGCAAAGTAATAGTAAGATTTTTCCTTAGACGCACATACAGCTTCATCATGGAACTCCTTACATAAGTGGTTCTCCTTACTTAAGTTGCCTCATTGACTTCAGTGGAACTGCTAGCACAAGTAAGTTTGCAGGATCAGATTCAGTCATCAATGTGCTAATCTCCCACAAGAAAACCACAGGACAAATAATTTTTGACTAACCATCCAGCTGTAATGAACTATAATGTCTCAGTTCATATTTATATATAAATTGCTGCAGTACATTATGATAAACATTTAATGTAAATGTAAACTGTCTATTAACTGCAAAATATACAACCCCCCACCAAAAATCAGTGTTATGGAAACATTAACTAAATTATAGCTGAAACTACCATCAGTATTATTGCTCAGAGGTAGCTTCTTTTAAGTCATTTGATTCCTACTTCTCTCCTATTTCTCAGTGACCAAGTCAGCAGCCATGTTAAACTCAGTTTTTGCTTATTCCAGAAAATGACTTGGACTTAATAAAACGAAATGTTGCCTCTTTCTCAAAAGGTCATATAGTCATGAGCTGTCCCTTTTGACTAAAAGCTACTCAGGGAAAAGGATGTCTCTTATTATGTGTTTTTATAGTGTTTAGCACATGGAGCCCCCAATCTTGGCTGGGCTGGGTACCACATTATAAATGATAATTTCTCTTAGAATGATCTAGAAACTAAGTTGAGAGCACATCTATTAGAGCGAAGCTGAAAAGCTGCATACTGATTGCCTCAGACCTCTTGTTCTGTACCACAGCAAATCAAATACTAGTTCATTCGTACATGTAAGACTTGCTTTTTATTAGTTGAGTAATTTGGTGGTTTGACTTGAAAAAACAAACCAACCTTTCTGTATTAGTTTTTGGTATACTTTGTGATTGTAGCATCTCAAAGAACATTATCCACAGTATGTTTTATGCAAATCAGCCTGACATACTGTAGAGAAAAATGTTTTCATGATATTAGCAAAGGTACGTACTGTCAGGGGGCAGCCACAAAAAATAGTCTTATTAGCAGCAAAAAAGTCTACACCATGAGCCTGATCCTTCTTCTGAAATCATTGGCAAAATGTCCATTGACTTGAATGAGATCAAGATGGGGCCCTCCATGAACGTGTTAGGGATATTCCATGAGAATACTAGGAAGGAAAAACACAAATATCAATACATTAAGGTCAGCTAACCAACAATCTTACTGGCTGATATATTTTACTTGGCATAATTGTCTCTATTTCTGGTCTGTTGCATTTTCTTGGGTAAAATACCAACTGGAGAATAATGCAGTTGTTTTACAAATCTGTGATTACTCACAGCACTAGGAAAGGTTGATAGAGAGAGATCACCTTGGCAATTAGGCTGAGGATTTCTGCTCAAGAATCAGCATACTTGAAATAAAATTAAGGGGTTCAAAGCCCCTGGTCAACATTTTTTAATGGAAGTTTCTGAAAGTTGCCCTTCCACCGTGTGTTGCTTTACAATAGGAGAGACTGAAAGGAGTTGTAGAAAAATAACGGGCTGTTTGAACACTAGTTGCCATAACAACAGAAAGCAGTATTGGTTATAACCACAGCTGCAATCCACTGCTGTTCCATTCACCAGGTGAACATGAAGTTAAAAGTTTAACATAACTGAGTAAATAACCATCAGGTTGCAAATGAAAATCTCATCTTGTGGGGAAAAAAAAAGATGCTTTGTTAAATCATTCTGTTTAAATATAATTTACAAGAAACAATTTCTGCTGGAGAGCCCATAAATGGAATATCCAGGTTTGGTAATGCATAATAGGAAATATCAATACCTCTCTCTATGTTCTTATACCTGCCTTTTCCTTCCTCCACCCATATGTTCATTTAAACTCTGGGATATATATGGAATATGTCATAATAATCACTGTAGTGTTTGATCGCTTAATAAGAAGGGGAAACCTTATTACAGTCAAGTGTTATAGTGACCAGTGGATAATTAGGATATCCTTACTGAGTGTAGATGTGTTCCAGAACCTTACCGTAGACCTTACATATTCTATTAAATTACTAGATAAAGTGGCCCATTTTTATATTGGCTGTGGATTTTTTTCTACATATTCTTTCAACTTCCGTTACCCATAACTTCTGCTGGGCACATATTGTATTGAACAGGCCCACTTCTCAGCAATGAAAGAGAGAGCAAAGGGCAGGAGGAAGAAAGGAAGCCAAGATGGCAGGAAAATAGTGTCTAGTTTTCAGAAAACGGCCTCTTTATGCACTCAACTTTTTGTACACACTTTTCAAACATTAATATCCATGCATGCAGGTGATAGAATTCACATATGCAAAACCTGTTTGCACAGTGGGTTAGTATATATGCTCATGCTTGCATAAAAGGAGGATGGGTTGAGACCACTTTGCACATCAATTCCTTAAAATCATGATTTGGTGGGGATGTTCTCCAGGCAGGCTTTGAATAGCGCCAGAGTTTACAGAATGCTCAGTATCCAGGGAAGAACATATAAATAAACCTTTGTGCTGCCTGTACTGTAAGATACAGTATTAAATGTAAAATTTATTACATTTTATAAAATTAAATATAAAGCAGGCCAAAGCAATCTGAAAGAGTGTAAGACCCTGCTGCTTCAGAGAAATTAAGCTGAAGATGTCATTCATATATATGCACATCTCATAATTCACTAACAGCAAATTCAATTTTTCACAGAATGTCCACCAAAGACGGATGGAAAGTACTGCAGGGACTGAAAAGAAATAACACTGATGCATAGCATCTTTCTCCCTCAGTTTTCCTGCCAAAAACAAACCACTTATTTAGTTCAGCCCATGAATCAGGGAATTATAATGAGCCTTAAATTGCACTAGATGAAAAGAACAGTTAACTGGATACTGTGTGTAATAAATGATGGAAGCAAACTCACTGGAACTGAAACTACATGGAATATTTGCATTCTTCATTTCAAAATATATCCAGTTAGGTTTCCAGTTTGTAACCTAAACTAATATTTATAACACATCAGTTTTAAATTAGACCTTGTCCTGGTAGGTAAAGAGGAACTGATCACAGAACTAAAAATAAATGGTAGGCTAGGTACAAATGATCATGATATGACACATATAATGTGCAAACAGAATAAAGTTCAGAACAATATTATAATGTTACTTGCACTAACACACATACACACACACAACTTCAAAAGGGCTAATTTCACAAAGCTGAAAACAATTATGTGTCAAATCAGCTGGGAGGAAGAATTTAATCAGAAAAATGTGAATGATAATTGGGAATCACTTAATAACACCTTACTAGATGCGCAAAGACCCCACAATTGAGGAAGAAGGCCATGATGGTTAAAAAGAGACCTAGTTTAGAAGGGAAGCGATGGTATCTATATAACAAATGGAAGAAAGCGAAAGTTGATAGTAATGAATATAAATCAGAAGTTAGAAACTGTAAAAAATTGATAAGGAAAGCAATGGGACAAGGAGAAATCTACATCCAGCAGAGGTAAGGACAATAAACAAAGTTTTTAAAAATATATTAAGAACAAAAAGAATCCTGACCACGGTATTGTTTCATTAAAATATGGAAATGGTAGAATTAATAATAATAATGAAGAAAAGATAGAAATAGTTAATAAATATTTCTATTCTCTATCTGGGGAAAAAACAGATGATATAGACTCACCATAGGGTGATAACTCTTACCATTCCACCAGCATCTCTGGAGCATATTAAACAGAAGCTATTAAAGTTAGATATTTAAAATCAGCAGGTCTAGATAATGTGCATTCAAGAGTTTTAAAGTGGCTGAGGAGTTCATTTGATGGATAATGTTAATTTTCAAATAAATCATGGAGCCCTGGGGAAGTTCCAGAAGACTGGAAGAAAGCTAATGTTATAAATATGGGTAAATATGATGACACAGGCAATAATAGTCCTGTCGTGCTGATATCTATCCTGGGCATGATACAGTGGTTGATATGGGACTTGATTAATAAAGAATTAAAGGGACACTTGTAATTAAAGCAAATCAACATTGATTTCCATGAACCTATCTTTTTTTTGATGAGACTACAAGTTTGGTTGATAAAGGTAATAGTATTGACATAATGTACTTAGCTTTCTGTAACGCGTTTTACTTGGTATTGCATGACATTTTGATTAAAAAAGTACAATGATATAAAAATTAACATGGCACACAATAGATGGCTGGCTAACTGATAGATCTCAAAATGTAATTGTAAATGGGGAATAGTCATTCCGAAGATACGTTTCCAGTAGGGCCCTACAGGGATCAGTTCTTGGCTCTACGCTATTTAACATTTTTATCAACGACCTGGAAGAAAACAAAAACAAACAAACAAAATCACTGATAAAGTTATCAGCTGATACAAAAATTAGGGAAGTGGTAAATAATGAAGAAGAGAAATCACTGATTCAGAATAATCTGGATCACTTGGTAAACTGAGCACAAGCAAACAATATGTATTTTAGTCCAATAAATGAAAATGTATGCATCTAGGAACAAAGAATGTAGGCCATACTTATAGGATGAAGGACTCTGTCCTCGGAAGCAGTGACTGAAGAAGATTTGGGGGTCATGATGGATAATCAGCTGACTCTGATGCTCTGACCAAGAGAGCTAACGCAATCCTGGAATGCATAATCAGGGGAATCTAACGTAGGAGTGAAAGAAGTGAAAAAGTTATTTTATCTTGAAATATCTCAGCCCTGGAGTGGTGGGGGCTCCCATGCCCCCACAATATGCCTCCATGCCCCCCCCAGGGGGTGCACTCCACATTTTGAAGACCTCTGATCTAATGGCTGGAAATAAGGCATAACCTTTTAACAGTGAGGGTAATTAGCCATTGGAACAACTTACAAGGATTGTGATTTATTCTCCATCATTGACAATTTTATAATATTTCAATCAAGATTGGATGTTTTTCTAAAAGATATTCTCCAATAATTATTTTGGGAAAGCTGGGGTGGGGATGGGGCCTTGGATGGAGCAGGGATGGAGTGTGGGCAGGGCTGCAGATGGAATAGGTAGGACAGGGAGCTCGCCTCCCCTGTGAGAAGCTTCACCTGCTGCCTGTGCCTCCATCCTTTAAGTGTGGACAACATTCTTTGTTCCTAGTCATATTAAAAATGCCATATTAAAATGCATATTTGCTTGCACCCAGTTTACCAAGCCATCCAGATGACTCTGTTAGCGACCTGTCCTCTTCATTATTTACCAGTCCCCAATGTTTGGGTCTTCTGCAAACTTTACCAGTGATGATTTTATGGTTTTTTCTAGGTTATTGAGAAAAATGTTAAACAGCAAAATGCCAAGAACTGATCTCTGCAAGTCACCTCTAGAAACACATCTACTCAATGACGATTCCCCATTTACAGTTACATTGAAACCTCTCAGTTAGCCAGTTTTTAATCCATTTAATGTGTGCAATGTTAATTTTGTATCAATCTTAATTTTTTAATCAAAATGTCATGCGGTACCAAGTCAAACGCTTTATAGAAGTCTAAGTATATTGTATTAGCACTATTATCCCTATCAACCAAATTGTAATCGCCTTAAAAAAAGGTATCAAGTTAGTTTTGACAGGATCCATTTTCCATAAATCTAAGTTGGTTTGTAGTAATTATATTACCCTCCTTTAATTCTTTATTAGTAGATTCCTCTATCCACCCATCCTTTATCTTGCCTGGGAGTGATGTCAGACTGCCAGGCTATAATGACCCAGGTCACCCATTGAAGTCAATGAGACTACACACATGCTTAAAGTTAAGCACATGTTTAAGTGCTTTGCTATTCTGTGGCCTATATTGGAAGAGATGCTACTGAAGCAAGTGTGGCTAATGGGGATGAATAGGGAAAGTGGATAATTTGGGTGTAGGGGTGGGAGTTGTACTGCATGGCCATTTAGTATTTTTACATGTTATGGGATTGTTTCTTTTGACACATTGGTTCATTTAATATGTGAGTGTGAGTGTGTGTGTGAGTGTGTAGAAACACCTAGAGTATTATGATGGGCTCCTCTAAATAAATAATATCCCCTCAATCCCCTTCAAAATATTGTCATTATTTATTTTTGGTAAATAAGTACCTGAAAACCTGAATGAATAAAAAGTCCATGGCAAGCAAAATTTTCATTTAAATATTTGACCATTCTTCAGACCACATCAATGTCACAGAGAAATCTGAGCAAGGCAAGAGGGCCCACAATGGGTGCACTGATAACAGACGTGCTCTTGGGTTGTCGAAGAAGTCTGTATGGTAGTAGGTTTGGGTTTTCCCTAATCTTCTCAACCATGGAGGCTGTCGCATCCTCATGATGGATGTGTGGAGGGATGGTTTACCTCAGGGAGCCATGGTGTTGGTGTGGATGGAATCATCGCAGTTACGAGGTGCATGGTTGAATGAATTTGTGTGTCATCCAACTTCAAGTGAGACAAATGGAGCCAGACCAGAGCACAGATTTTGCTGCAGAGTAACAGATAGCTAAACCAGATGATCAGAGAGTTTGAGCATTTGCAACCCCATGAAGTCCTGGCCAATTTGCTTAGAAGGTTGTTATGAGTCCTCACATTAGCTGCAATTTTCCACTGGAGGTTAAGATATGTGAGAAATCTCTCTCAAGTTACTCCAAGGTAGAGCAGATGGGATTCATATTGCAAGTGATGTCCATTGAGAAAGATATACAGAGTTCTTTTCGTGCACTTCATAAGTATCCAGTTCAGACCTGGAAAACTGATGATCCAACCAGCAGACTGCATTTGAAGTCCTTTCTAGGCATGAATCTTGGTCATTTGCAGCCAACATTCCTGATGTAATGCTGCCCCCCAATCTTTGAGCCATTGAGCTAGCACTGAGAATACTGCAGCTCAATGTTGAGAGATTGTCGACAGCAAAACACAGCATTCCCAGCAATTAAGCCAATAATGTGTGAGTAAATACATTTCCCAGCAATGGACTTACATGGAAACAAGATGGCCTGTCCCTTATTTGTACAGTAATAAGTAAATGCACTCTTGTCCAACCATTTTCTTGGCTGTTGGCTGAATTACAGTAGAACCTCAGTTATGAACACCAGAGTTACAAACTGACCAGTCAACCACACACTTCATTTGAAACCAGAAGTACAAAATCAAACAGCAGCAGAGACAAAAATAAATACATAAAAAGCAGTAAATACAGCACAGTGCTGTGTTAAATGTAAACTAAAAAAAGGGGAAGTTTAAGGTGGTTTTTTTTGACAAGGTAAGGAAATTGTTTCTATGCTTGTTTCATTTAAAGTAAGATGGTTAAAAGCATTTTTCTTCTGCATACTAAAGTTTCAAAGCTGTATTGAGTCATGTTCAGCTATAAACTTTTGAAAGAATTACATTTCAGAATTACTAACAGCCTCCATTCCTGAGGTGTTCATAACTCTGAGTTTCTACTGTACTTAGTTATTTCTAAAGCATCTCAAAGATATTTTGCTTTTTTCTATTGTAACTCTTCTGCCAAGCAGAGCTGGCAGCAGCAAAGGGCCAGGTTCTATATCTAGGGGTTCCTGTCAATGATAAAACACCATACCGGCTCAAGCTCCACCCAGTCACCTGGGAAATCACACACTATCCCCTGGACGCCCCAAAAGGCAGTACTTCCCCTCTCGCAAGCACAGATCCGAGTGTAGAAAGTAAAGCTTTTAATAAAAGGAAGGAAGTAACATAGCGCTGGTTTGGGAAAACAGTGCAAACAGAATTCATGAACACAATGAGCCGAACCCACCCCACCTTGCGTGGGGCATGTCCTTCACCTCTCTCTTTTTGCTGTCTCCTGCCCTACTGACCTTCATAGTTACACTGTCCACCTCTCGGTTGTTGGCTCAGCCTGCCCCTTCTACAGGCTCCACTGGGTTTGACCAGTCCCCTCCACTGCTGGCTTCTGCCATCTGCAGGCACCAACCGCTGGTGGCTTCCAGCATCTGTAGGCCGCGCTGACTCCCTGCTGACTCACTGACTCCCCTCCCTCCATCTGCAGGCTCTGACTACTGCTGGCTCCTCTCTGCTGGTTGTCAGTCAAGGTTTCCCAGTTCCTTTAGTGATTTCAGCTGTCAGCTCACGGGAAAATCTTCTGCTGACACAGGAGCAATGTCCCTGCTTTTAACAAAACAAAAGACTCCAAGAGGAATCATTAATTCTTTCTTTTAACAGTTGGAGGAAATTGTCAGTCTAGGCCTGAGGGTAGCTCTTTGCCATGACTCATACAATCACAGCAGGAGATTCCTCAACCTTTTCCTGCTTGCCTCACAATGCTGGAACATCCATCTGCCACCCTTGTTGAGTTCTGTTGGAGGAGAGTGAATTTTTCATCAGAACTGGCTAACCACAGTCCTGCTGCCATTCGTTCATACAACAGGGAAACAACATTCATCACCCCTGAAGTTAACACTCCAGTGATTTGTAACCCAATACCAGCCCAAACTGACCATTTCCCATCATGCTGCTCAGCACTGAGGTGGGCTTAGGCAGATACAGAGCCCAGGCAAATAAAGCAGCCCCCCACACCCCCCGCCTTTCAGCTGACTGAGCAAGGGGAGGGCTACTCAGACCTGGCTTACATTATTATGCTCAATATAAGTACGCTCTTAAAAAAGGAAACAGGTAAATGAAGGTGCAATTTTGTACTGAGGCGTTTGCAGAGGTGAGCATCACTTCAGGAGGTAGTTTGGTTCTTTTATGTTGTTGGGTTGTTTTTAATCCATCTAGTCAGTTGATTGAGGAGTCAAGTTTTCTGCTTTGCCCTCTGCCGGTTGAGCCTTAAAGTCTTATGCACCTCATCAAGCAAAAGTTAACGTGAGCCTTTCTGTCTTCCTGGAAGATCATGGATTCTGACTGCATTGCAGGCAACCTAACCAGGGGAAAGGCTGGCCATCTGCATGAGAGAAAAATAATTTCCCAACCCCTCCAGTTCTGATTTGTGGGTCTCCATTTTCCAGCAATACATTTTGCTGTATTTCAGTTCCTGTAGCTACCAACCTTGACATCCCATTGACAACCTCCCACTCTGAGCCCTGTGCCTCCCGCCCTGCTCATCCCACAGAATGACTTCTCATTCCCAGTACCCCAAAGCCCACAATCCCTCCTCATTCAAATCGTTCCTAAAGATTCATTTCTGGATTTCCCACACACCTGAACCCACATCAATTGCCTTCCTTTTCTCAGGCCTTTCACAGTGTCTGTTGCACCAGTGTACTTCATATCAGGAAGGTCTGACTCTTGGCATCTAAGAAAACGCTAGCACTCTATATCTCTCAACTTTCAAAACAATAAGGTGGTTGAGACTAGCCTAATTGTATAGAGGTAGAATAGTGTGCTACTGTATAGTGTCTCAGGTTTCAAACAAGTTCTCTTATACCTGAGCTGTGAGCACTGAAGAGGCACACTCAGCTGCCGGGAACATGGACCACAGTGCAGAGATTTCTAGTGACTCCAGCACACCGAGAAATCATGTTTATGAACTCAAGAAGTAGTGAAATCCAATTCTCTTCAGTCAGAAAAGGGTGGAGCAGGAGAGTCGGAAAGGTGAAATGTTGTGAGGGGATGCTGTGGTGACCATTATGGTCTTGTAATAACCTCGCAGATGAACAAAAAAATCTGATTGTTTTGTAATTTAAGACATTAGAACTGAAAATAATTGTTTACCTCCCTCTCCGAAGAGGAAGTAATTGCCTGTTTGCTGTTCTTTAGCAGAGTATAATGATTGATTTGACATGTGAATGTGCATTTACCCAGGATTATATGTACATTACTATTGAAAAACTTTGCTGTGGTAGCAAGTGGTGATCTGGTATCTTTGATAAAGTAAATACATTTTCCATGGGCTGAATAATGAAAATGGATCCTGTTTTGTTTGCCTGTGGATGATTTCCAAGGTGCACAATAGGAAATCCTTGATATAGGAGATTTTGATTGAAGTGTGAGAGCTAAAAGGATTTTAGCAAGACTACTAGAATATAACAAATTAAAGTTCATGTACTTTTATAACCAGGAAGAAGAAAACAGAATCATCCCCATAGTTATATCAATATTATTGTTTTAACCCTTGGCTAACATAGAAGGAATAATGAATCCCTAGTATTTTAACTGGTTTAAACAAATATGTTTTCACCATAGTAACCAAGGAACATGTCAGCCGAGTCATTCAGAAGCACTTGCTACCATTCAGAACAGTGTAATTTTTCATCACTAATTGACTTATTGCAGAATCATTTGTGTTGCTGTATTTAAGGCTATGAGAACAATACTACCAAATCCTGTGGGAGTACTCAGAAAAGTTAAAGCCTGACACTGTTTAATGTTTCTGTTCCCCCTCCTCGCACTGTGGAATCCCTTCACCCTTTTAAGGGGCTTCCAGAGGACACTCTCCAGAGGAGAAAGACACAGAGGACTGGGAGACAGCAAAGAGATACTGGGCTGCCATACAAGAGCCTCTGGTTTTCTGAGTGTGGAACTCAGAGGATCCACACAAGATGGGAGCTTGAACCCCTGCTTTTCCAGGAGGAAAAAGGGAAGGCAAATGCCACCACATGGAAGAATCTGAAGGAAACTGTTTCTATTTCCTTCTTCTTTGACCTCCTCCTCTGGGCATATTAGCAGAAGGAAGAGGTCTAGATCTTAGATGACTACTGTATCCAGTAAATAAAAGCCAGATTGCAGGACAAGAAGCCAGAAGGTAATGGTGGTATCTAAACTTATTTCTTACACTGGATTCCTCTCTGGCTTTGGGAAAAGTCAGTGAAGGTTGTAATGCTTACCAACCTCTCAGAGGTGATGGAAGTGTTTGCAGAGTTCATTAATTACATAAACCACCCTAAGTATTTATTATTTATGGACTAATAAAAGGGCTGTTGTCAAGCCTGACTGGCCCCAATTTAACTTTGAAATATGGTGTTTTAAAATGTTTACTGCCCTCCTCAACCTGGAAAGTCCTTCCACTCCTTAAAATGAAGACTGCAACTTAATTGAACATAGACATTTGAATGTTATTAGAAAACAAGTTTTAAGCCTGTTGTGATCCATCCGTGCCTAGCGTAGCCACCTGAAAATGCCAAGGTCAGGGCAGGCTGTAAAAGGAGAGCAGATTCTCCCAGCACTGGTGCGTGACATTGAAGTCAGACTTCCCAACCAGCCACAAACAGCGCTTCTGATTCCTCACACTGGTTATCAAGAAGCCAAAATAAAAATATACACAGCCCCCTTTACTGCATTTCAGTCTCTGGCTCCCAATCAGCCACCAGGTCCAGTAAAGAGAACAGTTGTTTAAAACTCTATGCCAGGCATGTCCAAAGTACGGCTCGCGGGCCATAAACGGCCCTTCATGCTTTTTAATCCGGCCTGCCGAACAGGTCCCAGGGTTCTTAAAATCGGGCCAGGCAGTCTGCACATCCAACCGGTTCGCAGCGGTTCGCGCAAACCGGTTCTTAAAATGGTATCGTGCCCACCAGTCTGCAGCTCCGCCGCGGAATTTGACAGCGGAGAGTGAGTTTCACGACGGAAATTCTGCGCTGTGAGCCCCACTCTCCAGATCCACCACCAAAATTGACAAGGGCGAGTCAGTTTCACAGCGGAGAGTGGTCTGAAGTGCTGGCTGCTGGGGTGCAGTGTGTTGGGTGCTGTGTACATAAATGTGTATTTAATACACTCCACCCATCTGATCCTTGCCCGGCCCCTCTGTCAAATTTTAGAACGTATTGTGGCCCGGGAGTCAAAAAGTTTGCCCACCCCTGCTCTATGCTCTTTACCAGAAAGGTTCTCCTGACCCCAAAGGGTCAGCCACAGTACCAGATCAATACAAGTTTGGATCTGACCCAAAATACCACGCTGCCAGCCAATTCTTTAGTAAACAAAACTAAAGGTTTATTATAAAAAGAAAGAAACAAACTATAAGAGAAATGTTAAAGGATTAAAGCAATCAGATACATACAATTGATTTGAAAGTCCATATATATCAGGTTTCTAATAGAATTGTGGAGTTTGTAGGCTCATATAGTCCCTCTGGTGTACATCCAGTCCCTGGATGGGTCTCAGTCCTTTGTTTCACAGCTTCAGTTCAGTTGTAGATGAGTTGATCCAGAGGTAGGTAGGTGGCTGAAGATGAATGAAGACAAAATGGATGTTGTGCATCTGCCTTTTACGTCCTTTGGCCTTTGCCATGCTGCTTGTGGAATTTTACAGGAATAAGATGGCGTACAGAGTCACATGAGTAAGTCCTGGCAACTCATCAGGTATATCCCTGGCTTCCCTCGCTGGGCCCCTTGTACTTTGGAATTTCTTAATGGGCCATTAAGCAGGCTAGTGCTGCAGCCATCCTGTCTGGGGTGTCGCCCAGACACAGCACAATTTGAAATACAGATATACCAAACATATCCACAACTGTCATTACACATATAACACATGGACATAAACATTATAATCCTACTAGCACATTACAGCCTTTCTAACAGTACCTGACACGGCAGATCTCATATGAATTATTATGATTTTGATATTGATGTTAAATAATATAATAAATGCCCCCCGCATCAGGACACCTGTTATTTTGTGTGTGTGGTCACAGCCATGTTGTGAAGTATGGTACCATCTGTATTTTCCTTCCAGAACAAAGGGACCCATGATATTTGCCTCTATTTCATGATGGTGCATCAGGGTGTGTAACAGGGTGGCACCCCCCTCTTGCAAGCACTCCATGGCCAGGTGTGCATTTGCTCCATTCTGTCTGTGGTGACCCCTGTTGATGGTTTCTCAGCCAGTTCTTCGGTGACACAGCCCTCCAGCTGAGTCACACACAGTCTGTGTGTAAAGCAAAACAAACCTCTTCTGGGGTATACAGTCCAACCAGGCCTATATCAGGGCCCTCCATAATGTCTTGCTGCCTTCCACAGGCTCAGTCCTTTAACAGTCTCACAATCTTTACACAGTCCCAGCCCTGCTATTGAACGGTACCCCCAGGGCTTCCTCCCTGGAGGCAATGGTTTCACCCTTTCTGGGCCTTTCTGGCCCTAGCTCTCCAGCTGGGCCACTAAGCAGTTCAGTTTCCCTTCCAAGGCGTATCAGTTCAATATTCAGGCCACTTCCCCAGTGGCTAATATTGGAGGGGCAGGGGGGAAGGAGAAGAGGGGTTCCTGGGCCTACCCACTACTCCATGTCCCAGCCCAGGGACCTATGAATGGCAGCCACAGGCCTCTGTGTCCCCTTTAACTTTTCACTATGCTGCTATAGTTCCCTGGGCCTCTTCCCTATGATTCCAGCACCTTCATGAATGTTTCACCCTTATTGTAGGGCTGAAATCTTGTACTCAATCCCAGAAGCTTGCCAAGAGCTCCTTCTTACTCCACCAGTTCCTGATAGCAACTGCTCTGTCTGCTGTCCTGTATTCCCTCAGTCAGCCAGAAACACCAGCCACATTCCTCCAGTACCAGGCAGCAACTACTTGTCACAGCTCTGCAGCTTCTTTTATATGGCCCTCCTGGCCCAGATTGGCTGTTTTCCCACAGCCACTCTAGGCAGCCTAGAGTTCTTATCTACTGCTCCTTTCTGGGACATGGTATGATATGATCCTGAGGCCTCTGGGCCTGGTACACCCCATCACAGGGTGCAACATCAAGTCTATTTGCAATATAGTTACAACACCTAGACATATCAGTATCCAGGCATTATTCTATATCCAGACATATCAGTGGGGAAAAACACTGTCCCAGGAATTTGCAAAGATCTCCATTTCAGCAGATTCCTGTACCTGTGCAAGCACAGGGGTGAGTCCACATGGATCTTATTGCAAGATCAGCATCTATATATGCTTGATCCTGTCCTTTGCCATGCATTAGGTATCATCTGTCGTACTATCTTGAAAAATCACCTATTGCACCTATTGAAAAATCTGGGATTCAGACACTTCATATTACTCATTTATTTCCAGTAGTTCTGAAAATGCATGAGCCCTCAAATTCATGAGCCCTCAAATTCTTCCTCTTTAGGGGATGCTTTCCAGGAAAATCTCTGTGGCTAACCTCATGGAGTTTTCCTGCCTCTCTGCTCCCTTCCCTTAAGTTTCTCCATGGGAAGTAGTGACCTGATACTTCTAAAGTTACCTCTCTGTGCATCCCCACCTCTACTCATTAAATTAAGAGTGGAAGAATGATCCACAGTTTATTTTACTTTGAACAGGAGGAGCATATGATATGTATATACCAGTCCTCATTGCAGCAGCTCTGTAAAGTTTTCCCAAATATGAATAGCTTCTCAGAGAAGCAGAGGTGGGAAATAGGAATTCGGTTAAGATTAGAAGCAAGAAACTTAGCAAAAGTCACAGTTGAATACTTTCTCTGGCAGAAACTGCATTTGGTAACAAAGCTAGCTATTCCTTCTTCACTGAAATATTGCTCAAAACGTTCATCTTTAGTGTCTAATGCTCTACAGTATCTTTTTAAAGCTGCATCTTATGCATTGTTCATGAGATGCCAACCACAATTCATACAAGGTGCTGCTGAACCAGAAATGTTTAACCTAACCAGACCGTACCATAGTCAGTTTCAAAGATATAGCATTGTTAATGAAATAACTCCACACTTCCCATTATCTGGAATTAAAGCACGCTATGTGGCACATATGCCAATATTCAGTCACTTTAACAGAGGTGTGCCTGTAATTCAGTATTACAGTATCATGTTTATGATGTCATTGCTTGATGATATAGCAACATAGGAATTGCTGTACTGCACCAGACCTATGTGCCATGCACCAGTATTCTGTCTCTATGGACAGCAGCAGGTAACGCAGAGAAAGATTTAAGAACCTTGCAGCAGGCAGATGTGAGATAATCTGCAATCAAGAAGTTCTCATCCAAATCTCTAATAGTTAGAGATCAGATATTTAAACCCTAAAGGATGAAGTTGTAAATTCCTTCCAAATGTTTTGGAAACATTAACTGTTGTAACTCTGACTATTCTTGTTATCCATACAAACATTCAATCCCTCTTTGAATCTTGCTAAATTCTTGGATTCCGTGGCGTCTTGCAGTCAATGAGTTCCACAGTCTAATTATTTGTTGCATGAAAAAGTTTTTCCTTTTGCCAGTTTTGAATTTGCCATCTTTTAATTCCATTGCATGTTCCCTTGTTCTTGTGTTATGGGATGAGGACAGAAGCTCCTAATCTAGCTTCTCTAAACCATTCATTATTTTATATACTTTTACTATGTCTCTTGTTATGTTTCTCTTTTTGAAAGGTAAACAATTCCAATCCTTTCAATCAAATTATTCTCATTGCTCTTCTCTTGTTCTGCATTAGCCTTTTTGAGATGAGGTGACCAGTACTGCATACAGTATTCAAGATGAGGGCGCACCATTGGTTTATACTATAGTATTAAAATATTTTCAGTATTATTCTCCATCCCATTCTTTATGTAGCCTAACATCTTGTTTGCTATTTTTACCACAGCTGAACATAGAGCCAAGATCTTCATTAAGCTGTACATAGCAATGCCCCGGTCACTTTACAAGGTTATAAATTATCTGTATCAACTAAAGAAAGTATATGAATAGTTCAAATGTTTCTTTCCAACGTGCATTACTTTGAATTTATCAGCACTGAATTTCATCTGCCATCATGTTGCCCAATCACCTAGTTGATCAGGCCCTCTGAAGTTCCTCATATTTTTTCCAGACTTGACCAACCTAAATAAGTGTCATTTGCAAGCTTTGCTACCTCACTGTTCACCTCCTTTTCCAGATCATTAATAAATATATTAAACAACACTGAACCTAGTACAGAAACTTGAGTCATCCTGCTGTTAATCTTTAACCATGATGAAAATTGACTCTTTATTCCTACTCTTTGTTTCTTGTCTCTTAGCCAGTTTATGATCCGTGACAATACTTTCTTTCTCACCCAATGGCTACTTTACTTCTTCTGCAGCATCTCGTGAGGTGTATTGGCAATGGTCTTTTGAAAGTCTAAATAAATTATGTCAACTGGTTCTCCTTTATCCATTACTTTATTTTCATACTAAAATCCTGGTTAAATTTTAAGAGCCAAATTGAAGTCAGTGGAAGTTTTGTCTTCCAAAATGAGATAGGATAAAAATGCCAAAATGGCAAATTACAGTGTACATAACTTTAAAATTCAGTCAATCAGTAAATGTCAAAAGTCACAGATGTTTTTTAAAATACATTAATGTGCAACATGTGACTCCAACAACAACCAGGATGAAAGTCCAGCTTTAGGTATAATTTTTTTTTGCACCACATATGTTACAATATTAATTTCTACTGATTTGGAAAGATCCAGAGTAGCCCAACTTTGTGGAGCAATGGTTAGGCATAACTGGGTTGTGTGAAAACCTATGGTAACCTTTATCCAGTTTCCTTATTTTTGTGGTTTGTAGCCTCAGTATTATCAATATATTAGAATAGAACAAATCAGAAATACATCAGAGTTTCTGTCACTTGTCATTCCATGTTTTAAATTTTCGTTGACATTGCCTGTTACAAAGATCTTCATATTTACTATCACTACATTTTCTAAATCTTTGTTAAGCTGTTTTTTGCCATTTAAATGATTTTTGAAGAGTTAAAAAGTTCGATTTAAGTAGCCTTCATTTTGCATGGACATGAATTTGCAAGCACATTATCAGCATTTCCAAGTACAATTTTATAGATTACTTCTAAAATGTAAAATGCATATGGTACTGGAAACATGTACTTTGATAATATGCATATATTTCTTTTACATTATTTTACATGAAAGTGCCTGTTGCTTACCGAAGAGACAGACTTCAAGAGTGGCCTTGATGGTGTGTAACTCATCTTCTAATGATGTGATTCTGCATCAAATGTTACTAACACTGGTTAGACACCTGAGGGTGGGACACTGCTGCCTTGGAGTTTCAGAGAGCTAATCTAATCATTTTTTTAAAATTAGGATTTATATACTAACACACCCATCCTAAGCACCTTTAAGGATGTGTCACATGACACAGTGGGGAAAGGGACATGGTGTTCCAAGTATAAGGTACAGCATGAAAGAAGGGATGAATGTAGCATTTGGAAGGGGTGAAGAGTAATCAGGATGGAAGGTCAGTGGCAGTATACAGAGCAGGAAGTGTGAACATGGGCAGTGCTCCCCTCTGGAGATGAGAATTTCTATAACACATTCAGATGGCATTTGATGAATGAGATACTGCTCTTACTTCAATGAGTGGGATTATTTGCTGCATAGAATTTTGTAAAGAAGTCTTTTGTACTCTGAGAAAATGGGATATTCCATTTATCATTGATACATTTCTCTTTAGTCTGAAACACAAAGAATCTGTGTTAATGACTGTGGTTAATCAATAAAGACTTTCAGAGTAGAGGTACAATTAAGAGTACATTATGATCTACATATTAGGATTCCTCCCCTTAAAAGTTAATTTTTTTGTTGGATACCTTTCTAATCAGGGTACAGAATGAACGCATTACAGCTGCTGATTAATCAGTGCATTATAATGTGTGCTCTAAATTTTGTGGACAGGGGATGTATTTAGTTATTCCTGCTAAGAAATTATAACAAAATGACCAAATGCCTATAATAGCCAAAGACACTAGGCATAATTTTGAAATATACTTTTTTCATTCAACTTACAGTGCAGTTGTTACGTGGTTATTCAGGAAAATAGAAAAATTTGGAGTCCTACTGGGAATTTTCATAGATTCCAAAGCCAGAAGGGGTCATTGTGATAATCTAGTCCAAAGGTTCCCAAACTTTTCTTATTACATACCCCATTCTAGATCTACCAGTTGCCCACATATCCCTGATCTTCTCATCACTGATACTTTCTGCGTTCTTCTTAACATTACCTGTCTTTAGCCATATGTCCATATTTCACTGTTACACACAGATATGGTTATAGTGCAACATATACACCCAAAAACCACCTCCCTCTCCAAGTTCTGAGCTCAGTTAGACTGGACAGTTGCTTGGCAACTGAACCCATTGTAAAGCATTAGGGATTCTTTCTCCAAAAATCAGGCAGCACAGATAATAATGAAGAGGTTTATTCACGATACCGGGAAGTCTGATAAATTAGCTTCAACTTCATGGTGTTACAGTGGTCAATTATATACTCTTTCTTATCCATTACATAGTACATTTTAAATTCTTTAGCTATTCATTTACAATACAGACATTGTCCAATCCAGAAAGAACAACAGTGATAATGGTCGTTACATACATGCAGAGACACTTTTAATCACTTTATTTACATCAAGGATGCTAGGGTTACACTCGGTGGGGGGTAGGGTGGAGGAAGAAAGGGGAGGGGGTCCTCACAGATAGGTGGCAGACAGACAGAAGTTCTAAAAGCAAATGTGTTCTCATTGAAATTAGAATCACTAAGAGGTCATCTGGCTTCCTGAGCCATCGGATGCTTACACTAGCCATTGTCCTTGAGGGTCAGGTATGCTCGTTAGTCATTTAAATGAGTTTCAACTTACACTTGTTAGCTGCAAACAATCTCAGGCCTTACAGTTCCCTCTTGTTTGACAGATCAAACCCATAAGTGAGATATGATCAATTATTTAGATACTTTGATATTCATGATCTATTTTAGGATTATACGGGGAAGGTGTTATGGAGGTGGGAAAATGGAGGGTGGAGGCAAGCGTACTGAAGTTGTTAATCAAGCACATACACACAGAAGAAAACAGGATAAAAAGAGAAACAGCAGCGGCACCTATCTGCAAGATAGTCCACCATGCCATGAGGCTATAGGACGGGCCAGAAGTTGTATAGATTGCCATACCACCAAGGAAGTGTTGTCATTCCAGTGACGATGCGGCCGAGTAAATGAATGTTACCCAGAGTGAAGGAGTCTGTAATCTGTAGACACATGGAGGAGTTGGCTGGACACTGTAGTGGGCTGTAGTTGTAGAAGAAGAAGAAGTATTCAAAGGGCAGAGGGGAAAACAAAAGCAAATAATATAGTCAGTAGTTTCTGTACAACAGTCTGAAGTTGTTATGAGCATGCCACCACTGGGGGAGAGAGACATAAAGCCAGAAAGTCCTATTCGACAGACAGTGTTGTTAGACACATAAAATAAAAAGAGGAAGGAAAAACATTGGTGGGGATAACAAAAGGGTATGTAAGAAGAAAATCAAAAGAGGGGGTGGAAGAAGCCTCAGGGGGTAGAAAGGAGGCAGATTAACTGAGCAGATATATTTGCCAAGTTTGCGAGGGCAGAGGAAGAGAGGGTGTGGGAGGGGGGAAAACAAAGGCATATATATCTAACGTATCTTCTTTTAACATATTGAACAAATCATGAGCTAACATATCACAAGCACGTCCCTTAGATTGGGATAGTCATATTGATTATAACATCGGAGGATTTCTCAATTGCTGTATAGAATCCATCCATGGCTGCATCAACAGCAGTGAAAGAGTATAATAAGCCAGCATTGGTGTATTTTGGGGCCTGGGTAGTCTGGCTTTTAACCCAGGTATTGTAAGGTCTATCCGCATTGGCATTGCAAGTTTATCATGGAACTTGAGCTTCCAAATATTCCTCCAATGTCACCTGGGATGCCTCGCTTTTGTCTTTTTATTGCATGGGTGCGGACAGTAGATTGGTGCACTAGTACCTTTAACTGTTCTTGTAGCCATTGTAAAGAATTAGGATGGTTGAAACGTACATTTATAATGGTACAGTAAACTTAGACAAATCATATTTAACTTTAACAGAAATCATAATTACATCATGTAGGAGTGTCTTATTAGATCCCAAATGGATAATACCATCAGGAGTTTGGGGTGGCTGCCATTTGGAAATTTTCCTGTGGAATTGTTGCAGCCTTTTTAGCAGCCTTGTCTACAGCTGCATTTGCAAGAGAAAGGGGGTCACTGTTTCTGGTATGTGCCTTGATCTTAACCACAGCCAGCTTTTAAGAAGGGTACTGAATTAAGTGAGGTAACCCCTATTAGTCCAAGAATCAAGATAGTCATGAACTACCCCAACTGCATAGCGTGTCTGTGTAAATTATAACAGCCTGGCCTGTGTTAGGCCTGTGTTAGTGCCACTAATTCGGCTACTTGAGCCAAGCAGGAAGGCAGCAAGGAATCTAAGCGGAGGCATGTACCTGACAGTTCACAAACGGCCCAGCCGGAACAAGGTTGACCGGCAACATAGTACCGGGATCCATCAACAAACAAAAAAAGATCAGAAGAGGGGAGTGGTTGTTCAGAGACAAGTCGGTCCTGTCTAATGGTGTCCTCAGAAAGAGGGCACTGATGAGGTTCCCCTGTTGTTGGCATTAAGGTGGCAGGATTAAGAAGGTTAGAATGTGCAATTGTAATGTGGGGGGCTTAGAAGCGTGCATTCCCACTTGCACCATTGTGCTGAAGTGACCTTTGAGAAGCGGCCCCTGTCCAAGATTTTGTGGACTGCATATGGCACGAAAATTGTAAGGGGGTGTTCCAGAAACCAAAAGTGAGGAAACAGTAATGGTTCAGGAGGCTGCCTCTGTGGCTTGAAGACAGTGGTTAAAAGCCAGAATTACTGGATCAAGCTAGGTGAAATAGTAGGCCATATAGCCTGATTTGGGGTGTTTTAGTTATTTGAATGGGGTTATAGGCTCGCCAATTGATCTGATCAGAAGATAATGAGGATCTTGTCCTGAACCAGGCTCCAGAAGTCTTTTATAGGGACCCCAGGGTGCACAACAGGAAGGTTCTTAGTGATAGTCAAATTTTTATACTTTTATAAGCTTTTATTAAGATAACATGAAATGATAGACAAATGACTGATATAGAGAAAATGAGCAATCAAATGGATAATGGATAATACAATCTTAATTTTAGAGACTCGTATGATATATATTTCTACAATATGCTTTGGATTAATATACTCACACCCTTCCTTGATGACCTGGTTGAGAGAGATGTCTGGTTCCTCAGCTCTTGAGTAGAGGGATGGAGACGGCAATGCTCGAGCGCTAAGAGCTATAAGACTAAGACTAACACAACAAAATAATACTAAATACAAATTAAGAACAAAATATTAACATTAACTAAAAGAAACTTCAGGCAGGAGTAGCTGACGATTGATCGGCCCAAGTAGCACAAACTGCCCCTTCTACTACCTTGAAAATATGGGTCCTCCTTCTGAGTCCAAACTTGGATATGTCACCCCTTCAGTTATTGGGGTACTCATATTCTATAGGCTGGCAGATTCATGCGTATTAATGACATATTTACATCCTCTACAGGTGGTACCAGATAGCTCATCTATTTCACTTTTGTTATTTCTGGCCTTTTGTGGGTTCTGTGGTGTACTTGTAAAGTTTCCTTGGGGCATAACTTGTGACAGACCCCCCTGTTCTGATGTCTCCTGACTATCTAGTATAAAGGTTATGGCCATATATATCTTATTCATCTATTCATCATCACTTATCTAGGCCAAAGGTTCCAAATATATGTATACTAACTGTGTAGCTTTCATACAGGATATGGTCTGTAAGGTACCTTGCATTACAGCTAAAATACTTTAATATAAAACTATAACTCTATTATAATTAAACAATCATACTTAAATCTATAAGAAAAGATACATATATATATATATGCAAGCAAGCAGGCTAGTCCTATGGGCTACAGCCACAGCGCAGCACCTGTCACCGTGGTTCTGAGTCAGTACAGCAATAGCATGGCATCCTGTACATGGGTCCAGAGCTCGAATGGTGCTGACGGGCGGGGGAACCTGAGTGCTGGAACTGAAAGGACGGCTGTTTTAAGCTGCGTTAAGCAGTGGTCATGCTCTGGTGACCAAGAGATGAGGTCCGAGGAGGCTTGGGCCCCTTTAAGAAGGTCATTGAGGGGTTGTGCTAAGGTGGAAAACGATGGGATATATTATCTAGAAAAGTTAAGGAGGTCCATTAACTTACTTAATTCCTGAACGGTTGTCGACGGCAGGGCTGCAGCAATTACATGGTCTCCCAGGACTCCAAAGCCCTCACTTTAGTCTGTGATCAGGCAGTCTGAAGTGAGGGCTTTGGAGTCTTGGGTAACCCAGATATTGAACCGTAGGTAGAGCTATTTGAGCTTTCTAACGATTGGCCTTTAAGCCTGCATCGGCTGAAGCCTGGAGTAGCATTTGAAGGGCATGTAAGTGGTCAGAGACAGTAGAGGAAGCAAGCAATAAATCATCAACATATTGCAAACAAGTAGAATTGGCAGAAGCCTAGTCTATTGAAGAGAGGCCTTTTCCATAACCTGGTGAAAGAGAATGGGAGAATTATGATGTCCTTGGGGCAAACGAGTCCAGTTGAACTGGGTGGGAGAAAGGTAAATGCATACCAGTGTTGTGTCTGGAGGCACCGGGAGGCTCCAAAAGCCATTTGCAATGTCAAACACAGTGAAGATGCAGTAAGAATGATCAAGGCCTGAAAAGGCGACTGATGGGTCAACTACAATGGGGGTAAGTTTATCTGCATATTGATTAACGGTGTGGTAGTTGATAGTAAGGCACCAGGAGCCATCAGGTTTTTTAACTGGCCATATAGGAGAGTTGGTGGGGGAGGAATAGGGAACAAGTATGCCTCTTTGGTGTAAAGAATGAATAACATCACCTACCACATTTAAGGCCTCAGGCCTGAGAGGTTATTGTTTGGTAGGTGGGGGAAGTTGACCAGTAACCTGGATGGGTGAGTAGAGATGAGCAGGCACCAAGTCGCAAGAAAACTTGTCCTCAAATGGAAGGAAACCTGGAACATAATTCTTGAAAAGGGTTAGAGGTATTCCAGGTGAGAGTCACAGATTTAGCAGTGGCAATAGAAGAGACTTGTTACTGCGAAGGGGAATGGTATGAGAGCACATGAGTTTATCAGTAAATGTAACTGTGCTCTGAGTGAGATATCAGACAAAGATCTTTTCTTTTGACTTAACAAGTGGGCTAGAAGTACCTTAATATTCCGAAATATAACCCAATACATTTCATGTTTTAGTGTAGCCAAACTGATAATTTGCATTTCAGTACATTCAATAACCAAAGCAGTTCTATTTTCCATTTTCATTTGCTGCTTGTGTAATAGCCATGCCACATATTTCATATAGCTTTAAGGTTTCCCAACCTTATTTGGACTAAGTCCACATTGACATATATATTTGTTTACAGGGCTTATTGATTTTTTTTCTGCTTAATGTAGTGTACCACTCAATGTTAGTAACAGGACAAACAGCACAAAACACAATCTTTGTTGCAATGATAAATTCATGGTGTTGTTCTTCAGCTGTTTTGCTGGCACCCACTTTTCTTGAAGTTCTGAAAGACAAAAAGAACATTTTCTACCCCCTTTTGGGAATGGCAGATTATTCCTTAAAAAACCTCTTCTTTTTACAAATTTCCTTGCTGATTGCAGGCAAAACAGAGGAACTACCTTCATATTTTCCTGTATCTGGCTGACTTTTCCACAGCCATATCTTTTAGCATTTAAAGTGTATCCAAAATTCCTTCTATTAAAATCTCAGAAAAACAGAAGTGCAAGTGTGTGTGTGTGGGGGGGAGGAGTAACCAATTAGCTTTGTAAGATCATTTTAAGGTATAGGCTAACATTAACATTCTTTAACAGGTTAATCAGGGATTCACAATGGTTATGATTAACATATATGTTGTAACCATCTGCTTTATCTTTTTCCAAAATATCAGGTTTGGGTCTTTGGGCTTTAGATCTGGGAGATCCTTTAATAAGCCCCTCATTTCCTCTGTACTGAGAGGAATATAATTTCAAGCATGCTGAGCTGTTCTGTTACCTCCCTGTCCCATCCATTTTTATATTTGTTTTGTGAGCTGTTTCCAATTAATTTCTTTTTGGTTATTTTCATTATCATTGTCTGAACCAAAATCAGTGTGATCCTCCTGTTGCATGATAGCAGTAATATGATGTGCAGAGGAGTTACATTCTTTCATTTTAACCTTTAAAGCACTGTTCTCCATTTGGACTTCATTTAATCTATGGAACAGATCTGCCTTTGGGCTCTGCACTGATGTGAAAGCCTTTTAAAGTTCCTCTAACTTTTTTTTTTACCTTTCTTTCATATGCACGGTAAAGTTTTTCTTTTAGAAATTTAATGATTTTTCCTCTTGTTGAGGACATCATTGAAGCACCCTGGGGCAATTCGTACGACATTGTCACCCAACTTTCTAAAACCCACTTAAATGGTGTTTCAGGGGAGTCAGCCAAGCACAGCCTTGTAACCAGCACTACTGAAGCACGCTCTGGTGCTCAGTCCTTGGCATTGCAGCCTTCACCAGAGCGATCCCTGCACCCTGGAAACCCTGGCAGTGCAGCCTTCGCCAAATCACTCCCTGCACCCCAAAAATGTGGCCAAATCTACAACCTCAAAACACAATCCCTGCTCAGTCCTCTTGTCTGTGCCTTATGCATGCTTCGTTTTATAAAAACAAAGGGTGCCAAGGGTATCTCAGGGAGTCTCAGACCAAGGTGCGTGCCAGGGGTGGTAAGTATAAGAGGTACTCACCTCTGGTCTTGGTCGTGGGAAGTACTCCGAGGATCCCAAATACACCCTTGCTTGCTGCATCAAATTGTAAAGCATGAAGGATTCTTTCTCGAAGAGTCAGACAGCACAGACAATACTGAAGAGGTTTATTCATGATACCGGGAAGTCTGATAAATTAGCTTCAACTTCATGGCGTTACAGTGGTCAATTATATACTCTTTCTTGTCCATTACATAGTACGTTTTAAATTCTTTAGCTATTCATTTACAATACAGACATTGTCCCATCCAGAAAGAACAACAGTGATAATGGCCGTTACATACATGCAGAGACACTTTTAATCACTTTATTTACATCAAGGATGCTAGGGTTACACTCGGTGGGGAGTAGGGTGGAGGAAGAAAGGGGAGGAGGTCCTTATAGATAGGTGGCAGAGAGAAGAAATTCTAAAAGCAAATGTGCTGTTCTCATTGGAATTAGAATCACTAAGAGGACATCTGGCTTCCTGAGCCATCGGATGCTTACATTAGCCATTGTCCTTGAGGGTCAGGTATGCTCGTTAGCCATTTAAATGAGTTTCATCTTACAATTTGTTAGCTGAAAACAATCTCAAGCCTTACACCAGGCTCTACGTTGATTGGAGGTCAGGGCTCTGTATGTCAGTGTCTCTGTGTTCTTGAACATCTTGAAGTAAACTAACTACCATATTTTATATAATAAATTCCAACAGACTTTTAAAGCTTCATTTGAGTAACCTATTATGAAAATACAATAAAAAATTAATAAATAAAATCAACCATTACATAATTTCTCCCCCCAGAGATGTCTCGCGCACCCTCAGGGGTACGCATACCACAGTAGGGAACCCCATATCTAGTCTGACCTCCTGTTCTACATAGGCCATAGAGCTTCCCCAAAATAATTTCTATATCATGTCTTTTAGAAAAACATCCAATCTTGATTGACAAGTGGATAGTGATGGAAAATCCACCACAACCCTTGATAAGTTGGTCCAATGGTTAATTACTCCTAATGTTAAAAATTAACACTTTATTTCCAGATTGAATTTGTCTAGCTGTAGCTTCCATCCATGGGATTGTGTAACATTCAACATTATGACCAAGTATTGGTTATGAATGGCAGACTTTTTGGAGAGACAATTACATTAAAAACTTCCCCTTTGTATACTATTTACATAAGCTACTTGAATATAATCAACACCTTTACAAATAGATTGATAACATGAGTTTCACATTTGTGTTTGCTTTCGGTTTTTGTTCTTACTAGTTTATACTATTTTAATGTATATATCATATGAAAGAAAAAGACATGTTAGATGGACCAATATCTTGCTGTTCATGGTCTTCATGTTTAGGTGTATTATATTCTAAGCAGATTTCTCTATCCATAGCATATCAGCACATTTGTAAAATTAGTACAGTGATCTGCTTTTTTTAAATTGTGCAATTGTTGAAACATTACCCAAAGCTGAGGTTCTTTCTGAAGTTCTATAAGAAGTAGAGAAGTGCTAAGGACAACAGGTTTTAATTTTGATTTTTCAAAAGAAAAAAAAATCACTGGCCAGAATTGGTTTGAATCCATGTTCCAGTTTTTCCAACCCACCAAAATTTGGGCAGTTGAATAAAAGTTTCTAGATCTGTCCCATATCTACTGGAGACAAATATGGGAGGGGGTGGGAGCCTTGGTTCTACAAAACATCATTCTAGTTTTCAGTTTATGCATACCAAAAATACCAAGGGTTAGTTTGGAAACAGGTCCCGTTTACTCCTGTTTTTAGCGGTTTTAGGTCCAGGCTTTAGATAAAATATTCTTTTTTGATATATCTGTAATCAGAACCAATAATGGTCATGGTTAGTGCTATAAATATTTCTGAAGATTTAGAATCTGGATCAGAAACATTTTAGAAAGTGATTTGGACCATAGTAAGACAGCATGAGTTCTGTGGCACCTTAAAGACAAACAAAGTTATTTGGGCATAAGCTTTCATGAGCAGAAACCCACTTCTTCGGTTTCTGTCCATGAAAACTTATGCCCAAATAAATCTGATAGTCTTTAAGATGCCACAGAACTCTTGCTGTTTTGTTAAAAACACACTAACACAGTTACCCCTCTGGAACTCATTGGACCATACTGTGATTTTTCTATTATGCTGTGTTTTTCTGCCACCAAGGTCTTTGATTTATAGACAATCAGATACCTCATTAAAGATGATGGGTGAGCGAACCATCCTTCATTCAGGCTAAATGGAAGGAGCAATTAAAAACCCTTTATGTAATGATAACCGGAAACAATAGAAAGACACCATCCAAGTCAACAGGCTATATGGCAAGACTAATCTGGCGTTAAACCATGTGGTCTCAGGGGGTTCTCTGGGACTAATTGCAAATACAGGGCTAAGGATTGTGTATCTGTGTGTGAGAAAGACACAGAGATATCAGTAAATGAGAGAAGCAGTGGTGAGCATGGTCCTGGGAGGAAGTCAAGAGATATAACTTCTTTGGGCACAGTACTTGCTGGAAGGGCAAACTTGGATTTCTGAACAAAAAAACCGCCTGCTGTTTGTTCATGCTATCATCAGGAAACCAGGACTTTGTGTACAATCTTTGCAAATAAACTGGATTGCACCAAAAGAAATACTTGACTCTATCAATCATTAATTTCTCTCCTAATGGAAACAATACAAATAATGGCTAATGATCAGGACAAAAGAGGCAACATTACATTATTAGGGGTTTGATAGTCTGTTTAGGAGTCAGGATTTGGGAGCAGAGCCACAGAGTCAGGCAAGCTTGCCAATTCTCTTAAAATAAAATATGTGAGTTTGAAACAGCTGTGATGGGCTACACTACTTATCCAGGCCCCTGGAGGCACCCAGACAATTTGACTCAACTCGTCTTGGCAGAGAGCATTGGATGGTGATAAGGAAAGCATCATTATATTTACTTCAATTCCTGCTTTGAGGGCTTTGCAAGTTTAGACAGAGGAAAAGGGTGAAAGCAGGCACCCAGATATTACTATAATCAGAACATAACAATGACCATATTGGGTCAACTAATGGTCCGTCTTGCCCTATATCCTGTCTTCCAACAGTGGCCAGTGACAGAAGCTTCAGAGGAAATGAACAGAACAGGGCAATACATTGAGTGATCCACCACTTGTCATCCAGTCCCAGCTTCTGGCAGTCAGAGGTTTAGGGATACCCAGAGCATGGAATAATAACCAGTGATGAGCTTATCCTGCATGAACTTATTATCTAATTATTTTTTTAACCCCATTATACTTTTGGCCTTCACAACAATAAGTTCCACAGATCAACTATGAAGAAGTACTTCCTTTTGTTTGTTTTAACCTGCTGCCTATTATTTTAATTGGGTGATTGTTGGTTATTGTTATGTGAAGGGGTAAATAACACTTCCTTATTCACTTTCGCCACACCATTCATGATTTTATAGTCCCCTATCATATACCTGCCCTTAATCATCTCTTTTCTAAGATGAACAGTCACAGTCTTTTTAATCTCCCCTCATATAGAAACTGTTCCATACCCCTAAAAATTTTTGTTGCCCTTCTCTGTACTTTTTCTAATTCTAATATATTTTTTGAGATAGGGTGCCCAGAACTGTACACAGTATGCAAGGTGTGGGATGTACCAAGGCTTTATATAGTGCCACTATGTTGTTTTCTGTCCTGCTGTTATCTACCCCTTTCCTAACATTTTGTTAGTGTTTTTGATTGCTGCTGCACACTGAGCAACTTCCAGATTGAGAGAAAGGAAAAAAAATTCTAACCAGTCATTCCTTTCTTTGTGACATGACAGTATTCTGCTTGTTGTATAACACTGCCAAATGTTTGCCATCTGGAAAGCAAAAAGTTCTGTACTTGGTTCTTTCTTTAAGATCTTGTCTGTACTCTAATCAGGATTCATATAGGAATTAATGAAATAGCCAGCATTTAAATTGTTTCATTTTCTGATTTGTCAATAGAATCTTGTGCTATAGCTTCCATTGCTAATGGATTGTTGTTCTGATTCCTTCTCACGGGTGACATATGAAGAGGAAAGTGAATGCAATTAAATTCCTAAACTTGCAGCAGATTGTGCTATAGTTTTCCAAGAGTCAGTTTTTCCTCAAGTCTTGTCAGCATTTTATGTTTTGTTGTGTCTGGATCTTCTGCCATACAAGGTCTCAGTCTGACTTGGGTTTGTTGTGGCCGCTTACAACATGGCTTCTTCAACATCCTGACTTCTCAGACAGTTCTCCAGCAGCTGTCGCTACCAAACAATTCCTTCCAGGAAACAGCATGCTGCCTGAAAGCATCTTTCATATTGTTACAGCCGGCTCCATAAATCATTCCCTTGTTGATGGACAAGGATTGTAAAACTGTTTCTTACTTTTAGAAAAGCAAACATAATAGCATCAGAATAAAACAAGGATAAAGCCTGCAATATATCAATAGATCCTGATAATGGCAATGTAATTTATTACTGGGCTCAATGGAAAGAGAGAATGGAACTGATATTTGCAGTTCCAGATGTTGACAGCTGCTTTGTTTCCAATAAGAATTGGACAAAATCTCTAATCTCAGCAGAGTGTGGCACTCAAGCAGCAAATTAGCAGAGGACACAAATGAACCAAATCTACCATTTCCAGTGTTTATGGTTTTCCATAATCCCAAGAAAGATACATCTATGCAAAGAAATCTGTTCTGTGAAAGATAGCAAGGGGCAGCACAATCAGCTGATGAATGATGGATAAAACAATTGTATCTCATAGGTGCTACAGTAATACAAGTCAATAAAACTATGCTTTTCATAACAGTAATGACACAATAAAACAGTATTGTTATGGATTCAAAACCCAAAGAGGTGCCTCATGAAAGTTGTGTGGGAGGATGAGCCCTGAATTAAAAACTGAAAACCCCTGGATCACAGGGCACTCCATTCACCCACTGGAGTGCCTCATTCTGGCTGTGTCTGGGAACTATCTCTGCCAGGCCAACATGCCTCCTGCAGTTGCTCATATCATCAGTCTCTCAGTCTTGCTGTTCTGGGACTTGATTATTCCTGTTTCATGGCTCGGCTCTCTGGCCAGGCCACAGTAACCCTTCCTTTCTGGGGTATCAAAGTCTGTCAGGAGCCACTGTCCCAGGCAGTCTTTCCTATCACTGCCCCTTAATAACACCACGGCCCAGGGGCTGGTAGGGAAACCCAGGCCTGCCATTTACCCTAGCTTTCAGCTCAGGGACTGTACAAAAAGCAATCAAGGTCTGTACAGTCCTAAAGCTTGCTGCTGTATCCCCTTGAGGTGCTTCCGGCCTTGCCTTCTCTCATGAAAGCGAGTGAACCCTCTCTCTCTGCAGCCTCCTCCTCCTCTCAGCTCCTGTGCTTTCTCCAGGCCCCTCCTGTTCCCATCCAGCTGAGCTTCCTCTTCAATTAACTCTCATTACGCTCTGGCTCCTCCTCCAGGAACGGCCTAGGCCAGGGATGTCAAACTCAAATACACAGTGGGCCAAAATTAAAAACTTGGACAAAGTCGCGGGCCAACCTTGATATTTATTGAAAAAATGTCTACAATTGAGGAAGTTTTTCCTTCTCATCAAATATATCGATGAACCTTTTCATGTGGAAACAAACTTAAGTTTTGCCTAAACATTGAATCTGGAACAAGCAAAGCTTAAACAAATGTGAAATCAGTTCATGTGCTGTCTACTGGCGGGCCAGCTCTAGTAGACATTTGGTATTTTCTTGCGGGCCAAATATAATTACTCTGCGGACCAGATTTGGCCCGCGGGCCTGAGTTTGACATCTATGGCCTAGGCAGTTAACTGTCCCACCTAGCTACCTTAACTCCTTCAGGCCTGGTGTGTGGTGGACGTCCCATCAGGCTATGTGTTTGAAATGCCCAAATGTAGGTATTAATACTTAGCATTTATAGCACTATGTATTTTCAAAGTGCTGTAGTAATTCATCCTTACAAAACCCCTGTGAGGTAAGTAAGTAAGAATCATTATCTCTGGTTTCAGATGGGGAAACTGAAATAGGAAACTTGGAAAGCAACTTACCCCAGGCCACACTAAGTCAGTACCAGAGGCAGGCACAGAATTTAGATGCTCCTGGCTACTAAGCCTGCATTCGCTCCTCTAGGCTATGCCAGATATACATATGCAGGTATCAAGCCCTTGTTCCTAAATAACTAACTGGCTTCCTGTCTCTTTCTGCAAATCATCTGAGTGTGCAACAGTAATCTACAATGCTTGGTAACCTTGACCCATGCCGGGTAACTGGGACCAAGAAATAAAGAGCAGCCTATTACTACTACGTGGCTGCCTGCCTTAGTCTGGAGAGTAGCCGGGAGATGTGAGATGTAAAATGCAAGCTGCTTGAGTAAACTTCTGCAGGAGAGGAGATGTTTACTGCTGGCTCAGGGGAGGCATCAGTGCTGTGGCATAAGAATATAAGAGCCACTGCACTGGGTTGGAACATGGTCAATCTCGCCCAGTGTCTTGACTCCAACCATGGGTCATACCAAAGGTTCACAGGGAGTGTACAGAACAGGGCAACGGTGGAATGTTCCACCCTTTGTTCCACTCCTGGCTTTTGGTGGTTAGAAATTGAGGGTTACCCTGAACTTGGGGCTGCACCCTTGTCCATCTTGGCTAATAATTATTGATGGACTTATTCAGTTCTTTTATGAACCCAGTTTTACTTCTTGCCATCACAGCATCCCATGGCAATGAGTTCCACAGGTTAGTTGTCTGTTGTATGAAAAGTATTTCCTCTTGTTTATACTAAACCTGCTGCCTATTAATTTCATTGGAATTTCACTGGATTTTTATATTGTGTGGAAGGATAAATAACACTTTTCTATTAACTTTTTCCACACCTTTCATGATTTTATAGACTTCTATCATATCCTCCTTAGTCATCTGTTTTCTAAAATGAACAGCCCTAATCTTTAATCTCTCCTGGTAGAGAGATTAAATTAAATTTTATTTAAATTTTATTTAAATTTATTTAGATTAAATTAGATTAAATTTAAAAAGACACATTATCGTCTTTTTTGCTTTTCTCTAAACTTTTTCCAATTCCACTGGACAATGGGGCAACAGAACTGGACATAGGTGTGAGCATACCATGGATTTATTACTGGCATTATGATCTTTTCTGCCATATTTTCTATTCCTTTCCTAATAGTTCCTAACATACTGTTAGCTTTTTAGACTACTGCTGCACATTGACTGGAAGTTTTCAGAGAACTATCCTGGTGTCTCCAAGATCTCTTTGTGGGGTGGCAACAGCTAATTTAGAATTTATCATTGTAAATGTGTAATTGGGATTTTTTTTTCCAATGTGTATTATTTTGCACTTATCTGTGTTGAATTTCATTTGCCATTTTATTGCCAAGTCACCCTGTTTTGTGAGATCTCTCCGTAACGCCTTGTAGACTGCTTTGGACTTAATTATCTTGAATAATTTTATGTTGTCTGAAAACTTTGCCACTTCACTGTTCACCCCTTTTTAAGATTTGTAATGAATATGTTGAGCAGCACAAGTACCAATACAGATCTCTAGGTGGGCCACTGTTCACCAGTGTTCACTCTCCAGTGTTAAAGTTATTCCTCCTATCCTTTGTTTCTGGTTTTTCAACTGGTTTCTGATCCATGAGAGGACCTTCCTGCTTATCTCATTGCTACTTAGCTTCCTTAAGAGCCTTGAATGAGGATCTCATCAAAGGCTTTCTCAAAATCCAAATACACTATATTGACTGGATCACTCTTATCCACATACTTGTTGACTGACTACACAGAATTCTAAGAGATTAGTGAGGCCTGGCTTTCCTTTACAAAAGCTGTGTTGACGCTTACCCAACAAATCATGTTTATCTATGTATTTAATAATTCTGTTCTTTACTATAGTTTCTACCAATTTGCCCAGTACTGATGTCAGGCTCACCCACCTGTAATTGCCAGGATCTCCTCTGGAGTACTTTGTTACAGGTAGAATAAGAAATGAGAGTAACTCCAGTTTTTTCCTCTCGCAGAAAATGACAACCTCCAAGCATTAAGCACGTTTTAACATTTTTTTATATAAACTGCAATATTAATGTTGAAAAAAGCCAATTCCATTTTTTATTTATACAAACCAAGATTATCTGGGTTTTTTTTTAAAAAAAGAAAATTTCTTTTAAACTGATAGTCCTACAAAGAAACTGACTCATGGAAGCTCTATCACCATCTGCTGACAGTTTAGGAAAATGCAATAATATATTTTTATTCACATTTCTCACGCATTACACCACTTTCAGCATCAGGACTGTGGAAATTTGAGTGGACCTTTTCTTGCAGTTTGACCAGCTATTTTGCCATGTCCCTCCGCTGCTATTTCAGTTGTTTTTACTTCTCTATTTCCTTTGGAAACCTGCTACTGAAAATTCTTTCTATTGATAAGGCAGCTTTTCCTGCCAGGTGTATTCCCTGCAGATTTCTGGGCAAGAATACAGAGCTACTTCTCTTTCATGTGTAGTGTCCTTAATACTACACTTGAATTCATTACAAGAGGTTTTAGTGATGCAATGCGCAGTTCAAATAGCAATAAAAGTTCCACATAGAGTTCCTCTTCAAATTTATTTTCCCTTTTCCCTTTATGTCTGTGTACATACCCTTACTTTTCCATTTAGTGATCTTGTAGAGCCATAAAATAAGGTTATACATTTTTTCTCTTTGCATATAAGCAAACCTTTTTATAAATATGATTTGTTAAACATTTTTGAATAATGAAAGCTACAGCAGCCATAGTGTTACATCCAGCCTTGTTCTTTTTCTTTTTCATTGTTGTTATAACTTGTGCTAGATCCACAACTCAGATTTGAGACCCAGCATTGCAACTAGAAGTTTAATGAAGTTGGCTTGTTATAAATGATCACTTAGTTCTGTTCATGCAACAAGAGGAAATATTTTTAGGCTAAACGTATCATATTGCTCTATGTTCGCCTTGAAGTACATTCAATCAGAGCTGAAAAAAATAATTCATTAATAATTTGACTATTGATGGGTAAATGCTTTGACCAGATATGTTTGTTTGTGACTCTTACGCAACAAACCCTCAAAAAATGAAGGGTACGCTTCTAAATAAATATAACATTTTTATCTGAATATTTCTTTGCCGTTTTTATAAGTAATCCCTAAGATTAATACAGTTAGAAGGGATTCAAGAGGCAAGGTGTCTCTAGTTTTTTTTCCAGTGTCTTCCTTTTTATGAAGTTGGTAGTGCTTTCTGTATAATCAGTGTCATTGTTTCCTTGTATAGTCAGCTAGGCCCTGATCCTTCAAGCAGTTCTGTATGGGCAAACTCCTGCCCCCATGAAGTCAGTGGGGCTCTCAGATGGAGAAAAGCTCTGCTCATGTTTAATGGCTTGCAGGACCTGAGCCTGTGTGAGCTCATATCCCATTTTATCTGTGTGGGCCTCACTGTCTTTCACGCAGTGGCAATGCTGGGAGAGGTTTTTTAAAACAGGGAAATGTGAAGGTAAAAATAAAAAATAGGCAGGAGACACAGAGGCAGCTTTACTATTTGAAACTATTTTTAACTCCTTGCTTTATCTCAACTAGGTTTCAAGTTGACAGTGTTTTTTAGTTAAAAGTTACAAAATAGTGATGCAGTGTGAGGGAACAATTGCCGCTCGTGTAATCTGCAGCTGTAATGTTCAGTACATGATTTCCTGTGTTCTTATTAGGTACGCTGGAGGATGAAAAATCAACTCAGACCTGTGTCACCATGTCCACGACTGCAAGTGGACTAGTTAACACTGAAAAGAAAACTAGCTGTGGTACTCAATGTACAAAACCCATGGTCCATGCCACTGGAACTCTGACACAGAAACAGAATGGCTTCCGAGCAGCAGAGGTCAGTATACAATTATGTCCTGTGGCTCTCAAAGCTAGCTTCAATGGGACTACAATTATTTTTGTGACAATTCTCCATTTTACCATCAAAGCTCACTTAGCATCTTGGAATATGATAAAATACTTATACTGCAGCCACAGCGTTATTGAGCCTACCACTTGTGACAATGTGTGATGCCTCATTTGCCAAAAAATAGATGTTTTATTCAGCAGTCAGAGCAACTCACACATTTGTCTTCGCAAAACACCTACACGTGTTGTTTCTGAACTAGAATAGTGTTGAATAAATCAAGCCATGTCATATGTTGTACCCAGATGTTTAGATTAATAATCTAAAAGGAAAAGTGTTTTTCCTTAATTACCACACTGTTCGAATGATAACACTCTGCGGGAGCCCTGCCTCCTTCAGGGCCTGATCCAAAGCCCAAAGAAGTCAATAGGAGTCTTTCCAATTACTTCAGTGGGCTATGGATAAGATACTCACTCTGCACCCTGCAACATGTGCCTCATGTGAAGAACCAGCCCATGAAATTATATTGCATGAGAAGCAGAAGATCTGGGGACAGGCAGACCCTGAAGCTATGTCTTCTGATTGGTGATTAAGTGTTGCTAGAGGACAGACCGAAAGACCCCTGCCCAACTGCACAGTAGGATGTCAGAGAGGTTGACACCAACATTTACCTTTGGGATGAGAGCCCAACCACAGGAAATTTGAGCCCCAAAGGAATTTGTCCGAGAAAATAGTGAGCAACTGGAAAAGGGAGTTTAGAATGGAAGCCACATCTTAACCTTAACTGTAGTGTTTGCTAATAGCAAATACAATAGTATGTGTGTGTGTTTATTTTAAACCTCCTTCTACTGTATTATTTATTCATCCTTCAGTGATTCTGCAGCATGGAAATATTCCCCTGTGACTTACATCCCGTTGTGTCTTTCTGCTTAGGTATAGCAGTAGCAGGATTAAAAAAGGCACATTCCATGTCAACACGACATCAAAAGCCACAGGGGGATTGCTGAAAATGAAAAAGTATAAATGCTTGTCATAATCATGAGCTCCTGGAAAGAATTAATCAGTCAAATTGAATATGGTGTAACAGAATCAATGTAATGATAAAATCCAATTTGTAAGAGAGTTTGCAGCATTTCAGAATTATATTCCACATATGTTAGATCTGATCTATTATTCTTATGTTTTTTAACAACAAGAATATGTCCATTTGAAGAAGAGCTCTGTGTAAACTTGAGAGCTTGTCTCTCTCACCAACAGAAGTTGGTCCAGTAAAAGATATTACCCCGCTCACCTGGTCTTTCATTTTACTTAGTGTTACTGGAGATGATGGACCAGTTCCCTACAATCTTTAACTCATGTGACCATTGACTGCAATGGGACTACTCACATGAGTATGGATTACTGAACTGGGCTTTTTGTCATTGGCTTGAAATGCATTCTTCTGACTTTTTCTGGCAAACAAAGATGCATGCAATCAAATCTTTTTATTGTTATAGTCAAGTGCACCGAGAAGCTGATTGACACTAAATCAAATCTCGCTTGTCTTACTTAGGGGAGTACTCTCACTGATGTCACTTTGCCTTCTATCTGTACTGGAAAGCAGTATTTCCTCGTACACGGCGCACAGGTCTGGGGCTCAGGGGACCTGAGTTCTATTGCTAGGTCTGCCACTGGCCTGGGCAAGTTGCTTCTTTGCTCTCTGTCTCAGTTTTCCCATCTGTAAAATGGGAATAGAGCTCTTTGCGATCTACTGATAAGTGATATAGATGTATATATACCAGGTATTATTATTTATTAAAATATATGTTCCTTTGTTTTCTTGCTAAATCAAACTGTAGTGCCAACAAAGGTGTATGTGGGTAAGGTGAAAAGGATATGGTCCTAAAAGGAATTGATGATAAAAGCAGTTCATAATAATAGTGAAGGAAATACAACAGTTAGGCACCCAAAGTGTTAGTGTTGGGTGCATGATTATTGATGATATTGTATGAAAGTTCCAACGGAGGAAGTGTACTGGGAGTTGAAGTTTGCTGACTGATATTAAGTTATTCTGATTAACAAAAGCCATGGAGAATTGTGAGAAACACCAGATGGATGTAAACACTCTCAATGACTGAGCAGCACAATGGCAGATGTAATTCAACTTGCATAAATGTAAAGTAATGCACATTGAAAATGTAGGAGCCCAATTGTACCCTCAGTTGCACGGGTGTAACTCCTACTGAACTCAGTGGAAGTAACACTTGGGGAACTGAAAACAGAATTGGACCTATAATCTAAATAATTTGCAGGAAAAAGATTTCAGATTCATTGTGAATGGCTCAATGAAATGTTTTCCAGGTATACAGCAACACCTGAAAGGCAAACAGGTGAAATAGAGAGTCAATATTATAAGATCATTTCAAACACTCGTGTGGCCTCATTTATCTTGTCCAGATAGGGTTACCACACCTTAAGAACAGTAGAGAGAGGACTGGAACGGTCCAGAGAAAGCATATATATTATATATAATGTGCAATAACTATTTAGTCTGGAAAGGAGGAAAAAGACTTGAACGAATTATTCAAATTAGGAAGGGCAGAGTGAAGACTGAGCAGTCCCTTTGTTATCCCTTGTTCCATAAAGCACAAGAAGGAGGCAATCATTGAAAATCAAGGTCAGTACATTTTAGTGAATTAAAATAAATATTACTTTACGTAGTGTAAAGTCAGCTTGTAGAATTGACTATTGCAGGAGGTCACTGAGGCAATTGCTATCGCTAGATTTCAAAAAGGGCTGTCTAATTTAATTGCTACTGATACTTATAGTTATGCAAGCTGAAATAAAGGTACTCAAGTCTCATAGTTCATGGCATAAATGGGACTCAGAAAGGAATGTTTCTTCTAGGTAGAGTGTAGGTAGGTCCTTTGCATGACGACGTCCATTACAGGTGGGTATCACTTTCCTCAGAGTTATCTTGTATTGGCCACTGGAGGAGGCAAGATGCCAGACTAAACGGCAGTATGGCAAATGACATACTGTGGACACCATTTAAAAACTCCTGTTGCCTCACACACTGGTATCAAAGATATTCCATTCTTTCTTTAAATGTGCAATGGTAAATAATTGTGGTGTCTCTGTGTGGTAACTATAGGTAAATCTTTTTTTTGCATAGGGACTATGTATGCTGTTCATGTTCCCAATATATAATGTATTTAAAGCTCAACTTGAGGAAAAACATAGCTCCTCCTGTTAAAATAATATTAGTATTTGTGAGAAGTTAATGGTGAAGGAGAGTTCACATGTATAATGGGGCATGTGCCTCCCTTTCCTTGTTCACTGAGAAGCTGCTCAGACTCTCTTCTTTTAGTGTCAAGTCCATATAATTTATTCAAAACCCTTCAACTAATACCTGTACAGTTCAATACAACAATCCTAATTCCTAGAGTTCTAGGAATTAGTCCTTCAGACCTGGTAGGAAAAGAGATCTCCCTTCCTTGGGATCTCCTTCAATCTGGGCACAGCTGCCTTGCTCTGCCCCCCTAATGTTTCCTTCCCGCCTTTTATCAAGCTAGTCAGCTGATGAGCCAATTAGTTCCTTAACTCACCCAGTTTCTCCATCCGATTAGCTAATTCCTCCCTATTTCCTCAATCAACCGTTTCTGGGGAAACTAACTGAGACTACAGTGATCAGATTGCTGACCTATTAGGCCTCAGCACTCTGTCACAATCTCATTTTAAAAGGGAGCATCTGAGCTATTATCCATACACTGGCATATACATTCTGGGACAAATCCTCAATTTGCATGGGTTGGCCCATAGAGCAAGAAGGATTTGGCCCTCTGTTTCCTGTATTTCACAATAGCCACAGGACATGAACATTGCTTCAGGTAGTAAACAGTCAGGGTTATAACACTACATCTGGTTTTAAACAGAACTGCCGTGAACTTCTTGATGATTACTAAGAGCTGAGTAATTCAGAAGGAAGTGACAAATCTCTGACGTCACAGTGATAGAACACTCTCATTCCTAATTTCTCTGGGTTTCAAAACTATAATTATGAAAAATCTGTTTTGGTTTAAAAGCAGGAGAAACCTAAAGAAAACTCAGGCCAAACTGTGTCCTGAGCTATGTATGCTCATTTCCCATTGACTTCAGTAGAAGTCTCCTAATGCCATCCATGGACTAAAACTAGCCTCATTGTTGAAATGGGTACATTTTTCAATCAATGCACAGAGGTGAATGCACAGCAGTGTTAATGTTGGTCAAAAGGATTTCTTGGCCTGGTCCAATGCCCACTGACATCAACGGGAGTCTTTCCACTGATGTCAATGGGTTTTGGATTAGGCCAGTTATCATGCATAACTAAAAAATTTTTCCCTAAATCACAGAAATGTGTGGAGAACGTACTCTTTCTGTGTATTTAACATATTTATTTTGATAACTCAGATGACTGTTGTAAATGTCTCACCATTTGCTGGCAATATGGAACTCATTATGTTGTTTCAAACTTTTTAACAGGCTAAATGGGACAAGAAGAAAATGCCCACAAAAGAAGTCACCATTAATGTCACAAAAAGCATCAGACAAATTGACAGTGACAGAAGAATCACAAAGAATTGTGTCAATTAAAGGAGTTAAGCAAAAGTAAAGATGGACCTAACAATATTTTGCTGCACTTTAACTGTGACTGATCACTTAAGATTTGAAGATCTCAAGATGTTCTGTGTTGAATGCAATGGGCAGCAGCTGCTGAGTGCCTTGAGAAATGTTTGTCTTAACTAGCAGTAAATAGTTGCAAACACTGTTGAATGTTCAGATGTGTATTTATCTATTGCAGTGGCACTGTACAAAAATATAACAAAATATGTGCCATTCATTTTTTCTCTCCAAGTCCTGTGCTACCTACTTGTGGATTTTCTGTGCTGCGTTGCTATTAGGATGAGATTGGACAATTAGAGCTGCAGTTCATCTCACTTTAAAACAAAGAAAGAATAATTAATCTGTGTTGTTAATAAGTAGCCTGAAATGTGTTACCTTCAGCTTTACAAAGTTAAAGATCTGGCTTTCATAAAAACTCAAACTCAGATGTCTCAGAAGTAAAGAAACACAAATGGCTTCCAATTTTAAACTATATATGTGATCTATGAGTCATAGTGTCTTCTGGTTAAATTACCTTGTTTTAAGTTAGTTTGTATATCTGAAGAGTTAAGGTCTTGAAAGCAATAATACTCATGTTGTTACCAGTCTAATGAATCTGAAGTCCCCAGTTTTAGCTCATGGATAGTGTTCTGGTTACATTCTGTCTTGGATCTTGCTCAATTCTCCCTTTAGAAGCTCCAAACTGAGACCTGTTTTACAAGATTTTGTAAGACACCCTTCACCTTCCAACTTTATAAATAATCAGACTTTCCCAAATAATTTCTTGATGACAACCGCAAGAAAATAATCTTAATTTGATAATTTACTTTAATTAATTTGGCTATATGTTCATGTTCTTTCAATACATAGAGAATGAACAGAACATACATTTTAATTGCATTGTATCCTGCGCCACTGTACTGTATATTTATCATAAGTATATTGCCAAAAAAGCAACGTAAACTTTTGTATAGACCAATAACACAAGACCCTGTCAACAGAGAAGTAATAAGTTTGATATTAATCTACTGTGGCTTTGAATTTGGACTTTTATGGAGATGAGCAGTAAAATCATTTGACTCATCCATTAAACACCTATAAGCATCCTTAAGGTGTCATTTACAATAACTGTTCAGCAACCATTGACGTTCATAATAGGTGGAGGTGGGCAGAAACTGATCAATGTCTGAGTGGCATGAAGTATTTCTTTTTTATAGGTAGGCAAACAACCATAGATAGGTTCCTGGAATAGCATCCTAATTGATTCCGTATGAGAATTCTTTTAAGATGTCAACATCAGGCTTATGAGTATTTACTACTTTATTTGAAATACAGCAAGTATATGCAGTAAAGAATTGTTTAAATAAAAGTAATTGTTTTTATTATTCCTACATAAAGACAAAGTGAAATCTAGTCTTTGCCAGAAATATTTTGTATACACTAGTGCATGTATAGTTTTAAAACCATTTATAATATGTAGATGTGCAAAGAAGGGGCCAAAGAACCCATATTTAGCGATTCTCTTGAACATATTTTTAACTGAGCTGTGTATTTATGTACAGTAACTAAGCAGCATCGAAAGCTGAGTGGTGTAGGTGAAAACAAGCTACTACCTGCATTTATTCTGCCTGCCTAATGGAACCTGCCAACTTGCTGCACCTTTTAGACTCACTCTTGAAAATAAGTAGTGGCTGTTGTAGCTCAATAATCTTCCTTAGCAGTGGGTGGCCATTGTTGTCTTTGGCAGTACACAAATCTAATTGAAAGTACAAATTTATAATTTTGTGTTATTTCTGTACAGCAGAAAGTATACATGGTATTGTCCATAGGAGAACTGTGCCAAACCAATAACACATTCTTGGCCCAGAGGGTTTTGTGGTAGAGCCAGTACTGTGCAATCCAGCAAAGGAGCAGTGGATGGTCAGTGTAGCCAGTACGTGTGAGGAAACAAATGGATTTTAAAGGGTCTTTTGAAGAAGAGAGAGGTTGCTTTAAACACGTTAGTTGGGAGGCTGTTCCCCTGAGAGGGCAGTATGGGAGGAGGTGAAGAATTGGGAGTGAGCAAAGGAGACAAAGTGGGCAGAAGGAGTGTAGGCAGTGAGATCATTTGTAAACTAATACTTTCAATGGAAACACTGTTTTTTATTATTTTTTTTAAGTTTGTGTAGTTTGTATGTTAACTATACTCAGAAACCGAAGAGCTATTATCCAGTAAACTGTGTTCAGAGGATCTTTTTGTATTAAATAACTGAAGACATGCATAGTGCTACAATTTAAATACAGAATTTACTAATCATTAAACCCAGAGTAACAAAAAATTGAGACACGGAAAAGAAAGGTTAAAATCAAAGTGGTGTGTGAAGATCCCACCAAAAGCACTACTTGACTTTTGTGACCCTTTTATATATATTGGAAAAGTGCTATGTGTAAATTGTTCCACACATCTTTTCTCTGGAGATTGGCTTGAACTAAAATACTTAATCTAAACATCCGGAATGTTATGGCTTTTGAAATCCAGATTAAAATTCTGTGTTTTGAGCCAAGCTCTAAATTATGACTGTTTGATAAAGGGCTAATAAAAAACCCTGTTTCCCTAGAGGCAGGATGCCATTTCAATCATACAATCGCATGATTATTACTTAGAAAGACAACTACTATAAACGCTCAAAGGGGGTCTCAGAAATCTTCAATCAGTCCATGTGTGACCTTCAAAGGTCATGGGGTAGTACATCACAGCCCCTAAGAGGCCATTCACTTTCTTATACTGTGAGATGAGCTGAACTCTGTGAGATTCTTTGTTTCTACTCTTTTATTTTACACCTTCTAAATAATACGATAGGATTTTTGTTGATGGAAGGGGAAGAGCAAGCGGTTATGTTTCTAAGAGATATACTGTTCCTGCTAGGGAAGTTAAACATTTCAGATGGAGGAGTTTTGCTTCTCTTGTGAATTCCCAGGATTGAATCCATCTGCTTATATTCTATCATGCAAAAACAGGTTGAACGTTTTCTATAGATGAGAGTGTGAAAGTCAAATCATCTTACCAAAGGTTCATGGGGCAGATTATTCAGCCTGGCAAGAACCTGTGAAAGAAAAATAAATTTCTGTCCAGTCTATTAGTCCTGAAGAGATTTAGTTTTGTTTTTGGCAAGTATGTAGAAAACTCTGATAAATGTAAACCTTTTACCAGGGTACTGGCACTGACGTGCTATTATTAATGTACTTCTAGGTACTGGTAAGCTCATGAAAATGTTATGCATGAGACATAAAACGATTGAGGGTGGGGAGAGCTAGTTTCTGGCCAACACTCATTGAAAATTATGTCCAGCATTTTTTGTTTCATTTGACAGAAGCGCATTAGATCAGTCTGTGGCTAAGGAACTGTGTCTAAGTGGTTGTCCCTTTGAATTTTTCATTCCTCTTCTTTAGTGAGGTACAAAAGCATATTCAGTCACACCTGTGACAGCAACAGTGGCCAAACTCAGCATGGTTCTGTCACAAGATAATTGCAGTCACATAGTTCATAAAATAACTTTACATACATTACTGCTTAGAAACTGCATTGGGAAGAGAATCCAAATATGGCCAATTTGTAATTAAGACAACCTTAATGATTAAAGTGTATATGAATGACACCTAATTTAGCATTGCATTAAGTGCGTGGTTCTATATCTTTGGAAGGAATTTCAGCAGGTGCATTTTGAGAAACCCATTTGGGCTCAAGTTGATGCAAGGCACCAGCAATCCTAGCCATTGGAAATAACTGGCTACTGATGACCTTTCAGGAAATGATTGATGCAATGAAGTTTTTGATTTTTGCAAATCTTCACCATTATGGTAAAATTACAGCCAGTCATGTCTGTTTTAACATCTGAGTGAACAATTCTCTGCATTGGGATTAAAAACACCTCTTGATTTTGAAGAACTGGTGATTATGAGTCATCTCCAGCAGCTATTTTTTATGAATGGGTCTTTTTCTCTGGACTGCGGACTGACTGGAATATTGTCTATGCATGGGTATATAGACAATATAACATGCGACCTAAGCTGTGCTGTGACTATCATCGGCCACATAAGACTCTGGGTGCAGAGGATGGATCAGAAGGAAGAGTCTTGTACAGGAACTGTGAGCCAAATACTCCTTGTCTTTGTCACGCTGAGGATTATGTTGATTTGGAGGAAAATTTAGCTAGGTTTCCTTGGAAGTTTCTGCTCCAGATTTTTCCCTCTCCTAGGGCAATTTTTCATTGAATACCCTTGGTTTCATTGGCTGGTAGCAACTCTGGCTTCAACAGTAAGAGCTGAGGCCTTTCTGCAATCCCAGTAACTTCTCCAATGTTTCCCACAGTAGCTCTGTGACAACCAGTTTGCACACAGACAAGTTAATCATTTAGGATGAATAATGGCTATTCATATGTGTAACATGGCTTCCCTGTAGGCACCAAGTTGGAATCCATTGTTCACAAGTCACATCAAGGTTTTCACCAGCACAGAACCCAAGACGTCTCACTCCAAGCTACAGGACTCTCGTTTTCACTCCAAGCAAGCATCATACCTCTAGACAATGAGCCACTTGTCTGCCACAAAGGAGGCTTTCCTTACTAAATATGTGAAATACCTTTGGTCTGAAAGACTATAGCTGAGGCTTTGAAATTACTGTGCAATGTGTCATCACATCTATGGGATATTTTGCAGGAAGTTCCCTTCTGAAGGTGAGACTATGTCTTTGACTGGTGAAGCACCTGTGGCACCAACCTTAAACTGTTAAAAATGTATTACGTTTCTTTGCTTTAGATAAAATTTTAGTTCAATGTTTAGTTTAATCTGCTGTCCTCATTTGGATCTTATGATGCCCTCAAAGGAGGCAGTGACAGGAAAACATGTATCCAATACTGCTTGAAGGGGAAGATATTTTATTAGTATATTAATGTTAATGAGTTCCTTGCAAGCCGTTAACTGACATCCTGTCCTAAAAAAGTCCTGCAGATTGTTTGTGTTTGTTGTGATGTATGTGTGGTGCTTCTCCCGACTGTTTACAAGGGGGAGGTAGTACGCGGCTCACCTGGCATGGGGACCACACAATAGAGGAGGGGGTCCGGCTACACATATCTTGATTGTGGGAGTAGCTTGTTAGATGTCCCTGGAAGCCTGAAAAGTTGCCTACCTGCTCTCCTCGGGTGGTTAGCACCCAAGTAAGGAGCAACCTAGTACCATGCAGGGTTTTACTCAGTAAATCAGGATTATTTTGAACCTAGGTAACGATTTCTCAGTTACCTCTCTGTAACCCCATTAAGTCACTCCTTCGTGGAGAGTGAATCCTCATAGGCCTCTGTTCTAGTCACAGACTTTCTGAAGCACTCCTAAGGCTTTAATGTTGAGCCCACCTGTGGAGTGGGGCAGAGGTGGAAAGAGACAGACACAGACCCTTTTCCTGCCTCTCAGAGTCTGAGTCCCGTTCCTTGGCAGAGTAAGGGTTTATGGCTGACGATCAGAAGGCACATATCCTACGCCGCCGCCTCAGATCTGAGCCCCATTCCCTGGCACTGCAAGGGTCTTTGTGCTAAAAGCCAGACAAACTCAATTCCTAGTAGGCTACAGCCTGAAGCAGGGCTGCACATGAGGAACAGGCATCTCTGCAGGCCCAGACCCCCAGACATGCTGCAAGGTGGGTGAGTGGCAGTAACCATGATACAGAGCATCAAGAGAGAGATGGTGTAGGAGAAAAACCCCAGCAAGCACTCACGCAAGGGGAGAAGCAAAGGAGAAGGGGGTTAAACTCCTGATTTTCACCCATGAGTAATGAATGAGTAGAGAAGCTGTGCAACAGAAAAGCATATTCAATGAAACCTGTGACAGTAACCGTGGCCAAGCTCCGCTTAGTACTGCCAGATGAGAATTGCAGTCACAGAGCTCATTAAAATAACTTTACATATATTACTGCTTAGAAATCCAGAGATTTGACCAGTCTGCAATTGGGACAAACTCAGTGGTTAAAGTGCAACTATACTCTGAAAAGTGATTATGTGAAAATATCACTGTGGATTACTGCAGTTGTATTTCAATGATTCCACATCAAATTTAATCAGTTAATAGATAAAAATCTTTTTTCCTTCATTGCCAATCTGTCAAACTCAGCCTGGGATTTGAAAGTCAGGCTTGGTTTTTCCTAGCACGTATATCACTATCAATTATAAAATTCTGCAACCAGAGCTTACTTAACAATTTTGTTGATAATGTATGAACTAGAGTGTAGTTCAAGTCAGAGCTCAGTCTTCCTGAACTATGTTGTTTCTGCAGTGTTAATATGAGTTTAAAATAGTAAAAACATGCTTTTTCCAAAAATAAGCAGCTATGCCACTGAATTGCCACATGAAGCAGATGTGTTGAGTGGAGAAGGCAATGTAGCCATGTTAATTGCATCCCTCAAACATAGGCAGGCTCCTACTCCAAACTTAAATCTCACAGTCTTCATCCTTTTAGTGTGCAGGTCCTGGGGCAGAGCTAAAATGGGACTTTTGTTGGTGTATTATTATCCCTATAGCATCCCGGAGTCCTTGTTAAGATGACCAAGTTCTTTACTGTGATGGTGGCAGTGGCGTCATCAGGGCTGTTAGTTCTGAGTGTCTTCACCGTCCCTACTGATAATGACTTGTTTGGGTTAGTTCAATGTCCTCAAACCAAATCAAAGCCTGAATATCAACTTTCGCAGGTTACAAGATTGGACCCAAATTGTGTGGTCTGAATCTGTGTCTAGTTACATGCAACGTGTAAAATCTCTTCACGTCACATATTACAATTCTCATGACTGTAATGGGTAGCTTGAAAAGAACCTACAGTATGCCTGTGCTTTCCTAAGATAGCTGCATTAATTTTAGTGAAATTTCATGCACAAGTTTTGTTCCTTAATGACTCATCCATGCTCCCATTGACTTCAAAAGGAATAAGCCTGGATCCTTGTTGTGTATTACATGAGCTACTGCATTTGTGCTCACATAAGGCAAGATTCTGCTGACCTTACTAATATGGAGTAATATCTTACTCTAGCAGTGACCCCATTGAAGACAATGGGGCTACTTGTGCAATAAGGTACTACTCAATCTGAGTAAAGGAGTAGTGTCTAGCGCATATTGATAAATACAACTGAAGTCCTAAAAGTAACATTTCCCTTATATTATTTCACTGGTATTTCTGAAAGGGCAGAGACAATTTCTCTTGTGTCTTTTTGTGTTAATTTACCTATAATAGGAAAGATCATATTTAAAGGAAACACTTAATAGCCAGCTATTTGATAGCCAGATTAAATATTTATCAAGTAACAATTCTGACCTTCAGAAAATAGTTCATATAAATGAACATAAATGAAAGGTGCTTTATGTTTCTTGGTGATTTTTTTTATTTATTATTCGCTTACAGTAGTTATGCAAATGATATAACTAAAGTCTTTAAAAACATGGACTCAAAATCTCAATGAATTAGCACAGCACAGACTACAGTAGCCAATACTCAGATTAGTTATTGTCTTCCCGCTGCCCTGTAAACAAACATTTGACAGTGACAAGAAGAAAAAAAAATGCAATTTACTCAGAGCAGATGGAAACTCCAGAAAGGTTAATAACATACAAAACCCAATAGTTCACAATGGTCAACAACACAATCAGAGGCAACATGTCAATTTTTGAAAAGATCAGAAAATAGTTTTATACTTTTTTAAACTAAAAAAAAAATGAACATTGTGTTTTAGTTATTAGTATTAAATATTAATATTATATTTAGCATCCACAGACCACAATCAGGACCTTTATGATCTGCTTCCCCCAGCCCCATTCAGTTCCTGTTAATAACAGCATTCTGTTATCCTCTTTTTGTTTAAATGCTCCCCATGCTTTCTTAAATTATCACTGTTTTATTCAGAATTGTATATCATCCTTTGCTCCACTAATTGGCTTTTGACTTTCTCATCATTTCCCCCCTCTTTTGCCCAACAGCCACCTTAGGATATCACCTAAACCATAATTTCACCATTTATTTTCTACATTTTTAATACAAAAAGCCCTGTATATAAATTCTGTGACAAGAAATTCAGAGTTCTTTCCAGTACTTCATCCTTATCTCTCACTACTGTGCAATCAGCAAGAAATAATGGATGGAAGTCCATATGCTTTGCTGATATACATTCTATGCAGCCTTATTGACTTTGGAGGCATTATCAATGAAGTTAGGAGAGTTACATGGGGTGTAAACAATGACAGGTTTAGCACAATGGATTTTTGGCTTATATCCCAACTTTAGGGATCAACTCTGCTCTCAGTTACACCTCTATAAATCAGTGAAACTCCATGGGTCTGATCCTGGTTCCATTGAAGCCAATGAAAACTCCCACTGACTCCAGTGGAAGAAGTTATTGGGTCCAATAACCGCAAAAGATTCCTCTGGATTCATATTCCTGCAACTGAAAGCAACTGCTGAACAATGTGTGACAGCATAGCTGTGCACCGGAGGTTCCTCAGGATAGGCATTGCTTCTTGTGAGTCAGATGCAGAATGAACTTTATCCACCATTGCCAATTGCTCTACCTCTGAGAATGCCTTGGCATGTTGGTTTTGCTTAACTACTTTCACATATGCCACAGTGGCTAATACTGAGTTATTAGCAGAAAAAAGTTATTCTGGCCACACCATAATGGCTTCACTCTACTGTTTCATTTTCTCCTCACCTCCCCACAAAACCTGGATCCCTAAGGAGTTTCTATTTCTACAGCCATTGGGTGCAACTGCCAGTGATGTAAGATGACTGCAGTGAGCATGCTCAGGGGCACATCCGGCTATCCCTACTCAGAGGTACCATTTGCATGAATGAACATTCTCATTCACAAAGTCTGTTCACCAAAGGGGGTCTTTAAAATGTTAAGTGGGTCACGTTTATAAAATAAAATAATTGTGGTAGAGGGCATTCAACTCTAAGATAAAGAACTTCCCCTGCCTTGCCACCAGTACTTCTGGTTTCTCCTATGATAGGAAGCTTCACATTTAATTCTCCCAACACCTCTCTTTGACGCTAAGTGCAAGGAATCATGCCACATAGTTTCATCACCATTAACACTGCTGATTGGAGGGCACACACTTTTACAGTGTGACAAAGCTGAACTTGCACTGAAAAAGGAGGAAAATATGGTTGCATAAGCAATATACAGCTAGTAGGATTAAACTTGCATTTTTAAAAATTGTTTGACTACGGCCTCATATAAAACAAGATTCCTAACATGTTCATTTATATGTCTGTGTGTATTGTAATGTCTTTAATGTACAGTTACGTTCTGCAGAACAGACATGTTTTTGTGAACCTTTTAGTTGTGAGTTCTTAAATCTGAGACACCAGTCTAATGTTTGAACTGAAATCTGTTTAACATGCTTTATGAAAAGAATGAGCTGCATAACTTGTGCACAGAAATATTGTTTGAAGAAGAAGGCTTTGTTTTATTTGGAAATAATGAAATCTCTAATTAAACAGCGATGTAAAATAGAATAAAAGGAGCATTTTTGTATTTGCAAATGACTGAGGTCAGACCTTGAATTTGAAAACAAAAATAAAGCAAATCTTTTAGACTAATGTATCTGTGTATACATATTTAAATGTGTGCAATAATAATGTTTCTGGCAGGTAGATCCTATAGAAGTAGAAGTAATGACTGGGGTGGTGCAAATAGTCCTTCCCCTCTTATAAAATTAAAATACTCTATTTCAGAGGTTCTCAAACTGTGGTCCCATGGACCACCCACATTAAAACCAGCTAAAATAAATTAAATATTTTCCTAATAATACTTTTCCACACAGGCAGATCCTGTAGTTGCCACAGAGATGCTATGCAGTGGCCAATGAGAGAGGACGAGGCTCACATGATTGGTAGATGGAGGGTGGGGGGTCTCTGTGATGGCAAACTGGGAGGCAGGGGACACCTGAGAAAATTGCTCTATTAAGATGTGATCAGAAAAGTTAGAGAAAAGTTACAGAAAAGTTAGAGAAACCCTGTTCTACTTAATTTTCTTGAGGGTTGAAGAATTTTATAATTACAGAAAAGGTTATTTTATTGCTCTATTTTGAATGGCTCTTCCTTGAAATAACAAGTGAATGACTTCATTCCTTATTCATTATGAATGAAAGTCTATATTCAACATCAGATTTCCATGGCTTTAGTTCTGAGCTATTGGTATCTCTTTTGCAGTAGCCTCAGTCAGGATCAAGGATCCATTGTGGTAGGTGTGCATAAACACACAATAAGACACAGTTCCTGTCCCCAAAAGTATACAATGTACTTTGAAAAAAGATACAAGTGTGTGTATATGCAGCATAACATATCAGCTCTAAGGTACAGCTAGCATTGGCAAATTTACAGCACGTGACCTTGCTTCCTAACTTTCCTCCTCTTTTGGCACCACAAACACATTCACATGGCCTTGCACAGCCTGTTTACCAGGCCGAGTAACACCACTTATCAAACCAGTTCTGACCAGACCCGTCAAACCCCTATCTCTATTCAAGACGTCACAAATATCTTCTGCGGCCTACAGGTGCATTTCTGGAGAAAGTTTGTAGTGTCTTGGAGGAAACTGGCCCTTTATGTGGTGAATGGTTTAAGGGTATGTGGATCAGATAGATACCCGTGAGCCCTCTTGAGGCCAGGATGTCTGTGCTCTGCCCTTTATTATCCCTCATCCAGGTCCCTTTACAGAGACTCTGTGCACTGGCTTTTCCAGTTGTCACCCTTATGGGATCTGGGTTTATTCAGACAATAACTCAAAAGTAAAACTGAGAGTCCCAAAAATATTTCCTAAGGCTTGGCTCTTACCTTAGAGTCTGGAGGAGTGAAAGATTCCTTCATCTAGTCTTTTTCCTTGTCTGTGAATTCTTAGGGGGTGATGCTCCTGGGATTTGGCTTGCAGGTGTCCTGATCAGAGCTAATTCTGCTGTAGGCGTCCCAGAGTCAGCTCCTTAAACATGTGCTTTGGCTCTTTTATAAGGAGCTAGTTGCTTGGGGTTCCCTCCCTTTGCCACGTGTCTATGATTAGCTCATTTAGAAAGCTTGCTCCAGTTGCCTCTCACTCTCTTTGCTCTCTCACAGGGTAGTTTCTATTAGCCCTGATAATCCTTCAGTAAAAGTGCTATGGCCAGACATTATGGCTCTGCGTGGGTTCCCTGGTTTGTGTATTGTGGGGAGCAAGTAGAAGGCCTCTGAGTGGGTTCATGGGGGATGAGGATGTAGAGTTTTTCTTGGAGTTGCTTGGAGAAGGATTCGATGGTACCTTTAAAATCCTATGTGAATTGTGGTGTGGGGTCTTCTTTTGCATGGGGGAGTCTTCTTCTTATGCTGAAAAATCTGCCCAGCATCTTGTATTTAGCTCAGACACTCTGGTTACCTTCTCCAAACCTAAAGGAGAGCTCTGTATAGCTCAAAGAAATTAGTCCAATAAAAGATATTACTTCATCTACCTTCTCTCTCAAACTTATCTTTGAATTGTGAGAGAGTATGCAGTGTGCAGCAGGATGGTCACAAGGTGCAGGATGTTCAGCAGAATGGTGTTATTGACATGTTACTGTCAAAAACTGATGGAATTACAAAGTGTGATGAGGTGTACAGAGAGCCCTAGGATGACCTCTTCATGGCTGGCATCGTCTTCTCTTCCATGCAGAAGATCCTCATCACTTCTAATAGCTCTGAGGCCTTCCACAGGATTTGGCGCAAGGAAAACACAGTGGGGAAGTGAGGCAATGATCACCATACACAGAGGAAATAAGGAAAAATTGGTGCAAAACACAATCAAGAATGACAAGAAGAGCAAAACCATTTTTTCTGGTTGTGCATTCTTAAAGCCCTGGTGGCTCTGCCATCCCAAGCAGCAGGTATAATAAGCTCTTTGTTTAATTACTTGTACCCCCAGTGGTATACTAGTTCATGAGTAGCATTGAGTAGGGCAGTGCATTTGGGCTCCATAGGAAGCCAAGTATATCTGTGCTATTTCAGTCCCAGGATTGGCTTCCTGAGGCACTGAGAAACCCATTGAAAACCATAAACCCCAGTACAAATACCAGAATCAGTTCATAGACCAGGATTGACATCCAAGGTTAGGGAAAGTCAGTTAGCCAAACAGGATGCTAAAGAAATAAGATAGAGTTAATTGTGGTGAAACTGCATGGCCTTGGTTGTCATTAGAGCTCCTGATTTCTTGTCAAAAAGGACTTATACTTTTTCTGAACTTCCTGCATCAAGAGATTAAAGATTCCAAAATGAGGCTAGTCTATGTCCAATTCCAAAATCAGATATTGTGGGGGATTTGTTGTTGTTTGTTTTGTGTGTGCATTTTAAATTAATGAGGCAATAGATTCCATAGCCAATGAAATACAGAACAATTCAGCCAGAAGAAATAGTACCACTGCCATAACCCTTGCTATAGAAATTACCTTAGAACTCTTGATGGTGTCTCCTACTTTTGTCTCCTTTTAATTAAACTGAGAGTTGTTGAGACTTTCTTCCCTACTGCCTGAAAGAGTTTCTGTGGCTAAAATATCATCCCCAAACTAATTTTCTATTCCTCGTGTGTACTTTGACAAGTAGCTTTTTCTTCTTTGGTTCAGAGCCAAGATGCTGACACAGCAAGCGGTTTGTTTCTTGTTGAAAAGGAATAACAGCAGAAAGAAATGGCTTTCAGATGTGCCAAAAATAAAAGAAATAAAGAAAAATAAAGAATTTGGGAGGCACAGTGAAACCTGCGTTCAGCAATAGGACATGTAGCAGCACATGAGATCCTGAGAACAGAATGTTGTGAATGTTTAGGGTTAGATTCCACCCTAAGAGCAGAGCTCTGTGGTGGGCTGGGGTGCTACCAAGGGGGCCCCATTGCAATGGGAGTCCCAAGAGGAAGCCTGGTTGAAAGGACTCTATTTGGAATTCCTCTGATGTCTTCCTGGAAGAGCAGGGAGCACTGGCAGTTCTGTCATGCTTTAAATGAGAACAACACAGAATCATAGAAATGTAGAGCCAGAAGCGCACCTGGTGGCCCTCCATGCCTCTTGGCTTCCTTTAGGAAGGCTAGCACAGAACAGCATGTCCATTCCCCAGATACACTGTAGCTAGACCCTGTACAAAGGCATAAGAGGAAACATGCCTTCGCCAGGCACACGTGCAGTCTGGCCCTTCGAGAACAATGGAATGTAAAAAAAACCCCTAAACACAAATGGCACAACTCGGACATTTGCAAGTGGCAGCGGGGGTGGGATGCATGTACTAGCCTTTCATTTACTGCCGGAGAGTTGGACTTCAATATCATTTTGATCACAAGCGAGACAAGTTTGATATCCCTACGTACCTGTCCACATCAAACTGCTAGAAGTTTAACATTGTCATGAGTATGTTCAGATATCAGGACTGGAAAAATAAAGAGGTATGTCAGAAGTCAGGCATGAGCTGTACTGGCACTTGTGTCCTTTAGCCTGGAACGGCACACTTTTGCATTATAGTCAGTGCTTGATCATCTTTCAGTTTCATAGCCACTAACCCTACACAACACCCACCCATTTTGGAGGTGAAATATACACAGAGGTCTGGGATACAAAGGGGATATGCATGGGGCATTAGTTGCATAAACAGGAAAAGCAAATTGCTCACAATCAGAAGTGATTTATCACTGTTTTACAAGGATGACAGACAAGCAGCAGCCTAGCCCCCCTTGCAATAATTGGACCTACAAATTTACCCTATTTGTGATCTCTGCTGAGAGAAGTGAGTGGAAGTTCCTAAAATGTCAGAGTAACCTATGTAATAAATGCTGATGGGAAAAGGTGTGAAAGGGAAACAGACTGAATTAGTCTAAACAAAAAGGTCTACTGATACAGCTCAACGGCTGTATTAGGATCAGGTCTGCTAACAAGAAGAGTGTGGGACTGGAAATCAAGGAACCAAAGTTGATGTGTCAGAAATTAGGCCTAATTGGTGGACAAAATAATGAGAAAGTGGACTGTTCTGCTCATCACTTCCCTTTTGGAGTCCTCAAAATAAAAAACTTGGGGGACAATTTGGGCTGAGTGACAACCACTGCTGACTGGGAGACAGGGGAACAGGAAGAAGTGAGCTTCACCATCATGTCTGCCATCCCCACCAACCCTGGGATCCACCATAACACGGTTGGACCTACATCATCCTGATCCTGAGAAATGTTTTGACCAGACAAGGCCAGAGAGAGGGGCCCCTATGGCATCACCACCTCCACCGGTCCAGCTAAATCCCAAATACCATCTGGATGTGAGACTTTGTCACAAACACCCATCCCCCTTTTGTATGTCCTTTTCCTTCCCACCTTATTTCTTCTCTTCCTTATCTCTCCTTTTGCCTCCTGGCTAATAAAAATCTGGCTTAGTCAGCCAAGACTTTATTCTTCAACACTGCTGTAAGTCTGTGATAAAAATGCAGCTAGAAGCAATGTCCTAAACCGCTGCATGTTGGTACAAATTTTCCCGGTCTCAAGGTGGCTGATCAGACTATGTGATGTGTCTGTGTTTTTCCAGAAGTGAGGCTGCAAGTGAGAGGTGACACTTGACACAGAAACTGCATTCTCTCTCTCTCTGCTGTTTTTTTCTCTCCCCTTTTGTGTATTTGTCTTGTTTTGTCTTTTAGGAAATGGGATCCGATTTTAACAACAACAGCTTTAGCCCACTTCAGTTAGCCCTTTTCTCTTTTTGGGGAAAGGACCGTTATTACTAGCTTTAATATCACCTAAAAAACTGTCACAAAGGAGTTTGTTCCTTCTAAAACCTCTCAGCTAAAGGAAAAGAAAATAAGGGTCTTCCTGCCTTTTGAGGCAAAGACTTTGGGAAATATAAGGGGAGCAAGAAGACATTCTAGTTACCCATTACTTATGGAACAAAGGGGGCAACACCCTCTGATTCTGTGGATGTTGGAGCCTCCTATGGGAAGAGCTGGAAATGCTGTTAGCTTGACTTGATGTTAGTGAGAAAGTTGTTTAGGCAAAGATTGTAGCTTGCTAAAATTAAGTTTTGGACACTAGAAATCGTGTTTTGTTTTGTTTGTAATATAAATTTAAACTGAATTTAGCTATTCTGTGATAAATCATAATGGGTTCAGCTCCTGTTGCTACAATTTCAAGCTCAACAGAATGAAAAATTACCTCTGGTGCTTTTCTCAAATTTGGATACTCCAGAAACACACAAATCCCAAGAATAGTGACCGCAGATACAATCACAAGTTCAAAGTCTTATCTGTAATACAAGTTTTATTAAAGCAGTAAGTAAAGTTACAATTACCCATGCACATATAAATCCTACAAAAACCCATGCAATGACTAGTACTGTGGTCACACTTGTGACCCGTCCGTGCCCAGGGTAGCCCACTGATAATGCCAGGGTCAGGGCAGGCTGTGAAAGGAGAGCGAATTTTCCCAGCACTGGTGAGTGACACTGCAGTCAGACTTCCCAACCAGCCACAAACAGTGCTTCTGATTCCCCCACACTGGTTATCAAGAAGCCACTGTGCAAATACACACAGCCCCTTTACTGCATTTCAGTCTCTGGCTCCCAAACTGACACTAGGTCCAGTAAAGAGACCAGTTATTTAAACTCTATGCTCCTTACTAAAAGATTCCCTCTGATCCCAAAGGATCAGCCACAGTACCAGTTCACTATAAGTTTGGATCTTACCCAAAATACCACGCTGCCAGCCAATCCTTTAGTGACTAAAACTAAAGGTTTATTAATAAAAGAAAAACAAACAATAAGAGAAGTGTTAAAGGCTTAAAGCAATCAGATCGTACAAATGATTTGAAAGTCCATATACATCAGGTTTCTAGAACAATTGTGGAGTTGCAGGCTTGTATAGTCCCTCTGGTGTACAACCAGTACCTGGATGGGTCTAAGTCCTTCAGTTCAGTTGCAAAGTGTGTTGATCCAGAGGTGTGCCCGCAGCTGGACAGGAACAAAGACAAAATGGTGTCTGTGGTTTGATCTTATATACCCTCTGCCTCTGGCCATGTGGCTTGTGGGACTTTACCGGAACCAAAATGGAGTCCATAGTCACATGGGCCAATCCTGGTAACTCTTCAGGTATGCCTTTAGTTTCTTCTTAGGCCTTTGGCTTCTGTAAAGGTCTTGATGGGCCATTAAGCAGGCTATTGTCCTGAGGCCTCTCTGTCTGGGGTGTGTCTTCTACAGCACAGTTTGGTATGTAGGTATATCAAAGATCTCCATAACTTTCCTCACACATATTACACATGAACACAAATATTATCATCTTATTCAGCATATCATAACCTTTCTGACAGTACCTGACATGGCATGTCTTACATGAATCCTTAGGATTTTGACATATTAATGTCAAACAACACCAAATGCCCCCCCCTCCAATCCAGTCCGTATGACAACACTCATACCCTCAAAGACATTCTATGGTCTGACGGATCTCTTAACAGATGATTGATAGAGGGGTGGTTGCCTCTGGGGTTTCCACTGTAGCCTAGCCACAGAATCCCTTTTATTCTATTGATATGGCTACACCTACACCTCATGCATATGAATGATGGTTTCAACCCTCTTTTCCTTATCTGTACTTCCAAACCCCATGCATATTGGGGTGCTCCATTTTTCACAGGTTATTTCTTAGTTTCCCTTATTTTCGTTAGTACCTATGCACAATACGTGTCAATGGTAACCTGTGGTCAAAGCAGGGAATCCTATGATGTTACAGTCAGGTGTCTTGAGGCCTTGAACAATACATTGCGGTCTGTTTTTCTGGAACATTACCTACTGGCATATTCTTTCCAGTAATCTTGTAACCTGATGGGCACAGAGTTATTCCTAGGTCACCCTCTCATGTCTAAAGCCTCTGGCCTTCTATGGCAAATCTAAAATCTTACAGGTCTTACCCTGTAGGCCTAGCATTAGAGCCATGCTTTACTTATATACCTAATGTGCAATCATCACTCCTAAATACTTGTCAATCTTATACTTCTATAATCCTACAATTTAAATCTATTTAGCATACGATTATACATGAAATAGTATATGAGTGGACAATAACACTAAATAACACAATGATAAATGGATGATAAAATGAACTAAATGGCGACAATTACCATCTCTGCCTCTTTTCTCTTGCTTAGTATCACTTAAATATAGGTTTTATTAATATATTTATTCTTAGTTTTACTAAAAGCCACTTTAGTGCTATTATATTGAAGTGAAGAGTAAGTCTTCAGCTAACCTAACAGGCAGGTATATGCACTGTCTTTCTGGAGACAACAAACGTCATAATTTCTGTAAGTGTCCAGTGAGAGGGACTGGACACTGCAGAGAGACATCTCTGGGGGACTCAGGAACTGGAGGTCACTGATTGTTACCTGAAAGGCAAAGTTAAGACTGGCAGAGTCTGAAGGAATTTTCTGGTGAGGAAGACAGACTGTGGCGGGGAGATGACACATGGTTCAACCACAGTAAAACTCGCTCTTGTTGAGGCAGAGGCGTAACACAGTGGCTTACGTTTCTGGGTACCCTAAGGAGCACGTCACAGAGGTCTGGCTGCCGCTTTCTATGTTGTACCAGCTTCACGGCTTTGTTCATCTCTAAACCTTTTTGTTCAATGTAATTTTTCACTGTGTTCATCCAATGCATCCACACTCTTCCTCTATTTCTTGTTCTGTGCACTCTGGTATGTACCACCACATGAGGTATCCCTTCTGGATCCATGGCAGTGTTAGAGTAATCAAGTTTTTTTACTACTTCAAGATATTCCAAAGGGTGCAATTTATTTCTCTTCAGCTGTTTGCTAGCAGTGTAAACGGATTTTCTTAGGAGTGAAACTGACACTTTCTCCAGTTTAATAACTGCCCATATGGCTGAATTCTTGGAAGCCCTTTCATAAACCTAGTATTGTGTTCTTATCAATTGTGGTTAAAATAATGTCATCAATTTGTTTGCATGCATTCAAGAACATGCTCTGGAGTTCTATGAAATATTTAATGTACTGAACTGATACCAAACGGTAATCTTTATAATCAAACCCTAGACCTCTAACTGCTAGAATCTGGGGCTGGATAACAAGGGATGGATCACATGATAAATTGCCCTGTTCTGTTCACTCCCTCTGAAGCATCTGACACTGGCCATTGTCAGAAGACAGCATAACTGGGCTAAATGGACCATTGGTCTGACCCAGAATGGCTATTCTGATGTTCTTAAACCATGTAATAAGTATATCTTTGTATTCTAATATCAAACTTTCACTGCCAGAGCTTTAAAATGTAACACACACCTGCCACTATTTCTTCTAATTATCCCTTTTTAAAAGGTTAAAGGAATTAATAATAATAATTAATACCTAACTATTATATAGTGCTTTTCCTCCATAGATCTCAAAGTGATTTACAAAGGTCAATATCAACTTGAATCTTATCTATAATGTGACGAAGCAATTAATCATTAATCATCACATCATAAACGACATTCAAGCTGGGGTAAGCTACCCTAGTACAAATTAGTGTTAACTGAGGGTCTACTCTAGGATTTTTGCCCAGGCAGCTAAAACAGTAACTACAATTCCAGTGTGAATTAGGTCTCAGAGCCATCTTTCTCCCTTCCTCCAACCTTCAACAGCACCAAGCAAGAGCTGAGAATTCATCTCTGTGACCCTGATTCTCATTTAAAATAAGGCCACTTTACACCACACTGGCAGTATAAAAAGGATCTTAAAATTTTCATAAATTACATTTACTCTAAGTTCCCTTTACACTGCCAGAGACGTATATAGTGGTCTTAGTGTATGTATTTATTCCTGGGTTTTAAGGCAAATAGATTTATGTATTTTTAGACAATTTAAAAATAAATTACTTTTCTGAGTATTCACAAGTACAAATGATCATTTTCTTTACAGGACCAACATAAATTATGCTCCAACTATCCTCACACAAGTCAATAATCCAGAATCAATCCTGCTATTCTAGCATGAATTAAATTAGTATGGCGATACAGTCTTCCCACTAAAGCAGATTTTTATTTTCTTCTGTCTTTTTGCTTTCAAGTTCAGTAACAAATTAAAAATGGCCCTTGGAGTGACCCAGCCAGAGTTTCTGAATGAGGGTAGATGTGGATTCTTCTAAATTGGTTTAGATTTGACAATTTCACTCACATACTTCGTGGGAAGCAGGAACAAAAGCTTAGCTGAATTATTCTCCTCGCTCCCAGGAATGTACAGAGCAGCTGGATTTGCAAGTGGCTTAAAAAAACCCACCAAAACTACAATTGGCAGAAATGCTCAAAGAGATATTTCTTGCCAAAAGGGGAGAATGGAAACAGAAAAACAGATATGAATTATGGAAATATCAGTCCTTGGGGCCAAACTCTGCTGTCAGTTATACACAAGTAAATCAATGAAGTCAGTGAAGTTACTTCAGATTTACATTATACTGGTATAAATGAGAGAAGAATCTGGTCTTTATGTTTTAATAAAAGCTTTGAGTATCTTTTGAAGAATCAGTACAGTAGCATTGTGTCTTAAGCACAAGCTGTTCAATGAAAACTGCAGTACATGTCTGCAGATGAGTTTTGTAGAAAAGGATAATTTAGTCTAGTTAGTACAACATGCCTGTAAAGACATATAGCACATGTAACACGGCACAGAAAAATTAGTACTACTCTAGTTAAAACCATTCTCTGGTAAATCGAGTGTATTATGCACCTGAACTGTTCTGTCTATCAGAATTTAATAACTTTGAGACAGGTATTGTTTCTTCCTCCTTTGTTTGTGCAAGGCTAAGTAATCTGTAATTTGTCTATTTTCAACAAATTCGGACTGGTAATAAGGTGTACATTTTAATGGTGAATAATTAACCAATGGAACAATTTACCAAGGGTCGTGGTGAATTCCCTATCACTGGCAATTCTTAAATTAATATAGGATGTTTTTCTAAAAAATATGCTCTAGGAATTATTTTGTGGAAGTTATATGGCCTGTGTTATACAGGAGATCAGACTAGATTATCACAGTGGTCTCTTCTGGCCTTGGAATCTATTAAATATGTCTAAATCAACAACAAATTATGACAGTTCCTGCACCAGCTATACTGCACTAATCAGCAAGTAGAGGTGGTAGAGCCAAAGCTTTACTCATTCCACATCACTCCCCACCCAGTGCCTGCCCACCTTCTGCATGTGGGGGAGAAGAGGAGGATGGAAAGCAGGCACACAACACCATAACTTGTTCTCAAAGCCAAAGGCGGGATTCTTGTTACACATACTCCTTTGCGCAGGGATGTAGTTCAAGACACAATCAGCCCCTAAGATTCTAGTTCATGATGTGTCACTTAGCTGTAATTGGTCACATGGTACTGTTTCTGTTACCTGACTGGAGAAAAGAACAAGCACTTCCAGTGAAAATATTGAAATTTGCTTTTTGTGAACACTTGTGGCAGTAAACTAAATCATTCCAGTGTTCATGAAAAGAGACCACAAAAGGAATGAGAATGTGGGCATAGCGAATCCATTAAAAATAGTGAAAAAAATATTTGTGGAAAATAGTTTGCATTATCCACTCATTTCTAAAAGTTACATTTGGCCATTAAACTATCTGATAAATAATAGCAGATACTGTGAGGACTCAGCTATGACTTTTTATTTATCTCACTTGGTCTATAGAAGTGCCCTGATAACATGTTGAGTATTCTGGGTAGGTTTGAAGTATTTGATTACATCAGTGGTACACTTCGGTTGGCCTTGAACCTTGAATGTACACGCTTTTAAAACCTTATACAAAATATTTAAAATATGAGTCACTTCTTGCTTTGATGCAATTCCTTGCTAGTGAACCATTTTTTCTGTTCTAAAGCTTCGGAAAGCACTGCTGACATAGCCTACCACCTTTCCTTTCACACTTATTATTCATTATCATTCACTGGCTTCTGTCTGACAATGTTTCACTTTTCCTTTCTCTGACCTGATTTATATTCTGAAACTGTTTCTCAGTGCAAGCATGGTTTAGGCTGAACATTATGAACAACTTTTTCTAGAAAGTCTTAATTGCAAGGGTTTCTACTCTGGATATTGCTTTTCCCCCATAAATTGTGAAATAGAAAAACAGTGAAACAGTGGTCGATCCTAACCACCAAGGCTGAAGAGAAAGACCTGCATTTTAGAACTGTTAACAGTGATCAGCGCTCTCTCCTAGGCCACAGCATACATGATCCAGAAGCACGTTTTACAGATTCTAATCTAAAGCAGTAAAGTTGATATAAACTAGAGTAATAGAAATAGGGTGAAATTTAATACTGGAAAGTACAAGGTCATGCATTTAGGGACTAATAACAAAACAGTTTGCTACAAACTGGGGACATATCAATTGGAAGTGACAGAGGAGGAGAAGGACTTGGGCATATTTGTTTATCACAAGATGATTATGAGCCGCCAATGTGATGTGGCCATGAAAAAGCTAATGCGGTCCTAGGATGCATCAGGCGAGGTATTTCCAGTAGAGATAGGAGGCGTTATACAAGGTGCTGGAGAGACCTCATCTGGAATACTGTGTGCAGTTCTGGTCTCCCATGTTTAAGAAAGATGAATTCAAACTAGAACAGGTGCAGAGAAGGGCTACTAGGATGATCCGAGGAATGGAAAACCTCTCTTAAGAGAGGAGACTCAAAAAGCTTGGCTTGTTTAGCCTAGCCAAAAGAAGGCTGAGGGGAGATATGGTTGCTCTCTATAAATACATCAGAGGGATGAATACCAGCAAGGGAGAGGAATTATTTAAGTTCAGCACCAATGTGGACACAAGAACTAATGGATTTAACCTGGCCATCAGGAAGTTTAGATTTGAAATTAGATGGTTTCTAACCATCAGAGGAGTGAAGTTTTTGAACAGCCTGTCAAGGGGAGCAGTGGGGGCAAAAAAACCTAGCTGGATTTAAGACTGAGCTTGATAAGTTTATGGAGGGGATGGTATGATGGGACAGCCTAATTTGGCAATTAACTGATCTTTGACTACTAGCAGTAAATATGCCCTATGACCTGTGATGGGATGTTAGATGGGGTGGGTTCTTAGTTACTACAGAGAATTTTTTCTGGGTGTCTGGCTGGTGAGCCTTGCCCACATGCCCAGGGTTTATCTGATCACCATATTTGGAGTCAGGAAGAAATTTTCCCCCCTGACAGATTAACAGAGAACCTAGGGGTTTTTTGCCTTCCTCTGCAGCATGGGGCACGAGTCACTTGCTGGAGGATTCTCTGTACCTTGAAGTCTTTAAACCAGGATTTGAGGATTTTAGTAATGCCATCATATGTTAGGGGTCTATTACAGGAGTGGGTGGATGAGGTTCCACACTTGCGTTGCGCAGAAGTCAGACTAGATTATCATAATGATCCCTTCTGACCTTAGTCTATGAGTCTATACACCTTGGAGTGCAGCAAAATTTCATCAACCTAGCAGGTTAGCTGTTATGTGACTGCAGTTACTGTAGGGGTCTCTACTATATTTCATTTTTTGCATTCTATAATGATCTCCAGAACTGCTCTGAAATCCCTAAATGAAAAATGATTAGTATTCTGTATGCTGTTTCACTCTTGTCATAGGTCAGGGGTACCCTTCAAATGGTTCAGAAAAAGCAAATACATTTTTTTATACATTTGTTGCTTGTTGGATATTAAAATTGTAAGAATCAGAGAACATATGTTGTCACCATAAACAGGAAAATAGCTGGAGTGACCACAACAGTAGAAAGTGATGTGCTGCTTGTAACGGTGGTTTGTGCTTCAGGGTATATTTACTCAGAGTTTTGGAGTCTGTGGGAGTGAGCCTCCCAGCCCAGGTCAAAAGTCTCAGGCTAAGGCGTTCTAAAAATTTCTGTGTAGACAGAGCTTTGAAGTTGCGGGTTGGGCTGGACCTCAGATTCTGAAGCCTGAGGAGGGAAGTGGGCTTCAGGGACCAAAGTCCAGCCTGAGCTGCAACTTCAAATCACTGTTTATACCTATGTTTTAGAGTGGTAGTGTGAGTCCTGCTAGCACAAGTCTGTCAACCGCGGTTGGGAGGCTCACTGCCATAGACTCCAAAATACTGTGTAGACATACCTTTAAGGGCTAGAGGCTTGGAGCCAGCCAGCCATAGTTACTAAGAAGACATACCTGAACATGGATCACTTGATTCCCTGAAAACAGCAGCAAGTTGCTGTGGCGGGTGGGAAAGTTTGCATTGCTCAGGACAGCAAAGCAAGCTGTAGAGAGACTGTAGGGAGGAAAGGCTCCTGCTTGGAAGCCCTGAGACCAGCTTAAGGCAGGAGGGAAGACTTGTGTTTATTATTGCACTTCAGGTTCATACACCAGACCCTGAAGAGGGCTGTTGCCATTGGACTCATGAAAACCTATGTTAAGTTTATTTTAGAAGTCTCTTGAAAGAAGAGACTGACAGGCCACCTGCAGAGTTACCTCAGGCCACAAGGGGGCATGCAAGTGATGGCCTGCCTGTTTATATTGCTCTTTAAGTCCAAGAAGTCATATGTGATGATCTTTATCTGCTCTGTTCTGATACTTGCTGTACTAACAGTGACTACTTTAACTATGCATGACTGTGAATTATTTTTTTTCAGATATGATGAGACTATTATGCAATGCAAACCAAAAAACATGTACTTCCAAGTTGCATCCTTCCTTTTCCTTTCCTGCTTCAGTATAGTGAATTAATGTTATTCCATTAGGACAGAGAGAGTGGAGAGATATAAGATGGATAGATCTGCCTTTGTATGTCAAGTACTCTGCTTTGTGCTTTGTTCAGTTCCCCCAACTTGCGAGAACACCGTAGGGCTGTATTGTCATGTTTGACGGAAAGACCAGTTATTATTATTTGCATAGCCATAGTGCCTAGAAGCCCTGGTGATAGACCAGGACCATTGTGCCCAGGTGTTGTACAAACACAGAATAAAAAGACTGTCCCTATCCATTAACTCTGTCTGTGTTCAATGTTATTATCAATATCCTGGACCTTTGCTGTGAATACTGATTTAGTCTGATTAGTTTAAAATTCTGATTAATTACTTTAGAAATCCCTTAACGTCTGCCAAGCTACAAAACAGAATCAAGAAGCTCTGTCGGTTCCTGAGCTTTGAAATGTTGTATTGCTGGCCTTTTGATGTTTTGACAAACATACTATTTAAGAAAAGTGTCAGCTTAAAAAATGGTGAGTGAAATTTGAATAAAGACAGTCTTGGTCAGCAATAAGGTACTGAAAACATAAATGGGGGAAGGCAGAATGACCTGTTCAGACATAATGCTGAGAGACAGTTTAACCCAAAGTTAATGGATCAACCGGAATTGTTTACAGATGTACTCCATTAACTCAAGATTGGTTCTTTTTGCTCTTGGGCTTTTTCTGTGCCCTATACTGCTCATATAATATAATAGTAATGATTGTTTGATTTGTTTATCTTATGCACTGTCCATTGGGAATGCTCTCATCATACTGTACAAGGTAAGGCTTGAGACTCCAAGCTGCAGCCTGAGCTGCAACATTCACACTGTTATTTTTAGCATACAGCATCTGGACTCAGAGCTGCATTCCCAGCTGCACTGTTTAGACATATCCTGAGAGGCTTCAGTTCTCCTTAGGCTCTGGAGAATTCAGGTGACGTGTACATTTTGAGGTCACACTACAGAGGTTGAGAAATCATCCTTGTGAGATGATCAGAGGGGACTGTGTCTGCATGTGTGCACTAATGTATCAAAGCGTATATGTTTGTTCACTAAGAAATTGTATGGTATTCTCTCTCAGACGCTGACTGGCAGCTTTTACTAAAAAATAATGAAAAGTCCTTAAAAGGCAGAACTGGCATGTGCTTTGCAGAGAGGTAAGATGAGGTACAGGAAAAAGAGGAGCATAATAGAGATATACATAACATTATCTTAGCATCCCCCTAGCCCATTACAGAAGCACAGGATAAAATCAGTCAAACTCTATCCAATGAGCTGTAACACATGTATGACAGATTTTCTCTCTTGCTAACTGCTGTGGCAGACATTACAGCTCTACTACTGCCCAGGAGAATCACACAATCCTGAAGCTATTAGTCAACATATGACATATTTGTTAATAGAACACAAAATATTAAGGCATTCTTTTAGGACTACATAGCTGTCTTGGGTTTCACTTTGCTTGTTTCAAGATTTCTCTGTGCAACTGACAAGTTCCCAGCAGCTTGATTAAAGTAGTAGAGCTTCCATTCACTATCAGGTCTTTGGAGAAAAACGTTTTATTTATAAACTGAAATGTTTTCTTCCTCGACTATTTTTGTATCTCAGCTAAAGTAAATGGTTTTAACTTTCTGTACTTACTTTACTTCTTGCATTTTCAAAAATGTATTCGAAAAAAGAGTAGAATGACTATTTTTTTAGTTTGAAGTCTCAAGGCAGGATTTACTGGTGCCACCTACTGGTAATTCTATAATGCTTGCTGTCTTTGAATTAATAAAATTATTAACAGTGTGTCTTAGAATATTGTAACGAGAACATTATGATACTTATAAATAAATTAGCCAACCACTAAAATGTATTAAATTGGCAAATTTGCAATATACAAAATAAATTATTCTAGGTATCAGTACAGTACCTCAGTGGAAAAACACAATTATGAAACTTTTACTACGGCCCAGGGTGAAATTTGATCCTATACAGAAGGCAAACACAAGGCTTAGACACCACTTAAATCTCACTTAAGTTCTATTTTGAGAGTTTAGATGAGAACTATGTGGGCTTTGTGCTGTTCTTCTGATCTATCATGACTATTACAGCTCCTTCCCAGTGCATAATAACCATGTAATGCCCTATGTTTCACTCAAGCTCTCTGCTGCATGCATTGTTTTAGTGTAAGTGTGTGAGGCAATAACAAAAAGGATAACAAATTACTGTTACAGTGACTGAAACGTTACACTGATTTAGGACCCAATTCAGCAAAGCACTTAAGCACATACTTAAAGTTAATTTAGGGTAAGCATATTTCCCTAATCTGAAAATGGGATGTGAGGGGCTGGCCTGAGCTGCCTGGCATTACCTCTCATCTCCCATGTCCCAGTGAACATTCCTTCACGCCCCCAATTGAGCCAAGTAGCAGAGATGGGGGCAAAGTGGAAAAGGAAGGGGGAATGGGCTGGGATCTAGGCAGCAAAGCAGGGTGTGAGTGGGCGAGTGAGTATTTTTGGGCTCAGAGCCAGGAAGTGAAGCTATTGGACTATGATCCAGTTAGCAGTGTGATGCCCCTTTAGGGGCTGGGATAGCAGAGGCAAGAAGGAGACTGTGGAAGGCGGGAGGGACCAAGGAGACTCCAGAGAGCAGCCCTGAGGAGGTGGGGGAAGGCCAGGATGCAGGGCTGCCATTTCAGATTTTGGTATTGGGGGAACAACTCCTGGATAGTGAAGGCAGGGGGGGAAAGGAGCAGGGAACGAAATGGGGGTCACTCCCAATTGCTGAAGGGGAGAGAGAAGTGAGCAATGGGGGATAGGTCGCTCTGGGGCAGTGAGGGGAGCAGGGAAAGGAGTGAGCGACAGGGGACGGGGGTCAGTCCTGGCTGGCTGTATAAAACTCGGGGGAGGGGAAAGCAGATGCCCCCCACTCCCTTTCTAAATGGCGCCCTGTCAAGATGTGGCAGAAGCTGGTGACTGGAGGCAGACTGCAGAGGAAAAGAACCCAGGTGGGGCAGAAGGGGGGACTGGAGCGACTCAGGGGAGACTGGCCCCAAAGGACGGTGAGTGGGCAGGACAGAAGGCTGGGGAGCGGGTTCCAGGAACCACTCAGGGAGTTGCCGGAGAGGCCATACCTTCCTCAATGCCTCAGCACAAGTGGATGCTATGAAACCTGGTTAGGCACTTAGCAGCCAGGTTGCCCAGTAGGGTTAGGGACCCACAAGTTGCAGCTCCATGGCCCAGCCAGAAAAGAGTTTGAATTAGGGCCCAACTGTGCTGCCCTCTGATTAGGCTGCAGAGTGAGCACATGACACCCCATCACTCCCTGATTGGAGGGGCAGGGCAAAGCAGAGACACATGGGCCAGGCTCCTGTTCCCCCCAAAAACATCGCTGCCCACCCCCGATAATGTTCCTACTGTAGACCGGCTGGTGTGCCGCGCCGGTCGCGGTGGCCCTTCCTGGGGCCAAGCCGCTGTGGAAGGTCCCTGCACCTTCCGGAGATAACCGGGTAATTAGTCTCGAACCAGCAGTCTGTTGCCCCGGCCCCTTGGCAAGGCGGGCAAGCAAGCAATCCAGCGCCCCAGCCCCTTGGCAGGGCGGGCAAGCAAGCAGTCTATGGCAGGGGTGGAGGAGGGTTCACGGGGTTTGTGAAGGACAACAGGGAAGGGGGAGGGGGACGCAGGTCCACCCGACCCCACTGCATCCCAGCCCAGGGCCCTAATAGCGGCAGAGGCGTTGCCCCTGCGCCGGCGGGGTCCCACCACAACACGCCGATGGTGGCAAGCTTTCAACCACAGCCCTAACCGGGGCTGCCCCTGGGCTACTTCCTCCCTTCCCGTCCCAGGTACCTCCTTCCTCTGTGGTCGTAGGGTAGACCGCTTGGGGTAGACTCAGCAGGCCCTCCTCGTTGACGGGCGGCAGGTCGGGGAGCTCCTCAGCGAGGGGCAGCTCCTCCAGGTTGCAGGACTCTGGGGGTGCTTCTGCTTCTGGCAGCTCCTCCAGGTCAGGTCCTGCCTCCGCCGGTGGTGCTGCAGGTAGCTCCTCGAGGTCAAGACCCACTTCGGGAGGGGTTTCCCATCCCAGAGGGTCCAAGGGCTCGGCCCACTACCCAGTCGTCGGTACCAGGGCGGTAGGGCCATTCCCAGCTCCGCGGGTCTGGGAAGGGCCTACGCTGGGCCTCGGTCCGGCCAGGCTCAGGCCGGTGCTCCAGCCGGCAGGAAGGCATGTTTGTCCCCGCTAGCCGTCTGCTCCTGACTGAGCGGCGGGCCCTGCCTTTTATCCCCTTTTCCCTGGGGGAAGTCCCACCGTCCACGGAGGGGATTGGCCAGTTGGCTGGGCCTATCCCAGTCTGCCTCCGGGGTTGACGGGCAGGCAGGGGTTTTAAGTCCTGGCTTGCCTGTGTTTGGGGGCGGTGGCTCTTCCTGGGGCCTAGCTGCTGTGGAAGGTCCCTGCACCTTCCTACACTACGCACTGCTCTGGGTATTTGTTCCATTTGCTCTTGCCTGCTGATCAGTTGGTGAGAGCAAATGGGACAAATGCCTGATTTTGCCAAAGAAGTTGGGATGTCAGAGACAGGATTTAAAAAGGGGACTGTCCCAGCCAAAACAGGATGTATGGTCACCCTAAATCAAGTACACACTTAAGGGTTTTACTGAATAAAGATGGGATTACTCACATACTTAGCTTTGTGTAATTGGAGTCTAAAATAGTTAGAACCCAAACCACTTAGATCATGACTCTGAGAATCTTGACTCCTTTGTTAACAACCCCCTAAATTAATTAGTTTTTGGTGAAATAAATATAATAATAATCTGATAGAACAATGATTTATGGTCTGATCTTTCATATAGCTAATCATCTACTAGAAACACAAGAATCCTGGTAAAAAACTTCATTTTCTTGCCTCAGATTACAAGGGTTAATTATGTATATAAAATCACATGAAAAAGAAATGAGGGTGTGACAGTCCCCTCTGTAATCTGGACTGGTATGTCGCCATGTCACCCTAATCCCCCACTCCTGAAGTACATCTCAGTCTGCTTTGCAGTGTGAACCCCCCCCACTTTGGCAGCTCATATATAGCCACCAGTACACCACACACACACACACACACACACACTTAGCAAGTGCCTCTATCAGTCACTCATGGGATTATATAATGGCAGGATCCCAGTCAATATCCCCAGTCCCAGATGCAACCCTAGGAACTGCCGTCTTACAGTGTTCAGTGCTGCCCATTGGACTTTGCAAGCTCATATGTTCATCAATTTATCAAAGAAATTGATATGCACCATCTTTGCCTCTTCAAATGGAGTCTCTGACACAGCTTAAGCCAAATGCACTGCTTTAGATAAAACAAACAAATAAATTTATTAAGTACAGAAAGATTTTAAGCGATTATAAGTCAGAGGAAAATAAATCAGATTTGATCAGGATGAAATAAAAGCAAATCACATTGTAAATTACGCTTAACACTTTCAGTAACCTTACAAAGTCAGATAATGCTCCACCACAGGCTGGCCAGACCCTCCCATTGTGGACAGTCCTTCAGTTGCTTGAAGTTGTTTTATAGATGGAAGTGGAAGAGAGAGCTCCAGATTGCAAAACAACTCTTCTTTTAACATGTTCCTTTGCCCCTTCTGGGGTCAGGTGACAGATGTCTGGCATGGCTTCCTCTACTTACTGATGCTTAGACTAGTCTATTGTTCCTGGCAGAGCTGGATTGTTTTATGCATGCCTTAGTGAGGCGTGAACTACCTCTCTGCTTTTGGAGGGTTTTGCTTAGATCTGCCTCAAGCCATGAGACACATATTCAGGAATATTACAGAGCAGAGCTTCATAACCATACATATGACATTGCAACAAACATACTATAACAATAATGTTCAGTACGTTATGAGCATTCAAAAACACTTTACATGCCATACTTTGCATTAAACAATACACAATCACATTATAAGGGTGAACATGAATGAAATAGAATCACACAATAAGGGTGTACATGGGGTGCAGTGTGTCACAGAGGGAAGCCATTGCAAAAGTATTTATAAGTACACTAAAAAAGGGGATTTTAAATTACTCTGGAAATTACCATTAAAGGCATTACTAAGGGCTAGATCCTGCAAATGAATCTGCACAAGTGAACCATTGTACCCACCTGGAACCCCATTTACTTCAGTGGGGCTCTGCATGGGTTTAATGAATTTCAGGATAAGAGCCTAAATCAGGGGTGTTTCACTAGAATATTGAGAGGATGGGGGTATTAAATGATTGAAACAGTTGGCCAGTTAAATATTAAAGAGACTATAAATAATGGAAATAGTGATTACATGAGCATAAAAATAAAAGAGGACATGACATTGAAGAAAAGAGGGTTATAGCAATTTTACAACATCTAACACATTCTCAAGAAGCAACATTAGGACATCAGTCATGAGAAAAAATAACATGATAAATATTAGTCTGTAATACTTTAGTAAAATTATATAGACATTTCAAGCTAATATACTTTTGATATAGTGACATGAAGAATATGCTTCCTAATTCATACTGACAATAGCTACTAAGGTATGTATCACTTTATATAATACTATATTTTATATATATATATTATGGCACAGATGCTTAATGATGATTAACAAATTGTCTAACACTTTCTATTATAAAACCCTGTTTTCAGTTGCTCAGAACTTTACCAAACATTCTGGCTCAATTTTTCCATGCTGCAGGCTGACTTTTTTTTTTTTTTTAAAGTTTCAGCCAAAAAAGGATCAGTTGTTTCAGAGAATGAAAGTAGGAGAAAATATGTTTTGTTCATGTTAAAAAATATGTTCAACTGTTTCATTGAGAACCTCTAGCACCTCCATTCTATGGAGAAGATACTTGATATTGGCAAGGGGTTGCTCTAATGTCATGGATGTGCTTGTACCTGTTCCCATGAAAACCTACCCAAATTAACTCCAGGTATAAGTATCTGAAAATTGGAGTTTGCACATGCTCAGTATTGGCCTGTTAAAGAGTTTGGCAGCTAAATTCTCCTAAGATTCCAACTGCACTAAGTATTCTTCACCCCACACAACTCCTGTGTGCTGGCCAGACTGAACACGTGCTATGCCAATAAAATGACTGAGCATCTTCCATCATTGGGTGACAGGGGCTGAGCAAGACTCTTCCTACAATTGTTCCTCCTGGCTTCTAGGCCTGGCGTGCTGCCAGGCATCAGAAAAGAGAGCACTGTGCTCTCAGTGCTCCCACTGCTGGAGCCCAGGCAGCAGGAGGCTATTGGAATCTAGAAGGAGAAGGATGCACACTTCCTGGAAAGCAAAGGGTTAAGGATCTTGGGAGGCCAGGGAAGAAAAGACTGGGATAAGAGCTGGTAAGGAAAAAGGACTAGGACAGAGATAGGCTGAAGAGGACAGGAGTAGAAGGGAACAGAAGTGGATGGGTCTGCAATCACTAGGTACACTCCCAGCCAGAACCTCATATTGAACCCAAGTTTCTTGAGTCTTTACATTCTTCTGCTGTCATCTATGGAATCCACTAGCAAAATGTGAGTCTCATGTGTCTCTAGTGGCCGGTCCACTGAGAATCACAATCTATTACTGCTGTCAGTTACTCCATTAATTGAAGTGGCAAAGGTCTGCGCTGTTAAACCTAAACTTTCCAACCCTGCTAATGACCCACATGGATATCAATATGGCTGCACAAGATGGAATTTGTTTAGTTTGATTTAAAAAAACCACTTAGGATATTACATACAAAAAAGCTACATTAAAAGATTGTTACAGTTACAAAGTCAAGCACTAAAAGTTAGGCCAGGTCTACACTATAAACTTACATCAGTATAAATACGTCACTTGGGGTGTGAAAAATCCACATACCTGAGTGACCTAACTCCCAGTGTAGACAGTGCTATGTCACCCCGGTGACATAGCTACCGCCTCTCGTGGGGCTGGAGTAACTATGCTGATGGGAGAATTCTACAATTAGATTTCACCAACCCAGTAACAAATGTGAACTCCTAAAGCACTATAACAGTCTTACCATGGAATCACAGAAGTCCCCTTCGGCATTTTAGTCTATCTGGCCACTCAAGCAAGTTGGACTTAATGATAGCTGGTTGCTATACAGATTCAGGTTGTTTCCAATGCCAAGGGACAAATCACTTACTCAGTCAATTTGTACCTTAGATCTCTCATCAAAGACAATGCTTGTAGCTAATGCTGTAGTAAACTAATGAAAGATTTATTAACTAGGAAAAAGAAACGATAGAGTTATTTACAGGTTAAAGCAGGCAAACATATATACACAAATGAGTTACAGTTTATGGTTCCAAAAGGTTGTAGTAATCTATCAGCACTGAATGCCTTTTAGGGTTAACCCACGTTGACCCTGGGGATTTCTGATTCTGTTTCATAGCTACAGCCCTGTAAGAGTCTAAACAGCAAAAGAGATTAAAACATTTCCTGTCAGATATTCTTCTTTCTTTCTTTCAGAATTCAAGCTATTGGAATGAGTTCTTTTGTACTTAACCTCTTCATGGGTGTGAAGGAGCAATTAACAAAGTCTTTGTATTGTGATGTTCCACACTGGCCCATTTAATTTTGATAGGCCTTGATGGTTAGAAGACAATCCCTTCGGACAGGGTTCACAAATTTAAGAGCAAATATTTTTTACAATCATAAAGCAAAAACCTAAATATTATCTCATAGCATGGGATAACAATATTACAAGTGAGATTAATGCATGTTGCAAATTACAAACATTTCATAAAGTCTAAACACTATTATAAGTTTAATACCCATCTTAACCATACTAACCACAGGTGAAAGAAACTGGTTTCCAGCAATGAATTTCTCAGGGCTCAATGGAGGCTAAAGCCTTGGCAAGAGCTGGCACCTGATTTGCCAGTGTCACACTGCAATTGTTAGAAATATCATAAACATGAATACTTGGGGATTGGATGCCTTGGGCTGGTAATGACATAGTGTTTTTCACCTTTAGGTTGCTGATTTGAATCCTGCCCTTGTTGTTGGTGGCTGAATGTTGTTCATGACTGTTACATGGCATACAGTTTTCAGTGGGCAAATGTCAACATCATAAAACTCACCACAATGGCACCTCATGGGCATTATCAGCAGAGCGGTCAAAAACTGGATGAGCATGGAGAATGAACTATCTTCTGAGTCCTAGACGTGTCCCTGCACATCAGAACAGAGGTATATTGTCAGAGTTCTGAAGGAATCTGCACTGCCACTGTTTGTGCTATACCAGTTCTATTGATAAACCGAGGATTTCAGCCTGCAGGTCTGTCAATTCTCCACTTTTCATGAGGAATACATTTAAATATTTAAGAAGTAAGTATTACAAAGTAATTTCTCTTATGGCTAAATTAATTTATCCATATATAGTGCACCATTTCTGCTTACAGGGTGAGAGTGTAATTTTTGGGAGTTAATTAAAATAAAGTGTCAAAAGTTAATTCTGTAAGCATGCTTCTAACAATTTCAGTGTGAGAGTATGAGATTTAAAACTGTACATATGAGATTGTAAAGCCCTGTGAAAATTTTCCTCATCTTAAAAGGTGATTCTCATAACTAACAAAACTTTCATAAATCTTAAGTACTTGCTTAAACAAGGTACTACACATTTGTAATTGGGTTTTTATTTTTATTAACATTTGATTTGCCTATTTGTTTTAAAATTGTATATCCCACTTTAGAGCACCTATCTTCTCCACTTACTGATGGCAATGACTGCTATGCTACTCTGATGTTAGGTCTCAATCCTGCAATGGCTTATAAATGTAACTAACTCTGCTAATTTCAAATACGGACTCACATGAATAAAATTACTCATGTTTGCAGGACAGACCCCTTAGGTACCCAATGAAGCACAGTGCTCCAGTGAGTAAAACATTCAGATACTGCAATAAAATAATAAGTTACATGCACATAAATTACACCAGTCCCTATTCCTGAAGCTGCTTACAACATATGGTACACCAACCAAACTCCCTTTTCACTTTTAAATCCACTTCTTTGACATAGCCTTTTAATGTTGTTCTCTTTCCCAATCTTGCTTGTGTTACTTTGTGTTTGAACTATCTGGTATTTCATATTAATTTAGATAGGACTATAAACACATCAGGGGAGGGGATATGTCTTTTATATTTATAAAACACAATGCTCTCAGTAAGAATGAATATCACTGGATTCAATCTGTTCTATCTACATTTGAGGGGTTATGCTCTCAAAAACAATTGGATGGATCCCTTTCTTGATAGGGAAATGATTTGCAGAATATCAGCTGTCTAAAACTCATAATATATATTTCATATGTATGCTATAGTATAATTACAGTGTAAAATATTAGGTATCCTTTGTAAAGTTTCTTTCTTGTTCAATACATGCATCATATGTATTCTGTTCAATGGAGATTTAATTCAATAAAACTGTTGTGAACTAAGTATAAAATGGTATGTCTAGCCTAGACATTGCAGTGATTTGTTGAAAATATTTAGTGAGCATATTCCTAAAACAGTGTACACCTTTCTCTAAAATGTCATTGCATATACCATTCCTGGGTACAGGATTATAAATGCAGTATGTGGGCAAATGATTCTTTTTTCCATTTTCATAGGCGTGGAAAACATTGAGAAGTAGGGGAAAACACTTTCCAGTTAAGACATTTCCTGTGTTCACGTGACTCTGACAAATTAATTTGGGTCTTCAGTGCAGCGTGTATCCTGAACTGACTCGCAGGCGAGCGGCATTAGCACCCTCGCCTCAGATATCGCGTAACAGTCCGCGTTGTAAGGACCTTAAGACCCCCTATCTGATGTCTCAAAGCACTTCACGTGCGCACAGGAAGCACGCTTCACACCAAAGACGCTGGGAGGCATTTAATCCCCATTTTACACCGGTTACAAGTGGGTTGTGTGGCCTGCCCGAAGCACTCAGTCGGCCACACGACCAGGAGAGCCCAGGCACCGCTCCGTGAGGTGGGACGCTAGACCGGCGCAGACATTCCCCTGTCAGGTAAGGCCCGGCTCACCTCGGGTAGCCTAGGGCCAGGTGTCGTGAACCCGGGACGCCGCCCTGACACCCAGCGGCGGGTGCCCACAGACGGCCGCGCGGGTTTAACGCTCACAGCTTTAGAATCCGATTTAAATGATCCCCGCGCCCCGCCGGTTCCCAGGGAGCCAAGCCCGGCGCTTGGCCCCCGACGGGGACGGGCTGGGCCCTGTTCGCCGGCTACCTGCTGGCGCCGCGCTGTGCGCCGCGCGTTCCCCCTGCCCTCCAGCTCCGGCCCACGCCGAGGTGCGGACCCCGCCCGCCGCCGCCTTTCAAGTATCGCGCGATCCGGCGGCTCCGCGGCCTGCTGGAGAGACCGTCCGAGCCCCTGCTGCTGCTGCTATTGTGGTGGCGCTCCGCAGCCGGCCATCGCCGCTGCCCCGCGTCGCTGAGGTGAGGCACGGGCTCGCGCGCCCTCGCCGTTTCCCGGGGCTTTGTGCCGCGGCGTGAGGGCGGCCCCTCCTCCTTCGCAGCGCCGGGCCCCCGAGGGCGGGGATGGCGGGGCCACCTGAGGCCGCGCGCTGCTCCTTTACCACGGGCGGGCCCCTGAGGCGCGTGGGGGCGCTGGGCCGTGTCGCCCTCCCCGCGCGGCGCTGGCTCGGTGCCGGCCGGGGCAGCCGCTGCTGAGGCGGGGACGCGAAGCCCATCTCTGGGTCCCTCCAGCCCCGGGCGTTGCTCCCGCGGGAGGGTCTGGCAGGCAAGTCCCGGCCCGGGGCGACGGGGCAAGGCGGCAGCTGCGTCACAGCTAACCGCTCACCGTCGCACTTCTCCGCTCCTCCCGGCCGGCCTGGGCGGCTCGCGGGGCCGTGTGCGTGGGGAGTGGCCGTGCCTGAGGGGTGTCTGCTGGCTGAACGTCTTCCCTGGCATTTCCCCGGGGTAACTCGCTGCGGCGCCGAGGGGTGGGGGAGGGATGGTTTTTCTTGGGAAGCCACTGGCTGTTGGGAGCCGTGGGTGACGGGACAGGTACCCTGTGATTGAAAATTAACCTGCTGACTTTGTGGCTGTGGCCCTCAGGTTGAGAGAATCTGACCTGTGGTGGAAAATTTTTTAAAAATGGGTGTGTTTAGTGTAGCTAAAATAAGACAGAGGGGAGACCCGGTGGGTCTTCAAATATGTTAAAGGCCGTTCTGAAAAGGACCGGGATCCATTCTTCTCTGTGTCCCCTGAAGTAGGACAAGAAGTAATGGGTTTAATTTTGCAGCAAGGGAGATTTTAGGTTTGCTGTTAGGGAAAAACGTTCCAGCTATAAATTAAGTGTGGGACTAGATTTTCAAGGGAGGCTGTTGCCTCTCTGTCATTGGAGATTTTTAAGAACATGCTGGACAAGCACCTGTTATTGGGGATGATCTAGCTTGACATGGTCCTGCTGCAGCATGGAAGCTGGACTTGGTATCTTCTTGAAGTCCCTTCCAGCCTTACATTTTGAGTTACTCCTCATTTATGCCACTATCAAGTGAGAGGAGAATGAGGCCTGGTGAGCTCTTCCAGAGGGAAATTTGTGGAATAATTGTCTTTTCATTTTACAGATTTATAAAACCCTGTTTTCTCTGCTGGAAAGTTTACTGTTTGACGTCATTTACTGATCTTTGCTCAGATAGTTACAGCTGAGCTGCTATGAGTATTATGTCTTTTTGTTTTTACAGTTGACAAATAAGGAGAAAAAGATTTTTCAAGAAATCAAAATTGTACAGAATGGGAAAAGTCCCATGAGAAGCAAGGAGTTTAATCAGCTTTTCACTGTTCTTCATCCATGTTCTTCTGGAAGAAGAAGAAAAGATTAAGATGAACACTGATTTCCTTATGAAAAAATAATCTCTAACCTCTGACCAAAACAATGTGCTAAAATCAGAAATCTTGACAAAAATGGGAATACTTGTGTTTTTGGTGATTTACAGTTTAATCGTAACCCAGATACAAGGGCACAGTCTGTTCACCTGTGAACCAGTTACTGTTCCCAGGTGTACAGGAATGACATACAATATGACATTTTTTCCAAATATGATGAGACATCGTGACCAGAACACTGCTGCTGTCCAAATGGAGGTGAGTTTCCCCTTCCTATATTATATTTGTTGTCACATTCAAGTAATATAACTGGAAACAATTGGAAAAGAATGGTTTGTAAACAAACTAAATATTTCTGATCTCTTGTAATACTTGAAAGAGAAAGCAGGTAATGTAAAACAAGTAGCTGCCCATTTGAACAACTAGAAAGCGATTCTTCACCCTGTTGTAGCCTCCTGGATGCAGGGTGTATGATAATTGTAGGTTGTCCTATGTAGAGCCTTGTAGTCCTCTGTGTAGAAGGTGTGCAAGGAGAGTAGCTGAGGAGGGAGTAGTCATGCCAATAGGAGACAATAGCATATGCTACTATGGCTACTCTGGGCATCTCTGGGTTGCAGAAATTGGGAGTTGCCAAAACTTAAAGCAATTCCCTGGAATGCCTAAAGATGCCCTATGGACAAGTAGACTCTTGACCATCCCAGAATCCAAGGGATGTAAAAGTAGTTTAAAGCTTAAAGTTGCCTCTCCCCTCCATCCCCCAGTACTTTGTTGTGTGCTTTGCATCAAGGAGGCCCAGCACATAATTTCATCCCTGCTTCCCATTCTTTGTTTCCTGATGTCTCCCGATTGAACTTTTTTGAAGGAAAACTGCATCTGTTTTGAAAGTTGACAAGAAAAGAAATATTTCTTATCCCAAACAAATTGTTCCTGTAACCTTATAATACACTTAGTTTTTCTGGGAGCTTGCCATTTGTAGAAAAGCATTGTCAGTTGTGATTGAGTGGCAGGAGAGCTCTTGCTAAGAGACTTGTAAAACAAGTTTCAAACCTGTTTTAATAATGGCTTAATAGTGAGGGGAAAAAACCCTCCTTATCCAGGGCTTGAAATACTTACCAGACATGTACTAGAGCCAAAGGCTAATGCAAAAGATGGAAGAGAGAAGGGCACAAGAAAAACTCAAGCAGTGTTGTCAGGGGCTGACGACCCAGTAATGGGTGCTGGGAGAAGGATAGAATAGTAACACAAAATCCTCAAACAGCTGCCAGCAGGCTGTGATTGAAGGATTGAGTAATTGAAGCAATAACGGGGAAGAAAAAGCTCTTTCATATTTCTGGTAAATTCGAGACCATGAGCATCCTCTGGCTTCTGGTCAGTTTCACCATTGGTATGCAGAACCCTGTGGGCAGCAGTGGAACTGACAAAAATCCTAATTCCACACTGGAGCTTTTCTCAGGGGATGAAAACACAATAATGGATGGTGGGAGAAAGATAGAACAGAAGAGCCCAGTCCTTCGACAGCTGCCAGTAGTTCTGCATGGCAGCAGAAAAATTGATCAGGGATATTTAATGTTGATTCTGTTGCTGCTTTGGATATCTTCAGTGGCAGAGGCACTGGAGTTGTTAGTTTGCAGTAGTATCTTACAGATTGTGCATCAGTTAACATTTGGATGGTTATCTTTGCGACCAAAAGGGGTAGAAACTAATTAAATTAAAATGAGAGCTTGAACTCTGCAGGAACTTGTCTTAGTCAGCACCACCACCACTTGCCATGTAAATGTCCTTATCATTGGTGCATAGCTATTTGGATATTTTGAGACACAGAGAGCAGGAATGTTTAAGGCCTGAGCTGAAATTGAGTCTATGGCAAAATCAGAATTAGACTTCTTGTGTGACTTTGAACAAGTTTGTGTGAGAAGGGGACTCTCTATGCAGCTGTCCCCAACTTGTTGTGCAGAAAGGGGATATTGTCTCCTCTGTTGGCAGCATTTTGTTTTCTCTCACTGCTTCTGACCTCGTGGAGGCCTCCACACAAGGTCCCTCTTGGGAATAATGAATGACGCTTTGGCAGGCCAGAGACAAGAAGTGCGGTGGTCCATGGGTACATATTGTCCTCTCTGACTCTGTGAAAAATCTGTGGTATAGATGATAGATCCACTATATTATCTTGTCTGTATAGCCCACCTTGACTTTCCCATGGGCATCTACAGGGGGAGGGGAAGTTTCTTGTATAATTTCACTGGAGCCAGGAAGATGTCAGGTCATGCACTTAGGGATTAATAATAAGAATTTTACATATACGT